>WARS01003734.1:890598-1490598 GCA_008933995.1 Datnioides undecimradiatus | reverse complement strand
TACAGTCGTCATGAACGGGGAAACTAGCTGCAGAGACCAAACCGTTGTTTGTACCAGGCTGTAAACATGTTTACTGCTGCATTTTAACATGGGGGTCTATGGGGACTGACTCGCTGCTGGAGCCTCTGGTGGACGCTCAGGGAACTGCAGCTTCTGCGTTAGCTTTTCATGTTTCAGCCCAAAAGGTTGATGCTTGATCTAATTAACAAATAAACAAAAACACCTGGAGGGGAAAAGCTTTTCTCAGACCTGTGTTCTGGAAAATGATGCTGCTATATTTTTGAACAGTTGTCGTCTTTCACAAGTTCTTCTGTGCTGCACCATCACTGCTAACAAACCACTGTTGATTGTCCACGTCCATACAGCACAAGATAAAAAACCGAAGACAACGTCAGACATCTTGTAGGATCGAGACGTGGACACAAAGCTGCGGCTTTGACAATCAAAGTCTTCGAAGGGCTGAGGCTCATCAGATAGAGCGAAAGCTGTTGACCCTGCAGCTTCGCGTCACACAGCCGTGAACTTTTCATCCTGCCGATTTGTGTGTCAGTGGAAGCCCGTCGTGGCACACGCCGGTCCAGATACAAGCTGCACAGATCTCACAAAGCTGAGCACTTTGACCAAACGATGCACCTTGACAACAACCCTCAGATGAAACTAAAGAAGTCTTTCTTCTCCAGGTGGAAAAACAAAGAGGAAGGACTGAAATATTTATCAAGTTGCTGCAGTCGCACAGCAGAGGGGCTTTTGTCTGGCTCTTCACCGAGATTAAAAAGGAGCAGGTGACAACAAGGTTAAATGAGAGGCTCTTTCCATTTGGTGCCACTGCAAGAAAATGAATGCATATTTATTCCAAACCGTAATTGGTTTATTTGCATAAAGTTGGAATTGCATTTTCATAGAAATCACAGTTTTAAAACGAAGAGGAACCGCTCAAAATAGGTTCGTCTGGAGGAAAACTCGCCCGAGTTAGCAGCAGCGGCGCCACAAAAAAGAGCTGTTGAGTTTCCTCTGACGAACTTAATGAATAATTACATTTGTGTGCTGCATTTAAATGTCAGACAGAGGAAAGAAATATGAGTTAGAGGGTGAATTTCAGCTAAGAAAGCAGTGGAAGTCATGCTCGTGTAGGGTTTGCAATGCTGCTGAGGCAAAATCTGTTAAAACAGATAAAAATAGATGCCAGTCGATGCTAACACAGTAGCTTCATGACGCTGTGTTTCACTTCCCATTCATGTCAATGGGCAAAATCTGTTTTAACATTGAGATCCAAAATGACACCAGAGGTACTATTACTGCATCACCAATGACCAACATTAACAATATCAAAGTGTTTGCTAGCTTGTAGAACGCATTTGTTAGCACACTGGCCGTGCTAGCTCCAACAGTTAGCAGTCCACACAGCGTTTCCCATCTTGGCACATGAGTAAACTTCCACACAGAGTGAAACAGCTGTGTGGGTGTGTTGGACCTTCAGGCAGGATGGAAAAGCGAATAACAGGTTGGACCAGCGGGTGTGGGTTAGGTCTCTGATGCTCAATCACAGCCTGCATGTTTCCTTTGTACGTACAGCTAATGATAGCAGAGCTAACGCCTTTAACTCTCTTCATTCCTTCTCCAGTAGTTCTTTCCACGCTGGTTGTTACATATTTTCAGGATTTCGTTGGCACTGTTCACACCTTTTTGGACAAAGTAAGGGTTTTCAGACAGTTCGAGGTTGTTTTCCCCCGATTTCGATATTTTATCACAGCCCTGTGGTCAAACTTTTCAAACCTAAGTTGAGCTAACTGAATCACCACCTCTCGGACTTGTGAGCAAACAGTTTTTAGTTGACATAAGTCGTCCTTGCAGTATTGAGTTGCACGATGACATAGAAACTATTTAACTTTAGAGGAGCAAATCATGACCTTTTACCATGCAGGTTGTTTGCACAAGCTCCTCCATGTGAGATAGAGCATTTCGTGTACATGTCACATGACTTCTGCTTCATGTAATCCAGATTTTGAGCATGTCTAAGTATTATAAAAGGAAGAAGTTTGTGTTAGCTGCTCTGTGAAGGTCTTCATTCTGTCACTGCGCAGCATCGAGCCTCTGACTCGTCTTTATCAGGTCATTTCGAGTCAGCGCAGCGTTCACTGAACCGGTAATTTCCGCTTCTTTCTCAATGAGCGTGATTCGGAGCAGCGGGGAGACAGTCCTCTCGATGGTGCACAGATCTGCAACCGCCAAAAGCACAATATGAATTGATTCCTCTCCTTATCTCGCCTGTCCATTAAATAGGAGGCTAATGAACCTGATTAGGTTGGTTAGATGAGACTCACACACTCTGGAGGAGGCCCGGCAAGCCTTTTCCCAACACGTGGCCACGAGTAAACACCGAGGTTTCAACACACAGCCGCTCAACGCCTCCTCTGATCCAGCCTCTCCTCATGCATTATGTATGTCTGCGCACTGAAATCACATCTGAAGAGCTGACCGGACGTCAACCTGCGCTATCTCACATCCAAGCATCGCTCACCTTCTCCAAACATCCTTTATCTCAAATTGGAAATTTATACATATATTGTCCCCGTTTTCCCCCATTTTCATATCAAGGCTACCACATTTTCTGTCTGTATATATTTGTGTCAGTCATTTCAGGATATCTTAGAATATATTTTATTTATTATATTTATTTAGGTCAATATATTTTGACTGAACTGGAAAAATCTGCAGAAATGTGTTCGATGACGGCGTCGATCCGCTCGATTCTCACGTGTTCAGCCTTCTTCATGTTGAATGAAATCAAGTTTTATATTCACATATATCATATTTTACCCCTTTTGAACCAGCTGCTCTCTGAGACCGTAAAGAAAATAATTAATTTACATTAAAATCACATTAAAAACTAAAGCAGTTTGCTTAAAATACATTAAAATTGAAAGATCACATGGGCACAAACCCTATACATACAAATTCAGAGGCAATCCTGGTGGTCAAATTAAATTAAAGACAATATAAATCAAAAAATAAAGTGAAAAATAGATGCGTGCCAGGACAAAACATTGTTTTTCAGAGTTAAACTCTTGTAGCTCACTTGAAAATGGCTGCAGAACAACAGTTACCATCAACCAACACTCATAGAAAAGACATTTGAGCTAAAAGAAGTACACAATAACAATCTGAAACCAACAAGACCTAAATCCTTAGAAAGGCAGCAAGAAGCCGGTCAAACCAGGGCAAGAACATGACAGGAACGCTGCAGCTGGGACGGCGCGTAGACAACCTGGCTGAAGAGCAGGTAAATACACCAGGGAGCAGGTGAGGAGCTGGGCGCAGGTGTGCAGGTCAGGTGACATGGAAAGGTGGGAAACAGTGAGGAGGACTGGTTCTGGAATGGTGATAGATGTTAGTTCTGGGCAACAAAGCAAAAAAGGCAGTCATGTGACGTGGTGCAGCAGCGTGGGATGCTGGGAGCTGTTGTCTTCCTGTCAGCTGGGATTCCTTCAGTGTTGATGGTTCAGGAGGTTTTTACTGGGAGCTGAATTCTCCACAGAGGTCTCCTCCTCTCCAAAACAAACAGAGCCGCTGATTCAAACCCAGAGAAACACTGAATAAAGCAGTTCCACCTTAAAAACCACTGTTTCTCCCACGCTGTCGGCCGCACACGGGACGTCCTGGAGGGGCGGCGAGCCGAGCTGCTGCTAACGTTTGCTCAGCTTGTTTCTCTGATAACTTCAGATCCAGACGTCCGACGACTGAAATCCTTCATCTGCTTCAGATACAGAGTTAAAAACAAGCAGCGGCTGAAAAGAGGAGCACAGAAATGTGTCTTA
Organism: Datnioides undecimradiatus; assembly: GCA_008933995.1. Taxonomy (NCBI): domain Eukaryota; kingdom Metazoa; phylum Chordata; class Actinopteri; order Lobotiformes; family Datnioididae; genus Datnioides; species Datnioides undecimradiatus. The sequence goes on along the minus strand of WARS01003734.1, from coordinate 1,486,783 downwards.
CAGCTGATCCAGAGTCAGTTTATCAAGCTGCTGACACACAGACATAGCACTGACACATGCACAGAGAGGAGACGGTGACGCCGCAGACAGGAAGTGAAGCCGATCACAGAGCCTGATCTGGATTTTACTTGTTCAATACTTTTTTGTCAAAAATCACATATTTTATCCGTGTTGTCCATTACTTTGATCTATTATCGGTGGATTTCTGTGATATATTTGACAAAGCACATGTTTTTCGTGCTGGGACAATGCTCACCTGCAGCTCAGTCAGAAAACCCTCCAACGTGTCGGGCTCCTCTGTTGCCTCCTCCCCTCTGAAGGCCGCCGGCTGTGCCTGCGTGAAATGCTATTAGCAGCGTAACAAAGTTGTGAATTGAACGCGGCAGCGATGAGAAAGCACTATATGACATGTGAAATCCTGTTAGGATGCAGATTAGCGTTATCTGCGCCGCACCTGTCGATATCTATTATGGGCGGAGGGCAAGGACGGGGCAGAGCTGGACATGGAAACGCTTCTGTCAGCACACAGCGGCCGCCAACAAATACCGATACTTGTGTCGGTGCAAACAATTAGCCGCGATGCAGCAGCAGGCGGGCCGGCCCGGGGCGGCGCCGGTTTTATCATATCTCCCTTCTTTACAATGAGGAGGGGTTGCATTCAAACCAGGAAGCTGAGAGGACGACAGAATAAATAATTCAATGAATAAAAAAAGCTGACAATCAAGGGCAGAAAGAGGCCTTGGTGTGATGAGAGGAGGCTGAGTGTTAACGGCTGCGTGGTGAAGGACAACGTCCTCATTTGGAAAACACATCCAGAGTACTTGCACGCAGTCAGACGAGCCGCACACTGAAGATTTACCCAGATTAAAGTCAAAGATTACGAACCAAGTGAAGAAAACAGACACTAATTACCTGTAAACTGGAACTATTACAACATATTTCCCATAAAATCACCTGTAATGTGACCACGCCTTCTCTAAACCGTGATGTTTGCTTAAATCCTAATTAAAGTCTATGTTCTCGTGCATCATGTCGCCAATGGAGACGCTGTAGGTCAGTGGATGCAGGCAGCTTTGCAAGAATCAGGATGTTTGAAAAGGATCGTAGGACTTTATTTGAGTGAAGCGCTGCCTTTACACCCATCCGACTGTCATTTATGTGTAATTTGCACTCCTGGAGGAAAATCTAATCTAAATTCACGTTAATCTGCTGCAACTCATTTTAACACAGCTATGACGGCCATTACGGCTCACATTTCACAAGCGCTTTACGTCTTAATTTCACCTGAGTGTGTGACAGAATACAGGGCACGAATGAGTGAAGTAGAAGAGGTAGTATTTCCACCAGCGCTCTTCTCAGACGCACGCTCCTGATCACGCCAGCAGCCAAGTGCTGTTTTAATGTCCGGATGTGGATGTAAAGTCAGAGTATTGGATTTTCTCTGCACCATAAACCAGGACCTGGGTCAGTGACTGTGTGCATGTAATTTACAAACTCAAAAAAGTGGATTTTGTGTGAAACTGTCTATTTAATGTAAACCACACATCTCCAAATTCTGTAGATGTACATTTTTTTGATTATCGCGGTGCCTGAAATGTCTTTAGACTGAGAAAACCATCCAGAGACGCTGCTTGTTAGAGAAATGCCGAGACAAGAAACAGGAAAAAATAAAATATTAGGACGCAGAAAAAAGCCCAAGTGAGTGAAAGAAAGTGACACAATCATGAGAAAATGACTGTTTCAGACGCCCGCAGGAGGACGGTCTAATCTCGTTCACACATCTGCATTAATACGTTCATGCACATCAAACAAAAGGAAGCGAGGAAGTAAAGAAAACACACAATGAGCTCATCAGGCAGACAAAAACCGCTGTACAAACAAATCGGCCCCATCAAACCTCCCACTCTCTCCCACTCCTCTGCATGCACCGATGCTGCCGCTGCTGCTCGAGTGTCAAATTGCGAGCGGCGGCGAGTGGCGGTGAGCGGCGGCGAGCTCTCACCCCGGGCACAAATGGCTGGTAATTGTATGTAAAATTGCATCAGCCATTACAACCGCAGCTCATCTGCAGGTTGGCGAGTTTCCTCCACTGGCGATGCTTCATGAGTCACCGCCTCTGAATGTTTTCTGTGAATGGGAGACGGCGAGCGCTCCCCTGCCTGGCGGCCGCCCACCGGTTTCCTGTGACCCCCTCCGGGCTGAACCTGCAATCACTCGAAGTGCGTGATGCATCCCAGACACACACAGGCCGGGCTTCATTCATAAATGCGGCTCAGGAGGAGCCCTCGTGTGTACCAATATGAATCATTCAGCATCCACATGTGACGGCGAGATCACGGGCCGCAGGTTTAAATCTCTGGAGCGAGACGGAGGCGTTGCAGCCGAGCGCGAGCAGCAGCGGTTAGCGCCGTCCCTCGTTCGCAAATGTTCGGATGCTCGTTCGTTCCTGCTAATGCGAAACATCTATCAGAGAAGCTTCAACAAGCTCCGTGGCCACTTTCCTTTATCGCTCATTAAGAGTCGACAGCAGCCGGGCGCCTGCAGAAAGGCTCATTATAATATTTACCCACTTTGCTCCCATTCATCATCGGGTTTAATGCGGTTTGCAAAGAGCCGGCAGCGTTAGGTATTATTATCATTATCAGCACGGTGTGAAAAAAGACACTGGGCTCTCTCTGGGTGGTTTGCTTCTACAGACACGTGACAGCAGAGTCCTGTCCTGCTCCTCAGCCAGTGCATGCTGGGACAGTAAAAAGGCGCTGCAGAGGATGAACGGTACAGAAACCAAATGGACGTATGATTGCGGGATGTCTTGAGGCCGTATCTGCAGCCAGCAGTGAAAAGCAGAAGAGGAAGCAGGTCGCAACTGAAAACAGCCTCGAGTCGAGGGTGTGCAGTGAAGAAAGTCGACATTTAGAATCAACCAAATCTTTAATTTAGTCAATATTTATACAGAAATCGGGACCTGGCAACAGCAGCCTGGTTGGTTTAGTGCCTCAGTACTCTACTACCTCCTGTATTAGCACTAAATGCAGGTCTTGTATTTTAATATTCCCTTAAAACTCATAAATAAAAGGTGAAATGTAGAGCTAGGATCCCTGACAGAGCAGCTTTATGTGTAATGCAGGCAGGTTTTGGGTTTCCTGAAGTTTAAAAACACTTAATTTGCTGCGTTTTGTGACTTTAATGCACAGAAATAACCATAAATTCTACCTTAGAGCAGATCAACTTGGGGTTAAGTTGTCTTTAATAAGGCTAATGCTAATGCCAGCAATTATATGTATTCATATAGTCAGTTGTTCTTTTAAAATCCAATCTAAAAAGCCAATCAGACGCCATCTGGAGTCAAATAACCTGTTATCAGATGTTTAAAATGGTTGTTGATAGCTGATAGCTCATCGATACGAGTGTTTGCAACCACTGTTTTGGAAGTTTAACAGTGTAAATCGGATGAAAGCAGAGTGGAGGCCTCTGTTTCACATTCTTGCTGATCGCACACTTGCTAATCTTTTGTGTTGACATATGCAGTGGAGTATTTGGACAACTTTAATCACAGTTTTCCCTCGTCAAACATGTCCTCCGACCCAACGTTTGTTGCTCTTTTCATAATGGTGTTTGCAAAACGGGGCTAAATTCGTGCCTCATCCTGCCGGAGCAGTCGGATTCACTTTGGTTTGTCAGATTTGAGGACGCTGGAGGAAGATGAAGACTGATCGTTTGAGAGATACTGAGGCGTTGGCCGGTTATTTTAGACCGAGTCCAGGACGTAGCAACAAAACTCGGACACTTGAAGCAGGTCAGACGCAGCTTTATTAAGAAGTTTGCGAGGTGAAGTTTCTCAGAGCGGAGCGGGACTTCGTGCCCTGAGGTAGACAGACGGAAAACAGAGGAGGATGATTAAACAGGATTCAAGCAAACACAAGCGAAGAAGTACAAACTAGAGCTTAAGTTTGACCTTCGCATCGGCGAAACTGAACCATTTGGCAAAGACGGGAGCGTAGAGCCGGGGTATACGCACACTGCAGGGCCTGATGAGCTGAGAGGAAGCAGGTGTGAAGGAGGGAACGCCTCCTCCTGATCACAGCCAGGCAGGAGGAAGCAGCACAGTTGGTGAAACACTGATAAAAAACACTTTTATCTTGTGAAGTCAGTTGATCTTTGTCCATCAGAGGCTCCTCTACACGCCTGCAAAGAGCCGCCCGACAGAGTCTCAGCCCGTACGAATCAAATGCAAACCGGGGTCAGAGTACTGAGTCGTTTCGGGCCCTCTGGAGCGCCGCTAATCCAGTCTGAAAAACACGTGAAAGGTTCAAATCACACGTCAGAACGAGACTCTGTGAAATGGCGCCGTCCAGGGAACACGCTCTACATGTTCCTCAGCGGCGTGGAGCTGAATTAGACTTCAGGTCATGGAAAAAATGGATTTTATCGACTCCCGTTTGAGGCAGCGAGCAACCGACGTGATCGATCTGCAGGCTGTCAGTTAACTCGAGCCGTTAACGAGCTGCTTCTCAGATCACAGTCCTGCATTTTTTAATATTTCTGTTGTTGAATGAGATGGAAAAGCGACGTCTTCATGGAGCAGTGATGATGCACGCGGCCGTCTCGCCGTGATGCGAGCTGTAATATGCCGCGGCCCTATCAGATCACATGTGGCTCCGGGCGAGTGGAGCCTTCATGAGTGGAGGGGGAAGGAGGCGAGATGGAGGAGGAGGGGCTCCGGGTGCATCATATTCCCCCCATTTCTCTGCAGTTCCAGACAACAGGCCCTGGTGAAATGACTGTGGGTGCCGCCAACTGTGAAATTAATTGAACTTGTGATCCGAGGGGGTACAGACCAGCATCCGGCCCGAGGAGGCGAGTGTGCATCGGCGCTTACATTGGCTCATGACAGAGGAACAGCCGAGCCCGGAGGCGCCGACCGGATCCGTGGTCAGTTTCCTCGACAAGATGTCTCTGGACGTGGCCGAGCTTCGCTTGACTTGCGTGACATTGCAGCAGACTGTGCGAGACGTGCTGTCACGCCGCCGGCTCTTGTTAGAGGCATTATTTTGGAAAGAAATCGGGATTTGTTCGGATTTGATCCGTGTTGTCAGGCCGACGATGGGGCTGTAGATAATGATTCTGTGGTCAGGACAGGAACTGAGCCGAGGGTTCACATCCAGAGCGGGTTTTAAAGGATAAACCAGTTGTTTTTCACAGTTTTGGTGTTTTTATCTGTAAAGAAACATGAACTGACGTCACCAAAGAGGCGTCAGAGTCGAGCAACGAGCCATCAGACAGGCGAGAAACAAATTATATGGAGAAAACATCAAACGATTGCCCAAACAGTCAACTTCCTAATCTACTGTACTTAGTTGTGTGCACATGGGACTAACATCAACATTTCAGGTGTACAGCAGTCGGACAACCCAAACAATGACACCTGAATCTTCTCAAAACACTTTTTCCTTCAAGTGAGAATCTTCATCTTATTGATGATCGATGTGGGTCGATGGTGCATTTTGGGTCAAATGCTGCTGCTTTAGCGTGGATATGAGGTCCTAAAGGAAGCACTGACCTGAATTATCATCGTCACTGCTGCAACTTTCTAGTCTTTTCTCTTAGTCAGAAGCCGACTTGGGCGAAAGAAGTTTAGGTAATCTGGGTGAAGCTATAATAAAAAGGAGATTTATCTTTAAAGACAGGAATTAAGATCACACCATTGTCATGAGGCTTGTTGTAGTATGAGCTACGTCGTCTGAAACTGAAAACCTCTGATTTATCATTAAAACTATGTGATCTGATTTCTTTAATGAAGATCAGAGCGACTCCAGGTCAGAAATCAGGGCTTAAATGAACCAAATTCTCTCTAGGCGACTGGATTAACCTCAGATTAATGCCTTTATGACGTCTGCGGGTGGAATCAACATGAATTATTTGGACAAGTTTAATGAAGATCTCCAAAAACAGAACCCCCACCGGTGAAGTAAACCGGCAGAAGCTGCAGACGTTCAAGAAAATTCAGGGTGGTGTGTGTGATCTCACTTTATTAATGAGCAGATTATCCATTAAAGTCAGTTTGGAGGTAGGATTAGTCAGAGTTACGCCCAGAGGCGGAGTCGAACTGAGCAGAGTGAGGGCGGGAGTGGGTCGTCTCCATCGGCGTTCTGCTTTAAGCAGCTCGTGTCCCTGAAGTTTCCTCAGCTTGACGCTGCACGGCCCCGTGGATACAAACGCAATCTGCGCTGCCCCACATTGGAGGAGTATCCTCCAGCTCTCATCCAGGTCACACTGCACCGCAGAGTGCAGCAGGGCTTCTTCCAGGACTCTGCTGCTGCTGCTCAGGTTGAGGCAAACAAAGACAAAGAGCCTGTTGGTCAAAGTGTTTCAGGTCAGCTCGACGTGGATCCACCAAGAGCTCGACTTTATGACAGCATAAAGAATTAAATTATTACCTTTTATTAAAAATGTGTTTCTCTTTGTTAAAATAAAGCTGAAAACAACTTTAATTAGATCAGATTTAATCAAGTTCTCATCCTGGAAGTTAAAACAAAGGATTTGTGAAGTCCCAGAGCCTCGAGCATGAAATCAATGATGTAATAAGACTGAATGTTTTAAATGAACAAGCATTTTGGGACAGAGTCAAGGTCCAAGTCAAATTTCAAGTGCTTAAGGGCAAGTGAGCAGTCCTGTCCATTGACCTCAAGTACCTTTCAGTCCAATCTCGTGTCTTTGAGGACACATCATGTCCAGTCAAGTCTCCAGTCCTGTCCTGCAAAGTGCAAATCTAGTCAAGTCTGTGAAGTTGAGTCAAGCAGTCTCACTGCTGGTCCATCAAAGTCGGCTAACAACTCCTGTCCAATGTCCAAATCAGTTCAAGTCTCAGTTCCATGAGAACAAGTCAGAGGCCACGTTCAGGAGCACCTCAAACCCTGTCCAGCAAAGTCCAAGTCCAATCTCAGGTCATCTGGGGCAAGGACCTGTCTTATTTTGTCCTTCTGGGATTAAACTTTAATTTGGTTTTCAGGAGTCAAATCTCACGATTAAATCTGACACAAAACGACAGAACGACACATGAACGGGAAACGTAACGCGCTCTCAGAAGGTCAAAAGCCACAAACACCACAGTTTGTGTTTAAAATCCCAACATGGCCACTGCCTCGACGAAACACCAACGGAGGAAGATGCAGCTGTTTGCTTTGCAGAGATGAACTTCAGCCTGACATTCATTTATTTATTGAGGTCAAAGTGTCGCGATATTTAATTAGAACTCTTTGAAAACCTGGTTCAAATATCGCAACCTTTAAGAAAAACAGCCTCCTTTGTTGCAAAGCGCCACGGCCGCCCGCCCGCCCGCCCGCCCGCCTTAATCAATTAAACGTGTAAGCTTTTAAGCTCATTCCTCTTGATATCTGTGATATGCATAATAATGACCTCATTACCGGAGGCGTCGGCATTGTGTTTGGGAGATTGGATGCAAAACCCGCTTTTATCGGTTGTAATTCATCCGTCGGACGAGGCTGAGGAGAAGAGGAAACAAATGGCGAGAGGAGACCGGGAGGCTGCGCCAGAGAAATCAGACACTGTGCGAAACTGAAACCGGCCTGAGTCACTCAAAGGCATGAGCACACATCCAGCCATATGTGGCATCTGTGCACGGTTGGCTGCAAGGTGCACAGAAAAAAAAAAAAAAAAAGTCACGTGCGCGCCGTCTGCATGCAAAACATGTCATCCACCGCGGTTTTTAACAAAGCCCGGTGTCGAGGAGAAAGAAAAATGACCTTTTTCTTCAGGAGCGATCAGACCTCGGACGTGTTCTTTGTCAGCCGGCGCTGTTTCCTTGGACCCAGGGTTTCTCCCTGCTGTCAAGGTTTCAGTGTGAGGTTTGTCTGTTAATGGGAAGTGTTCCTGTGTTTATTTGATAATTGGACGGCTGTCTGGCCCGAGCACAGCCTTGGACAAGGCACGGCTCTTTTTTTTCTACACATCCATGAATGTTTATGCAGATTTCAGCACAATAATTCAGACAAAAAACATATTTTGAAGAGAATGAGCCTTGCGTGTCGTGAAATACATTCCTTGTTATGAAATCTATTGAGGACGCCGTGCATTTGGAGGCATTTCTGCAGATAACTAATTCATGCTTTTTGTAATTCTCCTCCTGCCAACAGACAGTCTGAATGTCAAACAGGGGTGTGAAAAGCACTGAGAACAGAGTGGATTTAAAAGAAAACACACTGCCTCTGATTCAGACCAGTCTGTTGTCCCGCAGAGACGGGCAGTTCTGGTCTTGACTGACGTGGCCTTTAAAACCAGATGAACTCTGGTTACTCTCCAACCAGCGCAGCCTCACTCCTAACACACACTTGGTTGGTTTCCAACACACCGTTTATCCCTTTAGTGTCATTCTTCAACATGCAGGGAGGTTCATGGAAGTCTGTCAGCACTGGAAATGAGACGAAATGTGACCAGAACGCGAAACGACTGCAGTTTGATCAGGTTTAAGAACCTAAACTACTTGGTTTGGGTTAGATCGAGTTGGTTTCTAGGGTGACACAGTCTCAAATGTCTGTGTTTGTTGGATCCATCAATCCACCTTGACCTCTTCGCTATGCAGTTGCTCATTTAAAGCTGAGGATGAAAGGGTGTCTGGCTGATGTGACACTGGGTGGATCAAACCAAAGCTCCATAACAGATTTAAATTCAGGTTAATGTCGTCTCAGTGCAGAAAATATGGGCTGGTCAGTTTAATTTCAGAGCAGCACACATCATAAAGTCTTATGAAGACATTTCAGCGCTGGAGCTTCTGCTTTTCTCAGAGGATCTAACATTTACATCTGTTTGAGATGATCCAGTCTCGCAGAGGAGTAAACAGCCCCAGGGATCGTGTTTTATATCAGACAAAGCATCCGCTTATATTAAAGGCATCTGCAGAACGTTCACTGTCAACGTGTTTCTGCTTTACACTCCCAGATTAACGACTTGTGACAGCTTCAACAACTGAAGCCACTCGATTGAGTTTTGGGAAGCAAACAGTTTAAGCTCGGATATTAAGGTGGATTTTCCGTGCATATATACCGCCTTAAATCAGAACGACATTTTTTTTTAAATTTCTTGTTTCTGCTGCTGCATAACCACCACATCGGCGTGCTTCATGTGATCTATAACAGCTTCGAGGAGCAGCCGCGGGTCAGTGCAGTGTGTGGGTACTCTCACTAACGAGGACCAACACAGGTGTTTGGGATTTATCTCGTTTGAGTTAGTCCAGGCCTCCTTCGTCAAAGTTTATTTACACAGCCCAGAGCTGCACTTGTGTCCCGCAGGGCTGCGGCATCTATAATGTATGACAACTCAGAGCATTAAGAGGGGAAAAAATGTGGGAAACTTCAGGAAAAACAACAAAGAGCAGCTTGTTTCTCCAAGATCATTGCAAAGTAGAGCGGGATGAGGTTCCAGTGGTGGAGTTACAGCGTGCACACATAGTAGAAATGCAACTAAGGAAGGTTCATATGAACAAAATGAAGAATATTTGCACAGGAACCTCCAGATGCAACAGGTTAAAGTGTCATTCAACCAAATTTGAGATGCAGAAACTATTTAAATTCCTCTGAAAATGCTGCTTCTGGGAGCTGAGCACAGGCTTTAGGGGAGGAATCAGTGTCTTCACTCACTGTCAGTTATCGACAGCCAGCGTCTGTCCCTGTGGACTGTTTGTACAATCAGGATCCAGGTCGAAGCTGAGGACCTCATTGCCCCACCCCCACTCCCCCTGGTCTCACTGTGGGTTAGCATCATGAAGCCCTTTAAACCTCATCAAGTCTCCACTAAGATCGTTAGCAAGCTGCAATAACTCCCGCTCACCTGAGTGCAGCCCTGTAATCAACAGGAGATTGACCCGAACCCGAAGTTCGGCCCAGCGTCTCTCAGGATGTTTGGCACCAGAATCATCTCTTTATTGGCCTGACGAGTCTATTAAAGGCTCGAGCTGTTGGCAGGGTGAGCAAAGAGGCTCACTTCCTGTTGTTCTGTCAGGTTTCCCCCCTTTTCTTAATGGAGGCAGCTTGTTGACTTTGCCTCTCAGACATCAAATGAGACGCTAAACTTTGATGTGCATGTCCTCACTGGTGTAAAACTAGCTGCACAATATTCGCATTATGCCTCTGATCTGTGTTTCTGCACTAACCTGCCACCCCCCGAAGTTACTAATGAGCCTACTGTAATCCACGTTTGGATCCAGAGCCTGGGATATTTGGGAAGCCTTTACCTTGCTGGTTGAGTTGTCAGGTGACTTCTGATCCTCAGCAGCTAAAACAGCCTGAACATTAATCCACAACATAAATGACGTCTGCATTTGGGAACAAAATCATGTTCAAATTGACGGATGTGTCCGACAAAATCAAATATTTTAGCTGCTTTTGTCGCTGCAGGACTTTATTTTTTAAAACATGAGCAAAATGACGCAGCGTTGCCTCTTTTCTATGCATAAAACTTAATAAGATAGCAACAAACCGACAAGGAACGCCTGCAGATTCAGAGTCAGTTTGATTTCTTCACATTGTCGCTGGTTGCCTCCAGGATAATGTTAATCCATTGTTGTCCTGGCTGGAGAATCCAAACGTAATCCTGTGAACGGGTCCTCACAGGCTCCATTGTCGCGCACAGATGGTGTTTCCTCCCCGTGACACCGTCAGGGAACCTCGTTGGCTCGAAACCCGGGATTGTTTTGTGTGACGGTGGAGAATCTAAACTTCCACCCGCTCCGCTCTGCCGGCTGAATGCAGACGAACGCCGCCGCTCGATTTTTACATTAACCTCTGTTATTAAATCCTCGACAGTCGTCAGGGAGAGATGAGGAGTGTCACGCTGGTTAATGAGCGAAGAATGAAGTGAGTTTACCTTCGTCAGGGGATTGTAGAAACTTCAGGTTTCTAGAAGAGCAAGCTCAGGTTCTCAGTGCCCACACATCAAACACTGTCTGTTTTGATGTGATGTGTGGATGCATGGGCCAACCCTCTGTTTCTTCTTTTTAACTTCTGCTGCATGTTAAATTTGGTTACGTTACATTAACTTTGACGATTAATGCACTTTTTAATCCAAGCTTATCTTTTCCTGAAGCTAACCAAGCAGCTTTGATGCATAAATTAAAACACAGTTGTTAGATTTTCATGTTGATGACTTTCCTGCACATGCAAAACTTGTGAAATGTTTAAAGTCTAACATGACATTACTTATTTACCTTTGCACAGGCAACACTGACACTCATTGAGTTTGTAGAGCATCACAGTCTAAAGGCCACTGACCAGACTGCTGTTCGGGTTCAGGCATTATGGAAACAAGTCGGGGCTGAAATGTGGCTCCCAACGGGAGTTTTTAAGCCGAAAGCTTTTAAAAACCTACAGCACCTGTGAGACACTGATTTACTTCTCTGTCCAGCCTTTTGTCAGTTTTATTTGTTTTATTTATTCAGCCCGATGTCTCAAGTCACAAGTTTGCCTAAAGTGGCTTCACAGTCTGTGCATCGGACATCGTCTGTGCTCTGAGCCTCGATTCAGTTCCAAGATTAACACTGATAACGTGCACGTTCAGCGTGAAGTCACTGAGGCAGAATGTTAGATGGGATTAGATCAGTTAGTCCCAACATGAACATGTACCATGATGATGATGATGATGGTTGTGATAATGGAAATGATAATGGTGGTAGTGATGTTGACGACGGTGATGACAATGGCAGCGGTAGTGATGCTGCTGATGATGATGAAGATGGTGGTAATGACGATAGTGATGGTGATAGTGATGCTGATGAAGATGGTGATGTCAGATTTTTATTACACTTAATCTACAAAGTAGATTTCAAATGTAATGGAGTATAAACAGTGTTTTAGTATAAACAGTGTAATGGAGTAGAAGTTTGAAGTTACATCAAGTGAAACAGCTTGAGCCCAGTAACTCAAAGCTTGACTTGTTTAGATTTCTCCTCCTGCTCCCGATGACGTAAACCTGAACCTACTGGTTTTCCTCCAGTTCACCGGCTCGGTAACAGATTTACAGTATCTGTCGGCGGCGTGTTTCCGCCAAGGGGAAACACAATCAGCCGAGCAGTCAGCGGTGCTCTCCAGGAGAACTGAAGTCACATTTCTGATGAGTTCATTAGATTTCGTGGGGGATGCGTGGCGGCGACGGAGGAACCCTTCGGCAAACAACTGGTGCGCAAGCGGCTTAACAAAACAAAACTGGCACCGAGTGATTAAAATACATCTGAGGAGGGATTAGAGGAGGTTAACAGATGCTCCGCGGGATTTTACAGAATCAGCCAAACACTTCGTTTTCTATTACAGACTCTCACGTCGTCTGCGCGCAGCTCTTAACCGGCCGCCTGATTTCACTCCTCCACTGTTTGAAGATAAACCCGTCTGCTGCTTCAACGTCGCCACTCATTCATACTTTGTTTACAGAAGACTCTGATGTTCTTGCGTCATGATTAAAACGACTTATGATGATCCGCTAACTGATGTTGCGCCGGCAATATTTTCACTCAGCAGCTCTTCAGGCAATTAAAATGTCACAGGGAAATAAAAAAAAAGGCCTCAGCGGATCAGAGAGAGGAGGAGAGGAAATGAAACTCTCACTGAAAAGCGGCATATTTAACACTTGACCCCATTATTGAGAGTGGGCATAGAGGTGTGTCTCTGCTTTATTGGCCTTTGCACTGACGATGTTCATTTCAGAAAATTACATGATCTCTGGTTGGGATTCATGGCCTACTTTCTGCTGTGATATCCACACTGTCAAGATCAGACGCTGAATTAATAACTCGAATACTTATTATACCGCTCCTCTCCAGCTCTCCGCCTTCTCCTATATTAAATCTTTCTTTTTCCAGTTATCATATTCTTTTGCTATTTCCGAATGCGGCCTCAGCTCCGGGGTCTTGTTCGAAGCTATAAACTTGTCAAAGTCACCTGAGAAGAACTTGCACAGAATCATCTTGACTTCAGTCTTTATGAGAAATGATCAGTCACAGTTCATAAAACTGAAACTAATCTTTTAATAAGATTTTGAAAAGTAAGATTAGGATTTAATGTTTGAGTTTTCGATCTAAGGCTTGAATATTTATTAATGTAAGTGCACATATTGCGTATTGTTTGTGATGGTTCAAACTTCTGACTGCAGAGTTTGATGCACAGCCACGTTGGGAGCAGCATGTTCAGTTTGTCATAATTGGAATAAACATGTCTTTTTGTTGAGCGTGCACGCTGCATAATTCCTGCATAAATGACATAAACGAAGTTCATTTAGATTTTGATGCAGTAGCTGATTACGCGTCACTGCTGCAGACACTAAAACCCAAAGACATGCTGTGAACCTGGAGCGAAACTCATTCATTGAAACGGGATCCTGGCATCACTTGAGCTTTGCAGCGACGCAGTGCTCACAAGTTGTTTTTGCAAAACTGGGCCCAGATCAGCTCCTGCAGCTTTGCATGCTGAGAGCTAATGATCCGAAGATATGTTGATCTCTGCAAATACGTATGGGCCCGAGTCTGTAAATGACACCAATTAATTTAGATTTAATGTCAGGACGAACTGAAAAATGCCTTTTTAATCGTTTTAGATCCCATCCACGGTCACATTTATTACATACAGAAGAAAACACAAATCAGCCTTCTTTGCCTTATTAGCTTGCTAGTGATAGCATGCTACTTCATTGTGAACATTGAGGTTAGCATCTATAACCCTGACTGACTTTAACTCTCCATGTTTGTTATGACTGAGTTTAAAAATGTATTTTCTTATGTTTCTGTTTCATCTATCACACCTGAAATAATCTTTATTTCCTATAGTTAGCATGTTAGCAAACATTTTCCCACATACACACTCAATGTATTGAAGGCAGTATTAGGTTGGGTTCAAATCAAAGTCCTCTTCTGTAGTGCTGAAGGAAATCTTTAGCTCTTTAGCAGCTAAATGCTACACAACAATCGCAAGCTGGTTGCTAATGAGTGCAGTAATTGACAGTGTACTGTGTGCTGCTGTTTCATGAGGTGAAGGTGAAACCAAAACAAGCTAAAAGAAACTAAAACAGTCATTGATCTGTTGAAGCCTCAGTATATCAGATTTGTGTGTTTTACGTGCACAAATGTGATGTTTGATATTTTGTTGACCATGAAATGAAAAACATCACACTTCATGATAAGGGTTGGCATGCTGGTCTGTATGTGGTAACCATGGCAACATCCTTTTTTTTTTTTTTTTTTTTTTTTAACATGAAGATGCCTGTGGTGTGTGAGGCCAGAGGGAGGTTGGCTATGATGCACACACATGGCGTGATGTGGACATAAGCTTCGGACTCTCTGCGCATGCTAATGTCCGGCCCCGGCTGGAGGCGCTGAGCAGCCCTGAGGCGTTCTTCTTCTTCTTCAGTCTGTTGACAAGCTTCCTGTCAGGAGTGGCTGTCAGAGACTTATGAAGCTGAAAGGGTGAGGCCGGTTCCCCTGCTGGAGAAAATAAATGCTTTACGGTCAGGTAGTTTCAGGCTGTTTGTGGCTGGATTTACCTGGTCGGGGGAGGAAAATCAAAGCATACAGTGGGAATCGCTGAGCAAGCTGTTGTCCTCTGAGGAGAGTCTGGCCGGCTGAAAGGCTTTAGTGTGTGAAAAATATTCTCATTACCTCTGGGGTTAAGGGGGCGCTGAATGATCTTGACTTTCTAAGGCACAAATACATTTGATCCAATATCTAGATCTTGGCACTTGGTTGCCAGACTCATGATAAATTACTAAAACTTCCCCAAAGAGCGCTGATCCGAGTCCTGGTGCCAGAACTGGTCCAAACCTGGCCTGAATGCTGCTAATTGGACCTGCATTGTAGCTTAAACTAGCCCAAGTTACACGCCCTCAATGACATAACCAAATTTGGCATAAAGAACCCAAAAACTTGAGATCTGGACCTTTAAAGCAGCCACGTACTTGATTACCTGAGAGCTTTTGACCCTCCTCCTTTGACACATTCTGTAATCTGGGAATTGTGCAACATTAAGTGTTTGGAGTCTCTGCAGCTAAAACAAATTACTGACTAGAAAGTTCATTTTAGTAGAAAGAAGTCCAAAAACACTTGGACCAAATAATAAATCTCTGAAAACTTCTACTCATAGACCTTTTTAACCTTTTTAAGACTCCGCTGGATGCTCTGGTGGCTCCATCTCAAGCTTTTTCCCAAGTTCTTAGAACTTTCTTTTTAAAAGCTCATCAGGCTGAATATCAGGGAAATGCGTTTTTTACAGTGTTGCTCTAGGGGCTGATAAAACTTTCATGTGATGAAACAATACAACCCCCAGCACCTTCTGCTGCGATGGACTGAATGACTTACTCAATTCATTCAAATTATTATCAATGTACAGTGCAGGTGATGGTATCCTCAGAGTATAAGTCGCACCATATCTAAAAATATGTGGATCATGTCTGCGTGTCAGGATTTGACTCAGTTATGACTCACAGAAGGCGTCTGATGATGAGGAGCCTAATTGCCACAATTTGCGTCAAAGGGTTTTTAAAGTACCTTAAATGCCTCCATAGGCTCTGTGTCACTCTGCTGCTGCTGCTCACCATAATGTGATGTTCACAATTATCACACAGACTACAATAACTAACTTCCTGTTTTTAGAAGACCAACCATCTCGCTCACATTTACCCAGTATCTGTGTTTCGAGTGTCTCTGCTGATTACATAAAGACCTGCACTGGTAAATGTTTGATTGGATCATGGCTCAGAGTGGTCTTCATCCTGCTGCAAAGGACTCCACTGACTCAGGTTACAATGTGTTATCACTCAGAGAACTAAGGTTACAATGTGTTACCACTCAGAGAGCTATGGTTACAATGTTTTATCACTCAGAGAACTAAGGTTACAATGTGTTACCACTCAGAAAGCTATGGTTACAATGGTTTATTACTCAGAGAACTAGGGTTACAATGTGTTACCACTCAGAGAACTATGGTTACAATGGTTTATCACTCAGAGAACTAATGTTACAATGTGTTATTACTCAGAGAACTAATGTTACAATGTGTTATCACTCAGAGAACTAATGTTACAATGTGTTATCACTCAGAGAACTAAGGTTACAATGTGTTATCACTCAGAGAACTAATGTTACAATGTGTTATCACTCAGAGACTTCAGGTTACAATGGTTTATTACTCAGAGAACTAATGTTACAATGGTTTATCACCCAGAGAACTATGGTTACAATGTGTTATCACTCAGAGAACTAATGTTACAATGTGTTACCACTCTGAGGTTACAATGGTTTATCACTCGGAGAACTGAGCTTATATTTTATCGGCCACTAAATTCAAAGACAGTTACGTGGGACATTCAAAGAGAAAACCCAGGGTTTAAGTTAATTGAAGACAAAGCTAACAGAGCTAACATAAAACTTATCATTTGTTTTCCCGTCGGCTGAACAAGGCTGCTGCAGCTCTGGCAACCGTTCAGTTTCTGCGCAAGAACAATTCCATTTAAAGTCTCCAATTAGTTGAATTGATTCCATGTAAAGCTCAGTCACCAGAGACAACCAGCACAAATAGAAAAGGAGGTGATTTCGTCTCTTTTAATATTTGGGTCAGCCCGGGCTCAGGCTGAAACTTCCGACAACTCAATTCAAGCACAACAGCATCTTTTCTTCTATTATTGCCTTAAAACTTGCTCGTACTCTTCTCAAAATAATAACGCTTCAGCGGTGTGATACATGCAGCAGAGGATCAAGGTGAAGCGATGGAGAATAGCTGGCGTTGCATTGTATAATGCAGACCATTACTTGGGCCTATCGGAGCCACAGAGACTATCATGACTCACATTAGATTAGACCAGGCTTCTTTCATTGTTCCCCAGGGCCGCATAAATCTTGTGGCAGTCACCAAATATTGACTGTAATGGTGACAAATGTGGTCTGCATAGTACAACACTTTACAGCTTATATTGTGCTCTCCTGTATAAGGCCAGTTCATTACTGGAATTCATTATATGTGCAGGACAGACTGGGTAATGCTGCGAGAATTGAAAGGCACCAATTTACTTCTAACAATATGCAAGGCTCCCCTAATCCCTCGCTATAGACCTCATCAGTGGAACGGATGGCTGTGAATATGGAGCCCATGAATCTTTAACCACCGCTGCTCCGTTCGGTTGTTTTAAAACACCCCTGTTGTAGAAGTTGCTTCGCTGGCAGTGATAAAACTCAAAGTAGAGGCTGTGGAGTTAATCCCCAGTTCTGTGCGCTGTACCGCGTCGCCATGCAGCAGGTGAGATGATGACATTTCAGTCCTGAAACGGGGCCTTAATCAGAACCTCCAGTTAGCAGGATCCTGCGGTGTGTCTCGTGTTCCTTTATGTAACTCGTGTCCCCCCCCCCCATGCATGGACAGGTTCGCCATGCAGCGTGCTGCACCCCGAGCCTCGTGTGCTGCCCTAGTTAAAGGGGTATTTTAAGAGTTCCCACACGGGTTCATTTGCCCTCGTCTCCTTCTGAAGTTCAGCCTTTTTCCCTCTGAAGCATCCTTTTAGTGTCAGAGGAAGGAGCCCAAGACAATTGTTACTCTGTCGTCTTGTTAAAGTGAATAATGCTGTGCATGATTAAGATGCAATAAATATATAAAATATATATTCTGTCATGTTTGTGATCCAGCAAGTTGTTTCTTTTTATTATCTTCAGAGGGAAATCAATGAGTCAGGTGGTCACCTGTTCAGTCAAATAAAACTACTGTTGAGGTTTGAAGGTTGTGGGAATGGATCAGTGAGTCTGCAGCAGTGCTCACCACAGTGGTGCTTTGAGCTAAATGCTAATGTCAGCATGATAGGAACCAGGGATGTCTGAGTGACGGTCAAATAGTGGATCGAGAGAGCCTGGCTGCGAAAACCGCCCTGGTTACGAATCGTAGGACGTGTGACGCTGTGGCTGTTCGTAAAAAGTCATTGATTCACATTCACCTGCAAACGATCACTCAGAGCCGTTTCGCAATTATTGCCATCAAAAGTTAGGAGGGCAGTCCATTCTGTTTATGGTTCTCCATATTAAAAGGAGACTCCACAAAGAGCTGCACAATAAAAGATGAAATGATTACAGAGGAAATTATGAAACAAAGGAGTAGGGCCGGCAGCGGAATAGATAAAAAGGATAATAAAGCTGAGCCAATGAGCGCCAATAAAAAAAAAAACCAACTCTGCACAGTCGACAACTACCATTTAAACTGCCTGGCTGCAAAAAAAGGACACAACACAGAACAAAAGTGACGTTTCCAAACCGGAGCTGTGCACATGTTTATGCATCATGCATCAACTATGTCTGGTTGTTTACTCTGTTATCCGACTTTATGAACAGGCACTGTGTCCTTCAGATCATGTTCGGTGTGCGAGGTGGTCCGTGCAGAGCGTTGATCTGATGACGCGACCCAGTCGTGGCTCATAGTTCGTTTTTTTTCCCTTGTCACTATTTTTATCTTTTTGATGTGCTTCAGATGAATTTAATTTCAATAACACTCCGCTCAAACAGCACCAGAGTCGCTTTAATGGCTTTTGCCCGACTTTTGGGGAAATTTAATTAGCGGGATATTATTTGAAATCGTCGTTCCCGCTGAGCTTTGTTATCCGCGCTTCCCTCTGTGACCCGCCGTAACGACTCGCGCTCCGTCCGCAGACCGGCGACGATTCATTCATCAAAACGCTGCGCGCCGGAAATGAATTAGGAATTTGAAATGTTTGTGCTGGATTGTTTTAATCTGCCAAGGTGATGATGGGTTTCTAACAGTGTCAGCAGTAAACGGAGGTGCCCGCCGGTTCATAATGGAGCCTCATTACTTCTCTTGCTCCTGATCAGCAGTTCTGGGAACTTGGTGGAGACCTTTTTGTAATTAGATTTAAATCTCCTCCTCCTTCAATTATTTGAAGAGCTTCGATCTTGATGATTTGTCAACCAGATCATTTTCAAGTTAATCTATGACCTCTGTCGACCTCTGCGGTACTAATTACATCTCTGACAGAGCCAGCTCATATGAATATTTTACCAGTGGAGACGAGAGAAGAAACCCTTTTTACTGTACAGCCGTTTCAGTTTTTAGATGCTGGGGCTCGACTCTCCAACTTTGCAAAGTGAGATTTCACTTCCTGTTTCTCCTTTTTACACACGCAGCACCTGCAACAAACCTGCGAGAAGTCTGTATAACTTACTAACAAATCGGCAGTCTGTGAGCAACGATCACCTGTGACACTGGTACCATTTTGCAGTCTGCCTGCAAGCAGCGCTCACGAAGCCAGACAGCGGGTTTAGCTTTCTGTATAACAGGTTAAACCCACAACCTTAAAACCCTGTATACACTTTTTGTAATACACTGAGTGAGTACGCGATGCAGGGGGTTGTTTTCTTGTGCTTGTGTCTTTTGTCGGAGCATTTTGGACAAACAGTGCTGTGAGAGGACAGGCTGAACTCTTCCAGAACAGCTTGTCACCAGGTTTTACAAACACTGGCTGCACAGATTTGCTCCCGTTCAGCCTGGAAATGGTGTCAGCTGATAAATCAGGTATTCAGATCATCTTAATGGTCTTGAACGAGGTGCTCTGTTCAGACCAAGTTCATCCACACAAACCTGTGCTGTTTCCCCAAACCTCTGAATCCAAAACAAAGGTTTTCATGCAAACCTGTGGCTGCACATGGTAAAACATAATGTTGTTGCACCACTTTCCATCAGTGAACAGTTGAAAATGCAAGATTTTGGCAACAGATGCACTAGTATTAAATATTTATTTACAGCCGGTATATTTTGTTCTGCGGTGCAACACATTCGCACCTCTTGTCCAATTTAAAAGCACTGCCTTGCTTGTCTCCAGCTACTCCTCGCCGTCCTCAAAAGCTGCTGTTTTGACATCATGTTTCCTTGTCGGGAGCAACAGCCGGCTCAGACAGCCGCCTGAATCACTACGTGGATTCCAGTCATGCAATGCCCACTAGGATTTCATCTCAAAGCAGTCACAACCCCTGCGAACCGGCAGACTGATGTGTCTGGCACCCGAAATGAACAGAAACGGCGAGAGGTGGAAAAACGAGCCACTCCGAGGGCTTGTTAGTGCATCACTCTGTCTTGTGCGAAGTGCCTGGATGTTGTTTGTTGCCGTAGTCGCAGAGGTGTGTTTTTTAACTCCCCTGCACCCTGATTCCTCCGCTCCTTTCATCTCTCACTTTTGCAAGGTTCAGGTTTTATTTAGTTTTCATCTATCAGGTCATAGAAGTGCAATTTCCTGCTTTTTTTATATATATATATTTATATTTATATAAAGTTCTGTCTGTGTGATTGTCAGTGTAATAGCCACTGGCTCATATTTGCAGTAAACACACTGTGAATTCATGCCTCGGTTCATGCAATCTCCTTTTCAGACTGAATAATGTATTTTAGGTTCAATCCTAAATAAAAAAAAAAAAAAAAAACCATGCACATGAAAAGTGAAGCAGCCTTCTAGGGTCTAATTAAAAAGCGAGATATGTTTGGTTAGAGGGGGAGAAAGGAGTGAGAGGCATGAAAGCAGAGATCAAAATGTGACTGGTGGTGGCTCACTGACAGCAGGAGTCTTCAGATGGAAGACAAGAGGTAGCAGGAACTTCATTTACTCCACTGTGTGAGACACTCGAAGGCACAACGCCGCTCCGAGCGAATCAATCCCTCAAATTGTTTGTTTCTTCATCTCCAACTGTAAATGATCGCCCCGAGCTCCCCGTGTACATCCTCTACATACAGAGGAATGCAAATCACAAGTAGCTGTTTGCTTTTCTTTCGTTCTCGTGCAGCTTTTGTTGGGATTTAAGGCTTTTGTGTGACTGTACGATACCTGCAGGACGACTGAGCCCATGCAGGGCTGTAAAGAGTGTTTTTCGGGGCTTTTTAAGGCTGAAACCTTAATATTGACTCCAAACATCAGCTATTTAAATTGAAGAAAGGCAATAGCCTTTGTGAGGTGAAGGTAGCAGGACTTTGTAATGGCATAACAAATGTCGGTACAGCAGGGGGTGTAGATGTTGTTCACTGCAGCTCAGGAAAACAAGCCCTCACTCAGGGATTTGGTGTTTTATCGATCGCCGGATGTTGAAGCTACTAAACATGGAAATTTAATTGAAAGTGCATTTCTTGGTAAGACAAACAGATGTTCAGTAATAAGTATTGTTAGACCTCGGAGCTAAATAGGTGACCTTTTTAAGGAAGCCATGTCAATAAATAGTAAATACATTTTGAGTTTTGTTTTGCTGATAAAAACAAAACAGCTCTTTGAAAATGTCACAGGGCTCAGGGAATTGGACATTTTTCACTTCTGTATTAACTCAATAAATAGCGTTTTATCTGTGATCACATCTGATTTGCATCTTCAGGAGGCATCAGTTGTCAGAGGCACAGTAATGGCAGTCCCCTCTCTTCAAACAGCATCCAATTAACATGGTGTTGGACTGAAATAGTGTCATGTGTACCTGCAGAACTCCAGTTTGTCAGGTGCCAATCCTTCCCATTCACTTCTGTGGAGGGCAGGTGCATTGAAATACAGAGCAAGAAGGTCCATGAATGGCTGAGGTCAGATTAGATGAATGCATCAAACAAAGACAGTGGATATCTGCAAGAACCCTTCCTTATTTGACAGGAAAACTGTACAAAAACACAACGTTTTAACTGTATGCACTGATTTTTAAGTCAGGTTAGTGATAAGAGACCACAAATGTAAATGCTGGAGGACTAGCTCGCTTTGTGGGGACAAGCTAGTAGCCTCAGTTAGCCGTTCTACTTTTGCTTCTTATTTGCTGACTCTATCAGGAACAAACAGTCTCTGAGACTGGAGCCCAGTTTAATAATGTAGGTCCAAAGCTTCTGTGTTAGCTGTGTAAGCATCTACTCACCCGGTGGTCTGAGCTCCTGGTGTGGGCAGAATCAATAGGACCGCTAGCTGCAGAGCTAACCTAGCTAACGGCAGCTACAGTTTAACTTAATCACAGAGAGTCTGAGGCAGAGCAGCTAAAGGACTTCAGATGATATGATCTTCATGAAATATCATCCAGCTTCACCAAAATCAGTGACCACAGCTGTGTTTTTGTAGCTTCCTCCTCGTCTTTTCCATTTCCTGGGCCAAGCGTACTGTCCACGTGCACATGCATGTTCGCACAAACGCTGAACGAAAAAGACATTTTCTAAACTAAACTGCAACCAGTTCACAACATTTACCACGTGTTTATTTGTGTTCTAAGTGGAGGAAGGTCACATCTATGGATCTCCTCTCTTGAGAAGTTAATTTGAAGGTCTGACGTTTCTCCAGGACGCAGAATAAGGGTTTGGTGTTTGCTTTGAATGCAGTTTGAAAGCATCAGGTTTTGTTGTTTATTCACAGA
The DNA here is from genome assembly GCA_008933995.1 of Datnioides undecimradiatus. Classification (NCBI taxonomy): domain Eukaryota; kingdom Metazoa; phylum Chordata; class Actinopteri; order Lobotiformes; family Datnioididae; genus Datnioides; species Datnioides undecimradiatus. The sequence continues at coordinate 1,464,396 of WARS01003734.1, read as the reverse complement.
TTGAAGAGACAAGGTTGATAAGAGAAGTAGTGACAAACATATTGTTGGTTGTGGTGTTTTCATGGGATTTGTCGACAGCCCCTGGTGAAGGTATTAAAAACCAGACGGTGTCAGACAGTCGTCTTCTGCCGGACCTCTCACTGCGCTGCGACACACCATCATTGTCTAATATCTCTGCATCTAAAATTTATATCAGAAAGATGCTATGATTCGATAAATACTCAATATGTAGAGGATGTGTCTTTAAAACGTGTCCCCGTTTGTGTAATTCATGATCTTGGAGAAGCGGCTCGTGTTTCGCTGTCTCCTGCTGTTCATCATCTCCAGCCCTTTGATGTTGCCTAGGTCAGGAAATGTCTCGCATCCCTCGGAGGGCTGCATCCATCCTCTAACTCTCACCTGCGTTTCTCATTCTCTTTGTTTGGCAGGTTGGGATTTCTTCACCTGTGCGTATGACAGACCACCTATTCTACCCTTATCTGTTCACTGACCTCTCCTTTTGTACGAAACCAGACGGCTCTTCAAAAGCCCGACAATCACTTCACTGTTTCATACACATTCATTCTCTTTCATCTCCCGCCTCTCACCTGCTCCTTATCTCCCCTTGTTTCCTCCGCGTCCAAAATCTGAATGGTTGAATCGGAGCAGGTTGAGATCAGATAGGAAGCAAAGTGTCGTTTCTTGATTCCTCGTGTAGTCCCCCTCCCAGAAAACACAGTCGTATTCATCAAAATAAATCCTTTCTCCTGTTGCGTTAATCTGATTTCACCTCGCCTCTTTGTGAGCAACATGAAACAGCGTCGGGATACTTCTTCTTTCATATCTTCAGCACCCGCCTGCCTTAAGCAAATATCATATTTCAAGCAGATGCTTATTCATGAGGACAAGCACAAAAGCATTTATAAGGGGTGCATTTTCCAAGTTGTGGTGAGCAAGTTACCTTTTTCACAGTGCGCTTCCCCACTGTTGTATAATTAGTAGTCACTCCCGCAGTCAGGACCGTGGGGGGGGTGCTTTGAGCTCCGGGTAGACAACCAACAACTGCGGACACATACCGAGTACAAAAAGACCTCCCTGAGAAACAAGTCAATTAACTGGCTTCCTAAAAGGACTGCAGCGTAGTTCCATGGCTGTGAGCCGTGTACAATCACTGAGCATGGAGAACGGGGGGAAAATGAGAGTTTCATTTGAGGACACTTCTGCACATTTGGGACTTGGTATTTCAGGCAACTCGCTGCTTTACGGAGCACTGTTTGACCCTTATAACGTAGATCTGCGTGGATGTCTGCAGAAATCTGCATCTCAGGGTGTTTTCAAAGCTGAAAGCATTAGATAAGCTTTGTGTTTTCATCCTATTGGATTCAGTTGGTTTTGGTTTTCACATTGCAGTTATGAAACAGCACCGAAGAACAACGTCCTGTCTTAAGTTCCCACTTGAGCTGTTTCTCCACATACTTGCCATTGATTGGTTGCAGTCGGCGTGCATCCGAAGTCAAAGTGTTTTCAGATCAGCACCTTCTTCGGTTTGACTGTTTGGTCAAGAACGTACAAGGACTGATCTGACTGATCTGTCAAGACGCTCCCGTCAGTAGGCCTACTTACAGTTTCTATTGCTGCTGGTGTTTGAGTTGTGTTGTATGAGTTTCTTCCTTATGGTCAGTGTGTTAGCTACTTCAGACGGTGGTCGACATGCCCCCAGTTTGTGGAAACAGCAGCAGTACTGGTGTAGGAAGCTCAGCAATGCCCTGCTTTGGATGGGGTCAGCAGCAAAACCTTGAATCAGTTCAGGTTCAGTATATTATAACATCTCTGCCACTTAACTCGCTGTCGGACAGACCTTCCTGACACAAAGTTGCTGGTCTATCGCTGCATCGGTTGATTAGTTTGTTTGTATTGTTGTGTGATCTCAAGAACTCCAAACTAACTCTACAAAAGGCCAAAGTCTCAAAAAAACATGTTCCTGCCAAAATGTGTGATATTTCAGGTCGACACCTGCCTCTGGTGACTGCAGCATTATTCAATATATTATTATTGTTTTGTTTAAGGTCAGGAAACAATGGTGGTCTGGGTTTGAGGCAGAAAATACCAACATTTAACCAACATTTCAATCTTTAAACAAACTGCTTGTGCTTCAATTGTGTTTACCAGTGTAAACATAAATCAGCTGGTGGCTACACCTGTCAGCACATCGTGAGTGGAAAAAACAATTTAGCGATGCATAAATGTAATTTCTAGCGGGCAGTGTTGCACAGCGACACCGTGAAAGGTCAAAGTGTCACGATCCTTGAAACATGAAAGTTCCCAGGTGTGTCAGGATTATTACAGTTTGTCAGAACTGGAGGCTCAGTCTGACCTGGGGTCAAACCTCCAACCAGACGCCTTTTGGCAAACACTTTGCACCTGCAGCCCACCAGAAACGTTTCCAGTGCAAAAGAACCCGCAGGCTCTTTGGGCTTGAAGCCAAAGTTTTAATAAGCAGTCTCAGTGTGTACCTGTTGAGGCGCAACCTGACTGCAGGGCATGTTTGACACGAGGCTACACGGGGTGAGCAAATGTTCTTAACACCTTCACCCGGGAGCTTCAGGCACAGCCGATAAAAATTAAAAAGCACGGCGGGGACAAGGAGCTCTGAAAGTTGATTATATCAAATTTATGAATACACAATCAAGGCAGTGTTGCTGGTTGTTATGGAAATGGGAATTATGGCATCTATTTAAGAAAAGGTCCTCCTGTGTTTGAAACCATTCGGGTTCGTCTTGACATTTCCAAAAGTCCCACTGTGCCCAAATTTTAACGAGTGCTGGCATTATCACTGGAGTGCTCATTTGAGATTCTTATGAGGGCGGTCGATATTCTGGATGACAGCACCTAATCAATTAGGCCCGCGGCCTCTCAGACGGCGCGCGGTGCCGCTGTCGCTCCGTCTCTGCTGCTGGCGGCGGAAAAACAGATCTCGCTCCGTCTCTTCATGAAGCCGAATTAATCACAAGCCTCCTAATAATAAACACCATTAGACGATTGCGGTAGTAGCGTCTCTCAACACGTAAGGGCTCACAGTGTTCAGCCATCGTTAATTAGCGTCATCATCATGCCCAATTGTTTACTTGTCGCGAATGATCATTTAATTAGGTAACTTCAGATGGAGGATCCAAATATTATGGATAGATTATAACAAGATCAGTGGCAAACGGCTCCTGCAGCGGCTTAAGGAAGCTCGGCTCCGTAGGAAGAGTATCAATCACATTGATATGTAAATAGATGCAATTATCATGTTGTAATCATCACACATTACTCATGAGGGAGGGAGGAGAGCGGCGCTCGTTGCTTTAATTCTGTGAAAGTGGCAGAAGTGTGAAGGAGACAAAGCCACTCAAAGACGCCGAAGCTCCGAGCCAAGAAACGCTCCTCTGACGGAGACGGCTGTAAAATAACACCCGATTACTCAACGGCGTCCTGATAAGATTCTCTGAGCAGTCACTGAAAAGCCGAGACACTGATGCCGTTTCCTTTTTTTTCGTTTTCCACCGCCAAGGTTGCAACAGTCTGATCGGGAAAGAAAGCTAACACACCTGCGGGCGTCTGCTGCTGGGAATTCGTGTTAGTCAGACAGCCAGAGCTCAACATTTCCAGCGTTTTGTCATCAACCAGTGCTAAAAATGGACTTTATCTAGTCCGCTTGTCTGCAATTTGAGGCCCTTTTAACTCATTTTCATAAAATAAGTGAAAAAGTCTACCATTTAGAAGACACACGTGTTACATTTAATGATTTTCAGACTTAATTTGACATTTTCACATAATAATTTCAGGTTTTATGCACAAAAAGTAGATAAATGTGTTAAAATAAAGACAGAGCATGTGGAGAGATAAAACTGACAACTTCAAGCTGCACTAATCAATATTTTTACATACCAACGTAAGTGGACGCTCACAGTGATGAAAACTCCTCAGTTCACCTCATATCCAGCGTTTCAGCAGCTTGTTTCGGTTTTTACTCTCTGATTTCTCACCAGCCTTGTTTCCAGCAGCAGCAGGCAGATGGTTAAAGCAATGAAAACCGTAAAGATTCACCGTGCACCGCCTGCTCAACAGCGAGCGGCAGACAGACACAGTTCTGCACGAGCTGGTGAATATAGAGCAGCTACAGAGGCAGACAGGAGCTGGTGGAGACCAAAAACAGACTTAAACAGACTGAAAACTGGACTTTTATTCATCGAATCGACAGTTATTACTCCAGATGAACGATAATGCTGCTCTTTAGTTTCCTTTTCATACGTCAAGCAGTTGTTTGCTGATAGGTTCATCATAGATCTAGAATAGATAGAAAAACATGCTGACATGGAGGGGGCGGGGCTTATGAGCTGTCCTGCAGCCAGACACCAGGGGGCGGGGCTTATGAGCTGCACTGCAGCCAGACACCAGGGGGCGGGGCTTATGAGCTGTACTGCAGCCAGACACCACATCACCTTTAAATTGAATAGATTTTTATCAAACTGTATTAAATTTGTTACTACGCTGGCAAACAAACGTCCAAAAACGTCTCCAACACGAGAGTAAAATGCTTTTTCTGTCAGGAATACATTAAAACACCTATACTTGGACTGTTTACTCAGTGTGTTGTCCTAAAAGTAAAGTAAAAATATTACTAAAACAGACAAAATGTAAAATTCCTCATTGTTTGCTACTATAATATAAAATATGATGTTTTATAGTATGTGTATATATATATCTCTTTCTTTTCTTACCCCCCTACGCTCATTTACAGCCTTCTTTGGCTGCAGACTCCAGAGAGCTCCAGAGTTTCTGCAAGAATTTCACGTTTTCGTAAAGAAGTCACAAGGTCAGTCTGAAGGGGGCTGAAAACAACAGACTGTGCCTCCTCTTGACTGGAAAAAGCATGTCAGGGGCACATGATGTGCCCGGGAGCTGCGACACACAATCCCTAATCGATAAAGGAGAAACAAAGATCCTCGGCCTCGGGGGCCTCTGGTGGGAAGTCGTCATGTGTAATGGCGAGCCGGTCGCCTCGGTTCTCCTGCCTCTGCTCTGCGGGGAGAGGAGGAAGGGATGTCTGAGTCACACAGACTCACACTGTCACCAGTACTCTGCTATTCTGTCCACGGCATCTACAACTCGGCCGGATCACACACAAAAAAGTGGACGTTCTGAATGAAAACAACCTCCTCTGCTCGATTCTTCGCCGTTTCTTCAGGGTCAGTCTCCGGTTATTATAAATACTATGAATATTACATGACGCACGGCCGAGAGTTTGTGTCTGATCAAAGCGTGATCTCGAATCAGCTGCGTCTGCTCCACCACCACCAAACCGAAGCGAGCGATGCAAACGTTTAGAATTAGCATTCGGCGCGCTCTCCGTTTAACACCAACAAGCGTCGGAGCTCGGCTCATAATTGCAAAGTCATTAAAAGATCTCAGTTGTAATTTTCCAGTGCGTGGTGTCCTCACAAAGACTTTATTTAATCTTTTCATCATCCCGCTTATCAACAGCCGCTTTGCGCCAAACCACCAATATAATTACGAGAAAACACGAAACGTAATTATGGAAAATAACTTGCTGGATAATTTATTTTTTGGAATACTCCGCTGCCTTTTCCTTTCCCACCAAACACGATAAGAGAGTTTGAATGTGTTTGGTGTGTATTCACTTAATTACTTCTGCCATATATTTTCTTGTATTTGTGCCATGAGTCTTATTAAATTCTGCTTTTTCAGCTTTGAACCATCAAAGTTTCGTCATGAGACCGTTTCCAGCCAGAAGTTTAATCTGCAGATGTTCAGACAGAAAAGAAACTGAGCTACAAACTTTATTCTTTTCTCTATCACCCAAAAGAAAAGCAATTTTGTGTTTTTGTTCAACTACTTTTTGAGGAACACACTGGAAACACTGGCTTTTCATATATATTCAGAGCTTTGCTGGCTATAACCATGTGGACACCCTGACACTGACTGTTGAACAGGTTGTTTTAGTCACCATGAGCATTAATCTGCAGCTACAACAGCTTCAGTTCTTCTAGATCCAGGCTTTCCACCGGATGTTTGAAGCTGCTGCAGGGTTTTACTCCCATTCAGCCCCAAATAGCATTAATTAGGTCCAACCCTGATGTTTTTAAAACCATGCTTCTCTGTGTTATTGGTCTGCTGCTGTCAGTGGATAAAGTTGGAGAGCTGGGTGAAAAACTTTGGATTTAAGTCGAATATTGTGGTTGGGTTTTTAGATACTGTAAGAAAAACACAGGTCCTCCAGTCCCTGATGCAACACGACGATGCAGACTTGACACTGATGCTCAAAGATGCTCGAGTTGGGGTTCGTTGAGTCAAGTTCTGAGGAAAACCATCGATTGTCTTCATGGACCTGGATTTGTGCACAGGGACACTGTCACGTTCCAATAACATCCAAATTGCTTCTTATCCTTCCCTTTAGATCAATGTTCATGTAATCTGTGTTGTCATGGTAACAGAATAAGCTCATAGGTCAACAAAACCAATTGGTTGGGTTCAGATTAAGGTTATATTTGGGTTTATGTAAGTTGTTAAAGGTACGTGACACCAGATATACACTAAAGCAAGTCACTGTTGACTCATCCATGCACCCAAACCTCCTCCACACACTGGCTGTTCATACCAACAGGTGTTTGACGCCACGCGTTGATGCATCTGCTGTCCACAGTGTGAAGGATCGGTGCATCAATGCCGTGCAAAGTGAACCTCAGCACATTGTGTCAAAGTCTGCAGTCGTGTTATTCGTTTGCAGACTGAAGAGGCCGGGCTGAAATGAGACGCAAACTGTTGCCACAAAGTTGGAAACGCGCTGTTTAGATGTTGCAGCATTAAGACAAACCGTGTGTTGAAGTGTCACTGATTGATCTGTGAGCCACTCTGTTTGGTTTGCATGTGTCTGGAGTCATTTCTCTGCCACAGTTCAGGATTTTCACCCTGGATCCTTCAGCCTCTTCCTCGGTTTTCAGTCCCCGCTCTTCACGGAGTCCCATATTCCACGGCAAGGATAACGGCAGCTTTGTGTGATGTTACTTCTGACATATCGAAGAAGACATCAGATAAATCTGTGCTTATCCTTGTTAGTAATACACAGACTCCAAGAAGCTCCGTGAGACGCCGTCGGTCAAGCTCGCGACGCTGTCTGGGTAAGGCTGACACGCTCTGTGCTCGTGTGGACCGAAGCTTTCTGCTGGGAAAATGTCAGCAAATGCTTCTCCAGCATGAAAATAAGCAGGAGTGAGTTTCTGCTTCACCGCTGCAGCTCGTGAGATGGAAGATGAACTGATTTGTTGTCACGTTGCCCAGTTTTTACGGGACGCGATGATTTCAGGAAGACGCGGTTCGCTTGTTGACCGGGTTAAAGTTCAGTCATGTGCAGAGAGATCGACTGAGCTGAGTGCACAGAGTGGAAAATGCTACCGTGGATGTGTAAATACGTTAAAGCATGCTGAGATGTGCTGTAAAGACGCCCGGGGTTGTTTCTTTTAAAATGAAAAGATGCAGATGTGGCCTCAACAAGATGTTGATGAGTCTTCAAAGATGACTCTGAGCCAGCAGATTTAAGCGTCTTTGTAGCTTAATGTTTAAAATAAAACATCCACAACAATGTCTCTTCAGCCAATGGTCTTCCTTGCATCTGTTACCAGCCATTTGGATGGATATTTCATTTAAATAAAACAACTGCAGCTCTGAATTCTCACATTCGTCAACAGGAGCGGGTGGAAACATGCACACATTTTGATTTCCTTGTGCAGATTTTGTTAAAAGATTCATTAAATTCACACGGAAACATGGCTATAGGCTTAATAATGAATGCTTGCAACCAAATTCTGAAAATATTAAAAAATAAATGATGAAAAACGTTAAACAGCAGCAGCCTTAAAGCCTCGACACGTGGACCAGGTGGACAGACGTGATGTTGCTTTACCAGTCGCTGTCCTTAAAGTACGAATCTTCGCTCCAAAACAGCCTTAAAAGATCATTTTAATTGCACAAGCTCTGTATTTTGATCCATTCAGGTCAGTCTCATTGACTTTATCTCCGCCGCTCTGCAGGCGCGGCAGCGGTTCGAATCAACAGCTCAAATCCATCGCAGGAACTTTCATTTCCTGACTTTCTTTTAAAGCCCCTGCGGCGTCTCCTTTCGGGGAAGGCTTTGGCGAGGGCGCTGCTTCACCGTAATGATGATAAATTGTAGCATAAATTGAATTTGCACGGATTAAACTGCCTATTTGTCAGATAACGATGTCACTTCCTCAGATGATCAGATTGCAAATTGTTTAGATTCATATTTTGGTTTTTCAGGTTTGAGTTCCTCCCCTGAGGTCTGCTGCGTCTCACAGGTCCATTAAAGTCCTGAGTAGTTTGAAGGTGAAGACACTCGTGTCTCTCTCTCTCTCTCTCTCTCTCTCTCGCCTTGTCTCTCTGTCTCTTTCCCTCTCCATCGCACACATACATATGCACAAGGGCAAAACGAGGTGATCTGTCCCACCAGGTCCACATGGCACTTCACACTCTGCCAGCATAATGACATAGCGCGGGCGCTTTCTCTCCGTCGCCAGCGTCTGTCCATCAGCTTCCCCAGAGCGAGGCGTTTAAAATGGATCTGGGTCACAGTGGGATCCCCTCTGTCCGCCCGCTGGAACCTGGAAGCATTCGATTCATTTGTGTTACTACAGCCAATCCGTGTGACACACTTCACTGTCGGCGAGGGCTGCTGCATTATGTATTAACACTTAGCAGGTATGTTCGCTTCAATATACTTCACGTGGCGCCGGGTTCTGTGTCAGCTGGTTTTCCGGGATGTCAATGCTTAAAACTGATATCCAGAAGAAGAAGAAGAAGAAGAAGAATTCCCCTGACGTTTGCTCCATTTTTCAGCTCTGGCTTTATGCTGCACAGGCAACAATTTAAACCTTTAATATCAGAATAAAAAATCAGGGACTTTAGACGAGTCTGACGCTGCTGAACAGGTCTTTTTATAATATACAGGTGGATAAACGGAATAAAAAGGCATTTCTGGAGCTGAAATGGTGCTATTCTCTATTTGTCTTTGTCTTAATATGTGTCATAAAAAAGCTGAAAATGATTGTATCCACTAACAAAGAGCGTGTGTGTTAATCCAGAGTCTGATACATCGTCCTCTCTCGGCGCCGTAGAGCTTCACTGTTGCACAGAAACTATTAAAAACGCATCAGTAAGCTGCACTGTTGCACTGGCTGACATGTTCCTTCATCACCATGAACACACACACACACACACACACACACACACACACACAATCCTGCTGCTTCAAATCTTTAGAGCAAGCAGGATTCATCCACCGCTGAAAATAGTCCCCAACGAGCGCTTTATGTCCCCCTGCTCACGGTGTATTCACATACTCTGTGCTCATAAGGACCTGAAAGGCTCTTCTGACTGTGTGGCCTGAACCACAGTCTGTAAACAAAGATGGCCGACATGACAGCTTCCTGAAAGTGAAGCCAAAACATCAGGGTCGCCCCCTGGTGGCTGGCCGCAGTATATTTAATAAGCCCCGCCCCCTCCAAGGGTTCGTTTCTCAGATCAGTTTGGTCTTAATGAGTCATTTGGTGCTAAGATGGCGGCGCCTGTATCCAGGATATTTGGCTTTGTTCTTGTGCAGTGACAGGAAGTGGAGGCGTCCATCTTTAGATACAGGCCGCTCTGTGGGAGCTACAGGTTCAGTTAATGTGCGGCTTTAAGCGTCTTAATGCTGCAGATGGTTTTGGCTCCAGTGTGTTTCCCACAGTTTGGTAGCGACCCCTCCCTGTTTCACCCTGACAAAGGCGCATCACACACCCAGCTGGGGCCCTCTTTGTTGGCTGTTCTTTCTCCTTGCCTCTGCTGAAAAGCCCACAAATGTAATCCTGAAAAAAGACAGAAATGCTTTGTAACGGGAGAACGTGTCTGGCCTGCGCAGAGAATCTGACCTCAACCCCATCAAACACCTTTGGGATGAGCTGGAACGCCGACTGCGAGCCTGATCTGATCGCCAAACACACGGTGCTGGATCTGTCTGATGCTGCTGCAGCAGCTCCTCCTGCAGAGTGGAGGCTGTTGTGCAGCAGCACATTAATGCTTTTGAATATTCACCAATTATTTTTCTATATGTTTGTTCTGTGCGATGGATTTTCTGTTCAAATTCCTCCGAGCGTGCAGCACACTCCGTCAGATTATCTGCACACAGAAGGTGCAAATGCAGAGTGACAGACAATGGAAAGAGACTCCATCTATCCATCCATCTATCCGGGGCTGTTGCAGCAGACTGTAGTTTATTGCAACAGCCGAGGACTCAATTACATCGACTAACCTGTCATCCCGCTCGGTTTGAGTTTGTGGTGGAGGAGGATGTCGAAACAAATCAGATGCTGCCGCCTGCGCCTTTGGATTCACACGGCGGACTTCACTTTTCCGTGCGTGTGCCGGTTTTTCTGGGCCGTGCTAACTGCAGCACAGGTTCACGTCTTCAGGTCTTTCTGGTTCCGCTTGAGCTCAGGTCACGTCGTTCTGCGCTGACCGAGCCGAGCTGAAGCACTCGAGCTTCAGAAATCGGTTGCGAGCGCGTTCCCTCTGACATGTCATGTGATTGCTCGCCTTCCCCGGGGCAGATTCATGCATCGCTACTAATCAGCGAGCGCTCGGGACCAGGCTCCTCTGAAATGTATCCTCCCCATAAACGAACCAGATTTTTTCTTTTTTACAACGTGTGCTCAGTTTAGCGCCAAGGTTGCTGCACAATACCAGCAATAACGGTCAGATATCTCACTCATAAAGGGGGATAATTGGATCACACGGACATAAAAGCCTGAACCGGAGGTTAGCTCATTGAAAAAACGTCCTCGCCGGGTGATAAACTCTCGAACCTTTGGTTAAACGCTCGTGGTGCATTTTAATGAGTGAAACTAATGTTTCAGGAGGCAAAAACAACACCGTTTGTGCAATTACACAGACAGTAAAAGGTTTGTTGTTTATTTGGTGCAAAACTGCCTTCATTTCAAGCTGGTGGCAGGGTGATTCAGCCGAGCCGTCTGCAGCCGTTATAATTGGTCCCTTGATCAAACCTGTGTGATTGGACAGCCGAGCGCAGCTGCAGGGAGAACGGACCAAACGTGTCTTCTAATGAATGTACACAGCTACTTAAAAGCCTTTAACTGGAGCCTTTACATGCCTCCTCGTTCGCCCTCCGCACCGAACCGACTATCAGTTTCAGCTGAGATTAGCGAGAAAGTCCGACGCCACGTTTCAATATGTGAGATTAATCTTCACGCCGGCTCGGATCTCGGCCAAAGCCAAATAACATTTGTCAGAAATGTCACATCCGCCCGCTGGGAGAGCGTCATGATTGAAACACAAGACACTGATCTTTAACAAAAGCAGAACACAGCCCCCCCCCCACACCACCGCCGTCAGTTCAAAGGAGCTCATATGTGTCGTCTTAAGCTGTGTTTTTACTCTCTTTATCACATTTATAGGATGATAGATGAACATATTTAAATGCAAATAAGCTACAGCTATCACGCATCCACGTTTCCTGTGCGCCGCTGTTCAACAACACCAGACGTAATTGAATAAAGGCGATATTTTCACTCCCTGGAATCATCTGAACTCCGGTTGCCGCGCGGCGATGGAGGTCTCAGATGACGTCGCTTTGTTCTTTAACCACCCAAAACAACGCGTAACGATATTAGCGCGACATCAAATGACTCACTCACAGCGAAGATGGATCGCCGCGAGGTGTAGCTGCTGCCGTGTTTTCCCGTGTACAGAGGCTATAATCAATCACTTTGGCAAAGCAGCGGCACCGACCGCCGAGTCTGTCGAATGGGAGAAACACTCAGCAGTCCCACAACCAAGCCCCGACAGTTTACTGCTCACACACTGAACCAATCAAAGCCTTCATATCGGCGGCCGGCTGACGCTCTGTCAGAAGGTCTTTGAAAAGGGTCAGTTTGCAAAATCCAAAATCGCACTTGTCGCCAATGTGCTCACAGATAATCCACAAGGTGTGGGGAGGATTATCGAGCCAGGGCAGGGTTATTTAGTGTTCAAAGTGTTTAAAAAAGGACTTGGACGTCTTCTGGAAAGGCTTTTATTGCAGCTGAATCAGATTTGTTTCAGATCAGATCTCAGAAACATGCCGTCCGAACTGTTATTTACAATTAATCAGGCTGGATTTGTGCCGGTGATGCAGCTTTGCAGCATGAAAACAGCTCTTTCTGGGCTTCGTCTGTGCAGAAGCTTCCCCTTATTTCAGCATCTGTCGATGTTCACCCTCATACTGCGACATCCAGCAGCTCTGCGGTCATCACTCTTGACGTCACCATCACGCAGCGCGATTGCATGTGACGCAAAAGATGCTTTGAAATCTGATTTGAGTGCCTGGATCTGTAGAAATCTGCCTGGCATCGCATTTCAAACCCCGGTTTCTCTAAAATGTGGCTTAAATCTGCAAAAACTCACAGTTTAAATGTTCAGTTTCACGTTTTACTGTCAAGACTTCAGAAATCAAACTGAATACAAGCTGGATTTTCCAAATAAAGGCCAAAGTAACAAAGGCCCCTTTAAAACTCGATGATGTGTCTGATTTTCTTCTCGTCACCTGAACGCACCGTGTTGAAATGAACTCTTTTCTTCTTCCCACCACAGGAAACCACCACCACGAGTACCAGCACAGCCACCTGGATCTGACGGCGCTCACGCCTAAACTGGGTAAGGACGCGCAGTAACGAAGCTCCGCCCCTTTAACTGGAGACGTGACATCACATGTGGCGTATGAGGTCATTGTGGAAGCTTCCTTTGGTTTCGGTTACTCCGACTTTCAACAGGATAACTGACCCGACTTGACTCCCCGAAACGATCTGCTTTATTATCTCCTTAAATGAAAGCGAGCCCCACAATCCCTCCGATGGACTATTTTTCAATTACAAAGACAAAAACCGCGTCTATTCACGGGGAAATTAAAATCTGGGGAGCCGATAAAGAAGTCCTCGGAGAAAATGAAACGCAAATAATCAAAAGATCATCTGCGCAGGTTGCTGAAGTTATTGAAGGGCCAATTACTGTTACCGCGGCCCATCTGTTTCCCTAAATGTGATTTGGTGTGAAAGGAGAGCGGCTTTCAGCGTGGAGCCGCTGAACGCCGCCGCCAAATGAAACACCGCGTAATTAATTAAAGAAGGAATCTGGTCGTGTTTAATATGAAGATACGAGGTTGGTGTTTTGTGTTTCCAGGTTAAAGCTAAGAGATCGTCATTGAGTCATTGTGCGAAGTCCATTAACGGAGCTCCGCCGCCGCCGCAGCCGCCGCCGCAGCCGCCGCCGCAGCCGCCGCCGCCGCCGCACCACTCTGCCCGTACTCGCTGGGCAAATGGGTTCCCAAAGTGTTTTCAGCACCAAATAAAACTCTTCAAACGCCGCTTTTGAAGTCGATTTAGCCTCTGACGAGCGCCGCGGCTGTTTTGCATAATTCCAGAGTTTCTGGCCTCGCAGCGTTCGGCCTCGAACAGTTAAGGGCGGCCTCGTGTACGGGAGCTTTGCTTGAATACTGTGCACATTGATTGTCATTGATCCTTTCTTTCTCACTTGGATTTGTTAGCCCACAGACAAATGCGATACGGTAAGTAATACACATGCACATGGTGTCTATGTGTATTTTTCCTCCACCTTCACCATGTAGAGATCCAAGTTTTCGTTTTTTTGTTTCTCCTGCACACTGGGGGTCATTTTTCTCTTTTAAGTCTCCGTTTTTCTTTCTTCCTTCAAGCGCTTTGTGTATTTTTTGCAGTAAAAAAAAAAAAAAAAAAAAAAATCCCGCCGCTGCATCACGAACCATGACCTTTTAATCCAATCACCAAATCTTCTCCTCCTGTTTCACTCCACCTAACCGGCTCTATCTCCCCTCCACACACACACACACACACACACACTGACACACTCTCCCCTCTACGCCATATGTTCCTCGGTGTTGTGTGTCCCCGTCCTCCTTGCTGCAGTAGTCGCCCCGTCCTATTTTTAAATCCAGCACCAGAGTCCCTGCCCGTATCCCGGGCCCTCCCCACCCGATGCGCCTCCTCCTGACCCATGACTGGGCGTCCCAAATACCGACGCCACAGGAGCTCCGCGCAGTGCAGGGAGCTTTAACGGTGCCACACGAAATCACAGATCCCAGAACAGGAAGTGTTGGGTTGTTGAGGTGTTTCACAGTGACCGCAGAGTCTCCAGAGCTGCACGGTTAGCAGATGCAGCTGGATCAGAATGTGTGAAGGTTAAGAAGATTAGATTAATGCATTGCGTTAACTCGTCAACAATCATTAAACAAACAACCTTGAAATGCCCAGAGAGGAAGAATCAACAAGCTGCATTTAAAAATCAGTGTGTTTACCGTCGTTTGCTTCACCAAACCGTGTCTGCAACCACTGAGGTTGAGATTCGGAGCGTGTAGCCGAAACAAAACTTGTCTTGACGTGGCTCCATGATGATCTCCCTGACGCCCCCTGGTGGTCGCTGGTGCATACAACTCCTGTCCCTTTTAAAATACCACAATAAATGTATTTTATGCAAACACATGTGAATTGTCATTAACTGCAGGCTACAGGAGTCAGGATGCATCGTGCATCCCTGCACAAACAAGCCGATGAGTCCAGCCGGCCATGAAACCGGGCACTTGAACTAAAAACTGGACACGTTCATAATAATCTCATAACAGTCGTGGTTTGAAACAAAGATTAGTGTAATTGTGATTTTCTTACGTTTTACATAATATCTGATGGAAAACTCAACCACTGGCTCTGAGAAACATGATTTTCTTGTTATTTCCCAATCATGGGATGTGATTTCACTCCCAGCTAGCGAGCTACAACGGGACTCCACTTCACATTTGGTCTGAACAAACCCTCAGAGGTAACACAGAGTTGCTCCCTCCCTTTAACAACATGCTGTTATTCATTTTCCATCAAATAAATTCAATGTGTTTTAAATGCAACGAGTATCTTTAGCCGTGAACCTCCTGCACCTCCATCCGAACAGCGTCACCCGAAGCCTCTCTCCGTCCACACTCCTCACCCCATCACACCTCGCCCTCTCTCTCTCCTCCAGTAGAGACTCCCAGTGTATCACCCCCTCTGTTTGACTGACTGTGCACTGACCGCAGCGCACCGCTTCCTCCCACTGTCCCCTGTAGAGAGACCCCAGCGGATGAACAACATCCTGACCTCAGCCACGGAGCCCTACGACCTGTCCCTCTCCAGGTCCTTCCAGAACCTCAGCCATCTGCCGCCCTCCTACGAGCTGGCCCTCAAGTCTGACTTAAGTAAATACTCCTCCTCCCTCCACAGATTGAGTAGGTGCTCCTTCATTCGTCCTTCATCGCCGTGTTCTGCCTGATGCACTTTAAAAAAAGACCCACAGACCGGGAATGACGTCACCCTCGTGCCCCCGTGCATTTAAGGGTCGCCACATTCACCACGTCTGGCCTGATGAAACATCCCAATGTCCATTACAGAGACATGCATCATGATAAGTATCTCCAGATGTTTGGTGGCTCATCTCGCAGTTCGTCCTCACCTTTTTTTTTTTCTTTTTCAGGAAAATAAACTTCTTAAAATGCATGACGACGCGCAGGAGCCTCCATACTCATTCCCATCGACTCATCTATCGACTGACATCTAATTGGCGTGTAATTTGGCTCCATCTGCAGCCCATGTCATGTTGCTAATGTCTCTTAATGACATATTAAGAGCCGTTTTTTCTTTTTTTTCCAGCTGATTGGCTTCTATATGGCCAACGAGATGGCGCTTTAATATCCCGGCAATGCTACAGTTCATTATCTTTCCCCGTGACATTTTCAGCTCCATGCTGACGTCCCAACCTCATGATTGTTGCATGTCAAGTATCCTTTAGTTTAGCTGCACGTTTCCTGTGCTTGACCATTGATTTTGTACCTTTAAGTAAAGAAACCAAGCCAAAATGCAGAACGGGAACAACCACAGTTTGATTTATTTACAAAGCACGGCCACACAAACGCAGGAAGATGATGCATAAGAAGCAGCTGGTCTTCATTAAACATGTTTTAAGTTTTACAAATTAAAGCTTAAATTACTCCAAACTCCAGATTCACTGCTAAAACTGCAGTTTCTGATGTCGCTTCATCTGATCGGTGTTTGAAGCAGGAGGTTTAATCAGCCCTCAAGGTGAAAAGGCACATTAGAATCATAAGAATCCACCTTGTTCACGCGCACACGCAGCGATGAATTTAGCGTGAACTCAGAAGTCGAAGTGACTTGGAGGGAGCGATTTGTACAAGCTGCGTGCGTATTTGTGCAAGATGCAAGCTTCGGTTGCCATGGTGACGTGTGCTGTATGTGCATCACCAGTGTGGCTTTTCCTCTTTGATCAGGGAGAAACGGGAAGTTTGGTTGTTTGTTTCCTTCTGTGTAATTCAGCAGTTCCTCATTACAAAGTGAAGCGTGGCGACCGCACAGTAGCTGTGAAGCCAACGTCCCAACACTCGTTATATTTTGTCTTTGTCCTTCTTTGACCGAAGCATCAGAGAGCTGCACAACTCAGTCAGTCTTCAGTTAGACTCCATATAGGGCCGATGATGCAGGATGACATCACACAAACTGGCCAATCAGCTGGTGATCTGAACTAGAAAACAACAATGAGTTGTTTCTTTTCTTGCAGATAAAAAGTTTCTAAATATTCAATTAAAAAAACAATTTGGAGTTTAATTCTTTATAAGAAATGTGAGGAAGATGATTAATTATCTGTTTTGTAGAGAGCAAACATAATTTAGAAGATTATAATTTCATTTTTGTCTCTTTAAAGTTAGATTCAATTCATAAAGATGGTGAAAGTCAGCTTGAAGGTTAGTAATATATGCAGGGTTGCCCAAAGTGAGGCCTGTGGCTCCAAGTTAGGCCGCCATAAAGCTTGATTAGGCCCAGCTAATGTTACCAGCACCGTGCAACAGTCTGCTAAGAGAACTTGGGATGCTAACACCATTTAGCATCTTGTGGTGCACCATAAAGTTTCAGTTTTGGCCCTTTAGAGGGAAAAACTTTGGGCATCCCTGCAGAAAACCTTCCTGTTGTACCCTGGTTTGCACAACAATGGAGTGAAAACATGCTAAACACAGCCGTGTGGTTGATTTAGTCTTTCATCTGAGTGCTCCGTTAGGATGTTCCTGAGCTGTGTGAAGAGAAGACGCAAGTTTATTCATCTCTGTTTTGAACTGAGGTTAAACTCCTGAGGATTCAACAAAACGTTGTTCAAACAGAACCTTTAAAGCACCGGGAAGAGAAATATTTTATGTAATCCACCATTTTTAGTCGACGACGTCCACTTGGGACCATCCATTTTTCATGCGTCAGTTTTGGGGATGAGCCTCGTTCAGATGAGCTTAAAGCTTGAGATCGTCTACGCGGGACGCTGTGGCTGCAGCAGCAGCCGGACTCTTCCCGCCCGAGCGTGAAACTGCCTTTAAAACAGAAAACCAATGGAAGTGCACGTCTTCTCTCGCAGCTTCCCGACTTCTTTAAACACTCTCAAGTGAACAGACGGTGAATACGTGCTGCCGTCTTGTTTCCTGTTTGGAGACACTCTGTACTCACCGGTGTATTATTACTATTGTGAGATATCACGTTTAACAGACGTGTTGACAGCCAATCTTCTGTAAAAACATTTCCTTTAGCCTCAAGGAGCTATTCTGGGTTAGCATTGATTTATCAGTGGAAACACTGCAGAGCCCGTCCGTGCTGTGCTCTTGCTTGAAAGCGTTATTTACAGGATTGAATTCAAAACATTGCACACACGTAAATGCACAACTCACTGTCCTTGACGCTGAAAGCCATTTTAAACGTGTCGTCGGTAGAGAAACGTGCAGCCGTGCCGTCTCCTCTCTGTGCATTCTTCTTTTTACACGTTTGCCTTTTCTCCCCCTTATCAACTCGAGGCTTTGCTCTTATCTCGCTGGAGCCTTGTACACACACACAGAAAATCACAGAGATGAATCACGACGAACTACAAAGAGGCTTTTTTTGAATTTCGATACAGGAGCCCTGTGGAATTTGTCAAACGAGCAGGCAAAGTCGCCCCATGAAGGAAGCCCCTCTGCTCCCAGAGCGATAGATGGATAGATAAATGAATAAATAAATAAATAAATGAGAAGAAGAATTAAATTGTAGGTTCAAGCATGAGTGAGGTCTTTGGAAACAAGCCTAAAACTGATATAATTAGTTGCTATTTTAATTAAGCCATCTGGAGAGATGGTAATGATGACTAAATTAGATTAGTATGGTTTATTTGCAATTTTAAATGATCGTGTGTGTGCACGTGTGTGTGTGTGTGTGTGTGTGTGTGTGTGTGTGTGTGTGTGTGCTCTTCCATGTCGCCGTCCTTCAGTGATGTCAACGAGGCAGAGACTGAGGACGCTGCTCTAAAGTAGCAAGAAGGAGGTGATTAAGGTGGAATCGCCTCCTAATAGGGATCAAAACTCTTTGCAGAACAAACAAAACCACCTTTAATCTTCCTAAAAAGAGCAAAAACAACTAAAAAACCTAAAAAATGAAACAACATTGCTGCATTTACTGAACAATTTCGCCCCCCGCTGCTTCAAACCTCCCTTAAGATCACTTTATAATTGATGTTCCACCAGTTTCACAGGTTTTAGTGCATTATATGATTACAGGTTTCTGTGATCAATAGCTGACACATAAATACGCCGCCTATATTGAATCTAATCTAGCAGAGTGGGAGCCGGGGTTTAATTAGCCGTTGTTAGCAATTTCCCCTGTTTGTAGCTGCGCTCCACGTTTGGGACCTTTTTTTTAGCCCCTCGCAATCATGTTAATTGTAAAGTGCTGCATTTTTATCGGCGCCGCGGAGACGGGATCGAGCAACACGCATCGCCGCTGCTAAATCATCTCAGTCACTTAGAGCGTAAACAGTGGAACAAGTGTACACTCCTAAAAAAGCAGGCGCTAAATCAAATGGCGAGGAGGGACGCTGTCATGGAAGAGGAGGTGAATCTGCAAAGAAGCCGCGTTTTAACTGTGGTTTTCATTTCAATAGAGTTACTTCAAAGGTGAAGAGAAGCTTAAATCCACGTTATTATAAGTATAACTTAGCAAGAACCTCCCCCAACCCTGTTTTCTCATGAGCTGCAGCACTGCCTCCTGGTTTACACGCTGTCATCATAAATTCAGAATATGATCCATACGTTTCCTCAGCTCCGTTTCTATTAAGTCAGCCTTTGTTTGACAGGTTGTAAAGAACGGATGAGGTGCTTTTCCTCATTTCATGTAGGTTACATTTGGATTTTAAATACAAATGTAAACCCAAGCAAGTGTGTTTGGTTTTGTAACCATGGCAACGAAGATCAATGGATCTGCCCTCCATAGAAGTCAATGGAAATGACTGCTGTTGCATACAGCAACGTACATGTACTCTTAGTGATTACTTCCAGCTTCTTCACTGCTTTTCATCCGCTGTAAAGTTTCCATCAGTGGATTTAAAGATTTTCGGCTCTTGTGTTTTACTTTAAAAGTCTTAATGCAGCTCAAACGGATAAGCTAACCCAGTCCTGATCAGCTTTTATTTTGAAATAACGTGGAGTGCTTGTCCACACACTGGTTTTTGCAAGCGACCAAAACATTTTGTGGAGACTTTGTGAGCCCATATGAGCAGCTGTTTTTATTCTGTATGTGCTGCTTTTGGACCAGCAGCTGTACCACCTTTGGGGGTGGATGAGCACACAATCCACTTTCTGTGCTTTTGCTTTGAAATGTTTGGGTTTTGGGGGGAAACATCAGAGCTGAAGCAACAGGAAATAGTTGGTGAATGAAAACAGTGACTTTTATTTGAGAATTCATGGTATGTACATTAACATTTGAGTCTATACTGTAGATCTCACAGTGACTGGATACTCAAGTTTGACCTATTAATGGAGCTATGGGCCACAGTTTGTCGATTGTCTGCATACTTGTAGCCTCTGGTTGAGTTTGGTTGACATTTTCTGCCATAATGTCACATCTAACCCAAACCCTCAGGGGAAAGAATGCTGGAGCACATCACCACAGGCCAAAGTTGGGCCTCCTTTATTAGGAATGCACAGAGCAGTGGACATGAAACCCCTCATGGAGGGACAATGAGGTGACCTTCTGTATCCGAGCATGACATCTCTCCCAGAGAGCCCAGCCGTCCAGACAAACAATTCCCATCATCCCTCTTCTCCACAACTCGCTGAAGCGTGGTATGGTCCTGAAACGGCTATTCGACCTCTGTGTTCTGCGATAATTAACTACCGCAGAGGTAACGACCCCCTCAGCCGCAGCAGTTAATCACAGAGCTTCTGTGGTGGCGTCCCCCCGTGCGCCGGCGCTGCCAAAAACAGGTAGATAAAAGAAATGATTGCAGCCTGTGGTTAATACAGCCGTGAATGACTTCGCCATCAGGAGCGTGTGTGCGCCCCGCCGGAGAGACCGACCTGCTTTCTGGCAGAGGAATTGAACAACTGCTTGTCCGCCCAGGCGCAACCAGCTCAGGAACTGTTGAGCGGCTGATGAGTCCTCTCCACGCTGAAGGACACCGGCGAGAGTCCGGCTTTTCACCAAGAAGGAAAAGGCCAAAACAATTACAAACGCTCCCCAGGCACAGTACTGCGTCACCTCATCCCTTCAACAGCTGCCAGCAGGTGTAGGACAGATATGATGGAGACTGATCCGTCAACGTTTTCCTCCCTAAATGCATTTCAACAACACTGTTGAGCCAGTGTGTTTGGATGTAAGCCCTCCTCTATCTATAACAGGCTGTGCTCTTACCACAAACCCAATTACAAGCCTGAATGATTCCCGTAGTAGGAACCAACAGAAACATTGTGATTCCAGATGTCTTGTTCTAGTGGGCAAACAGTTCAATGGGAAACCACAGTGGCCAGAATGTCTTTTTGATTTCCAAATGTCACTGGAGACCCACAACACAGGCGCTGGTTTTGCAGGCCAGAGAAACCATCCAGAGTTCAGACCGACTTGAGAAAAGGCAGACCTCCCGTTCATCTGAATGGAGTCCAGGGTTGCGTTTGCAAAGCAAGAAGCAAAAATTGGCAAATATAATAAATGCAGCAGTCTTGTTTGATTATTTTTACCTTTTCATGTTGTTTTGCTATCTTAAAATGCATTAATCTGTGCTCAAAGTAGATTTCCTGGACTGTGTTTCATTGTCTAACCTCAAACAGCTCGTCTTGACCAGCACATCCAACAGGGCTGTTTGTGGTCTGAATCCTCGTTTAGGATGGCTGGCTGGAGCTGCCCCTGTAGTGGGCTACAGCTGCCAATTGATCAGTTTGTGAGTCAGACTTTGATTCTGTCTGAATCCACACATCCACTGCTTCAAGGCAAAGGGAATCTATATGGAGCCTCCATCCAGCCGAGCATCGAGTCCTGAGGGTGGCCAGAGATCTTCTTGAAGCTGTCAAGAATAAGTGGGACAGAAAAAGAAAAAGTTCTGAACTTTTAACTCTCTTGTGGGAGGTGGTATTTGAACAAATATATTAAAAAATCTGACCAAAACTTTGTGGTTTTCAGGCTTGTTACACAAAAATGATTGAGAGCACTTCACACAAACCAACGCTGCTTGCAAATTGCATTTAAATTTGCAGGTCCTGCAGGGCTCTGCATGCTCATGCATGGGTTTGCAAGAATTATGGTTGTTTTGCAAGTTGCAACTTCTGTTAAATGGATTCCTGAAACTGTTTCGCAAGTCTCAGTTCAAAATATTTAGTGCTACCCAACAGGAACTAAGAACCACCACAGTGTAGGCTGTAGTTTACAGTATATTCAGCTAGTATAGTTATTTTCAGTGCACCATGGTTTTAGTTGTGAAGCGCCAACTAGAGTTTGTTGTTACAACTTAATTACACCAGTATTCATTAAAAACACCAACTAGCACTCAACATTAAGGGTGATTCAGTCGAGGAACAGCCAGTCGCCTGGATACTCGTCTCTCTCTGATTACCTGTTGTCTGCTCCGTCCTCAGGTGATAAGGACATTGATGAGTACTACTCGAGGAAGCATCACCATCCTGACTTCGGCGTCCAGGGGCCAACCCACATGGTGAAGCTGAATGCAGATCCCCCGCAGCACCAGCAGCGACAGCGTCCCCGCCGGGTCCAGAGGGCCATGTCCCAGGACCACGTCCTGTCTCCTCCCAGGACGCCACGTCGTGGGGAATACGGCTTATCATCGTACGGCGTCATGGCGGCTACCGCATACAGCAGCAGCCGCCACCTCTCGGAGGAGCAGCTACTTTCAGCGGACCGCCTCCACTCCCAGGATCCCTTGCTGTCTCCGGCGATGAGGCGCGACAAGTTCCGGGAGAAGGCGATGGCACGGGCGATGTCTCACGCCGACATGCTGATGCCCATCACGCCTGTCATGGACCGCCACAAGATGACCAAGATGCACTCGCAGCCCAGTGCCTCTAACGACTCCTACAACACGCTGACGGTCAACCACCAAGCGACCACGTCTAAGAGGCAGGCGTTTGCCTCCCGACGAACACACAC
The DNA here is from genome assembly GCA_008933995.1 of Datnioides undecimradiatus. Lineage (NCBI taxonomy): Eukaryota > Metazoa > Chordata > Actinopteri > Lobotiformes > Datnioididae > Datnioides > Datnioides undecimradiatus. The sequence continues at coordinate 1,441,801 of WARS01003734.1, read as the reverse complement.
GGTGGACCACCTACAGTACATTCCCGGCCACCACCACACATACCGCACTGCCAGTAAGAACGAGGTAACTGTTTAACCTGCGGAGTGGTGAGCTGAAGGATTCCTGAGACACACCTCGGACGTCAACAGAAATCTCCAAAAATCAGCAAGTCTCCTCGGCAGAGGGTGATCCGTCTTCTTCTTCAAACAACCTCCTACATTAAAACTCTTCCTGCTTTTTAGCACAAGCTTCCTGTGTCATCCAGATTTTGGGTAACTAGAATCAACCCCGGCAAAGACATCTCTCTCTTAGAGCATCATAAGGGCTTTGCGCGTTGACACACAAAGAGGGATCCTTCATGTCGTGACATTTGACAGCGTGAAGAAAATATTTTTTAAAACTGGACAAAGGGAACTGGAAGGGAATTGTATCAACTTTATAAATATATAAATATACTATATTTACTATTTGTATTTTCAGTCCTTGTTATAGCTTTAGAGATTCTCATTGACTGATGTAAGCACTTCAAGCGGTGCCTCTTGAAATTCGTCCCATTTCAACGATGAAGTGGATTTGTGGGTTAAAAAGCACAATTAATGAATTCCCTCTTCTTCTTCTTCTTCTTCTTCTTTTTTTTTGTTTTTGGGTTTTTTGTTTGGTTCTATTTCACTCTTCTTCTTTGGTAAACGGCCAGAACATATCAGCTTATTAGTGAAAACAGAGGCTGTTTCTGTTGCATACAATAGATGATTGTAAATAGGCTCTATTAGCAGCATTTAAAACAAGAAAAGCTGGCCCTTTGGCATTATGTTTTCGTTTTACTCACACCCAGAACCTACCATTGACTCCCAATTAATAATTTTAGATAAGACAAAAGATCCCAGATTAATATTATTTCCACAGATGTCTGCAAAGTATGTGGATGTAATATGTGTGTGGGGGGTGATTTTATTCTTTCTTTCTTTTTAACTGTGCTTGTAGCATAGAATGATTGTGTGTTTAAACCACTGTCGATTGGCAGCTTCGGTCTGCAGACGCAAATCCACAGGTAAACTGGAGCCTGGCGGTTGTTTTGAATTAGCTCAATTACCGTTAAAACACCTCCTTGCTTTGTCATCCACGGCGATGACCCGTCCCCCGCCCACCTCGCTCGGGTAGTGATTGGCCAGCTGCTTCCATCTCTACATATCAGGTACTCTGTGTTTTTGAGCGGAGACGGCGTGTAGGTCGTAGTGTTGTGTCGACGACGTGTTTGACAGAAACAATCGGCGCTAAAAAGGACGTCACCATCGCTAGTCAATCAAGCATTAATTAAAAACTGTGAACCGTTTGTCCAGATGTTTTCATTAAAGCAATGCCTTATCGTATGGAGTCCCATATGCTCTTGAGTGAACAATCACGCTTTTCGTCACTTGTCTCGTTGTCTCAGCTTTTTGTGCAATATTATGGATTATAATTTACCAGCAGTTAAAACCTGTACAGCGGTAGATGATACAGTGCATATACCTCAAAAAGACTAAATTCGATTGAAGGAGCGTTCAACTTTAAAAGGAAAACAATCAGTGTATATTAGATGGTACTTCTATTGGAGATCAGTTTCACTGGTCACGTTAGCTGAATTAGCTTTGTTTGAAGTTTATGGCCTCATGTGCTTTGATCTGATTGAGTGGATCCATACAGACTCTGTCAGCTCTGACCCAGCAGTGAATACAATTTTAAGGTGGAGGTATCTCGCACCATGGCCCTTTGCAACCATAACTGCAGGTTAATTGATGGAGCATCATGACGCCATTGTACAAACTAACTGATTTGAAAGTCTTGGTTTTAAGTCTCAATTGAAACCTCATGTCTTGACAGTTCAGTACCAAATCAAAAGAGATCAGGCCCAAGTCAGAGAGTTCAGTGCCAGGTGAAGATAATTCAATCTCAGATCAAGACAATTCAATACCAAGTCCTGGCCCAAGTCAAATCCCAAGTCAAGACAGTTTGGGCACAGGTCAAGTTCTAAATCCATACAATTAAGTCACAATTAAGTCACAGGGTAAAACAGGTCAGCCCAAGTCAAAGCAGTTCAGACCCAGGTCGAGTCCCAAGGAAGACAATTCATTTCCAAGTCAAGGTAAAACAGGTCACACCCGAGTCAAGTCCAAAGTTCCAAGTCAAGAGAATCATGTCCCAATCAAGTCCAAGTCAAGTCCAAAGACGACAAAGCCACGTTTTAAATTAGTTTTACAGGTTTGGGTTGATTCTCAGTCGTGCCCACACGTTATGGACGCATGATGACTACCTGAAGAGTCCAAACGCTCTGATAATACGTTGTTTTTCTAACGAAGCAGCTCGAAGGTCAGAAACAGTTTTCAGGTTGAATATCTTTGCGTTTCTATACACTCGCTCTGTCCATTCCCAGAATGCCAAGAATCACAAAGAGCTCGGTATCTCGTAGCGATAGCATTTATCAGATCACAACCTGACCTCACTGTGCAGGTGAAACATCAGGAGCATTGCTGTATCAGATATTTGAGTTGTACCCTACTGTATATAAAGACTTGAAAACGATTGTTTGTGATTGAAACTGTCTGTTTTCAGTGGCAGGAAAGCAACGTCTCATCTCACATAAATCCCCGATTATGTTGAAACACGCTCATGTCTTGTTTTTATTAACGTATCCGTCTCATTTGTTTCTAAAAAACGATGATTTACGACCTTGTGGGGATGTGGAAAGTCGGCCAAATGAGTTTTATTTAAAAAGTTGATGGTGATGCTACTTTCCTTTTTTATGCCGGGTCTGTATTTTTAAATGATGTCAATTAGAGATGGTCTTTTTTCAAAATTATTGTCTTTGTATATATTTTTTTTCTGTTCTTGGAGAGTGCTTGCAGGTAATGTAAGTGTATTTGACAGCTACGGGTGAGGGTGGGGTTGTTAACTGTTCAGTAGACGGCTTCAGTCATATCTCAACTAATCTCCACAAACGTCTGCTCCTTCTCTTCACTTAATTAATAATGATGTCATCCCAAGAGCCTTTTTATCTATGTGCAATATTTCCTATTCATGCAGCATAACTCTATATAAAGGCTTTGTTGTCCTTTTTTCATTTAGGACTGTTGTCTTTCATAGTCAAAGAGGAGTTGTTCCTTTTTTTAAATATAATACAGCTAAATGTGGTATGAATGAAAAAGGTGTCTGTGTAATTGCACAAATAACTGGAGACTAATTTAAAGGCTTCAAAACAACAAAATACGACTGTTCTTGTGCATTTTCTGTTTGTTTACGAACTATTAAAGCACATCACGTGTGTTGTATACGGTTTAATCACTTATGCTCTTTCATACTTGGACGAGTTTATTTGGTTTGAAGCACGATTTTAAAACCTCAGGTAGGTGATGCCGGTACATGAGGGAGGCCATTTTTTGGGTTTGAGCTACTGCTTTGAGTTGTGACCACCCCATCTTTCTGTGACTAAAGCTAAAGCTATCAGCTAATGTCCTTTTTCCCAGTGCACATGTTGCCTAAAAAGTCCATCAAACCCAATTGTTTGCTAATTTACAATTAGCCTGGGTACGATTTGTTATCGTGCCACACTTAATTAATAATCGATGAATAAGAGATGAAAGTAACATAAGCACCACATAGTTGTCATAACACAGGGATGTTTAGTGACCTAGAACAGGTCCTGGTTATCTTCTGAAAAAACAAACTGACTACAGGCCTAGTTTCACAAGGTAAGACCTCATTTTCTCAGAGCCGATTATCAGTAAATGGAACAAAGATAATGTGTTCAAATGGAAACGTGTTGGATACAGTAGGAAGAGATGGAGGTTAAATGGCTTGGGAATGTCGCTTTCTCCCAAAATATCTTTCTGCCTGCGTCTCCTCGCCGCACTGGGGCTGATTAGCATTAGCGCCACCTGGCTAGTTGAGGCTCATCAGCCTTTCTTCCATCTGTTTATCTGGAGAACGAAGCGTGTTCTTGATGTTTACAGCATCCGTAACAGCAAATTCATGACTTTTACAAAGCTAATCAAGATCTTATCCATAGATATATTGTCTTTAAACCTTTACAGTGCCCTTTTCTCTCCGCCCTGTTGTTATCACAGACACTTACGAGCTAATGCAACCCCTCAAACTGCCCATGGACTCACGCTTTCTGTCCAGCGGTGACGTTTAATCCATAAAGGTTGAGGGATTATGAGGATTGGTGTTTGTTGAAGGCTACTAAAACTGAAAAATTGCATGAAAACATGTCAAAGAACTAAAAAAAACGACCCAAACACAAAACTAAACCATGAACTAAGCCACATTACATACTGTAAGCATTGTGGAAATGAGATTTTGAATGAGGTTATATTACTTCTACACTTCCAGGTCCTTTTACAGTCATTATACTGAAGCCTTTTCAGATCGATTAATGCTCTTGGTGTTTTAACTCCTTTAACGCCTCCTGTTGTTTTGCCTCTTTCCTCAAAGGTTAGTTTTCGTCTCATTGGAGAGGGGACACAGCTTTTTGCGGCGCTATTTCTCAGTGGTTCCACCCCCACGGCCTTTTTAAGTTGCTTTGTGCTGTTCATTTAAGCTGAGGCACTTAACGATGTGCAATAGTCGATTCTTTACAATTTGGGGGGGAAATCATGCCCAGAAACTCAGAACAAATGGAGAGCAACAGATGCAACAGCCAAGTTTTTAGTGCTGGTCTCAGGTCTCTGCAAACAGAGTGTAATCGAATGTGGGCCTTGAAAGAGCTGCTTTTTCAGCTGTCGCACCATCAAAGTTAAAGCAATCCCAGAATGTGATTGAACAACCAATTATTTACAAAAGCAGTCTTTGTAAGATTTTACCTTTTAATCCCGTTTATCTCCTAATAGGTTAAAGAATGTGGACAAAAGGCGACTTGTGTTTTCATTCGGTTTGTTGTTGTTCCCCACGCGCGGCCCCATCTGTGATTATTATGTCCGCGAATGCAAGTCGATACTTGTGACCTTGCGGGGAAAGTTTTTCCCAAGTTTCCTTGGAGAGAGAAAAGCTGTTCGGAGAGAACAGAGGCTTTCTTACACTCTGAGACAGACTGTGTGTTTGACATTGTGCACAATCAATAAAGACACAGCTCTTTAGTTTCCTAAGCGGTCACTGTGGCGCTGTTTGCATTGGATGTGTCGTTCATGTAGTATTTAGTATCTAGAGTCACCAAACTCATGATGTAAACTCATCCTTCAGTCTTCTTTGCATTACTTTTGTCTCGAAATTGGACATTTGTTCGCAATGCCATGGAGGATTAGGCAGGTTTTAAATGCCTTTAACCTTTAAATGAATTATAAGGGCAATGCAAATATCCAAGTTAGTCTTTGAAATACGTTCATCAAGCATCAACGTTTTTTGGTAATTATTATGAAAATGTTTGCTAATGAATGAGTTTTCTTTTGCAGACAGGGAAGGAAGCTGTAGAAACATGATCCATCATCTCCAGTGTGGACCGATGAATGCCATTAAATTAACATTAAAGCAACAGTTTCTGTATTTTCCATGGAAAACGGAAGTTTCCTGGATTTGGTCCTTTCCGTATGTGCACAGCTCAACCCCAAATGTTGTGTGTGAAGTAAAACATAGAATAAGCACAATTAGTGTGTTTGGTGTTGAAGCTGGTGTTAAACCCTGATTTCGTACAATACATCCATCTGGTGTTGCGTTGTTGCCGCGAAATTCAAGTGAAATTCAACAATTATCCAAAACGTCCTGCAAGGAGCTTCATCTAAACGCCAAAGACAGCCTTAATGATGACGGGTTACTGTTTGTCTTTCTGTGCCACGACCAAGAGAACGGGTTTAAAACTTCAGAACAGGCAGAAATAAACAAAAAAAAACAAGCAACGCAAACTAAAACCTTTCGCGGGACATTGTACGTCTGGTCACTGACACCATCAACAAAGCGCGTTGGGGCTCTTATTACTTTTATGACACTTGTATTAATACCCACTGTTCCCATCGTGTCCCGGGCCGTCGGAAACCCTCTTGAAATTCATAGAGGAGCGAGTGGGCGACGCATTTCTCACAGTACCAGGCCAAAACTCTGTGGTTACAATAATACACACATACACACACAAATGGGCTGATAGCGAATGGCGGTGGTTTCCACTTTACCTCGATACACGCCCATTTGCATTTAGATGGAAAAGGGAACAAGGTTATTTGGACAACTGTGGCCCAGATGGAGGAGAAATGGTCAAATGTTTGACCATTAAACACTTTAATTCTCTCCCTGTGGCCTCATCGGGGTAACTCATTCAGTCATCAGAAATGATGCAGTGGTCATCTACAGCACCCAAAAAGGTGATGTTGTGTATGTTGCAGCGTGCACTCTAACCAGCAGTGATCCATCCATCAGAGGGGTCCGTTGGTGGCCGGTGCCAATAATGTAAAATACCCACATCTGTCCATGAATCTTCCTGCCTGATGTCAAACTCTGCGATCCGTCTCTAATGTGATGACCTTTCCCTGTTTTTCCCCCGTCTTTGTTTTATTATTCTTGAAATTAGCGACCAAAGCCGACAGGCGGAGCGGAGAAGGATTTCAGAAAAGCTGCAGGTCGACCTCATATATCACCGCCGACCTGATCCGATCAGAAGCCGCAGCGCCGCCGGGGACGAGTTTTGCTCCGACTGATTGATTAGTATCACGTAAAGAATAGCAGGATGGGAGGAAGACCGGCGGAAGAGATGTTCACTGTGCAACACAAACAGAGTTGCACGCATCCACAGACTGTAGCTAAGCGGTAACTGCTAACCCGAAGCCGTGGGTAAATGCACTAAACTGAAAAGCTAATCTGAAATTCGGAGGTGCAGCATCAGAGGGGAAAAAATAAATAAATGTACTCGGTTACTGTCCACTGCTGACCAGCCACCTGGGCAGAAACAGGAGCCATTATCTGAGCTGCAATTATACCAGCAGCATCCGACCTGGGTAGAAATTGGACATTTCGTGTTATTTATGGTTCACAGAGCCGCTCACCTCCAGGGAGAGCACCAGTGGATGCTGGGAATCATGTAAATGCGGGGAGTTAACAGAGCGGGGTGCTTAAAGGAGCCCGAGTGTGTAAACACCGTGGCATTCGCCGGTGACCATGCCACCACGGGAGTCTGATGATGAATGCAGCTAATAGGCCAAGGCAGCTCCTCACTGCACCGCACACACACACATACGTCGTTCTCATAGGCGTCCAGTATCGATCCCTCCGACATACCGCTCCACCGCTGCTTAAATGAGAGCAGTCAATAGCGGAGCTGCCTCTGAGATGGCCCCGAGTGTTTCTGCAGTGGAGTGAGCGGCTGCTGGATGAGGAAGGACGGACAGATTTCAGCTTTTTTGGTTTGAAAAGACAGGAAAGCTGTGCATCTACAGCCCAAAGAGGCAATTCCACCAAGAAATTGATGGCGTTTGCAGAAAAGCCGCGCGGCAGACCGTCTGAATAAACGTCCGTTAGCTTTCTCTTCTTTCCTTTTTATGGCCTCGTTGAGCTTTTATGAGTTTTACGAGTGTTCGAGGGAAGATAGAAAGACCGTGACCTTCAAGCGTTTGTCGTCCTTATTATTATTTATGGTCAGGAGAGAGGTTTTCCAGGTGGAGGGGACATATTTCTCCATCACTGCTGAAAGAAATGTCTTTCTCTTTTTACCTGAATAAAGCAGACGTGATGTTTGGCCGTTATCTGCTCCAATACAACCAAAACTGTCCTACAAATTAGAAATAATTGGTCGTCAAATGAGTCAAAACAAAAGATGTGATCAGGCTGAGTAATCGAGCAGCTGTCTCTGCTGTGAAATGACCTGTTAAATAACAGATTTCAAGTACCTAAAATACAAAAAACATAAGCTTTTAATCTATTTTGTCCCAAAATACATCTTAATTATTTCCTCGTCAGCAAAAATACAGATCATAAAATGCTCAAAAGTAATTAAATACATACTTTAATTGAAATATTGTTCATGTCTGAGCCCAATGACTTTTATGTTTTTACCATTTCTACCTTTATTCTCTAAATGCTCACCTCGTATCTTGTTACTCATGTCTTTACTTCCTGTCGTCGTATAGCTCCCTGCCCTGTGATTGGCCACATTGAGACCCAGTTTGCAGCACTGACTACATGCTGCTGCTGCTGCGCCGTCGTATGTCGTATGAAAGTGTTAAATGGATTTAATTTGTGGTGAGGCGCGGTTCAGCCGGTGTCCTGTTTTGTAAAGTTAAGTAAAGAGCGGCGCGGCTAACGCTAATGAAAGTATAATGAGAACAGATGAAACTTTATTATTAATATAGTGGCAAAATGCACAGTCCATAAAATGATTTAATTACCTTACTTTTATTTTTCTAAAGATATTCATTTTAAACCAGATTTGACTTACAATGAAAACATAAAACTCAACAATGATAAAAAATATATTTTGCTGCTTTTGTCTTGTGTTTATACTGTGAAACATCTGGATTATGTTCACCAGCGGTGCAAGTTATTTACTGGGTCATTGTACGTCTTCATCTCAGTTCACAGCTCGTCTGTGACACCTCGGATCAAGCCTCCAAACTTGGGTTTCCTCATTCTTGTCACATTCACACGCTGTTTTCTTGGACTTTACCTGTTTCGGTGACTTTTGATTCTTAGTGTTCTGCCTGTTTTCGACCTCTTTGCCTTTTCATTTCAAGTAACTGAGCTGCACCTGCTCAGCCTTTGGAGTTCAGCCGCCATCCTTATTTCCCTGGTTGACACAGCTGCAACAAGCTGTTGTGTGAGCTGTTGGAGGTACAACTGACTTTTAAAGACTTAAAGCATGGGAGCTTTATATTGCATCTGTATTGTGGGACTCTGTTTCACATTTTAAGCACAGGCATGTAAGAAACTACAATACAGCACAGTATTAAAGTAGAACCATGCTCCTCTGACGTGTGCGTTTGTGCACAGGAACATAGTTCATGCCACTCCTGCAGAAGTCATTGTCCAACTCAAGAGTCTGGAGAGGCCACTGATTGAGAAATCAAGGCAGGGACATGATGTTGGGCACCCCACTGGTGGCTGTGATCACCCACGGTGATTTTAGACTCCCACCGAGGTTTCCCCATGTCGGACTGGGGAGCTGCACCTGTGGCCTGTGGCCAGAAAAATGGACCATTTCACAAAAGCTCCTCAAAAGCAACAAACTACAGCAATAATTTCAGTGCTAGTTGCAAATTGTCATTGGTAAAAAGTGGAACTCTCCTGTTTTATCAAGCGTCTTTTGCGTCAAATGGGTTTTTACCAGTTAAGTCAGCGATCGTGAGGATTTATTTGCGGTATATCCCTTTAAAATGCTTCATCTCTCCTGTTTTTATAACCGTGTAACAATTAAGATGTGAACGATTATGAAGTCGCTATCTGTAGGTAATAATCCACAACCAGGCTGTGATTTGAGTTATTCCTTAATGAGGCTTGGCGAAGCACCGTCGGACCGCTGATGATCGGCCGTGTAGCCCGAATGTGCTCAAACCTCATCGCCTCCGTCGGCTTCACCCACCGAGAGACGTTTGAGGTCCGCCGAGCTGCACCGAGAGCATCAGGGACAAGGACTATGTCCAGGAGATGATGATGATAATTGCATCATAACTGTAATCGCAACAATTAAGGGAGTTATTATTAAATCCCTCCTCAAATATCACGGAAATATCATCATCACGGAAAACTGCGTTCAAAGGGGGCATTATCTCCAACACAGCATCTGCATTTCACCACATATTACAGCCAGTGTTGCAGAATTCATCAGAGTTTTATGCATTCACATATTTTTTTTTTATCAAAAGAACAAAAGATTTGATTTTAGCTTTAAAAAGGACATGATGCATAAAAAGTACATTACACACTCAATGAGAATTTAACATGCAAACATTTTGCAGGTCTAATAATTACCATGTTTAATATCCTTAGTGTAGCGTGTTAGCGTGCTAACACCAAACTACAACATTACACTTCATTCAGTGAGGAACCACAGAGGCACTTCACTCAGATCCAAGACTGGGTGTAAATAGTGGACGTTTCCACCTGGATTCAAGTTTTTTGCATCATGGGTGCCGCCATCTTGGTTTTTCTGGAGCCAGAAGTGACCATATTTGGACCAGAAGGTGGAGCTGCCATGGAAACGCGTTGCTAAGCGTCTGTGCTAATCGACGGTTGCCGTAGGCACGCCCTAAAGCAAACCTTGCTTTATTATCGCATTTCAGTTAAATGGGACCAGATTTTACAAAACAAACATCACGTTGTGATGAAGAAGGCTTGAAACTAGAGATTAAGACCAAGAAAATGTTAAGTGAGTAATAAATAAAGTGAGAAGTCGTCTCATTTTCCCATAGATGTCTATACAATCAGGTGTTTGAGTCACCGCCTAATGGTTGTTAGCGGTAATGCAGGTTTAAGGCATCTCCTTTGAAGCTTAATATGATAAATATTATTGGATGGATTGTGTGAGAACTGTGTTTGTACAAAACTTTATTGAAAATCTGTTGGGAAGTTTCCATCGTGACCAAAGTGGTGGACACCTTTCAGCTCACGTAGCTTAAACTAACAGGCACCTGTAGGAGAGATGGATGTAATTTGATGCTAAAATATTAAATACAGATGTTTGGAAAATCAAAATTTGCACATTTACCACTCCTTGGCAACTGTATTGACAGATGAAGATGAGAAGTTATGATAAAAAGCTGCTAAATCTCTTGAAGAGAGATTGTTTTATGATAAATGTGGTTCACGGGGTTACATTAAGACACTGAGGGCGACTCCGCGCTATAAAGAGAAGAGAAGTCCTACTTCTTGGTGCTCCACATCCAGAGAAAACACTGCTCAGTTATAGTCAGAGCCTCCTGCCAGACTGATGAATTAATATCCCAGCCTGCATCGTCTTATTGACAAGCACCTTCATTAATCACAAACCATACACACAGTTCGGTCTCCATCTGCTGCTGAGATAACAACGGCGCTGGGGTTGTTGAGTTCTCCACACACTGGTTTCTGTCATTCTCCACCTCCTTCCTCTCCCTCTCTGCACCTCCAGCTCCTTTTTTCATCTCCTGCTTCAATGTCACTTTGAGTTTTTCTTTTTTTTTTTTTTTTTTTTTGGACTTTAAGCCGTGAAGCTTCAGACGGGTTGAGGCCACAGAGCGGATCAATGTGCAGCACGCCAGAGACCAGGCGCTCTCCGGAGTCCGAGGACCAGCTCGTGTGTCCATTTGATCAAATGCCAGCTGAAAATATACAGAAATATATGGATTCATCTGAGAGAGCACCGTTCACACCTTCTGGTATCAAAGTGCTCTCAAGGTGTTTGTCGACACACGAACTCCTGCACGGGCTTGTTGGCTCAAGGTTAAAGCAGCGCAACGCTGTCGACTTGTTGACGCTTCACACATGAGCGAATGCAGCAGGGCTTCACCAAAAGTCAGATATTAGTCTGAAAATAAGGCTTTTTACAGCTTATCATCACCGAATCTGCAGTTTCTGCACTCGAAGCTGAGTTTACTTCACAAAACAAGCTCTGACGGCAAACTCAGACAGATTAGGACCAAGAAAAGGTTCATCTGTTCTCCGACAGTTTGCAGGTGCAGCTTGTTGTGGTACAGCAGGCTCAGTGAAGCCCTCAGTGGCCGTCGCCATAAATGCATGCGTGGATTTAAATATTATTTTATAGTAATAAAGAAATCATGATGCATTGGAAAGCCTCAATCTGTAATAATCTGTGGTCTTATTCTGTGTTATGGCGGCCTGCATGGACTCTCAGCAGGAGTCCAAATGATCTCATGTATGAAAACATGGGCAGAGCCACCGTGACATCACCAGGAGGTTTCTGCAGAGCCATGGTGAAGCTCGCTGTGTGGTGGATCTTGGTGTCGGCCATCTTGGCAGCGCACGATGTCGCCTAACTTCCTGCTGATCCAAACAATGGTCAAAGAGGTGTCACATGGGCGGCGGTGAGGCGGGGCCGAATGATGCATGGTCGCTGAAACATGGCAGACAGTTGGCGGATAGCTGTCAGTCAAAGAAGCCCCGCCCCTTCATCCTGCATAACTTCAGGTGTTAATCTGATTTAAAGGAGTGAGTTCTATATAAATTCAGCCCGTACAGTCGTAAACATGTATGTAAACATGTTTATTGCTGCATTTTAACATGGGGGTCTATGGGGACTGACTCGAACTGCAGCTCTGACGCTCCAGCTTCATGCTTCATCCCCAGAGGTTGCTGATTGTGCTCAATCTTGACGTTCAAGCTGTGTCCAAGTTCCCAACTGATGCAGAAATGAAAGGGTTGCATGCATTAAGCATAATTTCTGCAGTGGAAACACAGAAACCATCAGAGTCTGGACCACTTTATCTCCTCTGTGATGTACAAGAACATCAATGGACAGGAAAACCAATTACTGTGCAGTTAATCGAGGCTGAAATCCTGAAAAACCACTTAGTAGGATATTAATTTAAGGAAACAGTTGAAATTAATGGGAAGGATTTCTTGAAACCTCATGAAAATCAGGTTAAAAAGCACATTTTGTACTTTAAATGTTTACATTGACTGAACGCTGGGGTCCACAGTCAGCCCGGTTCCCGGTGGCGACACAGGAACATGATGTGGGACCTCCTGTTTCCTCCGAGGTGAGGTGTGAGGCTTCCGACTGTTTGCACACGACGAAACGAGGATGTTCACAAGCCGTCAACAAGATGCTGCTGATCTGACTGCGTCCCGCTGAGAGCTATCTGACAGCGGGAGCCACCAGCAGAGACCAGCGCTTGTTTACAGCGACGTCTGTGTGTGTTCGCCCGTGCTCATTTGTCTATAGAAGTGTGTCAGGGATAATCTATTCACACTCCTGTTTCCTGTTGTTCAATCCTGCATTTAAGGCTGCCTGAGTGAGGGGTTTAAACACTAAAAATCTATACTGCCTGCGAAACTCACTTCTCTGCTCGGCTAAAAGTTTAGACTCCAGCTCGAACCGACCGCTTTCAGGCAGAGATATTTAATCTGGGCAACTAGGCTGAAGTGTCTCAGAGGAATTTAACTGGAGGGGCACAAAGGGAGCGCACAAAAGAAAAGAAAATACTCACCACAGTCCATAAATTTCTCAGCAGTAAACAGCTCAGCTCCTGAAGGAGACCAGAGGAGTTCACAGATTAATCAGTCAGCAGCACTAAATGCTGCAGACGTGACGCCTGCAGTCGCTCCTGTTAGTCTGCGTTCACATGAGCGCAGAGGATCCGAGTGTTTCACAGGATCAGCTTGTTTTGGGGATCCGTACTCGGTGACATTAGCGCATATGTTGTTACTTCCACACAGCCGGCCGCTCCGCCACACCGCTAATGTGAGGTAGATGAACAGCTCGTCTCACGAGGCGAACTGTCCCAGATTTAAAAGACACTGTACGACCTTGATTTGTCCAGGAGAGAAACCTACAGAGCGCTGATTTATTTCCTGAAGCCTAAAGGAAAAGCTGCACTTTGCGTCTGAGCAGCGTGACGCTGGTGCAGCCTACTTTACTGCAGAGGCTGGTGGGTACTGACTGCACGCACCAACAGCATGTTGGCCCCAGAAAGTGGACTACATGTGAGTCCATCAAGACCGCTTCTCCCAGCTGGGACTCCTTCAGTGTTGATGGTTCAGGAGGTTTTTACTGGGAGCTGAATTCTCCACAGAGGTCTCCTCCTCTCCAAAACAAACAGAGCCGCTGATTCAAACCCAGAGAAACACTGAATAAAGCAGTTCCACCTTAAAAACCACTGTTTCTCCCACGCTGTCGGCCGCACACGGGACGTCCTGGAGGGGCGGCGAGCCGAGCTGCTGCTAACGTTTGCTCAGCTTGTTTCTCTGATAACTTCAGATCCAGACGTCCGACGACTGAAATCCTTCATCTGCTTCAGATACAGAGTTAAAAACAAGCAGCGGCTGAAAAGAGGAGCACAGAAATGTGTCTTACAGCTGATCCAGAGTCAGTTTATCAAGCTGCTGACACACAGAAATGTGTCTTACAGCTGATCCAGAGTCAGTTTATCAAGCGGCTGACACACAGACGACGACGCCTCTGGGTTTAAACACTGACAACAAGTTAAATTAATATTTATATTGCATATTTTTAAGTGTGAGCTTTTAAATGTCTGGATTAAAATCTTTTGTCATGAATCAACAAAACAATCAAACAATTTGTTTTGTTGCAGTTTTAAAAGCATTTTCTTAAAATGCCTTTTGCACTTAAGCTAGTTGAACTGATCAGCACTGAGGTTCTGTGTGTGTGTGTGTGTGTGTGTGTGTGTGTGTGTGTGCTGGAGCTGATCCAAACTCCAGCAGTGGAGCTGAATAATAAACAACCCTGTGCTTCTGTGTCATTCAAACGATTGGCCCTCGCATCACATCGCCTGTTAAATCTGTCCCATTCACAGTGACCAGCAGTCTATGGCTGTGTGTGTGTGTGTGTGTGTGTGTGTGTGTGTGTGTGAACAGCCCCTCACTGACATTACATGCTGTGTCATGAGGGCCAGACCTGCAGCGTGGCCTGAGATCGATGCTGCGTTCAGCGGTCGCTCCTCCTTCAGTGAGAACTGTGTCAGAAATAAATAAATAAATAAATAAATAAATAAATATTTACTTCACAGCTGCAAAGACAAAGTATGCACACTTTCACATTTCCAGTCGACGCATTTGACTTCCTGCGTCTTTTCTGATGCGTCATGACATCACAACTGTGATCGAGTGTTACAGCAGACAGTAGCACGCCAACATGGCCGCCCTGACTCAGCCGTTGTTCCCACAGACTGTAAACAGCAGTGATGCTCCTGGTTAATCAGCTGGTTACACGGCAGCATCTACCCGGGTGTTTGTGTTTACATCGCTGCCGATCGTTAAACACCTGGGACTGCTGAGTCATGTGACTTCTGCTTGTACACCTTCATATTGACATTAAAAGCCAGATGTCAGCGGGTTTTTGGTGCAGTGTGAGAGGGGATTAAGTCAAACCAGACCTCCTGGATTACCCGTAGCAACACCAGCAAAACAGGGTCACGTCATAAAACATTCAAATCGTTTCGGGGAGCGGGCGCTCAACCGGACTCTCTGATTTGCTAAATGCAAAGCGCCACATTTCGGTTCCTGGGATGCGGAAACCAGGCTAACTGCTAACCTAATTAACGAGGCTTCCCTCCTGTGATTTGCCAAATCAGAGAGCGCCAATTTCACCCGGCGCTGCACCAGCAACCTGAAGCCTGGAGAAGAAAAGCCTCATCGCGGGTTGGAACCTGTGTGTTTGTTGAAGAGAAACAGAAACACCTGAGGAATATAATCCAGATTAGCATTAGCCTTGTAAATCCCACAGTTCTGACATTTCATTTTATATTTCTGACATTTTTATTCAGCTGTGGTCGCGTTTGAGATTTGCATTTTACTAGAAGATCCGGTGACGCTACATGTGGACACATCCATGACGTGGACGCTCAGTTTCAGGGAAGGGAAGTGCTACAGCGTGCATGTGTTTGTGTTTGTCTCTGAAGTGAAGATTGTGAATTGTCAGGACCGTTCACACTCTTTGCTTCATTCAGACGCTTTATTGTCTCCAAATCACTGCTCAGCACCTGACGATCGAGACATCCTCACTTTTCCAGACTGATCCGGATCAAACGGCAGAACCTTGATTCAGCTGAAACTGAACCACAGCTGTGTTTGTTTCTGGTGTGGAAACACTTTGGGAGCATTTACAGAAAGTCCTCGACCATCACCTCGAGGCTGGCTGCAAACACGAGCCCATCCCCACAGAAAGAAACATATTCACAGTCTGATTTTTGTCTCTGTGGCTAATATTCCTGTTCCTCTGAACTGTTTGAATTATATTAAGCTAGCTTTAGCAGTTAGCTTTATGGGTTTACTGTGTAAGCTGCAAGAGGCGCTGCAGAGATGGCGACAAAAGCAATAAGATTCAAAACTGCTGTGCAGGAAACCAAAGTGTGACATCAGAGTAACTTAGTCCAATATCATTATTATTAGTACCCACTGTCCACAATCCAAACTGGAACAAGGAAGAGTCAAGGCTGTGTTTGCTGTTTTACAGACACACTGTCTTACCGTCTCTCTGTGTTTGTTGCTGTTCACCAAAAGCAAAAACAATCACGCAGCAAACACGATTCTGCAGTTGCATGTAAAGACGGGAAGACACCGTGTGTTTGACAGCAAAGGGTCGGGTGACAGTCACTTTTCCAACAGGAAGAGAGAGACAGGAAGTGAACTGACAACCTGTTGGATGCATGCCGATCTACAGACCAGTGCGCTACAAGCACAGGGAGATGTGGGAGATGATGAGATGACAACCGGCTGCAGAGTTTAGCTCTTTGAGTGTGTCTGCATGTCTGCAGTGTGACAGCAAAGATAACTTGATCATATGCAGTTACTCAGAAACTGTTCCTGCCGTGAAGAGTCTGCAGTTTCTGTCTTCGGCAGAGTCGCTCACCGTCACGTGTTGATTTGAGTGCAGGAGAAACTCTGTGGATTCACGGGTCTGCAGATAAAAGACTGTTGACCTTAGCCGGAGCGCCCTGCGGAGACACAGAAACTGAGGCAATGAGCAGCGTCTCCTCCTGAATTCACTTCATCTGGCATTTGGAGTGTCCTGCAGCAAAAAATTAAATAAAGAAATTAAAGAAACTCATAAATGTTTTGATCTCAAATGGCAGAAGGATCGCCCCGTTGAGGTCAAACCTCTTTGTGTTTCCTCTGTGCGCGTGGAGAGGCTGAGGAATAATTAAATGCGGCACGACAGTTCGGAGCAAACAAAACCAGATTCGGCACAGAGAAGGAGCGCGCTCATGAATAATTCAAAGTGTTTCAGCAAACAGCGCTTTATAATGAACTATGAGTGTAAGGAAATAAAGCTGCCAAGAACATGTTGATACTGACAACGTTTGAGTCAATTACAAAAACACAAGTGTGAGTGTGCAGAGAGGAGGCGACAAACACAATCACATGCACTGTTTGAGATTTTCAGACGAGCAGAAAAACCAAAAATTAAAAAGAAAGGTTTGTTTCGAATCTTCTGACGCTGTAATTACATTCCTGCTCCTCTTCTGAAATGAAGGAGCGGGGATCAATGGCTGTCTCGATGGAGAGATGAAAATGAAGGGGAGAAGAAGAAGAAAACTCAATCGTATCGACGAAATCTGAGGGAGTTACAGCTCCTGCGCTTGTTTGTCGCTGAGTGAAATCTTTACGGCTCGAGCAGCAGCGAGGAAGCGAGACTTCCATCACCAGAGAGACGGCCGCGGCGGAAAACCGAGCAGCCCGGCGGTGACGTCAGCGTCGGATCGAGATCTGCAGCGACGGTGTGCTCCGATTGGTCCGAAGACGGAGGACCAGTCCAGTGAAGCTCGACTGTGGAGACGTCTGAACATCGAGGGACCAGAACTGAAGTCTGGTGATGGTCTGTATCAAATCCCATAAAAACAACAAAACCAACAACAAACTGTTTGTAAACAGAATCACAGACTGATACGTCTCCGCTGACATCACCGCGAACACACACACCGGAGCTGATTTAGGCTCAAACCTACACACACACTCCTGCAAAAACTCTCTAAAAGCAACATGTGTAGATTCATCCGCCGCTGAAAATAGTCCCCAGCAGATCCATCGTTTCCTCCTGATGGAGCGACGTTTGATAAAAGCCAGTCGGTACAAGGAACCAATGGGGTCGGAGCTGAGAGCCACAGACAGGAAGTCAGTCAGTTTGGAGACGCAGACTCGTTGCCGTCGCTGCAGACAGAGGACTAACATCATTCCACTGTGACAGTGACGGGTCCTCTCGCTCCTCCGTTAACGTTTTAAAGAGGAAACACACATTTCGTCATTTCTGAAACATCCAAACTTCACGCAGAGCATCAAATTGATCCATGATCGATTCATGAAATAAAGAGATGACTGTGAATGTGTGGAGCTTTAAAGACGCGTATGAAGCGAATGAATCAAAAAACATGGCGGCAGCTGCTCCACTGAAGGCCAGAGCTCTCTCTCTCTCTCCTTTCACTGCATTTACCTCGTTCAAACGTACACGCTGCAGTTCTTGACTCATCACCTGCAGCCGTACGAACACAAAGACAGACGTCGACTGAAGGCTGCTCTGTACTCGCTGACTGTAGAGCCGTACTTTAGTGCGTCAGCTGCTGCGGCGTGATGGTCGCGTTGGATAGAAACTGCGTTAATGTAAAAGCTCTGGGGTCAATGCTCGATGTAAACATCAATATTTGTGATAATGCAACAGGTTAAAGGCTTTTCACACAGTCTGCAGCTTTGAAGAAGAAGCTCTGTTCTATCCTGAAGTATGAAGTGATACCACACGGTCTCGATGCCTAATCCTAACTCTGCTTATTTAATACCTGCAGAATGAAAACGTGCTCTATTCGTGTGACTGACGCGGCTGACGGCGCCTCCATTACACAGATTTGGATCACATGTGACGCTCTGCACGCTGCTCCCAAAAGGTCAGAAATGAACTCCGTGATGCGCCGCGTGTGCTTCAGGTGCACCGAACCAGCGGTGATGCACTGAACGTCACACGCTGCAGAAACTGCATCAGAGGGAAACTTGCTGCCGCTGCTTGTTACGAACCTCCTGAGCAGCTTCCTCTGAGTAATCTAACGTCTGCGCGGCTCCACGGGGAGTTTCTCCAGGTGAGTCAGTGCGAGCGCCGTATTGACTCTGCAGCCCATTTATCTTGATTAGGCCTGAACATCTGTACAACCTCTGCCATCAGCCTGTCATCAGTCCCGGGGCGTCCGCTCTGCACGCACAAAATATGGAGGTATGCGCGGGGGAGGGGGGGGGGGGGGGGGTCCAAAATACTTATCCACATGACCGCAGCGTCTCCGCCTCGCTCCTGATGGCCGAGTGGATCAATATCATTGATCCCCCCCCCTCCCAGTCCCAATGGAATTAGCATTTGAAAAGGAACTCCAGCTACAGCTGCAGAGACAGACTGTACCAAACGCCATGCAGCTGTGGAGCCCGGTCACCGTGGAAACCTGGGCATTATGGATGGCGTCGGTGCTGCCTTTATCCCTTTGACCCCGGCTAGATTGTTCTTATTTCCCGCGGTTCAGGAAGCCGGGCCCTCTTGATATCTGAAATTAGATGTCGGAGTCTCTCTTGTGAAGCCGAGTCATAACTCGCTGTATATTGCTTTACTTGGTTTGTAACCTCGACCGAAAGCTCCCTGGCTCCGTTTCAGGGCTGACATCATTAGAGTTTTATTGCTTCTAAGAGGATCATACCAAAGAAGACGGCAGGCGGGAAGTTTTCTCAGCAGCGAACGCCGCTCAATCACCGCAGGGTTTCTCCGACTTCCTGAGACTGAGATCATTAAAACTCATGTAAAATTCGGTGGCGAGCGATGGTCGTACCTGCAAAAACAATTCTCGATGATCCCTCCCTGCCTCCCTCCCTGCAGAAATCGGGCTTTCGCACCGTTAAAAGCTGACATGATCTCCGGTGACATCTTGAAAATTTGATATTTGCGGCACAGGTTCACCTGTCCGCTGCTATTCCCCTTCAGATCTGACACACAACACCCGTGCAGCATCCATAACAAAACCCTCATGTAGACATTAAGGCGGGAAGTCATGCTTTCCTCCTTGTTTCTGTGCATCCACGGGGTCACCTCTTCATTAATTACTGTCCACACCTTTGACATCGTTGTCCTTTTTTGTCCTGACGACACTGACTTGATGTGGGTGCTTTGTGTTGGACCGTCTTCCAGCTGCAGCTGCTCCTAATCGTCCTTTCTGACTCTAAATGTCTAGATTTAATTACATGTGTCGTTAAAATGTATAAAACAGATGCACAGAGAATTGGACTTTTAATTTAAATACATGTTTTCACAGATGGAACAGAGATGCAATGAGCAGTCTTGTGAAAATCCACTCTTTCATAATATAATAATATATAATATATATAATTTTGATAATATATTTACAGATTAGGTCGGCTGCAGTTTTAGCCCCAATGGTCTGTTTATGGTTCAAACGAAGACGTAGTCTAAAAATAGATCCAGACTCAATTCAGCTTGCAATCATAGATGTTTTTAGGTCACCTGAGAGCAGCGGAAACAAGTTTTAAATCATTTTTTTATGTATAGTTGTGTTAGAAGTTGTGTTTTGTCCACCTGATTGACTCTGTAGGTCAAATATTCACTGTTTTTGGTCTCAGCCATCTACTGAGATGTTGGTTTCTCACTCTGAGTACAAATTGTCATTTTTAAAGTGTAAATCTATTGATAATTGCCACTTTAAAGCAAAAACATGGTTGTGAATGAAAATTTAAGTTATTCTAAAGGTTTTTATCGCTACAGGTAATTAAGGAAGTGGAGAGGCAGAGAAAAAGGATTTATGTGTTTCCTGTTTGGTGCAACTGGAGAAGACTTGAATCTGATCTGTATGACAGGTCCCCAGATGTGAAGCCAAAACATCTGTATCGCCCCCTGGTGGTGGGATGCAGTGTAGTTTATAAGCCCCGCCCCCTTCATGTTAGCAGATAGCAGAGAGTCATGGTCATTGGTCGTTCCTCTCACGCTGATGTTCGTTCATTTGTCTAATCTGACGTCCAAACGGCGTCATCGGAGCAGGATGCGGCGCCCGTCTCCAGGATATTTTGGCTTCATTTGTGTGCAGCCGCAGGAAGAGATGTGAGCGGCCATCTTTATTAACAGGCTGCACGACTGGATGAACTGACCACATTAAAAAGCCATGAAATGTCTTCTTTTAAATTCTTTTACATGCTTTTGTTTTGCTTAAAGTACGTGATTCCTACTTTTTATAGTGACAGCATTCTCGTGCTAACGATAAATTAGGAACTGGTTTTCTTTTTTTAATTATTCGAACAGTTTTAATCACTCAGTGTTAAGGTAAAACACACAAAGTGATACAGTGACCTCACAATGACTCATTTATCCTATACATCTTGCAGTATGCATGCTTTAAGCTCTCTTGCAGAGCAACAACACAACACTTGTGCGCTCTTAAGCATTGTTCTGGGCGCATATATTAACACAAGGACCAGAGAAACACTTTCATGTCGGCCATAATAAAGGCTAATCCACCTCAAGTGCACCATACTTCCACACAGTCTTCAATACATCTCTGCACAGGGATATAAGTGCATGTAACAAGACTTTTAGGCTCACTAGTAAAATGTGGGTCCTCCGTACATAAAACACTCGTGATGCTCTTTGATGAAAGCTTGTACAGAGTTCAGTATGAAAGCCTGAACAGAGATGCAGAGGCTGTTATTTATAGATAGAGAGTTTTATCATCCAGTGATCTGTTTGCTCCAGATGGCCAAGTATGTAGAAACCAATCTGGCCAACATCAAAAACAAAAGCAGGAAAAAGATGTTTGGTTCCCACTCAGCATATTAAACTACACGTGAATAAAGGGGGCTTTGCTGTGTTTTGGTGAAAAGGCTGCAGACCTCCCTCCTCAGCGCCGTCCTCCAGCCCAAATGGGACGAATACGTGACTCACCACGGACTCATTATTAGATAACGCTTCAGAAAAATCATCAAATTATTCATTTCAAGTGTGAAAATCGCCCTTTGAGCGTCTCCCTCCACCCGCTGAGACTTGCAGTAATATGCAAAGACAGGCTCCGTCATCAAAGGCGGCGTCCTGGTTAATTCAGGCTGATTTCTCACCTGAAGCACAGCAGACTGACGGGCGACAGTCCTGGAAGTGAGCTGACACCTCCGGGTCACGTACCCCACTTTTACCTTTTAAGAGGCTGTTTGAAAAGCCTGTTATTTCTCAAATCTGTGCACATAAATATTCTTTGAAGCTTCCTTTTTTAACGGTTTGCATTATGATTCTGGTCTCGCTGCAGCAATTCTGTATTTAAGAAAAATAAAAAAACACATTTCAGGAATGGGGAAAACGCTGGTGCATTTTGTAAACAGCTGATCGGAGGTGAGAGCTGCTAAAGCTGCACTTGGCTTCATTTTGCCACGTCACATGTGGCTGCACGGCATGCATGTTTTCAAAAAACGAATGCAATAAGGTCACTGGATACATTGTCTTTGGTTTAAAGAGAAGATGGAATGAAAAATGTGTTGTAACCCTTTTAAACAATAAATGCACACTCACTTACGTAGCTCGCTAGCACCCTTTCCCTCATCTTCCTGCACCTCCTGCAGTACGAGGGTTCGGTCTGGAACAGGTACAGGGTTGTAATCATCAGTGATTGAATGAAAGGTAGCGTGCAACGCTGTCACATTCCACATCCCACTTCTGTTTTGGTTGGAAATATGTCACGATATGGAAGCTGCACACTCTCAAAATGCAATTTTACATGGACTTTAAATCCAAATTATCAAGATATTTCCTTTGTTGCCAGAAATGACACAAGAACACCGATTTCATCTTTGTTTGTTAAATACAAAGGTTCAGCCTTTAGCTCGTTAGCTTAGCTTAGCACAGACACTGAAAACAGGTAAACAAATAGCCTGACTCTGTGCAAATGTAACCAAATCCACCTGCAGAGACCTCTTAGACTCACTGAATATTGATTGGACTATTTCTAAGCTGTGGCAGCCACTTCCTGGATGAAACTGGTTGCCTGGCAACCTCGTGATGGTGACAAGACTCTGAGAAGTGAGAAATATTCAATGAAGTTACTGTATTTTTTAAACGTTTTAGCCATTTCATGCTAGCTTTAAGCTCACTTTGGAAAATCTGTTTGAATCAACACACTTAAATATAGCAGGAGACGCAGCACGAGCCTACTCAAGCTTTCTGTGTTTGAAACCGACCGGAAGTATCCACAGATATGACTGTTGTTGCTTTCTGCAGTGGGATACCCTCAGTGATACCAATCAGGCATCAGAAAAGAAAAGCGATAATCTCACCTGTGTGTCCAGTTTCAGTCCACGAGCACCCTCCAACATCCATCTTCAACTTAAAGGAAACACAACCATAAATAATCAGATGAGCCGGTGAAGAGCGTGTCAGGCTTTGTTCTTTGTCCCAGTTACCAGACTGGGAAAACAAATCTGTCAGGAACGAGATGTGGCCGAGCTATTGATCTGTTTTTCCTAATCTTTTCCTTTCCCACAGCATCTATTAGCGCTGCCTGCCTTTCTCCGTCTTTGACATGCCACAGCCGGGGAGGAACAGTGCAGGCCATTGACGTCACAGAGGCCCAAGGACCATCGGGGGCCGGCGTCATCAGCGAAGCATGGATACCTCTCCTCTCGCTGCTAAAAGCATGCATTATGTGCTCTACTCCAGTGCCGGTGTGGTGAATAAACTAGATGGCGATGTATATTAATACACAGGCTACATGGATGTTGTGATCATCAGTGCTGGGATATGTGTATGGTGGGAGCACGCCGCCACTCTCCCCATTTGAAACAAGGAGTAAATGGGAAAATCTGCCATAACAGCTTGGACACAAAAATAAAAAAAAAATATGGATGTGTGTTAAAATCTTTTGTTATAATTCATTTTATTTTATTTTATTTATTTATCTTTTTTTAATACTAGATCAGTTCTCCCTCACAGCTCTAGGATCATATAATCTTATTTCTGTCATTAAAGTCATGGGTGTGTTTGCATTTCTATTATTTGACATCATAACAGCATAGACGCCTTTGGTTAATTGCATTATATTAATGATAGTGTGTAATTATTTAAAATGATGTTATTAATAAAAGTAGATGTAAAAGCTGTATTTTAATTTATGTTTTTGGATCAAATTACTAACAATTAGCTGCATCATTGCACTGATATTTCTCAACACTGAAACACCGAGCTAATGTGCTAATATGATAAGTAATAATACAAATTATTTGCTTTTTGACGAGTATTTCAGCTGTTAATCTTCCTCCTTCCCTTGTGCTACCTTCTGTTACCATTTTCAACTGTCACACCAGCAATAAACATGCTAAAAATGGCAAGTTAGCCCAATGCTAACCTCTTTTTCCAGCCCAGATTAGATGAAACCTGGCCCACTTCAGTGTGACAAAAGCTTCGATTGCATATAACAGCTGCACTGAACCTGATGAATTTACTGTTTGTCAAACCACAAATTAGAGAAATGTTGGTTGAAATAAGACAATTGAATTTATTTATTTAATCAGGTTTATCTGCAAATTATATGATCCTCGTGTGTGTGTGCTTGTGTTACTGACGTCGTGGGGACATAAGTGTGCTTGCACAGTCACATTGTGGGGACGTGCCTGACTTTTGACGTTGTAGACTGCGACTGGCTGACAAAAGCCACCAGAAAATGCCAAAAGACCTTCTGTATAACCGGTGTTTGGTTTGTCTGCTCTGCGCCACTGTAGAAACGTGGTGTTGCACTCGGTGGAAGTAGGTCACTCCCTACATAAATATAAACAGTTAAGCCAACGAAAACACAACAGATCAGAGTTACAGGTCGCCGTACGCCAGGGAAAACATTATTTTATTCCATTTCTACTCACAGATCCTCCTAAATCCTACATACTGCACCTTTAAGTCACTTTAGGTTCAAACAAATGCTGATAACTTTGAAATAAAGTAAATTAGCTCAGAAAAACAAGTGAGATGTTGCTTTTCTGTTTCCTCCGCGAGGCCAGATCTCCTCTGTGTGCGCCGAGTCAACACCACCAGGAGGTCGTGTCAGCTCTGAGCTCTTTGAAGCTCCGAGGCCTCGCCGTGTGGTTTCACACATGAAGCGAAAAAACAAAGACTGTCAGGCGTCAGAAACTGGTCCGCGCTTTGAGTCTGGATTGACTTTTTGTTTTGCAGCTTTTAAGGTGTTTCCTGTTGCTTTTGTTTGGTTTATCGTGTCATTGATAGTGACAGGGGGCCCGAGCCTGGCGCCGCAAGGGGTCAGCTGTCTTCTTCTAGTCTTTCCAACAACTACACACATTCATACAGCGATGGAAGGACCATGCAAGGTGCCAGCCGCTCATCACAGACAGCTGATTTCAGTCACACGCTCGTTTTGCGTCCTTTATGTGTGACATAGTTTGGACCGAGGCCTCAGGCTGAGGTGGACACCTTGACAGGAGGACGATGCTTCTTCTTTAATCGGTTGGAAAGGGAGTAAATCATGAAGGTAAGTAGGTGTTGGCAAGTTAAACGAAAGTGGAAACTGCTCCAAAGTGCAGACTAACTTCAGGACAAATGACAAACCGATGATATTGAATGTGTTGAGTATCAGTGGCTGGTGTTTGTTCCTGTTGGAGGTTGTCTGGTGGCTAAAAGGGAGCGATGAATAACACGGATCCCTCTGCATTTCCATGGGTGAAGGAACCTTTATGCTACAGCTGTTTGCATGCCTTCCCCTCTGGGATTATTCAACAAAAAGCTGTAAATATGCAAAGCAGATTAATTAGTTTCCCAAGGTCACTTGTACAGAAAAGGGCTCCGTGTGTTAATAAATCAACGGCGTGTTACACGAAATGTGATTTGTCTGCAGACGAGTGAGCGTCTGCACACGAGTCGCGGCGCGGCTCTTATTGATATTTGCTCAGGAGTTAACGAGGCTCTGTGCGAGGCTTCATTTGGCCAAAAAGTATTTCTGTTTAATCCACAGCCTTGAAAAACCGCAAGGGTTGGAGTTGTTAGAGCATCTTAGTTCTGGTGGCTTTAACCGGAGGGTGTGTGCGCGCTGCACCTCAAAGTCCACAGTTCATTTGAATCCGGTCCTAAACCCCCGCCAAACCAACAAACTCAGCGTGCTGACTCAAGACGAGGCTTATTAGCTCTAATCCCTGGCAACCCTCTGTGTTTGTATTATCAAACAGGATTAGACTGATACCTGTGTGTCGGTTTACCCAGATACTGGCTCAACTTTTAACTTTTAAACACCGGCAAGTGGAATAATCCACCTGTGATGTGACGGCTTCCTCTCAGACTGCAGGTGCGCCAGTCTGGGAAACCTGCAGATACGTTTTAATTGGCTCTGAACATCACATTCAGCAGCGTTACTTGGAAATAAAGTGTGGTCTCCTGCATGGTCGATCTCCTCCTGAGCGTTTAGGAGCTGATAATGGATGATGACCATTAATAAATAAACGAGGTTGAGTCATCGAATCATTTAAACGAACCTCACCATCACTGTGATTGAGTCACATTGACAGATTTAGATCTGCATGATAAACAGACGACAGGCTTCAAAAATACCAACATTTATCTTTAAATTAGCGAATTAGCAATAAATCTGCACATTATTCACAGTTATTAACAGTTTGTGTGATAATCAATCAAAACCCAGAGCCCAGGCGCCACATTTCAGGCTCAAAGAGAGGCCCTGCATGTTAAATGGGTTTGTAATCGTTCCCCTGATGTATTAGGCAAACAGTCAGTTATATGGAGGTCTGCAGCTCCTCCTCAACCCTTCGGCAGGTTTACTCAGCAGAGTCAAACGGCCTCAGCTGACTATGATCAAGTGAACGGGACACAAACCACTTAAATGGACCATTAAGGAGAATTAGGAACATCATAATCGGGAGATACTGGGGCACATTACAACAGAGCGGCTGATTAATTCCTCACAAAAATAAAAAGTCTTTCATCCAGAATGAAGCCGAGCTCGTGGTAATTATAAAAAACACTGAATTAACCGATTAATTAACTAATCCTGCTGTGAAACTGAACGATGCAGCCAAGCTGAGCTCAGGCCTTTGCCCCCGCAGCCGAGCGACATGCCGGCACTGCCCTCTGTTGGACGCAGCGGCTCATCGCAGGTGTTGACAGGTTTGACGGCGCCGCTGCACCGCAGGTCGGTGCAGTGGTGCGTCTTCAACAGACGGCAGCTGTAACGGGATCAGGCAGGAGCTCCGGTGTTTACTGAGCACGAGCAGCTCTGCGCGACGGTGTAATCGCGTTAAAGAGCGAGATCATGTTCTGATCGATGGCCACACAACTGACACTCGTGTCTTTCCCAGAGAGCGCAGGGTAAACAGTGTGATGTGAGGGGCCGTTAAATGGGAGCAGGGGTGTCGGGTTGCAGCAGCAGCCCTCGCTCATTCCCCTCCGAGCCTAAAAAACTGTGCTTTAGAAGCTAAATCACAGAAAAACAGCTACATCTGAACAGGTTTCTATACAACTCCCTCCATGCTCAGAGTTAACAGTGCTCCACAGATTTCACCGCTGCCATGTTTAACAGACAACTTGCAGATAATTGCTCCGGGGCTACTTTGGGATCAATACTGTGCCAACATATCAGGCTGTATTGGAAAGTCTGTGTATGGGTGATTGCCTGCTCCATCAATCCAGCCATTTCCCAGCCCGCTGCCCTGCCCTGCTCCTCTTTGTGTGCAGATACAACCGAGGCAGATCTTTCCTTCCTCTCATCGCCCCGTCCTGGAAACATTTCAGGCATTTTTAGAAGAAGAAAAGCAACAAAAGGAGAGAGAAGTTTCTGAAATCATTCGGAGGCTTCAGCACAAGTGGCTTTTCTGTTATTTAGGGGAGGGGAGGGGGGTCTGTGGACGTCCTCTGGGGACCGGGATGCGAGCTCCTCGCCCTGGACGCAACATCAGGACTGAGCGATGGTAGATGATGGTAAGGAGATGGTGGTCACGGCGTTGAGGAGGTGGAGATAGCACAGGAGGGTGGGCAGCGGGGATCTGTAGCACTGCAGTTTACTGGTTTCTCTGGTCGGACGGTGGGCGGAAATATTTGCTTCTCCTTCAGATTTCTGGACGTTTTCTGATGGTTGAGAGATTTTAAACTTATTGTTCAGAAGTGCAGAAAAAGAGGCTTGATTCAGATTTAAAGGTAGGTGTTTGTCTGCTTGTTTACCTCTGGTTTGAGCTGGTTTCAGCAGCTTTAACAGCACTGACTCTTATTATAAAGAAGATGTGTTATTACACAATGATGATTAATGGAAAAACTCAGCTTAACGACTCACAGATGCTGGTTTTGGACTAATTTCAGCATCAGTTTGATTAAAGTTGCTGATCAGCTGTTTGTTTTGTTTGTGTTTATGTTGTTTTGCCTGCATCGTGCATTCGTCGTAACTTTAGTGTTGGAAACAGGGACCTCAGAGTGACGTGTCTCCCCTCACACTCATTGATCCTCACTTCCAGAGTCACCCAGGAGGCCATGCCGGGCAGCCCAGAGAACATCCCCCTGGGAGAGTGCACCCTCTCCCAGTCCAGGGACCAGCTGACGCCCCCGAGCCGCACGGAGAGCACCGTGTTCAGCCTGTCCCGCAGCGAGTCCCTGTGGACGGCGGAGAGCTCTCGCAGCAAGTGTGAAGTCTTCTGGTTCCCCATCCACCTCATGTCGACCGGGGGCAGCTTCCTGGCGTGCGGCATCATCATCAGCGGGCTGTACTTCGCCGGACACTGCAGGAAGGTCACCAACATCCTGGGTCCGGCCCTGCTGTCCATCGGGCTGATGGTTTTTGTGGTGGGTGTGGTCCTCATCCCCATCACCAAGGAGAACAGGAAGCGGTCGAGTATGAAGAAGCCCCTCAGTTACTACAGGCCTCCGATGTTCAACCTGTGACGGCGCCGCGGTTGACGTTTTATCTAAAAACATCAAAAGCAAGAGACTCGACTGGATCGCGGGGATCTTTCTGTAAGCATGGGAGCCTCTGAGGACGCCAAAAACTCTGACATTCATCTTTATTTCTCTGATTTAGTGGATTGACAAGCGCTTACAGTCAGTCCAAAGCGTGCATGACGACAACTGCATCCATGCCTGTTGGGAAAAACCAAAAGAAGAAGAGACGAGCGCGAGGACAACTGTGGCGCAACGCAATTACTCACACGCACACACAATTAGGCGAGGTTACTCAAAAGCAAACTGTCCTGATGCATATTCATGAGCGGTAAAGTGGTCAGGGGGGACTTCCTAATGCTGTGTGGTGCAGTTTATGCCAATTCATGAATAATTAAAGGTTGTGAGAGCTCATAATTGTCAGTTCCCGCTTTCCTTTGTCTTGCCGTATCCACCGGCGTCCTCACTGTGGAACCGGGTCACTGAAAACAGACGACGTCTTCCTCAAACACGTAGAAAAAGGCACAGATTTGACTACGGTGACCTGAGAGGGACATTTTCATAGGATTTAAATATAAAGTGGCAGCACATTTTAATGCTCGGCGTCCGTCACGATGGAGCTTTGTGCTTAAAATTAGACTTTTGGCAAAATAAGTTGGTTTTATTAAAGCAGCTCAGTCATGTGACCACTTTTTAAGCTGGTTTGGCTCAAATTGACTGAATTAAACACTGAATAATCACAGTTACAGTCACAACTGCTCGGCTGGTGCTGTGGAAACCTCGCCACCTCACGCAGTTCTGACTCATGTGCTCATGATCCAATTTCAGCTCGCACTTCCCGTCTTTTTCGTTGACTCTCCATTCTTTAATCAACACAAATCCAAAAATGCCTCATCCATTATCAGAACCGGTCTTACTCTGAAACCGTCTTTCCTGTAAAGCAGCTTGTCCTGCAGTTAGAGACCAGTGACGCTGCTCCACATCCTGCGCCAATAAAACTGCACTTAAAGGAACCAAAAACCGCAGTGTTCAACAGCCAGCCATGGGCTTTAACAGCAAAACACACATCGGTTAAAGGTGCAGTTCACGCTGTTCCTGCTATGTTAACGGCTAATTTCACTTAAAAGTGTGTATTTTTCTAGTTTTACATGTTTTTAAATGGAAAGACATAATTTAGTATTGCAATTCGACTCAATTACAAACTGCGAACAACACAGCACAAAGAATTAAAAATGTTAAACAGCCACAAATCTGTTGTTGAAACTCAGAAAAAGCTAAAAACCATCTGGATTTAAAAGCTTTAATGCTCATTTTGCTCACAGTTACATATTTTGAATTAATATATATCAAAATATATATCCCCCCAACCAGTCAAGGCAGATGGCCGTCCACCCTGATCCAGGATCTGCCCAAGGTTTCTGTTAAAGGAAGTTTTTCCTTGCCACTGTCTCCAAGTGCTTGCTCATGGTGGAACTGTTGGGTGTAACTAACAGTAATGAGTGTGGTCTAGACCCGCTCTGTTTGTAAAGTGCCCTGAGATGACTTTGGTTGTGAATTGGCGCTATATAAATAAAATTGAATTGAATTGAATCGAACATCAGATGTTCACTGCTGCATTCATGTGTCTGTTGCACTTTCCTGCTGCAGCTGTTTAAGGCTGAGCTCAGTGGAACTACTCTGCACACTGTTGGCTGGTTTCATCTACAGCAATGCATCGTGTGTGTGAAATCCCTGTGAGAGCCATGTGTCTGTGCAGTGGAGCATAAAACATGAAGCTGCATTTAAAGGAAATACTCAAGTAATGTACAAGTACCTTAGATTTGTACTGAAGTGCACTGCTCGAGTAAATGTACTTAGTTACACTCCACCTCAGCTGCTGATTGGCTGGTGAGCCAATTAAATAAGAATTCACACTGGACGAAGCTGATGTTTGTGTTGCTCCACATTTCCTGCATTAATCATCAGGAAACTTTAAATTCTTAGTCATAGTGCGTCACACACGACCAGCAGCTGTTTGCACATTTCAAAATATTAATTTATACACATGCAGCTTTCATTTTCTTGAGCTTGGTGTAATATAAACATGCAAAACTCATCAAATGTTTGACAAAACGCGTTTGACAAAAGTTAATTCCATATTTTTCTCTTCATACAACTACTTTGTGATTTTATACATAACCCACACACATCAGAACCATAATATCTCATAAAAGATTCACAAGTTTATCAAAAATAATAATACAATTGGTCGAATTAATTTAAAAATACCTAAAATTATGGAATTATGGACTTTTTTATTACTATTTTCTTACATTTTATGTCTCAAATGATGGGTAAAAAAATATAAAACAGCTATAGAATAAAAAGACACAGGCAGATCTGAATTTTTCATTGTTTTATTATTATTTTAAAACATTTAATCAAAATCAGCGCGTTGAGAGAAGCATCGGTTACAGTGCACGTTGTCAGTGCAAAAACAGAGCATAAAGACACGAGTTTGCATTAAAATGATAAGTTTGTCTCGTTTTCACATTAGAGACGTGCACAATCTAATAAGCGATGGAAAAACAAACAATGTTTGATCGCTTAAATCTCTTAAACCGGTTTAAAGTGCAGGTTTCTGTGCAAACAGAGTCCGTGCGTCACAATAATAAAGGGCTGAGTCGCGGGATGTGCCACGCTGTGTGCGTCAATAACAATTTTAAAGTCAAATGATATGTTGAACAGGTGCTGCGGGCGCTTTTAAAGTTTGCATCGCGGCGAAAATGACGATTGGGAGGCTGAATTTGAATCCTCGGACTGTTTTTACTGCGGGACAACATCTAAAAGAGGAAGCTGTCGGTGTGTGTGCGCGCGCGCGTGTGTTTAAGGTGCACACGCCTGAGGAAACACCTTGTTTGCCTTCACTTTAAGGTGGGGCGTTCTCTCTCCGCAGGTGCGCGCGCGGCTCAGGTGCGCAGGTCGCAGCATCCTCCCGTTATACAGCCCGAGGTCTGCGCTGATGTCTCCACCATGGACGCGATCAGGTGTATCGGCGGGTGCGTGCCCTTGTTTCTCATCGCCGTCGTGTTTGACGTCGTCGGTCTGATCGTGCTCTTCGTCGGCATATTCGCCAACCTGCGCGTCGACGGCCGCTTTTACGGCGACTTCTTGATCTACACCGGCTCCCTGATCGTCTTCCTCAGCCTGGGCTGCTGGCTCATGTGGTACGTGGGCAACGTCCAGGTGTCGGCGGAGGACGACGACGACGACGGCTCGAAGAAGAGGAGCAGCATCGCGCGCCTGGCGAGGAAACTGTCCGAGAGGTTGAGCCAGAAGCTGCGAGGAGGAGCAGAGGAGCGCGTGAAGTGCGCCGAGGACGTGGACTGCAGCCAGGTGGGGTCATCTGCGCGCAAAGCCAGCCGGGTAACGTGGGGCAAGTCCACAGCCTACCTCAATGAGGGCTACGATGACTCTCTGGACTCCCCTGCAGAGGAGAGGAAAGTGGGGGGACAGGAGGAGGAGAAGGTGGAGATGTGAGGCGCCACCACCCACTGCCATGACGGCTGTGGCTGCTCTGCACCAGCTGCTGCAACCGTGTCCAGAAGGATGCTGCTGCAGCTGCTGCTGCTGCTGCACAGAACCTGAAGGTTGTCTGCGGCTTTCCGAGGCCACACCAAACGCACCAGAGAAGCTTTTATCTGTGACAATGTGTTTTCTCTGTAAATGATGATGTTTGTAGGCAGGATTTAGGTCCGAGCAGCGCGCTCCCTCCAGAAAACCACTGAAAACAAGGCCTCTACAGTTTGCATTTCGCTGTTTGACACTTTATTTCACAGGTCTGTCGTTTCCCAGGACGCCTCCTGAGAACAGTTGGGTCCTGTTTATCTATACAGAGCAACTAATTCACTCCATGCTCTCTCAGTTAATCATTTTTAATTAATCACATGACCTACGGAGGGTGTTTCAGTCAGTGCACAGCTGAACTCGACATGTGAAATCTGTCTTTAGGCAAAAATATATATGAATAATTAAGTTTCTGTTGATGAAGGTTATATTGAATTCCTATTTATTATGTTTTAATCAGAGCAGTGGAGAATATTTCATCATTTCAGCCAAATCATGTTGTAATTTTGTGTTTTGTTGTTTTGAATTTAGCTGTTAAGTTGTGACTCATGTACATTTCCATGTAAAACCTTTGAGGTCATCGCTTCAGACGGTGAGGACTTGAACGCAACACCTGCGTTAATATTTGTTCAAATCTAGTTTTAGAAACTTTATTATTTCAGATTTCATTGTCCTCCGTGATCTTTTTTCAGTCACAGACTTCCTGTTTGGCTCGTTTGCAACACAAAACGTGGATTGTTACCTACAGCAGCTGCAGTTAGCAACAGTTAGCAGCTACCTTAGCACCATGTGCAACTATCTGTCCGTCAGGAGGGAAAACCCAGCAAATATTGTCTTTAAAAGATAGAAAACAGATCAAAATAAATGTAAATCACAAGTTAATTGCACTCCAAACTTGCAGGGGACGCCAAACATGTTTCAAACTTAAGGAAATACCTGAGATCTCACAGTAAAAACGCCGCCGCTAATTGTCATAATCATAAAATATTATGAAGATCAGTAATTAATAACTAAATATGATGCATCATTCAATTGTCTGGCACAAAAAGAGTAACTAATAATTAAGAAATGAGTAATTAATAGTATCTCAGCAGGTGATTCAGAGGGAATCAGGAGCGACTAACGTAAAAAGCTGTGAGTGTGTTGATTCACGGATCTTTATGAGCTTTAATCTTTATTATTATTACCTAACGTAGGCCTCAAATCAAAGTTAATCATTAATTACTCTTTAATTAACTATCGGGTCGTTCCTGATTCGCTCGTGTTTGTGAGCTGTGTTGGATCCACAGTCTGTTGCCTGTTAACTGCTCCAAATGTGTATTGATATATTATATTATGAAATGCGCAGCCAAGTCAAACTAATGCAGCTCCTCAGTGAGGCTCAGCTGATCGTCCTTCATCAGCTTTGCTTCACGCTCCAAATGCATCTCAGCACACGTTGTAGCCGCCGCTGAAGTGAAGTGGAGCCGCGTTGGCTCTTTGATTTGCTGTCAAAGCAACACTGGTCCGACTGGTTTGCCTTTGTGTTGATTAAACAAACGTCAAAGTCTTCAGCAGAGGAGAGTGTGAGAGTCTGTGTGACACACTGCATGCCTGCTAAGGTGTCTGTAGCGTCTCAGCCAATCACATTTTAGGAAAGAGGGGAATCAGAGTCGGAGTCGCACCTTATGCAGATACCTCCGCTCTGTTTGGTTTCTGTCAAATTCAGCGTCGACGGCCTGGTGCACGTTGATCAAACCGGTGACATCGTTACAGTAAACGAAGGATCATCCGTCTCTCTGCTGTGTACACCTGCCGCGGCGGCGTGGGCCGGGCGGCGGGACAGAGACAAATAGTGGCGGTTTGACTGGTCAAACAAGGTTTTCACTGAGAAGTTTCCACTGCGCGCGTTTCCTCTTTGTGACAGTCGCTTCACAATAGGTGTCATTGTTGTCGTGGTGTACGGACGGTGGATTGTTGAATATTTAGGGAGCGCTTGAATGCAGTGTATCCACCCAGCAGAGCTGCTCCCACAGCTAAATATAAAGGGTAAATACACTTCCTGGGGCAAATCTCTTCAGGAGAACGACCTGATGAAGCTGATGAAAGATGCACCGCTGCAGCCGTGGGTCGCTTTGGTTTCATCAGCTGAGCATGAGATGAGGAGGAGGGGGCAGGTTAATTAACGCAGGCTTATCGCTGTGTAAACATGAGCTCAGCGGTGGCTGATTATGAAATATATGTGCATAAATCAGTCACACAGGTTACCGACAATCAGGGCTTGATGTGTCACTGACACAAAAGGTGCAAAACAAGTCGGCCCTGCAGAGGAATGAGGATGGACCGTGTGAGCAGCTCGACCCGTTGTTGTGGTTGGACACCAGTCTTGCCACTAAGTGCTGCGCTATGAATGAAATGTAAGGCGTGCTGCGAGTTAAAGGCAATGATACAGAAGGCAGCAGAGCAGTTTTCCTGGTGCAAGTCGCCGTCACCCGTGTCAGACCTTCGCACAGCGTCCACCCGCCCGCTGCGCCGGCCCGGCCATGGAGCAGGGGAGCTTCACCGTCCTCTTCCTGTCGCTGGCTGTGATTCTGGACGTCCTCGGCCTCATCCTCTTCTTCATTGGGATCTTCGCCCCGCTGAGTTTCTGGGACTTTTTCGTGCTCTCCGGGCCTCTGGTGATCTTCCTCAGCCTGGTCTTCTGGATATTCTGGTACATGGGGAACCTGAGAGTGTCCGAGGAGGAGCTCAACCTGAACAAACACGACATACTGTGACCACGGGGAAGCTGGGCCGAGCTGGCTGAGCTGCAGCAACATGACGAGGAGGAGAGGACTGAAAATTCATGAAAACTCATGAATTTGTGGGACCTGTGGCTCCTCTGAGGCCTGAGAGGTTCTGCCTCAGTGGAGGATGCGTGATAAATCCAAATCCTGGCACAAGCGGGAACACATTTGACTAATCCCGGGAGATAAAAACCTCTCTATTCCACCCTTTGACTCCGGGGTGGAAACGACTTGTCATGTTGCACATGGACTGCAGTGGTTCCTGTGGACCTGTGGAAAATGTATTTCTCAGCACTTTGATCGTGGAGGAAGCTTTTAAAACGCTGCTGATGCCGTCTGCCTTATTTATCTCATTATATGCACACAGCGAGTTCACGTTTCACGCACGTCGTGTAAGAAGGAAAAGACTTTGACATGAAAACCAACTCGTGCTCATTGTCAGGCTGCTCTTCTACGAACTAACCAAACAGGCGCTGTGGGGTTGTTGCTCGGGGCCCATTTTAGCGAGCTCCACCCAGCGCAGAGTCAAACAGAGCGAATAAACATCCCTCTGACGCAGCAACAACTACTGAGGTATGTGGAGAGATGGGAAACATGTTCCAACGATGCTCTGGCGCCTGGCGTGGCAAAGGTTTTTAGCCAATTAGCAGCTGAAAGAAGGAAAAAAACCCACAGTGTGATCTGAGCTGTGGTTTGTTTGCAGCCAGCAGGGAGGTGGAAACTGATACTCCTCATACGAGCCCAATCTCTCCCAGCCTTAATCAGCACTCAAGGCACCATTAGCTCCCTCAGACATGGAGAGTGTTATTAATGTGTCCATTTGGTTCCTGCCCCTGAGAGAGGAAATGGAGGAGAGGCGTAATGGGCCTCTCTCTCTGCAGAGAGACGGAAACCCTGCTGCTCAGCCCCTCCTCTCCCCCCCGTCCCCACAGGACGCCGCCTTCTCCGTTGTGCTGAAATCCCTAAGTTGTTTTGATGGTATATGTCATTATAATCTTAATCACACCCATGCTCATCAATGCATAAGAGAGCGTTTCCCAGGAGAGGCGCAGGTTAGCCCGGATTGGCAGAGCGCCGCGTGGCGTGGAGGCGCAGCTGAGCGCGGATTAGGCCGTGCGGTCTGAGAGAGCTTCCACTTCATCGTTGATTCCCGTTAAGCCGTGCCGCAGCGGCCACTGCGCCTCCTGGACTGGAGTGGAAACTGGGACCTGCTGTCACCAGTGGATGCATGAGCGCTTCAGCACACACACACACACACATCACAACAAGGAACACACACACACAGATTGATCAAATGTCTTTAATTCAAAGGTTTTTAATATTTCACATGTGGGTTTCTGAACGGCTCCATTAAATAACCTTGACATGAAGTGTTTGATATTAAAAGCATGATCAAGCATTTACGTGCATCGATCAGTCTAATGTATGTGAAAGCATCCCGCACGTGATCTTATTAATAAGAGGATAAATGCTGGCAATACTCGGCGCAGGTTGTTCATCACTCTGCTGCGTGTCGGGCCTAAAAGCTGACAGTAAAATGGCCGGTGAGTCCGTGATGTCATGTTGGGAGGATGGCGACGGTGCATGTCTCCCTCCAGTGGCGGGAAGAGCTGCAGATGGAGGTGGATGTGACTGATTCTGCAGGGATCCTTCAAATAATGAGCAAATCAGACTTTGGACAACGTTTACCTCTGATACACTATAAATACACTCAATTAGTTGGAAAGACAAGCAGGTCTGACTGTTTGAGAGCCCGAGCTGCCACATTAAAGGGATATTTCACTGAATTTACACATAAAGATCAGTCTATGTGCACGACGCTCTGCAGAGAACTGTGAGGAAACGATTGTTCTGCAGTAATTAGCTCTTCAAACAGGAAGCTGTGTCACAATCTGAGGCGGGTAGAGTTCAGGAGACATGGGAAAAGATGCTATTGCATGATGGGAATTGTAAGGATCTGGTGTTTTCTTGCAGCTGGACCTGCACAAGATCAAAACATGTTTCTGCAGCACTGACGGACGATGGCTCGATCTGTTTCTCGATTTTATTAAGGTGCAATAATGAACTGTTTGGAGGAAGTGTTCAGATTGTGTGGTAACGTTACAGTAACAGGTATAATCCTGAAAATGTGCTTATAATGTTAAAAGTGAACGTACCTTTGCAGCCAGATGTCACCTGTGACTCTTGCATTAATGGAAAAGCAGGATTTTACTGTTGTTTTTGGTTGTTTCAGCTCATTTTGCACTGATTATGTCGTTGGACTGCAGCTGATTGAGCTGCTGATTCTTCGTTCCATGAATCTGTCGATTGTTTACTTTGTAAAAATTGTGAAAACGGTGAGAAATGTGTTAATGATGAGCCCAAAGCGCCACCTTCACTATGTTTGTTTGATCCAAACCATCAAATATGTTCAAATAATTAAAAAATAAAACTGTTAAACTGGACATTTTTAATGTTTTTAATGTTTGTGACTGCAGCTATTCTGAAGTGATCAGAATAGCTGCAGGTTAATTTTCTGTCAACCAACTAACTGCTTAATTTTCCATATTGCGTTACTTATTATTGATTGATTGAAGTTATTTAGTTACAGTTTCAGAAGCCATAGAAGTAAAGAGTGTTTGACTGATTGATAAACTGTTCATGGTTAATTTTCAGTTATTGACTAATTAACTAATTGCTCCATAGACATTTCATTAGCTTTGAGCCACAAAGACTAACACTGTCTCAGAAGTGTGATGAGAAATTCATTTTTATTATTATTTTCACAAAGAGGAGCAGACGTGTAGTTCTGCAGCAGCTCTTTTGTCTGCAGAAGGCGTTTGTTTTGTTTTTTTTATTATAATCGTGTTGTTTTTGTTTGTTTTGTTCCTCTGTGAACATTTTTATGTCTTGCCAAACTTTAAAAGGGCGTCAGCTGACATTGTTTTCACCTCCACGCTGCATTTAATGCAAAACTGTTGACACCTGATCATCGCTTTACACCCCGTCAGAGGTGTTATCAGCTGATAGAGGCCTTGGCCTGTTGCACGCGCGCGCACGCACGCACACGCCACTTCCGCACAGACGGTTCCCTCAGTGTTTACAAACAAGTGGCCTACAGATGGCAGGGTCACTCACCCTGATGATAACAAGGCCTGCAGACAGGACAGCGCGGGATTACAAACCTGCAGCACCAGCAGGGTGAAGTAGGTCTGTGTGTGTGCGTCTGTCAGGGCAGCACGACGTGTTTGCACTGATTACAGACTGTAACGATGATCATTTAAAAGGAAGCTAACCTCATCATTACAAAGTAACGACATGCTGCAAAGGGGGCGGCGTGCGAAACCAGGCGTGGATTCTGTAGTGGAGGCGGAAGACCAGCGTGCACTGTGTCTTTGCGCTGCTGCGACGTGGAGACCTGAAGCGAGCTGGATCCTGCAAAACGACCGCACACATGCGGTCGCGCCTTAGTTTTAATGCGGGATTAATCGGTTATATCGACGCATCGTCGCGGATTATCGATCATCTTAGGCTGTGGTGATTAGTGTGAGTGATTGCACGTGTAAACTGTTTCTTTCCCGTTTTTGGCAGAAAACGTCCACGCCGCTTCTTGGTTCCCACCAGGCAGCATATGCGCGTACTGCTACACAGCAACCGACCTTGAAAGTGTCCTCGGGATTAATTCTCGCGCGTGATTGGTCGCAGCCCGGGAGCCGCACCAGCTTCCTGGATTCTCATTGGTGGAACGCGCTGTCAGCGGAGTCCCGCCCGCCTCCTGCTCCGTTTGGTTGGATCTCTCCGCTACCCTTTCTCTCGGCGGTGGGTCGGAGCCGCTGTCCCTGGCCTCGCATGTTCCCCCTCTAAAATTCCTGTTTTGAATTTGATGCCCCTCTTCTAGACTCGCTCCAGTTTTCACGCCACACTCCGGGCGTCTGCACACCGGTGCTTTATTTCCCCCCCAATAATCGGCGTTTGGAGACTTCCACCCGAGCATGGCCGTGGTGAGCGGATCGTCTGGGCCGGTTGCCCGGCTCGAGGGCCGTGAATTCGAATACATGATGAAAAAGCGCTCGGTGACCATCGGCCGGAACTCGTCTCAAGGCTCGGTGGACGTGAGCATGGGCCACTCGAGCTTCATCTCGCGGAGGCATCTGGAGATATTCACCGCCAGCGACGACGGCACCGGCAGCGGGGAATTCTACCTGAGGTGTCTCGGTAAAAACGGGGTGTTTGTAGACGGAGTGTTCCTCAGACGGGGCGCCCCTCCTCTGCAGCTACCGCGAATGTAAGTTTCCCCCTCTCTGCGAACATGTGGATGCTAGCTCCAGTAGCCAGCCAGCTAACGGTTAACAACATTGGGCAGCGGCGCCGAGGGGACCACGTGTTTTAGCATGTTAGCAAGGACTCCGCATCCTGTTCCCAATGCCATTTTCTTTGTTGACATGTTTGTTAGCAGCTCTGTTAAACATCCCCCTGCCCTTATTCCACACTCCCTCCTGTGGCTAGCTTAGCATTAGCCGCGCACCACAGGTCTATGCATGATAGCTACTTAGCCAAAATACCTAAGCTAGCTCACGGCTACTGGGGCGCTATTGTTGATATTGACTTGTGGCATTTTTCTATCACGTGGGCGTCTCCTAAAGTCGGAAATGCACATATCTCATGGTGCTGTAAACAGCCACCCTTGTTGTCATGCAAGCACGTCAGCTAGCAGTTAGCTGTAGCTTCTCTGTGGTTGTGAATGGAGCTCCCTCTCGACCCTGAAACGTAAACAAACCAACCCGTCCCCGCCCTGCTGGCGCAACAGCACAGCCCGCGGGACCTTTGGCCTCTATTCAAGTCAGCCGAAGTCATCCTGGGTGGTGTTTTTCACCAACAACATGACAACATTAACAATAAAACAGTCTTTATAAGCGTTCCTATTAATTCTAAAATTAAAATGTAAGTTTTTGCAGTGGAGGCTGGTTCAGGTCTTCTGAAAGGGAGCCGTGTTGTGCAGGTTGCAGCCTGCGCCGTGCCATTGTTGAACTGCTTGTTGATAATGTGGTGTTGTGAAATGTGCTGCTCTCTAACCAAACATTTATCACAGAGATCTGTACTTGGCTGTGGTTAGCTGTAAAACCTGGCATGCGTCTTTGCGCGTTATCTATTTTTGTGTGGTTACAAATAAAAACTTTATCAGTTACCAGAGTAGCAATAAAGTCGGGTTAGACCAGGTATTTGAACAGGAAATGAATCACTAACCATTTCGAGGATTGGTGGAATGGATGTCGTTTGAGTTGAAAACACACAGGCAATGTGACTGAAACTGTTAAAGCCCATTTGCAATATTTACCTTTTCACTTCAGGCATCACCAAACCAAAAAAAAGTCAAAAACTTGCAATCTCCAGCTCCTTAAATACAAATATTTGCTGTTTTTGTAGCTCTGCGTCACAGTATATTGAATGTTTTGGTTTCTGGTCTGTTTATTGGGCTAAACCATCACTTTGTGAAAGATGAAGTTTAAGCTTTTCACTTTCTTTGCTTAAAAATGCATCATTTAGTCATTAAAAGTAAAGGAAACACTGACTGGGATTGAAAATGATCATTAGTTCATTAGAAGACAGCCTAAAGTGAAACTGCAACAACACACCGGCCTGTTTTTATGTTTCGACCTGACTGATTTATTTGGGATT
Organism: Datnioides undecimradiatus; assembly: GCA_008933995.1. Lineage (NCBI taxonomy): Eukaryota > Metazoa > Chordata > Actinopteri > Lobotiformes > Datnioididae > Datnioides > Datnioides undecimradiatus. The sequence goes on along the minus strand of WARS01003734.1, from coordinate 1,401,294 downwards.
TTAGCCTCGCCAACAAGCTGCTGCGGTTTATTCACTTAAGTGACTTGTAATGTAGACAAACCCAGCAGCGTCAGCCAGCACTGGCCAGACTTCCCACACTGCTCTCAGCTATTGTGCAATCTCTCAATGTGAAACCACTGTCTTTTTTTTTTTTTTAATACCACACAGAGGAAAAAAAAAACCAAAAACTTGTTTTGACTTGATGCAATTTCTGCAGAACTGAAGCCGAACGTGTTTCTGCCTTGAGGGTTGAATTCACTCCAGTGCGTTTCATTACGTTCGAGCTGCGGTGGTTTCAGGTTATCGTATCGATCAGGCCGATTGCCAGTGAAGGGCTTTTAATCAGGGGCTGTCTCGACTGCACGCACTTCCATAAGTAGGACCCGAGCTAGCGCGGGCCCGCGTGCTTTTACTGTAATCCTTAAGCTGCAGAGGACGCTTTAAACGACCCTCGCCGTCCGCGGTAAGACGGATGCGGCTGCAGATTGACAGCATGAGCGAGCTGGCAGAGCCGCGGCTCAGGGGGCAGCTGTATTCCAGGGATTCCTCTTTGGTGATGTAAACAGACTGAACTGAAAGAAACAGCCCCCCCCCCCCTCCTCCTCCTCCTCCCTGCTCGCTCCCACACCCGCAAATTCTCTCCAACTTGCTGCTCTTCCTGTCTTGCTGCCTTCTTTTGTTTACATTCACTCCTTTTCTCTGTGAGCAGGGCGGGTGGGGGTGAAAATCAAGTGAAAGTTTTCAGCTGAACGTTTGTTTGTCGCCGTCCTCGCAGCGCAGCAGCGCAGCAACTGTGCGTTTTGTGTGTTTTCCTTTTTTGTTGTTTTTTTGGTGGAGTTCAGGCCTCATTGTTCAAACCGGGGGAGAAATGGGGTTGATGCAGAGGCTCGAATGAATGCATGCTTTGAGGGGAGGGGGGGGTGCAGCTTTCCATCCCACTGAGCCTCAATCAGTCAATTAAAAATGCCTAATTCTGAATAAAAAGCAATGCATGTTCTGCTGTTTGGTTAATTAATCAGTGAATAGGTGGCTGAGCTGCAGCAGCTACAGCTTGTTTACGCGCTCATCGAAATGTGTCTGCAAGTCTTTAAAATGCTTTAAATTCAGTTTTATTAATATTTAGCATAAAAAGTCATTAAACAGGCTTAAACTTGAAATTGAAAGAGCTTAACTGCATCAAACAATTCATTAAATTTGACAGAAAATTGTCTTAAAGGCGATAAATTGAAGTGTCCGACTCCTGCAGACGTCCTGCAGATGATCTGTGCAGTGGCTAGAAAACGAGAAAACGTTTGAAAGCAACACTTTCCTGCTCTGATCGAACGTTAATGTTGCTGCTTTATTGCTATAAAATGCAAAAGCTGAGTATATTCACACGCCCGAGCATCTAAAGTGTGAAGTTTTATCATCTTTATGAGAATATCTCTGTGTTTTCAGGAGCTGGTTAACATTTATGGCCTGAACACGTTGTGATCAGGTGAAATCGCAGTCCGTGGGCTCGTTGATAGCGGCCTGTGTGACGTGTTTCATCATATAGACTGTGAAACAGTCTGTGTTTGAACAGCGAAGCCAGCGTGAGCAGGTCGACTCCGCTTGTTGCAAGAAAAACGCAGTAACGGCGCTCCTTGTCACGTGATCCGTCAGCCCCGTGAACATCCTCCTGATGAGTGCTCGGTCTCAGTCGCTGGTTTCAGGGGGGGGGGCTTCTTCAGGGCTTGGCTACCTTTGAAACGGACAAGTTGCAGAGTCAGCTCTAGCCTCGCGCCCAAATATGGTCAGTGACGGCTCCAAAAAACCCAAAATGGCACCAAGCTCAGCCATCTGCAAACCAGTGTGTGATGTCACAGCCGCTCCGCCCTCCGTTTCATTCACCGTGCATCTGGTTTATTTATTGCATGTTTGCTCGGTGCCGTAAGTTGTGACCTAATGTGGAAACTTGGAGACGAGTTACAGTTTGTGTTTAATTCGGCAGGAAGTCAGTTTCTTCTTTTGTTAAATGAAAAACAGAGCGAAGCAAAGAGAGAGAAGGAAACAAACCCTCCAGCAAATCCAAACGAGCCGGACTTCACTGCATTTCACACAAACACGACCGTTCCCGAGGCCTTTACTCACTGAAGTCATCGATCGGACGAGCTGCTTTAGCTCAGCGGCGACTTCTCTGGGGGTGAAAGTTGAAAACTTGATGCTCAGCGTGTAGGAAGCGTTTTAGGGGGCGGCCATGTTTGTTTATTCCCCACAGGAAGTGCATAGATCGCACACAGGCGTGGACAGAGCCAAGAGTTTGGCGTTTTGGCCGTCGCCTTGTTGGTTTTCAGGAGCCAGAAGTGCCCATATATGGAGGAGAGGGCGGAGCCGCCGTGGATCAACTGTTTCATACAGTGTGTGAATGTAAAGCGCAGGATAAACCAGTTTACTCCTCCTTAGACTGAGTTCAGTGAAGCTGTTTGTGTTGTGACTAACAGAGCGGCTGTGAGCTGCAGGGAGGAGCACGAAGGAGCAGGATTGGTTTGATATTTTATTATTTATTGATTATATTTAGACGCAGCCGCCCTCGCTCTGTCAGCCGGCAGACGTCGAGAGGAGCTCTGATGTTATTTTAGGGATCGTCCTGAAGTCTGTGGCTCCAGGAAGTGTTTTGCTCTCCTCCTGCGAGCGGCAAAGCTAATTTGAGGTGTAGGTGTCGGGGAAACGGTTCCTCTCAGCAGATGCCAGCTCTGCGAGGGCCCGGCGCAACGAAAACAAAACCACACTGCTGCGCCTGGCACTCGACGACTAAACCAGAACCAGTGTGAGGCCGCCCGGTCTCCAGGGCGCCAGGCGGCCTGATCCCAGCCTGCCTGGGTTTGGAGGACCTCCTCCTATTCACTGAATGTTCCCCTTCTTCCCGCAGATGGACGCTGTTTTTAATCAAATTCAAAATGTTTTAATTAGGAGGAATCCACCTTAAAAACCTGCTCGGTCTCTGTCGGCGGCGTCCCCGCGTTCCTCAGGCCGCTCTGTTGAGTTCCTCTGCATTTAAAACGGAGTAATCTGTCATTCTGAGTCCTGAAATAAGCAAAAATGAAGTTTTAACACAAAAACCAACATTTAGTTCATTTAAACGAACTCAGACGCAGCTCAAAGTCTGATCCTGCCTCCGCCGTCTCACTGAGATGATAAATGTCCCCTGCAGGCTACCGTACCATCCATATTTGAGTTTAATTACATAGATTCATGTTTTTTATACATATTTAACAGTGAAAACCAGGCTAAGAAGTGAGCATCATGCTTTTATTGTCTTGATATCTTCAGTCCTTCGTGCACAGACGGATACAGATGCTTTAAGTCTGTGATCGATCAGCTTTAATCAGACTTAATGATGAAGTTGCCATTTGCACAAAATCACCATGTTTTTGCCCAAAACACCTCAAAATGAATAATTTAGGGAGGACTTTTGTTGCTTTTGTTAAACGTTTCTGATAAATAATCGACAGTAAATGCAGAAAATCACATTAAATTGCTGTGATTCAAACGTTTATGAAGTATGACCATATTACAATCTGAAATCTGAAATCACAGCTAATCAGCTCAACTTCGCTCACGTTGTCCGTGTTAACTTTAAATAACCAGTTAACAATTAAAGTGTTTTTCATTCAGCTCTGTTCCTGCAGCTGCAGTTTGAGTTTAAAATGCAAACAGTCATCGGTGTCACGCACGCATCGGAGCACCAACAGTCGCCTCATCACGTTCCTTGTTATGTTCTCTGTTCTAAGCACCAATCAGCAGACAGGGAAGGTGCACTCTGCACCCGAGACGGCGTCGACACGGTGCTGCTGCCGCCGCGCTGTAAGCAGCTCGGTCCTCTGCACCGTGATCGATCCCTGCACGTTGTCGCCGTCAGCTGATTAAATCCTGGATCTGGTGTTTTCTCCCGTGCAGGTGCACCTTCAGGTTCCCCAGCACCAACATCAAGATCACCTTCACCGCCCTGTCCAGCGGCAAGAAGGTGAAGCGCGAGGCTCCGGAGTCGCCGGTGAAACCAGTGCAGCCGCAGATCTCACCGCTCACCATCAACATTCCAGACAACATCGCTCACCTGATGAGCCCCCTGCCGTCGCCCACGGGCACCATCAGGTTCGTTACGCAGACAGGAAGTGCCGTTTACTCTGCGTGTTAGCAACATTAGCATTTAGCTTTTGCTCGTTAAATCATAAATTTGATCAGTTTTGAGGAATCAAACCTAAATTTTCACCTTGATCATTTAAAAAAACCAATGTTTTTCTTTATTTTAGATAAAAAATACAAAGAACAATGATGGAAAATCTTATTTTATTGGTTTATTGGGATGTTTTTCATAAACCAGGCGTCAGAAGTGAACGTTAAGATCCTCGATCGCTCCTGCGCCGCCCCTTCTCGACCTTGAGGTGTCAGCTGACCTTGACGTGGCCCCTGCGCTGTGATCAGCTTAGGCTCAGAGAGGGAGGCGGCTCCATCGCAGACTCTTAGATCCTCTCAGCCAGATGGCCTCAGAGAAACCGGGTTCCTCTGTCGGTCGAGGCTCAGCTGAAGGTTACAAACAGGGCGGCGGCAGGTGGAGCACGTGGTCCTGAATCCTGAGCCACCGCCTCTTTGTTTGCTTTACAAACATCGCCGCAGCCCCCACCCCCACCTCCACCCCCACCCTAATAGCTGCAGTGCACATTAAATATGGAAATGGTCCTTTACGTTGAGCCTCATCCTCCCCTGGTTCCTCTTCAATTAACCTGGATAATTAGACCTGATGAAGCGACTGCAGCACCTCCAGACCATCAGGGAGCTGCAGGGAGTCAGCCGCTGCAGCGCAGGCTGAGCCGAGCGAGCCCCCACACCGGGACGTGACAGGCAGGTGGTTGTATTTCAGGCTGCAGCTCTTAATCCGACATGTGTCTGCTCTGTGCCCCCCCCCCGCAGTGCTGCTAACTCGTGCCCCTCCAGCCCGCGAGGCGCAGGCTCCTCCGGCTACAGGATGGGCGGCCGCATGGTCAGCTCCGCAGAGCTGCAGCTTCTGAACGACAACTCCCAGCCTGAGAACGACAAAGACGCCTCGGGAGGGGACAGTCCCAAGGTGAGGAGCGGGACCCGGGTCCACATCGCCACAGGTTTTGGTTTTAAACTGGTTTCAGACGCGACTGGTTCCTGTTGAAACAACCTGTCGTGGATCTGAAGTCTGAGGTTAACAGCACCAGCGCATTCAGAGATGAGCACAAAGCAACGTGCAGACAGGTTGTAATTACTCCTTTAACCAATCAGAGGTCCAGCATGAATCAAACCAATCACATCACCGTCTCCTGTTCCCTTTAAACGCACCTGCGCCGCTGTTTAAACGCTGCAGACTCCCGGTTCTGTGCCCCATGACCGGCTTTAAACCAGGCCTCTCATTGGTGCACAGGCGGGTTGAAGCAGCGGTTTGCGGGCGCTCTGCGTGGAAATGACTCCGACAGTCCCGCCGCACTTTGCTCTGAGTGTGCGGCGGGACCCTGTGACTCACTCTGGGTGTGAGCCTCTGCACTTTTCTGATGACTCATGCGTGTCTGGTCTGTTGACTGGCAGCTGAAGGAGGCTCCCTCATATCATCTGCATTTGATTATATATTTGTTGAATATTGTCTAAATAATCATTCAGACAATCATAAATACACATTTCCCAGAGTTCAGTGCGGCGTTTTCAGTGCGAACGACCTGAATGTTGTTATTTGCTGACTCACTTTCTGTTGATTAAACCTGGAAACATGGTGTCAGCGTCTGATGACTCAGCAGAACCAAACCTGCGTATAATTCAGATCTGCTGCAGTTTGGAGCCAAAACTTTGTCGTTTTCTGTTAAAACTTAAAGGTTTTCTGAATATTTTTATATAAAAAAACAAAAATGATTTGTGAAAAGCATCAAGTTTGAGATGAAAACAGAAAACACAGCAGCTGCAGCACCAGAATCATCATTGTTACACTCAGAGCTGGGAAAACGTTCGTCTTCAGTGAGTTTTCATTTCGTTTTAAGAATATCTGAATATCTTTGGGTTTTGGACTTTTAGAGAGATTAAAAACCATTTTACCCAAAAAAAACAATTGAAATTTAGCATTTCATAGACTAAAATAATCATTTGCTGAAACAGTCATTGGCTGCAGACTTGGTACTGGCTGTTAAATCTGTCCTTTTGCAGTTTGCAGAGCTGAACCTCGTGTTTACCCGCTGTCTGTTTCTCCTCTGCTCGGCAGGACGACTCCAAACCTCCGTACTCCTATGCACAGCTGATCGTCCAGGCCATAACGCTGGCGACGGACAAGCAGCTCACACTAAACGGAATCTACAATCACATCACAAAGAACTACCCGTACTACAGGACGGCGGACAAGGGCTGGCAGGTGCGTTCACTGTCGCCGTGCTGGGAGGAGAGCAGAGCTGCTGGGGTGAAACTCAAACCTGTTTTTTGATTTTTCCCGCAGAACTCGATCCGTCACAACCTGTCGCTGAACCGCTACTTCATCAAAGTGGCGCGGTCGCAGGAGGAGCCGGGCAAAGGCTCGTTCTGGAGGATAGACCCGTCCTCGGAGGCCAAGCTCATCGAGCAGGCCTTCAGGAAACGAAGGCCCCGGGGCGTCCCCTGCTTCAGGACCCCACACGGACCCCTTTCCTCCAGGTCTGGGCTCACTCCTCTGACTCTGCAGCTCTGTGCTTATTACTCAATATCGCTTGCAGTGGAGCCTTAGACAATCCAAATAATGTGTTTATGAACCATTTACGGTCTTTGTCTTGAATTAAGCCCGAGCATTGTTGGATTTTTGAGACTTTGCAAAGCTCCGAAAGCTGCCGTCTCACACACAGAACGTTAGTAAAGACAAGATTTGACTTAAACATTCTTCCAAGATCAGTTTGCACATCAGAAACATCAGAAACATGCTCCGATGTGCATATAAAACTGCTGATGTCAGCCAGAATCAGCTGTATTGGCCTGAACAAAGAGGTAAAGAGTTAATATTAACCCTGACCCCCTGTTTGGACCCTCAGGAGTGCCCCGGCGTCGCCCAATCACTCGGGGGTTCTCTCCGCTCACTCCAGCGGCGTCCAGACACCCGACAGCCTATCACGAGAGGGCTCCCCGGTCCCCCTGGAGCTGGAGACCTCCTCGGCTCCGACCCCGGCGTCCACCATGGCGGTCCAGCCCAAACTGGCGGTCATCCAGGAAGCACGCTTTGCACAAAACACACCAGGTACGAGCCCACGTCCGTCATTTTAACCCGAAGCAGATGCAGCGCTCTGCCTTCTGTGCAGAGCGACACAGTTATCACGCTGTAAAGATGCACACGCTCGTAACAAACAAAGAAGTGCATGTTACATTTCTTTTGGTCACATGACTGACGGTCTCACCTGAGTCGTCCATGTCTTCCCAGACTCGTGCAAACAGCTGATTTCTGGCTGAAATGTGTGGAATAAACAGATTCTGACAGGTTTTGGCTGACAGGAGCGTTATACCTGCATGGTTAGTTCAAAGACAGTCGGACAATTGACAATCCAATGATATTTTATGATCTTACACCGTCTTTCTTTAAATAAAACACCGTTCAGAGAGTTGAGATACACAGTCACACATTGTCTCTGCACAAGTATCAGCTCTGAATGAAAGAGTCAGATAAAAGTTATTGTCTTCAGCTAAAACACTTCTGCTCCGTGGTGTTCAGGCTCGCCTGTTAGCAACCAGCCGGTACTCATAGCAGTCCAGCGTCAGTTACCTCAAACCATGAAGCCAGTGACCTACACCATGGCGTCCCCGGTGAGCACCAGCACCTCCCAGCCGACTGTCCAGACGGTCCACGTCCTGCAGCAGATCCCGGCCGGGTCCCTCAGCCCCGCCACCGCCGTCATCGCCCAGCCAGCCACCATCATCAACAAGAGCGACCTGCAGGAGAACGGAGAGCACACGGAGGTCAAAGGTGAGACAGCAGGGGGGTCGGACCAGCAGCCGGTGCTGTAAAAGCATCGTTTTGGTCTGAAAGAGTCAAAAATCCCATTATTTTTCATGCACCTGAACCTGCACCTGTCCCTGCTTGTGTCCTCGCAGTCAAAGTGGAGACGGTTCCCACCATCACCTCTATAGGCGGCTCCAGTCGCATCATCCAGAGCACCCAGTCGGCCGCCCCCGTGCAGACTGTTACCATAGTGCAGCAGCAGCCGCCCATGGGTCAGCACCAGCTGCCCATTAAGGCCATCACACAGAACGGCACCCACAGCATCACCACTGCCATCCAGGGACCCGCCAGTTCAGGTGAGAGCCGGCACGCGTCTGCGTTCTTGTTTCTGGTTAGTGGCTTTCAGAGGTGGATCCTTAGAATCAGGTCTCAGTAACGATCGGAGACCACAACACAGCGCGTCTTCTCACGCCGCTGCCGCCGCTACATCACATGATATTGTGCTGTTTGTGTTCGTCAGTGTGATTAGTTATTTCTCCCCTGATGATGCTGAACTGTGACAACAAATCTGAGCGCAGGTTAGCTGCTAGCAGTTAGCACTCAGTGGAAACAGAGTCCTGCCATGTTTGAGGCTAAAAAAGCTAATAGAGATACTGAGCTAAGAGGGCTAACAGCTACAAGAGCCAATAGAGTTAACAAAGCTAAGAGAGCTAATGGAGATACTTGCGCTAAGAAGGCTAACAGCTAACAAAGCTAATAGAGATACTGAGCTTAGAGGGCTAACAGCTACAAGAGCCAATAGAGCTAACAGAGCTAATAGAGATACTGAGCTAAGAGGGCTAACTGCTAGTAGAGCTAACAAAGCCAAGAGAGCTAATAGAGACAGCTGAGCTAAGATAGCTAACGGCTACCCAAGTGCATTAGAGCTAATGAGCTAATGGCTGCCTGATTTAAGGGAGCTAACTGAGCTAGCAGAGCTAATACATAATGTAGCTAATACAGCTCACGGCTAGCAGTGCTAACAAAAGCTAACAGAGCTGAACAGACAGTGTATGAACTGAATAATTTATTTAATTATTATTATTTTCATGTATTTCTGAGACACTGAGTGTTTCAGGACTTGTTGGCATCAAAACTTCAGATGTGATCACGTTAAATTATTAATTACTGTCCATATGATTTGTTTTATATTTATTTACATTATTAAGCATCAAGTTTACACAGATGTCGTAATCCCAGCTGGAAATGATGTTAAATGCAGAATCAAAATGAAGAAAAACAGCAAAACTCCACGTTTGATCAACTTAAAATCAATCAATTAACTAATTAACGGCACATTAACGATGACGAAGGTTCACAGACGGAGCAGCTCAGACTCCGTCCACTCTCTCGTTGTGTTTTTGATCTCTGGACTCGAGCTGGCAGATGTCGGTTAACCACAGCGTCAAGTGTTTCCTGTTCACCCGCCTCCTCCCTCTTCTCTCCCGCTCCCTGCAGCTCCAATCGTGGCGAGCCCGCTCCACCTGCTGGCGGCCCACGCCTCAGTCTCCGCCTCCCTCCCCACCAAACGACAGAACGGGGACCAGCTTACCGCAGAGCAGCCGGACGCCAAGCGCGTCAAATCGGAGGACGAGGCGGCGCCGGCCTCCTCGACCACCGCCGCCAACGCTGCAGCAGAATCAGACTCGCCGGCAGCTAACGACCAGGACAGCCACCTCAACTAGTCTGTACCACCGCGCACCACACGACCCCGCCCCCCAGTCCTCCACCGCCACCTCCTCCCTCCACGGCCTCTCTGTCTCTGTCCCTGTCTTCGTTTTTGTTTCTCGTGACTCCCGAGGTGCCAAACGGAGAGGATCCTTTTCTCATTTTCAGTTTTTCTGTTCTCGAGCATCACACGGAAACAAACAAACAAACAAAAACAAAACTCCTGTCCACCCCTTTAAAGACTGGAAATGTGGGTTGAGAACTAAACAAAGAAGCGGGACAAAGACGAACTCAAAGGCTGTTGTCCCGCCGCTGCCCGCCGCCCCCTCTGTGAGCCGCCGACACAGGAGAGCGACTGAACCCAAGACCACAGGAAGCCTTAACAACGACTAACCCTTAAGAGCTGACCTTTGACCTCACGCGGTCCAGCGGGGAGTGGTCACCTGACTCAGCTCGGGCTGGACGCCACCTTTCTGCCGCATCTACCTCAGAGCAGATCGGAGCCTCCGGCAGCCAGCAGCCGACACACCTCCCCACACACACACACACACACACACACACACCTTTGCCGGGACAAAGCGACCAACCGAGCGACGAGCGTGGCGAACACTCAACGGTTCAACCAAACGGCAGACGCATTCAGAAAGGGATCAACTCGGAGCCAATATTCCTGAAACTCTGGCAGCTAGCCTCTCACAGTACTGACCTTCCTTTGATCGCAGCTGTACGTAGATATGCAGTATTTTGTTGTTCGAACGTGGAGCGTAGGATCCTTTTTTATGTATTTTCACGTCTCTAGATGATGATTTAACGACAGGAAGCGCGCGGAAAGAGGTCGACGACATTTCGCTGACTAAGTTAGAAATCTCACCTTTTATTTTGAATTATTAATTTTCCTTTTCTGTTGGGTGAAACAGTGTAATAATAGGTTTGTAATACTTGTTTTTCTCCCTCTCGCCCCCACCCCAACGCCTCCACCCCGCCCCTCCGCCCTCGTTCTGACATATCCATATGAGTTATACCTACATATTTTAATACTTGCACAGATAACCGATATAAGCATATTTAAAAAATGAAAAAACCCTCCATGTGTAGTTCCAGATGTTGACCCTGCATGTATCCGACACCAGACGAGTTGTGTAAAACTGTAAAACTGAACAGAGGAGATAAAAGAAAAAAAAGAGAGCTGCTTCGTCCGAACCAGACCTGCACTTGATCCGATGTTTGTTCTCATGTCCCTCCTTTCTTCCTCTTCTTCTTCTTCGGTTGTCCTCCCGGCCGTGTTGACGTTGTGGTGCTGGCAGACTCCCTCACCCTTCCTCTCACCCTTCCTCTCACCCCCCCTCCCCCCCTCTCTCTCTTGCTTGATTATTTTACTCTGTTCTGGCGACCCGGCGAGTCTGTTTTCTGATTGTACACGTTCCAAACAATAGTAAAACAAAAAACAATTGATGTTTGTTCTGCTTCAGTGGAGAAATGCTTTTTTTTTTTTTTTTTTTTTTTAATAAATTAATTTAAAGCCTTTTTTCCGGATCTGTTTGTTTTCGTTTTGGGGCGAGCTGTTAACAAAAGCCGTCAGCAGTCTGGCTGTCGCCCCCGTCTTCTCCACCAGGGGGCGACGCAGGCGCGTTTTCAGGCTGACGGACGCTTCAGAGGAGCTGCAGGTTTGTCCCGTTGACACAAGATGGCTGCTTCCTCCTGACACATGAGGGGTTCAGGGACACAAACACAGGAGTTTTTAATAATCGGAATCATCATTACTCACGTTATACATCTAGTAAAAGTTAAAGTCAGTATTTTAACTTGAGCTTGTAAGAGATGGATCTTGTCTTTCTAAACAAACTTATTTTTATCCCTCTGTTGTGATTCAAGTGGATAAGGGAAAAGGGACAAAGTCTCAATAAATGAAACAAGCATCAAGTGGAAATAACTTTACTGCTACTTTAAGAAATGCAGTCGATGATATCAGCAGATTAAAAGTTACACTTGGCTTCAACAGTGAAGAAAAAAGTCGTCATATCCTGCTAAACTGCAGCGATCAGGCGTAAATAAACAATGATCGAGCTCTAATGTGGATTAAAGCATGTTGGGCATCAAAAGGACAAACCTGAGAGTTACAGATGCGTCACTCTGGGCCGGGGCTGTAGTGACGAAGTAGTTTGAAGGTGAAAGTGTTATTATCAAACGGCACATTTTGATTTTATATTTCATGTGGGGGGTCAACGAGAGAGTTTTCAGTTCATCATAAAACCTCAGGGCTGTTTCATGGCTCATTTGATGCTGACGTCACACTGCGGCTGCTCAGATTCGTCAGTTTTAACCATTTTTTGCTTAAAATCAAACCTTTTGTTTCTGATCTGCTGAATATCACAAAGTAAAATGACTGACAAACCTGTTCAAAATAACACTCACCTAAAAAAAAAATTAAGATTACATTTTATGTCAGATTTTGTGTAATTATACTTAAAAATCCCTTTATGCATCATTAGAACTGATTTTATAACTACTAATACTTGTTTAATACAATAAAACTGATTTTTTCTGAGACTGTTGCACAATTTCAGCCCTATTTTTGCACAACTTTTCAATATTAAATGCATATTGAAGCCTTTTTAGGCTTAATGTGGAGATAGTTTGTCCTCTGCAGCAAATAAATATTTATTTATTTATTTATTTATTTATTCATTTCGATCTGTTCAGACTGAATCAGACTCACAGCTCCAGGATCTGCCTGGATCTGGGGACGTCCACTGAAAAGTGTGTGAAACAGCATAAAGATCCATCACGCTGACACACACACACATTTCTGAGGTTACAGAGTCAATAATCAATCAAACATGTAGCTTCTGATCAGAGGTGAACATCTCAGGGATCTTGATCTCATCCATCATCCAGCTGCCGTGTGACTCCCCTCACTGACGCCTGCTGCAGCGCCGATGTCACTCTGGTGTGTTTTGGGATAAACAGACAGCCGACGACAGCGAACAATCAGCCGGTCTGCACCCCGCCGAGTTCCTGCGTTCCTCCTTTGTGTCGGAGGAGCTAAATAAAGCCGCCGTGTCGAAGGTGTTTCCTCACTTTAGCTGCACGGCCCGAAGCTGCAAGCAGATGTGCTGAACGTGGCGGCGAACCTAATAATAAAGCAAGAATCTGCAAACCAGAGTGGTTTTTAATGACGTTTCCAATGCCTGCATCATGAAACCACGAGCAAACATCATCTGCATAGAGTGTGACATAATGCATCGTTTGCTGACACGCTAACAGGGTGGAGGTTCATTAACGAGTCTGCAGCTGTTTGCATTCTCAGGTACACAGATGCAGGAGGAGGTGTAGCATCGTCGCTCTCAGAAGTTATAGATACAGGCATCAGCTGATCACTGCATATTAAAAGTAATAAGTTACCTTGGACAGTCACTTTTAAAAGAATATTATTACAGATTGAGCCGATTATAACTGTGACAACATGAGTTATTGACACCCCGACCATCAGAGGGCAGCAACAACCAGCGTTCCTGCTGGGAAGCTACACGTGTGTTGTCTTGGTTCATAAACTGTATAAAAACATAGGCGGAGCCACGGTGACGTCACCTGGAGTTTGCTGAGGAGCAACTGTGAAGCTCGGTGTATGGTGGATCTGGACGTCGGCCATCTTGGTGGTCCATGACATCACTTAACTCCTGACTAGTGAGGCGGGGCCGAATGACGCATGGTCGCTGAAACACGGCAGACAGCTGGCAGATAGCTGTCAGTCAAAGAAGCCCCGCCCCTTCATTCTGCATAACTTCAGGTGTTAATCTGATTTAAAGGAGTGAGTTCTGTATAAATTCAGCCCGTACAGTCGTCATGAACGGGGAAACTAGCTGCAGAGACCAAACCGTTGTTTGTACCAGGCTGTAAACATGTTTACTGCTGCATTTTAACATGGGGGTCTATGGGGACTGACTCGCTGCTGGAGCCTCTGGTGGACGCTCAGGGAACTGCAGCTCTGACGCTGCAGCTGCAGGGTTCAGCCTCAAAGGTTGCAGTTTAGTCTTGGTTCAGTCAACGTTCACAGACAGTGAAACAGATGCTGAAGTCTTGTATAACTGCAGTTTCTCTTTTGGCCATCAGGGCTGTCTGTGAGGAGATGAGCCTGCTTCTCATGCAGTTTCATGAGTTTATGGTTTTCATTACAGCTTGATATTCATTCTGTAAATCACGTCATCTTGACCTTGGGGTCGTAATTTGACACCTGTGCATATAAATGTATATGTTCCATCTCCTGCATGAGTGGACCTCTCTCTTTCTCTCTCTCTGAGTGTTTGATGAGCTGCAGCTGTGGTCAATTGGCTGAGTGGAGGACCGGCTGTGCAGGTTTGTTCCAGGCAGCTGATTGGTTCCTGTCACTTAAAAGCCGGCGTCCTGTGGGCTCTCCTCTCTCCACTTCCTGCTGGGCTGACAGCAGCATTGTGTCACAGAGAAATGTATTTCAAATCAATCGCAAAGCGATCGCTAACTCTTTATTCCTGGAGATTCATTTTCACGTCACAGCAGGTTGTACCAATGGACAATTAAGCAGGGCTGCATTGTAATGGAGTCGTTACCATGGCGACTTTCAATCAGGAGGCATATCAAACTGTATCATGACAGTTTATTTGCAGCTTTAACTGTTTTTCCAGCGGCTGGTCAGATAATAATCACACATAATCAATATTTCTCTGACGCTCCGGAGGCTGACATCACGTCTGGTCACCTGCGTGAGCTTGTTTACTTCCTCTTTAATCACATGTTCAGAGTTAAACCTTCACTCTGCAGCCATGTGCAGCTGCTTGTGTCGAGCTTTTGAAAAATGTGTCTTCTTTTGTTAAATTAATGAAAAATAAGTTCATATTTCTTTAATATAAGAAGCTAAAATTGGTTTTAATTCAGTAAATCAGACGTTTTATTAGCATTTAAGAAACAAACCCAGATGCTGACATCACATGATTCATAAAAGTCTTTAATCTCTTCTTTTGCTTTTAAATGGTAGCTGACTGTTCAGAAACATTATTTTCATCTTTTTGCACCTTGACCTGTTTCATCCAGGTTCCCGCTGCTGCAGCAGGTCCCTGTGACATGTCGCTCCTGAGTAAACGAGCTGTGTTGTGTAACGACTGTAAACGCTGCTGAGGCTGGCGGGCTGACGCCGAGGCTCTGACCTCCAGACGGGAGAGCTCCTCTGCATGCAAACGTGCACAACGCCGAGTCGGCCTGCAAACGTTCAGCGCGCAGCGACGGCGAGCTGAGGCACGCCGGGGGAAGGTGACAAACAATGGGAAGAAGCAGCAGCAGCAGTGTTTCAAACAGAGACAGGAGGTGGGGGTAGATTGGCATTATGAAGACATTTGTGTTGCCTCCACTGCTGCCTGTGTAGGTGGAGTCTCCATAGAAACCAGGAGCTTATTGCAACTGACTTATTGAGCGTTGATGCTGTGGAAGCTGGTGTGCCTAAAAAAATCAAAGTAATAATGAATAATCTGCCGCACATGATGTGTCCTCATTCAGATTGTTCTCCGACAGAGCGTGTAGAGAGAGATTTGACGAGCTAACCGCTAACAACAGAGCCTGGTGTCTTTTATTAGCTCATGTCCCAGGTCACGAGGTTGCTCGCTGTTTGTATTCCCACAGGGAAACTATTCCAGGACTCTAATCCTCTGATAATATCTCCGCTCTGCATGTCGAGCCGCAGCTCCCTTTTTAAAAGCTGCTGCTTCCACACAGAGACCCACCGAGAGTCACCGGGAGTGGGAGGAAATGAAGAGTGGTCCGACTCTGACGCCCGAACAAAGAGAGAAGAGACGTCTCTGTGAAGGATGCACTTCCTCCTATGACCCTGCTATTTAAAGAGACTAAATCCAGTTATTTGGTAATTATTGCAATCCTCGTTTTGACATAACAGCAGAAACAACGAGGCTTTCAGTGCAACGGAGCTGAGTTCACGTCCAGTCAGAGCTCCTGGAACATAAACTCACAGTTATAACGGTTTAATGTTGGCCTGTTTATCCACTGACGCCACTTTAAACTCTTATTTTCTTGTGTGTTTTGTGTTTTTAAGTGATCTGCAGCCTTCATTTACATACATATTAGGAGTCTGACGTGCTCACGCGTCGGCTGCGAGTGTGCCGTTTTAATGTGATCAGCCAAACATTTCATGATTAACACCAGTGGAAATTAGCTCTGGCTCCAAATCGCAGGCTGCACGTCGCACTCTGGTGAGAAAGGCTCCCTGTTGGACCATAAACCTGTAGTTATTGGCTCATTTTAAGCTTCTTTCTTAAAGTTTCTTTCTTCATTATGTCTCCACTTTGCTGAAAATGCACTTCGTCTTTGCATTTTCCAGCAGAACAGCAGTCGTATCTGAACCATTACTCTACTTATTGCATTAGCTTCTGTTTTACAGGAAGCAGCTTGTTGCATAAACTGCCCTTTGCATTTAGTAGTTTTGTTGTCATGTGGATTTAATGAATGGATTTACCTTCTTAGAGCAGCCATTTCCGTGTAGGATGAAGTCATTCTTAGGCATTGCATTAATTATCATGATGCATCTGTTGCACAAAGCGCCTTTTGCTGCCATGTTGAGTTTGCACACACTCGCCAACAAAGATCTGATTTGATTACGCTGCATGAAATGACTTTTGCATGGATTTCCTTTGTGCGTCTTCTAGGGCTTCAACTCCCCGGGCTCTTTAGTGTTTTGTGCTGCATGAAACGCCGCCTGTGAACGACTGCTGACCTGCAGACGCGTCATTTCATGCATTCTGAGCTGCTCACAGAGAAGCTCTCGTGAAGTGAAGCAGAATAAATCACCACTGTGTTCATAAAAACAACAAATCCTGCACAATCTCATTTTATCTTTTCACAATTATTATTAAGTGGGTTAATTCTGTCGCTTTACGCGGTGCATTTCTGCTGTAATGTCTTTGTTTTAAAGCATTTTGAGCTGCATGTCTTGAATGAAAAGTGCAATAGAAATACACTTTATTATTATTACTGCATGAAAAATGCTTCAGATAATCACTTTCACCACTGGCTGCAGGGCTGCAGTGCTGTCACTGACCACATGATGGCGGTGCAGAGCAAAGCATGCAAACTTGTGTGTCCACACACTTGAGACACACACGCACACATATATGAACACACACACTATAACAAAGTCACAAGTGCTGCACCAGATACCAGAGTGTTCTCAGCGCTGCACAGCAGAAGTGCCACCTATGTTGACTCTAATGGTGTTTCGCTCTCTCAGCCTCTCGACTGCCCTGACATCGGATGGCAACCGAGCAGCAGCAGACGGGGGGGGATGAGAGCGTGATGGAGGCAGAGAGGGGGGAGGCAGTGAAAGAGAGACGGGGGATGAGAGAGAGATGTGTGGGTGGTTCCTGAGCAGCGAGTAAAGATGCTCGACTCTGTGAGGATGTGTGGATGTTGCCAGTGAGGAGCGCAGGGATGAGGCGTGCGGCCTGCGGCCCTCTGTGGAGACTGTAACCGCGGGTAACAGCTGCTCCACAACTGGCCCAGACTGGATCCCAGAGCTGCCCACGCTGGCAGGACTCCCACAAATCTCTCACAGCAGCAGCTGCAGCAGCAGCGGCAGCAGCAATCAGATGCTAAGAGCACTTTTTACTCTCAGAGAGGCCTCAACATGCGCACAGAGCGAGCTGCTGACATGATGCTAAAATCACTTGACGTGCCAAGTGCGAGGTGCTTCTGCTCTGTGTCAGCTTCATGAACAGCATTCTGTTTCTTGACCTCTCCTCTCTATCTCATGCTTCATCTCCACGTCTCCGGGTTGTCGGACATGTGGCTCCGAAACTGCTGCTCGCTCTCAGGGTTGGAAGGCCCGGATCGAGCGGCGCCTCCGGGACATCGAGCGGTCTGAAAACATCACAAGATCCTCTTGGACCGACATCAGACGCTCGTCAAGAAGGAGTGCAGAGAGTTTGTCTTGTCCAGTAACGCGCAAAACATGTGAGGCAGAGTGTGAAGGCACAGTTTTACTCCACAGCTACAGGGAAGCCACTGTGGAAAAGGCAGTTTGACACAGCCAGGAAGCAACATGAGGACACCTCCCTGTCGCTACCTGGAGATTTAACTCCACTGATATTTGTTCATATTCAAACCTTCGACACAACTTTCAACTAACAAATTCAGTAATTGTTCTGCACGTTTCATATTTTAAAGCAGGTGATACAACAATAACTCTGTATCTGAAGCAGATGAAGGATTTCAGTCGTCGGACGTCTGGATCTGAAGTTATCAGAGAAACAAGCTGAGCAAACGTTAGCAGCAGCTCGGCTCGCCGCCCCTCCAGGACGTCCCGTGTGCGGCCGACAGCGTCACCAAAATACATGATTTGTTATTGTTTTGATTTAACAGGTGTGTTGCTCGGTTGCAGCTTTAACATGTGACGCAACAGAAACAGCGTGAAGCGAGAACACTGGTGCATTCACTGAGGCGATTAATTAGATAAAAGGACAGGTCAGCCCGCCGCTCTCACGGCGTCTGAATGAAGGCTAATGTAGTGAAAGCAGCTATATGGAGTCATTTGCATTCAGCCATTGGTGAGTAATGTTGGCATTTAGCAGTTTTATATTCATCCACATTCATAAAGTGGTCGAATTCCCAATAAAGCGGTTATATACAACCTTTTTCTCCTGGCTTTTATTAAAAATGAATCCATTTTAAAAGCGTTAAAGCTTTAAAGCACATCTAATGATTAAATGATTATGCAGTTGTGTGAATAATACATTTAAATAACTTCAAATGCAGATATTTTAAGACAATCTCAGTGGAAACAGTGCAGTCTTTGCTGTTTTCAGTCTTTTGTTTCCAGTGTGTGTGAACCAGAGCCACCACTATGCACTACAATGTCTTTTTACCACCAAACATCCAAGTTACATTTCCTAGTTCTGCAAATAATGGTTTAAAACAACAATTTATCACCTCATAAAGGGGTCCAAGTTCATAGTTTAGCAAAAGGTAGCCATCCAGCAGACAAACAGCAACACTAGTTGGAGTCTGACCCACCTGAGGAATGCATTTCGCTGTTCGCTCTCCTTTTAGTTGTGGTTTGGTCGTCACTGAGCCCTGAGGGAAATATGTGGCTCTTCAGCTGCTGCTCGCCAACTGCGTCTGTTTGTTGTTTTGCTGCCGGACAGTTAGCAAACTAGTGGGTTTATCAGAAACGCTGATAAGAGCAGCGTTTAAAGGTTGTGTGCTACTTCTTTCCCACTACAAATACTCATGTGATTCATTATCAGCACCGAAGTATCTAATAGTGCCGAATTCATGGAAAATGTTTTTCACCAATGTCACACATCAAAGTGTGTTTCCAGGTCTTTGGG
This sequence comes from Datnioides undecimradiatus, assembly GCA_008933995.1. NCBI lineage: Eukaryota > Metazoa > Chordata > Actinopteri > Lobotiformes > Datnioididae > Datnioides > Datnioides undecimradiatus. Next base: position 1,382,307 of record WARS01003734.1, on the reverse strand, counting down.
AGTAGTACTGCACACGTGCAAACCTAGATAATGCCTTTTGGGATATATGCCCTCAAGTGATGTCACTCGGGTCAACATTGGGTCAGGTGTCTAACATCTGTGCTTTAGGCTTGAGATGATATTTGCCTACTACCCCCCTCTCCATCCCATTAATCATTTATCTCACTGAGGTTTGTGCAAGTTAGAATCTATGATCCTGACCACGCTCAGTAACACAGTTGTGCTGCGTATTGATAAATCCATGGGTATCTGTTAAACTGAAGTAATAGATTTTCAAATCTTTTTGTCCCATCCTTCTGTCTTGGCCAATATTCTCTAAACCTTAACTATAAATGAGTGACAATATTATCACAGAAGAGCGACAGGATCATAGGGACACACTGCTTTCTATATACACCCCAATATACTACAAATACTCATCTTTATATTATGTTATGGCCAATATATTCTATAGGAGTAAAGACACAAGTAGCAACCTGTAGTTATAAAAGAGTGAGAGGATCATAGAGACACACTGCTGCCAGTAGTATTTCTATAATATCGCCTAAACCATATACCATTAACTAGTCAGTTTATATTACGTTGTAGCCCATATGCTCCTTAGAGTAGAGTAACACTGATGATAAAAGTCACAAGTAACAGCATGGGGTTGCATAATAGCAATAGGATCGTAGAGACACACTGCTGTCTGTAGTGTTCTTACAATATTCTTTAAACTGTATATACTAAATATTCAATTCTGTGCTACCTTATACCCAATGTACTCTATAGGAGAAGTGTTAACTTCATGATCAAAGTGACAAATAGTAATGTGTGGTCACAAAAAAGTGAGAAGATCGTAGAGACACGCAGCTGCCTGTAGTATTCCCATAATATCTGTTAACTAACTATATACTATTAGCTAGTTACTCTATATTACATTGTAGCCTATATACTCCTTAGAGTAGAGTCACCCTCATGATCAAAGTGACAAGTGACAATGTGAAGTCAAAAAAGAGTGAAAGGATCATAGAGACACACAGCTGCCTGTAGTATTCCTATAATATTCTCAAAACGATGTGCTTTACATATTTAACTCTATACTGTATTGTAGCCTATATATTCGTTATAATGTCATCCTTATGATCAAAGACAAGCAAGAGAACTGAGAGGATCATAGAGACGCACTTCTGTCTGTCGTCATCTTGTAATGTTTTTATGGTCATTTAACGGCACCTGTGTTGCGACGGAGAAAGAGACCACTGTAGTAAGCTATTTTAGGGATAACATAACAACTGATGTAGACTCTGGAGTAATAGTTCGAACTGTCCTTACTGTTAAACAACAAATCACCTTCTGGGAGCAACAGTGTGTTACTTCTGGTCCCTGGTGCAAACAGAAAGAATGAATGACGCAACTTGCGGTGGGAGTAAAGCAAGGATTCAGACTACACATGAAGATACAAACCAGCAAGAAACAATGATGTAGTGCAATACACAGGAGAGCCATGCAAGAATATAAAAACAAAAAATACAAGTGTAAAAAGCGTAAAAGTGGAGAAGTGTATTCAAAAGCAGTGACGTACTATTGAGAAATCTGTTACAAAGTTCTGTATTGGCATCAGAAACTGTTCCCTTTTTCCTTGAGCCCACAGACAGATTTTCCAGCAAATGTAATTTAAGTCTGTTGACAAGTTTTTGGGGCATGTTTCTTACTTAGCAACCAAGGCTTTGAGTAAATGCTCAGAGGAGGTTTTTCTGTGTGAAGGTCAAAGTGAGCCAACCACATCGTCTGGAAAATACAAGCACATTAAAATACAACGGCTTCAAATAAAGATTCAGTGAAGCAGTGACATTCACACCTTCATTGTGTGAAACGCCTCGAGTGGCTCTCTCAGTACATTTCAGCTGAACAGGCTTTAAGGAAGAATCTGTGTCAGGGACTTTTGCTTTGTTGCACCACCCTCATAATAAAGGACTAATATAGGTTGTGCTGTGTCTGTTGTGATGTAAGATGATTATTATCAGCATGTCCAATGGTTTGGCCTGATAACTCGTTTCCACTGCGTGTGCTGTATGTGGATTGGCTGATTCTTCAGACAACAACAGAGAAGGTTGTTGGACATAAAACCTGATGACTAGGGCTGTACACAACCAAACAAAAACTGAGTATACTGACATTCAACCTATTGTTTATTTGATCTTCAGTTGTCCAGACAGTGTCTGCTGTTCCTAAACACAGCACGGTCCTGAAACAAGGAAGTAGCAGCTGCTTTCTGAAACTGTTTTGACCAACCTTCACCATATTTGTGCGTCATCAACATGGACTTTGCAAACGTCAAAGTCTGTGTCAGCCCAGAGCTTCATGTGGAGGATCATCACCAGCTTTGGCCCAGAAACCAAAATGATCCGACCAACTGGGTTGCTTGCTCCGGTGTTTGTGGGGTCGTGCAGCATGAATTCGTCCTCCAGGTTCAGTCTGTCAGTGCAGAGCTCTACTACACCTGTCTGAAGAGTCTGGCACAAACTGCACACATCATGGCACATCAAGTGCACAGGGTTTTTCAGGCTGCACCAACACAAACGTCGCACTAAATTATTGAAATTACAGATGGAGCTCTACGAGATTACAGTGCGAGACATCCAGGGAGCAATCATAGCTTTGTTGGACTGTGGGGAGTGCTGTATCACTGCACAGGGGGGATTGCAGCTAAAGGTGTGACTGACATTGTGAAAATGCCTGTTTTAACCCAAACCCATGATCTTTTCCTCAACTTAACCAAGTAGTTTTGCTGCATAAACTGCATTTGCTGCTTTCTTTTAATGTGTATCACATGACTGACACTTAATCCTGGGTGTACATGTTAGCAATGCGTTGATTCTTTGGGTTTTATTAGAAGCATCACAGTCAGCAAAGTTTTTCGTACAAACGAGAGGCTGGCTGGTGTTTGATCATGAACTGGAAAGTCTGCATTTGTCTGCTCACCTCTCCACTAATTTCAAAAAAAGTAAAATAAGTCGAGAAATTATTCAAATTTCAGTAACTGTGTAATGTTTTGCACCCAACACTGGTAATCACCATGGAAAATGAAATGTGTTCATCGCCAGGCAAATATATCCAAAAAGGAACAACTGCTGGTGAGGACTGATTAAGTGATTGGAGGAGGCAGACGTTTATTTCATAACATTCAACTGAGCAGAACACAGGATCTCATGCCTGCTTGGCCCCTTGACAAGAATCCATTAAAGCAAGAGCACTGTATCTCTGTAACATCGAGCATCAGTGTTAGAGAGTGACATTTCCTCTGGGAACAAACAATCAGGACCCAGCACATGAAAACAGTCCTTTCACTTGTGAGGAAACACACCATGATGCATGACGACATCTGTTTGTATTTACGTTGCTTGAATCTCATGGCCAGAGACCTTTTTAGCATCTGATATGTAGCCTCTCTATAACTGGAAGCCAGTGGATATTCATGGTCCCCAGAGGTTGAGTCATAGTGCTTTTAGTGATTCAAGGATTCTTTGCTCTAGCCCCAAAACCTCAATCCAAACCTTTCCAGGAAAGGAATCAAAAAACTGAACCTTCTGTGTTCGCTGTGACCGCTCATGGTCCTCAGATGATGAATCCTTGTTTGTTTTATTAGTGAACAGCTTCAGCTTTTATGCAATTCCACAATCTGGATAAATATGAGGTGCACACAAACAAACAACATTCAGGATCTGGGGAGCAGAGGGTTTCTCGGTGCTGTGATGCTCCCCAGAGGATGAACCCTGTTTGCTTTCAAGACCCACTGAGAAGAGAAAATCATCTATTTAGACTTAAAAAGTAAAACTGGCTGAATTTAAATGAAACAGCCTTGACATATAGGCCTTCCAGGAGGCCTCCCATGATGCACCTCTTTCCTTTTCTTCCTCTCTGCCTGCACTCATTCTGATCCCATTTATACATGTTTTGAACTCAACTCTGCCGTGGTTTTGTGCTTTCTCGTCTCCCTCCTCTCTCGTCCTGCAGGTTTTTCTGTCTCCAGAGCTGTTGAGTTCTCTGTTATGCTTTGGCGCTACATGCGTAATATTAAATACATAATATTGGTAACCTCCTGACCTTTTCTAAGTACAATTGCAGCAGAATTTAACATGCATACTTAAAATCAGTCGATGCAAAGTGCCAAAGAGCACTGAGCACATCCAGCTGGTCACAGGATCTCCTTCAGAGGCGCTGAACACAAACGATGAGCTGCCAAACTGTCCGAAATGAACGTAACTCCTCTGGATTCTGGGTTTGGTTGTGAAATTACAACACCCGACATACAAGACAAACATTTTCACATTTTTAGTGCGTTGTTTGTCCTCTGCAACACTTTCCTGTCTCAGTGTGTCACAATCACTGAGTCCTCCAGGCCACTAGCAGAGCTTTGGACATCTTCTCTTGTGTTTTCAGTGTGGGTTGACTAAAGTGCATCATTTTCATTATATTCAGCTGAAACTGACTGATATTAACATGTTAATCCAAATGTTTGTATGCACTGAAACATCTACAAATGCAGCAGTGCACACCCAAATTTTTATTATCTCAATCTGAGTGTCCCTTCTACCCATGACAGCTCTAATTAGAGCAAAAGCTCTAAAAGTGCGCGACTGGTGTCAATAAAGATTAGACAAGATATTTAAAGAAATATGCTAAAAACTTTAATGCTAAAAACTCAAATCTCTCCCCGAGCTTTCGGCTTCTTGTGTTTCTGTAATTGCATTCTCCACAAGGTGACTGAAAAGGCTCTTGATAATAATTTAGCCATGCAGCGCGAGGGGTGCAGCACCGCCGGCCCTCTCGCCTCTTAATTGGTCAGTGTCACTCTCTCCCAGCACTCAGCTCGGAGATGGAAAGCCTCCTCTCAGTTCCCAAGGAAACGAGGAGGCGGCTTTCACAGTGCAGCTTTCGTGGGCTCTCTCTCTCACACAGGAACACAGATTGTGTTTCAGTCACTGATTTTTCTTTCAGTTATTTAGTTGGTTTTTTTCTGCACTGAGCTGAATGCGCTGCGGCTCTGTGACAAAACATCACCGTCCTATAAAAGGACTTCCTGCTGCTGCAAAGATCACATCTCACGCCACGTTTCCATTTTGTAACGCTTACTTCACAACATGATATAAAGGGTCCGTCTGAATTAGCTGCATCATGTCTCCAGGACTACCGATCCTCTGATGGCCGAGCTTTTCATAACACATGACACACGTAAGGTGTATGCACCTGCGCGCCTGTGGATGGATCGGATAGGTCCAGTCATATTATTTTCTTTTAAATTATGAAAACACTGAGTTACGCCCTCATCGATCTTCTTCTCCTGTGCTGCAGAGCTCCACACAAATGAATCCAAACTCCGCGGGTGCTGCCATCCTGCTCTGACATCATTTGGAGTTTGTGCAGATGTGATTGCAGCAAATAACACTTAAAAATCAACTGTATCAGAAAAACAACACTGGAGCATCGTTAGGGTGATGAGTACGATGTGAAAATGACTGAAACCATCACTTGAGACGTTATATTTGACACACACGGGGGTTTATACCCTAAAAACTCCAAACATCCATTTTTATTATTTACACCTTTCCCTCCTGTGACATGTCAAAATGTCTCCTGTCTCCTCCTCCAACAGCTACTTGACCCGCTCGAGCGTGCACAAGGACTAAAGTTGAAGGCGACTTACACAACCGCCAACGTGTGACATCAATGTGCCTGAGAGCGACCACTCGTAACAACAGGAGGACTCCTCCGATCCACGCGCTTCAGCGTCTGAGTAAAGCTGATTAGCAGCACAGTGTGTTTACGCTGCTGATGCAGAGCTGCACTGCGACTTTTCACCTCGTTGAACGTCGATTTTACAAAATGAATCCAATCTGTCTGTCACATTTTTCTTCAAACAAGTGTAAAATTTAATGTCCAGAAGAAGAAATTTAAGGTCTAAACAGCCTCTGAGGAGTATGTAGCTTCAGGATCGCGACACATTTCCAAGTGAAACAGACTTTATGATTTGGATATTGACATTTGGATGCTACTAATCAATCATACAGCACCTCCTGTCTCTTCCATCCCCCTCATCACGGCTGTTACTGGAGCATTAGACATATCCCTCGATCTGCAGGGGCTGGAGGAAGACGAGGGAGAGAGTGCTAGCTAGCCTGCTAATGCTTGCTAATGCTGCTCCGTGCTGCTAAATATTGTCATCAAAAACAAATATTATTGGTTGAACTTGGTTCCTTAAAGTCATAATTTGTTTTTCAGGCATATGTTATTAAATTGGCACACAGTAAAGAGGGGGTCCATGTAGAGCTGAGGTCCGGGTGGATGGACGTGGACTCACTCAGGAGTTAGCCGTTAGCATCCTATGTTAGCACAAAAGTCAATGCCGGCTTATCGTTTAAACCCAAACCAGGATCTTTTCCTAAACCGAACCAAACTGGGACGTGTCACAGAGGCCGTCCGGCAGAAAAGCACAATGGAAATCGTCTCTGACTCCAGATCTGAAGCTGTGAAACACTCACACCGCTTCAAAACCAAACGTCTGGGCACATTATTGTCAGTTAAAGTAGATTCAATGAGGCTTTTTTGACACAAAAGCAACAAAACATGTCATGTCAAAACCAACAAAATGACAAAAATGAATTAAAAATATAAATATGCACTATATGCATATCATCCAGTTTGTTTTTACATAAATGGAGATCACTGCAGTCTCCACTGTGAAGACAAAGGAGCACTTCAAGAGACTCTTGAAGTGTTGCTGCATATTGTCAAACTTCAGCATGGAGCACATAATAAAATCTGCCCCGGACTGCAGCTTCATGTCATCACCAGATACGACTCAGCCACCAAACAGCAGATGAAAGACGATGATGATGCAGCGTGAATTCGTCAAACCGTCTACGCTCACCATTCGGAGGCGTCTGAGGGAGGAAGGTTGTGAGTTTTTTAGCTGCACCAACACGATCGTCGCTCCCAAACAGCGCTTTCATGCTGGAAATGGCCTCTGCACCGTCTTCTTCTTCTTGAAAATGAAATTCAAGCTGAAAATCTGATGTTTTGACACAGCCCAGGTGCAGATATTTGCATGCAGTCCTGTAAGTTTTTGATTTATTACAGATTTCAGTATTTGTAAATTCAGATTTGATGCAGATCTAATTTATTCCTTCTGTTATTTCAACTTAATTGTTTATAATCCTGAAATCAGTGAACGTCCAAACATTTGCAGCTGATTACGCTCATTGTCTGCACTGAGTTCATGCATGTGTTCATCAGAAAGAACAATAAGTCATGTGAGTGTCCGTGGACAGCTGCACGACGCTGATCAGCTTCTTTATTTGTGGTTGAGGTCGGAGGTCAAGCCTCTTCAATAATCCCTCATTCACTTCTAGGTAGCTGAGTTGTATTTCAGTTAATCCATGCAGAGTGGAACTCCATTTGACTAATTACATCTGCTCTGTTTTTGTTTGTGTCCTGGCGGGAAAACAACATATTTACCAACATTAAATACTATATTCTTTATTGTGAACACGCAGCTCGGCTCAGTCCAGCCACTTAGATATGAAGGAAAACATCAGTTTTGCGTGTTAAATGCAATGTCGTCTATCTAAATTATGCAGAAAACATCTTTTTAGCTTTTATAAGTGACACATTGTGTTTGAAAAGAAGCTGCTGAGATGGGGGCTGTTTCTCTTTACTGCCACTAGGGGCATTAGATTAACACCAAACTGCAGAAAGTACCACTTGGGGCATTTATGAAGAGACTGGTTCAATATCTGTCCTTGTCGTTTTGTTCAGAACCAAAAAAGAAATAAAGGTTTTTGAATGTTTGACAGTTTATTAGATCAGTTCTGAGCTCCATCTCTTAAAGTTTGACTAAATATTAAAAACACAAATCAAACGATCGTTTGAATCGTTTCATTTCATTTGGATGATTAATGATTAATTCAATTTGAAGATCACTGCATGATTATTGTGTTTTATTGCTTTATATTATAGTTACTGTGTGTTTTTGTACATGTAAACATGTAAATCAGTCCAGTTTATTGACCCCTCTCAACTTGAATAACAGCTGATATGTGTCGTCCATTAGTCACCATGACAACCACTTTATTTAATTAGCAAATAACAAGCTGAAGGTGTTGCCGTCCCCAGAGCGACCCCAGTCGTCCACGTCATGTTTGGCCTCTGGTCTATTTTTACCCACCAGTGAGACCCCACGTATACACACTGCTGCTGCTGCTGCTGCTGGATGCAGCGGCAGCAGCAGCAGCTGTGTCCTACATTTCCCTCTCAGATGTACACGTCTGGCCTCCGCGAGCTGCTCTGCAGCGAGGCCGTCGGGCATGATGGGAGAAAGTGTGTCATAAAGGTAAAGTTCATCACCTGTCACCGCGTCACTGATGGCCCTCACCTCAAAAAGCATCAACAATATTCTTCATGTTATCGTCTCGAACTGAGGAATTAAAGTCTCATTCAGTATCTAGTAAAGCACCCTATAAAACAAACCTGTTGTTATTAATATTAAAGATTATGTTCATGTTTAAAAAAAGGGAAAACTAAAACAATCTGCATCCAGACGAGCATTTTAGCACATCTGTTCGTATTAAAACGCCTTAAAAAGACATCACATGACCGTTTGCTTACACAGCTAGCATGGAGAAGGTAGGCAACACCTGTAACTCATTGTCCATGTTGTATTGTATGTATGTAGTGTGGCCAATCAGGGCACATCAAACCACTAAGACCCAATCAAAATCAGTTTTAGTGGTGTAAACGGCGTAAATGTAGCAAAGAGGCATGTGTTTCAAAACGTGTTTGTAACCCATGTGACCTCAAGTGATGTCACTCGAGTCGGCACCTGTCAGGTCTGATCGAAATCTGTTGGTGCAGAGTTAAGAAGAGTTTAGCTAGCAGGCTGTGTCGCTGCTCCTCTGTGCTGCAGGCTAGAAACCACACGCTACATTAGCCACCAGCTAGCATAGCACATCTGCATTTCTATCTGCAGTTAGCAGCTATTAGCCACAGCCACAATATAGTTGATCATGTCTGGACTGTTGCAGCTGTGTAGTTGACTTTCATGTTTCATGTTTCCAGCTCCTTTACAGAGCTTTATAAAGAGTTTCTGTATCCGTTATCCACAGCTTTATGGTTTTGTTCACTCTTAGCGCTCGTTTTGGGCTGCAGCGTACACCTCCCGATCAGCATCAAACAGCAGACGGACACAGTTAGAGACCAGCTGATGAGCTGGAGTGGAGCATTTAGCAGCTAAAGAGTCGGTGGAGACCAGAAACAGAGATAAAAGAGAGGTAACATTATGCTTTGCATTCATCAGGCGGGTATATCTGTTGCTGTGCAGCTGCTGGACGTGCAAATCTGCAACTCCAACAACAATGATACACAACAGTAATATATGAGTTTGTTTCTGTTGCCTCCAGCTGGATGCTGCAGGTTTAAACATGATGCAGTTGGATGCCGTCGACTGGATGAGTTCCACATTTTATACGGTCGATCCTTAAGGACGTTGCATATTACGACATAGGTCGTGTTTCATGTCCGTTATCAGCAAGTTGATTTTGTTTCAACAAAAGGACAAAGTTGCGAGTTGAAAGCGTGTTTGTCTACAGTCTGTTGTTGGGCAACTTGCGTTGCACGTTCAGGCTGCAGTGTGACTGAACTTTAGCACTCAGCGCAGAGAAAATGTGACGACCGCAGAAGAGTTCATGTTTACCAACCCAGGCGGTCTGTGACTTGTACCAACAGACCACAACCTACAGCAAATTAGAGTTAAATTAGTGCAAACAGGGTGTTTCTGCAGCGCTTATGATGTGTGTGTGTGTGTGTTGTGTTTCAGCCTCAATTAGCAGTTTCAGATGAGCTGCTTTTACATTTAATTCTTGCCTGGTTCATCATTAAACAGAGCGAGGATAGAGGAGAGTGATCCATTAATCTGCTCCTCCAGTGAATAACTGTCTCCTACTTCAAGCAAAATTGATGTTTTCAGCCTAATAGAGAGCCCCAGATGATTAAAAGTCATTAGACGCTGGAGAACTTGTTAATTACTCTCATTATAAAACATAACCAGCCCTGATCAACCTGTAATTAACCCCTAAATTACTATGTGACACATTTTAAATGCGACTGTAGCGATGAATTAAGGCGCTATGATAATTATGCGAGGCAGGAAAAGTCTGGATTTCTGTGTGCGAGTCGGTTTTTCCATCCATCCAGCAGAAAACAGCCCGGCAACAAGTGTAACATCACATCCTGGAGAGATAAACACGATCTCAACATAAGGTAGCAAATAAGCAGGAATGCAGAGGAGCGGGTACAGGGTTAGAAAGTTTACATTTCCCAGATTGATGGTATGACACATGTGTGAGGCCCTGTTTCTGTGGACTGCATTCCTTGTGCAGGGAGGCCTCCAGGATAGGGGCTTGCTGCAGTATTCTTGTGCCTGCCTGTTTAATCACATTTACAGGAGACTACAAGCCGTGGCCAGGGACTCCCAAGCCGCCTGGACCGGACTCAGGAGCTCACATGGCAGACCATGCGTTCTGCTCCTGTCTTGCCCGCTCAGGCACGCCTCGTCCCTCCTAAATCGCAACACAAACCAATGCCCGGACCCGTCCGTCAACGCCGCCCCCGCCTCCCGGCCTGCCTCGGCTCCTCCTTCAGTCCGCCTCCCTGCCGGATTCCACTCCGGGTCTTCTCTTTAGCTTGTTCCCTACTTCGAAAGTAGGTCACTGTTTGCTTTGTATTATTCAGCAACTGGAATGATTGTGCGTGAGGGTTCTTGACTGTGATCTGGGTGACATGCAGCCAGTGGTGTGCGGAGCAGGAGAGAGAGGGAGAGAGAGAGCAACCCGCCAGGCAACAAGACACCCCGACCGCTCCATTAAGATAATGTTTGGCGCTGGGAAACAAAGTGAAACTTGCATCAGTTTTGCACCCTCGTGCTTGAACTGCGACCTCAGTGAGAGACCTCTCTGCCCACACCAGCCGCAGATTTCACGCCGCAGAGGAAACAAACGGATCCTGAATGAGCGGCCGCGCATGAATATACAGTAGATAAAGCTGTGAGCTGAAGCCCAGGGAGGTCAGACAGGTGAAACGTTTTCACATGGAGGAGCGTGAAATGAAATGAAACGAGGCTCCTGCACTGCACACAGTCATGAAGATGAGTTCGATGTGAGTTCATCTCACCACGGCCAACGCACAGCCGGCAGAGCACTGATGAAATCTGCCAGGGGTTCGCTCTGTGTGCGTGCAGGTATATGCAACATATTTGTGCCCACTTGGTGCTGAATCTTTTCGGTGTTTTGTGCAAAATGAATCTGCATTCAGTCCACAGGGGTATTAGCCCAGGCTGGGATCCTACCTGGAATGCAGAGCTGTTACATAACTCGGAGGACTTTGGATGATCCGTGATTGATGCACTCTGTGGCATGTTTTTTTGGACCGGCTCCATCTGAAAATGCAGCAGTGACACACACAGACACGCAGAAAACAAAAGAACACACCATGCAATTATCGGCTGCATTGTTAAGCCATGTGTAAAAATCTGTGAATTAACCATCTGTTGAATCACGCACGCTGAGGATCAACAGTCGTTCTGTCTTTATGTCACATTTCTTCCTGATGTGCGCGGGTCAGGGCTCTTATCTGGTCTGAAAATTGACATCTGAACCCAAACAGACTCAGAAATATAACAGAACCGGATCTGTCTATTGTTTAAAAGCTGGTTCTGGTCCAGGCAGAGCTGAGACAGGTTGGACAGGGCATGATTTCACAAGTAACACGCTGCCTTCACCCGTGAGCCTGTCCATACAATCCAGTCCATGCCAGGAAAGTTGGTAACACATCCAAGTCTTCTGTTCCTCCTCTCTCGCTGACTGAAACAACATGGCTGATCCACTCAGTCGACTTGTTGTCATGGTTACGGGTGAAAAACGCGACTCATCTCGAGTCAGCTGTGCAGATGTGTTGCGTCCAGCAAAGTAAACACAAGTTCGACTGTTTGGACTGCTGAGCTATAATAACGCTAGCTCATTCGAGGCCAATCGTGCTAGCATGAAATTAGCATAATGCTAATCTCACCTGCTTTCTGTGCGTTAACCTCCTGAGCAGGTGCACTCGCTCGCTCATTGTGTCCCCGGACCCAGTTTCACTCTAACCATTCTCATAGCATTACTCTCAAGCTCTAAAACCCACTTGTCCCACCTGCTCAACACCAAAATAGCCGAGTGGAGCATTTAGCTGCTAAACCCAGGCAGATATTTCCATAAACAGTTGGTGGAGACCAAAAAAGGAGCTAAAACTGAACGAATATCAGGCTCGAATTCAACAGCTGGACACAAACATGACTCTAAACATCGCTCTGTAGCTGCTGCATGTGCTCTAAGCAACCGTCTGCTAACAGGTTCACCAAAATAACTCAAAAAGTGACAATACTGTATGTTATCGCGTTAGAAAAAGTTGATGGAAGCGACAAAAATTTGAAGAAACTTTCTTAATTTCAATCTCAGGACATTTGCATATTGTCCTCAATTGGATTTAACCCTGAGCTCCCTCCAGTTCCTCCTGTAGACGACCAAAACAGTTGGTTTTCTTCTTCTTTGTTGTTTGTTGGCAGTTGGCAGCCATCTTCTTCTTCTCGTGCTGTTTGATCCAGCCACACGTGACATTACATAACATTACATACCCTTTGCCCTACCCTATTAGCGCCAAACAAGTTGCACGAAATGCACCAGATCTGCACTTTATTCTACTTTTTTGCAATATTTCACATTTTGCCTCAAGTCCAACACGGCTAGTTGTCCGTACAACTGGTTTCTGCATCCAACAAATAATTTATTGCAGGTTTAGGTTTTAAATATTAACTAAGTTGTCCCCGTTCAACGCTGTTGTAATATTTTAACATGTAAGTTGGAAAATAATCTAAAAGTTTGTTACAAAGCTGGTCCTGCTTCTGTGAGCACTGACTGAATGAATAAGGTTTAGCTGTCCAGTCATTTCCTGCATTCCCTACAGTGAATAAATAACTGATACAATAACCACAGGTGATGTAAGCTGTCATCGTGTTAATGCCAATGACGAAAAGGCTCCGAACACAAAGCCTGCAGGTTTCAAACTGATACCTCGGCCAGGATAAAGACGGCGTGCGAGCAGGAATAAATCATCTCTTCGTTTCCTGCTGCGTTTCTGATAACCTTTTCCTTTCCTCATTAACAGATGGAGATTACAGATGTTCCCCCTTTTTGAAATCTGTCATGGTTTCATCTCAGTGTGATAAAAACCCATCAAACGGGAGGTCTGATTGACCCGCCCCACTGTTTGTAGCTCCCACATTCATCTTTGTAACTCATCTGCGGTCATTAAATTGGATAAAACTCTGTCTGTCTGAGAGTCTGAATTCCCGGAAAAGAAATATAATATTCATTTTCTCCTGCAACATACAGGAAGGCTGCAAAGGTGCTTGCCCCCTTCCTCATGTGATATCAAAGTTCCAGGAACATCACAGTGGCTTTTAAGATAACTTCTTCTAAGGTAAGAAAAGCCTCACCTAACAGGTTTGAAGGTGTGGATGAAAACAGGTTGGTAAATAAAAATGCTTCGGGTGTTACGTAAAAGCATTCAGTCATTAAAAAAGACTGTCATTAAAGTGACTCTGAGATGTTTGAGGTTGTGACACAGGAAGAAAGATAAAGGAATTAAAATCCAGACGCTGCAGCCGGCTCTCACTTCCTAATGTCAGTAGATGAGACTGTCTGCGCCACAGAAATAACAACACTGGGTATTTGTATAAATGGTTAAAACCTCATTTAAGTGTTGCGCATCTGCATTAAAACAAGTGTGATTTGACCACATACAGTATGTTAGATTACAAATGTAACATTACAACATATTAGTGTGGACGGAGCCTTAAACAGACCTCAGCTATACAGACTTGCCATTTGGTGCTTCCTTGGGTAAACATGCACACCGGCCCGCCTCAGTCTTTACCAGGACCCATATCAATAATTGCTGATTGACACAACAATCTGATTTCCAGATCATATTGCATGTTTTCCGATGGCTGCAAAAGCTGTTACTGCTGCTGATATTCACTTGTCTTTTGCTTGTGTACTCTTACATTCATGGGTTGGTGCAGGTTTTTCCATAAATATAACTCCTGTTGTTCAGTTAAATGAAAACAGCCTGAACCTGGAGGCTGACTCGACTTTGCCACAGTCAGAAGCTCCTGCTGTCTGCTCCCGCTCGCCTCCTGAACATCAAACTGTGCCAAAACACATCTTTGATCGTAACTGAGTTTTAATGCCAGCAGGAAAAGGTTACATTATGCAGGATCCGAGTCTCTAAATTCAGCCGATTTCTAACAATCCTATTAGCGTTACAGGAACATTTTGTGTCCACGGCCTGCATTTACTGCTTATTTTGCATTTTAACGTGAAATCCTTCCCTGTGTGTGAGGAGAGTGTACCGTCGTAGCACAGATTCAGTAGGAACATGCAGCCCACACAGCTGCCTGAATGTTTCAGTGTGTATTTGTTGCTTGGCTCAACGGTGGATTTATAGCTGCTACTGTTCTCTGCCTCGTCCTCCACAGGGAGCAACAGAAAATCATCCAACATATCCTGCAGAGCTGGAGATGGAGGCCAGAGCCTGCTTCAAGCTCTGCACGGAGGTGAAGAAGGACAAAAACACTCTCCTCCAGCAGGAGCACTGCTTCTTTGAAGAAATATTACTATTTTTGGGTGTTGGACAGCTTCAAGTCGGAACCAAGATTCACATTTTTGTTCCATTGTGCAAATTTGACCCTGAGTAGTTTTAGTTTAGATTTAAGCTGAATGGCTCGTAGACGTTATGCATGTGATTACAGCGTGTTGTCACTTCAATTCAGTTCCTCTCTCTATGCTCTTGGAGAACTATCAGAATTTTTGTCAATTAGTCACTCATCTCAGTGTATGCTACTACAACCCCACCGTTATTTCCCCTTTTTTCAAGCCTGCAGTACCTTCCTGTAGAATATCTGAAAGTCCGAACCATCCAAAAACATGTTTGCAAACCAAATCCGGTTTCATTTTGATCCAGACCACAAGACCACGTCCTTTTGTTGGCCAAAAGTTCCACTTTTCATGGTCTAGGGAAGGTTTTACATCTGTTTATTTGACTTAAATCACCTTCATGAGCTGGTGTGAAGATGTCATGAGCTTTTGAGCTACAACTCAATTCGGTTTCAACTGATTTGGGTTAATCGCTGTTAAATAAAAGCACATTTGGCTTTATTCAGGCACCAGAGCACCAAATGTGAGCCTGTATACTTAAAAGGTCCAGTTTGAGCTCTGCTCCAGTTAGCAGCAGTCTTGCTAGCATTAGCCTAGTGTTGCTGTCCTGCAAGATTGAGTGTGGGAGACAACACTGCTGCTGGGCAAAGTAATTCTGGATATCTGTGTCTAACTCATGTTGCAGAAAGGACAGGAAACCAAATTAACAAAGATTGCAATTAGCCTTGTTCGTTAGCTTTTTCTGCTAACAGCAAGCATCAGTGTTTCTTTTGGCTGCTTACAGTAAGGCTAGCAAAGTAGCAGCTCAAGGCTAACACAAGGAATAACAAGTTTAATCATGTGACATGACGTTTGGCTTCTTGTTTGCTGTCGTGCAAGAATGTGGCACTGATGGGCGCAGATGCTTTAACACAGTTTTCAACTCTAACGCTGTGTGAAAAGTGCAAAACAAAGGAAAAAGAAACAGTAAATGCAGTTTGTCACTCGTGCACACTCGCTAACATGCAAAGAGTCAGTTAGCGTCTGTTGGTCGTTAGCAAGTGATAATGTTGAATTCATAAAATCCTGTGATCTGAAATTTGCAGAAAATTATCAAATGCACCATGTTTGTGCAGCGGTCAGGTCAGTCATATGATCAACAATGAACGTTCAGGGCAGTATCGCCTTATCTTTCTGCAGGATCCTGTTTTTATGCAAGGCTGACACTGCTGACACACACACACACACACACAAGTAAGGCAAAGTGTGTGGCCGGTGCTGAACCTACAGCCGCCATCTGCTGCAGTGCCCTGAGCGCAGGGACTCAAACCAGGGGAGAGTTTTACCCCGTGCAACCCCTGAGTGCTGCTTTTATGCATGCTCACTGACATGCTCGCTAACCCCGCGTCTGCCCCGGGAGTCAGACAGATAAACAAGAAGAGATCAGTTTGTACCCACTGCACCGCATCATCGCAGATTCACAGAATTACATCGGACTCCCTATTCATTATTTTTATTCAGAGTAGACGTGGACGGTGTCTCTCATTTTGCAGTTGCGTGCAGAATAAAGATTAGATGCAAATCGCACCAAATACTGCAGTTAATTCATCTAAAGTTGACCGGCTCTAATTGTTTCAGTCAGAGTCGGAGTTTGTTGACATACGATAAGTGCTCGCTCAATTACTATCAGGATTAAAAGGCAAGCAAGTCCCAAGCTGCCCCAGTAATGTGCAGGATCAACTGTGGCTGCTTTCCTGTATTTTGTTGTATTGTAAATTTTATTTATTCTTAATGAGTCTTGACTTTGTTGCAAGCGCTTGTTTCCTTCTTTTTTATCTTTCTCCATTGTTATGCACCAAAACACTAATGCAGATTCCTTGTATGTCAGCAGATAAACCTGATTCTGATCTGTACTCTGCCTCTACCAAAGAACAAACTCCTTCCTTGGCCTCTGAAACAGCTCTTAGCACATCACAGGGCACGAAAAAGCAAAATTGAAAGCTGCTGTTATGTAAGAAAGCATAAAAACCAGTGCAGCTCTGCTATATTCCAGACTGATGTTGAAGAACATCCTCCCACACTGTGCTTAGACTGTTGTAATGGTCCGACATCCGTCAGTGATGGAAATTGCCGTTTTTGCTGAAGTGGAGGTGAAGGTGGAGGAGCGCTGGGGGTGAAGCTGACTGCTCAGACCTGCAGGTTAAACTTGCCGCTGTGGCTAATTCCTCCTGCAGGCAGAGGATACAAAAGTGGTCAGGGCGAGTCAAAGTAAGCACGTAAGTAAGCCGTCGTCTAAAGAGGCGATTGGCTCTGAGTGTGCGTATATATGTGAAACTAGGTCGTGTTAACCAGAACACGTAAGAGAGTGACAGCACGAACTCTCATCTGATCATTTGAACTCAGCATGGTCAGTGGAGACGGTGTTGCCTGGAAACAGAGAAACAGCTTATTCCTCAGTTCCGATTGTCACGTTGTTGTTGTAACAACACGTCATCACATCACAAATCTGCAGTTTGTCTGACCCCGTAGCCTCTATTCATATACAATATTATGCTAATGTGAATATTTAGCAGGAAACCAAAGTAATCTCACTCAACTCCATTACTTGTTCTGTCTGAGTCACATGGTTCTGCCATGATTTCCCTCTCAACGAGGTGACATAAGTGTGGGTTACGAGAACAACGACTAATCCTTTGTTCTTGATGCAGATTTAGTCGCGCAGCAGCTGGACGAGTGAACGTAAAGCACATCAAAGACATTCACAGTGACGACATGGCTGCGTTCTGTATTACGTGTTATGTTTTGGCCCTTTTGCAGTTCTGATTCTGCGCAACTGTGATGATCTAAAGTGCCCTCCGACACATTTAGGTGGCTTGTTAAGATTTCCAGGACACCAGGGGATTTACTTAGTAATCCGCCCATCAGCTGGTCAAAGCTAGTGGTCGACTATTTTTGCTGTGTGATAGTACACGGTACTATTCCTGTAGTGTTTTTTCAAACCATGGCTGCTCATTCTGCAGGAATACGGGCTGCGCTGTATGGATTACAACTGGGAGGCATGAACGACCTGCTCCACTGCTGGTTCCAGTGCATTATGAGTGTCTTACAGGTCAGATTTTATAATGCATGAACAAAAACATGATAAAACAATATGGAAATAAATTCACTGGCAGCCAATACAGTGAAGAGCTACAATGAAAATAAACCCTTTCTTTGTGGATTCTGCACAAATTTTGCAGCAATATGAGTATGAAAGGTACTCACAAGGCTGCTTTCTTGTACATTTGACTTAACTGAAGAGCAGATTTGGGTTAAATGTGATTTATATGTCTCTGTGGCATCAATATATCACCAAAAGCATCATTTTTTAGATAGAATCAATACATCTGTTGGGATCTGTGCTGGTCCTGCAACAACTATTTGATTTTATCATTTGAGTTAATATCGTCAACGTCAATTTACATCAATTAACTGTGCACAAGCACACAAAAGCTATATAATAACACATTCAGACAGAAGAAGACATGTTTTATAGCTGCTCAGAAACTATACTTTGCACCGATTTCTGCAACATTCATTCAGATATTTAGCACTTTTATAAACTTTTGGGATTTACACAGTTTAATATAACGTTGCGCAGGTTTGAACAAAGCTTGTATGCACAGTGTGAGTCTGTAGCAGCTGACCACCACAGGCTTTATATCTCTAGCCAACCTCAGACCGGTTCTTCTTTGCCTTATTGGCTGAGCTGTTTAACCAGAACCAAAGATGTGTTCAAATGACAAACCACAGATGTAATATGCACAGTCTGTTTCATCAAATCCAACTGAGCCGTGTTGTTACATTACTTCCTGTCCCTCACGTTGCGCATCACAGAGCAGATCCAGCGCCATAGAAACTAAATGCTTGTTAGCTGTTAGCGCTGCGACATTAGCGCCTGTGTGAATCGCTTGGCCCGGAGGCTGGCTGGCGCGCCTCCAAGGGGCTTCCGTGACAACACCAGACAGCCAGAGGACAACTCCCCCACAGCCCCCCAACACACACAAACACACTCATACAATCACACACACTCCTCCTGGTCCTCCCTCCTCTTCCCCAAAGCCTTGGCTGGCTCTGCAGACGCTGGCTCTGCTCTGGCCGCCTGAAGGCAGGAGGACGGTACCGCCGGGGCAGCAGCTGCTGTCGCCGCACCAACGCTGGTACACCGGAAATAACAGACACGCCAGACGGGCCTGGAGGACGCGGCGTGCTTCGTCCGCTGAGCTGGACAAACGAATGTGCCAGAGAGAATTCGGTTCTTAGTTCTAAGTAGGTGTATCCGATTATGAGAAACCCAGTTAAGACACTTGGCTCGCTCCCATATTAAACTGGTTCTTGCAGCATGGAAACTAATTCCACCATTGGTTCAGCCCATATACGACTTAAACTTCACCTCTGCCAATGGATGGATTAACGAGTGCATGCAAACATTCACTGTTTACGTTGAATCAGTAGCCAGCATGCTAAAGCTCTCTCAGAGTAATGATTGTGCTGTGCGTGATAACCTGGTACAATCAGTCCAATCAGCACCACAATAGGAAAATGAAGCAGCACAGGTACCTATGAATTATCACCTTATGCAAAACCCTGCAGTGGCAGCTTCCAGTGCCAATGCAAACCCTAACCCTGGATGAGCACCCTGGTTAAACTTGCCCAGACCTTGAAAATGTACTTTGAATTTCTGTAAAAAGCCCAACAATTTATCTAAAAATCTAAATTTCATGCTAGATCACTGGCGATTTTGGATAAAAAGCCTTTGGAGTTGAGGTCCTGGAAAACAGTCCAACAGTAAGCCATCGCAGTGATCTTTAGGTGGAGTGAACACAATCTTTCATTATCAGAGTGGTTTCTCTTTGTTGCATGTAGGAAAAACCTGCTGAGAGATGCTGACAGTGAACTTTCCCAAGTCCCAAGTCAAGAACGACAAGTCCCAAGTCAAAATCAAACATTAAACACTAACCAGTTCTGAGTCGGGATGCACACAGGATACACAAAGTTGAGACCAACTAGTCCTGAGTCAAGTCCAGCAAGTCCCAAGTCAATGTCAACAACTCAAAAACAACGAGTCGCAAGTCAAGACCAACAAGTCCACCTTTAAGATCAACAAGTCAAAACCAACCAGTCCTGAGTCAAGACACACGAGTCCAGAATCAGTTCCTGAGGCAAGAGCTACAAGTTCCAAGTCAAACTCAACAAGTCAAAGCCAACGAGTCGCAAATCGAGACCAACAAGTCCTGAGTCAAACACAGCAAGTCTCAAGTCACGTTTGACGTCAAGACTGATAAGTCCCAAGTCGAGACAACCAAGTCCCAAGTTGAGACCAACAAGGAACATCCAACAAGTCCCAAGTCAAGACCTGAGTCACTGTGCACCCTTCCCCATATCTGAAGGCCTTTTTTCTTTTAATACTAGTACATTTGAAGAAGAATAGCTGTTTGCAAGTCTAAAGGCAGCCTCGAGTCTTAGTCGAGTCCACGTCAGGTCATGCAGGTTCGCAGCTCTGTTGATATCGTCTTATTCTCACCTACTGATGGTGGACATCATTATACCTACAACACTATAACGAAGCCAACCGAAGCCAAGTGAAGTTAATTGTGGTGGATAATCACTTCTCCTCTGATTGCAGCAGTCAATCCCCTCACTGAGGGATGCTTTGGCCCAACACCAACAACTTCAATCAACCAAAAATTGGAATGGGAGCCGACAGCAGTCGTTTAATGAGGCGCTCTGCTGGGCCCAGATTGTTTACGCTCTGTGTCATGGAAAAATGAGAGGGCGAAATTAAAAAAATGGTCTGCTGTGCCGTTTGGACGCTCACTACCTGCTTTTCTTTGCTTTCTCTCTCACAGCGCTCTCCTCTCCTGCAAGAGGCATGTACACAGAGACACGGTCGTGCACAGGTCCAGGCATCGATGCAATAACTGTTTTTCATTTTCGTTCATGAAAGAGAGAGAGAGAGATGTTGAAGAGAGTTTGAAAAGGAAGATGAGAGAGGAGATAGAGAGAGACAGTGTACATGTGCTTGGAAACGTGTTTGTCCATGCTGACAGCATGTGACTGCATACACGTCTGTGAGCAGAGCACAGCGGGGGGGCTGCGAGTGTGTGTGTGTGAGTGAGTGAGTGTGTGTCTCAGTATTTCTCTGTATGTGTGAGCAGGCTTGCTTCCACCAGCCCCGCTTTCTGCAGAATCATGCAGACTGTGAATGAAGCCCGCTCATCGTTTCACATCAGACTCACAGGCGCAGTGTGAAATCAAACCAACGGCCTCATATCTGCAGAGAGGAGCGCCGCGGTCTTTCTGTTTAATCCTCGCAGGCACTCTTGTTTTGCCAGGTTGACTCCAACTGGGACAATTGGCTTCCCCCGTGCGATGTCACCTCCTAGTAACACCCCACCACCACCACCTTCACCCGCACAGCAGGAAATATTATTTGCCACGTGAAGGCTGGCAAGGTGACTAGGCATTAAAGACAGGATGCATCAGCAAAAGGAGATGATGTGCATCGAATGATGAGTCAACACGAAACTATGAGGGAGAAAACAGACGCAGATGTTTCCCATGGAGACAGAAGGAGATAAATAGAAATAGATTAAATCAGAAATGTATGATTTCATTTGGTAATTTCAGAGAAAAGTTAAATGCGTTCATGCTTGATTTATCGAGTAGACTGTGTTTGCATCAAGCCTGTATCCATTCAAATCAAGTTTATTATTATTTTTTATTTGGTCTGAGTCACAGAAGACTTGGGTCTCTACATGTGAGCTTGTTATGTTAAATAAAATATGAAAAACTACAAAAACTAAACCACAAAAACACTTTGTAATTACTGTTCTGTCCTATGTTTTAGTCCATACTGAAATATTTCAACAACTGTGTGATGCACTGACATGAAATTTGGTCCAGATATTCATGGTCCCCAGAAGATGAAGCCTGCTGAGATTCATGATCCCATGTCTTTTTGGTTAGCGCCACCATCAGGCAGCGTTTTAGCAGCTAATTAGCAAGAGTTAGCATGCTAACATGCAAAAAACTACAGTTCATGATCACCGAGTGTAGCTACTTAACACTGACGTGTTGCGACAGTGATTTGCATTTAGCAAAGTATAGCCTTGCAGAGCTGCTAGCAGCTCTTTATACTTTTATTTTATTTTATTATTTCTTTTATTATTATTTTCCTGCAGATGGACATCAGCCAAAAGTAGGCTGAGGAATAGCCGTAGGTCCAAGCTAGGTTAGCGTAGCTTTTACCCTGGTTTGTGCTGGTGTTTGGTCCGGTTTGGGTGCTGAAAGATGCCGTGCACACTGATGACAAACACAGCGAGGTTGAGAAAGCTAATGCATGCACTCAGATACATTTGTCCTTTTTTCCAGATGCTTTTCTTGTCGGCACAGAAAAGTCTGAATTAGTGCTTCAACACAACCAACATTTACTGTAAGCTTAGCATCATCAGCCCCAGAAGAGGCTAATGGAGACCCAAACAAACACTTGTAGCTGCCTCTCAAGCTGTTTTCCCTCTGCTCTCAGCATTAATGAACAAAAAGGCCAAATTAGCCCAAAGTCCCATTTCCACACTAGCCTTCTTTCATGAAACTGAATTTTCAAAAACACTGTGAATGACTTGCTCTCACCAGAGCTGCCGAATCATTCATTCAAGTGTCACTCGGCTCCACCATAAAATTACAGCATTTTCCGCAGAGAGAATAATCATTTTAATGGATGAAAATCCTGCTCGCATCATTTTGACCAGTTCAGACAATCTCAGAGAGTGTTTTTAGCAGCTGTGTGCTCTTAAAATGAGCAGGTTTTGGGAGAAATTCAATGAAAACATAATTTTCCTCTGCACATTTCCTTGTTCAATGTCGTCTTTTTGACAAATTAATCCTTCTGCATGTTAAACAGTCAAGTGTTAACAATGAAGAAACCCAGCAGAGCATCTTTCTCCTCCCACGTCTATAAATGGACTCACAGCACATTAGAGGCTCCAGAAATATACAGTATCTGTCAGCCACTTGTTTCACCTGCAGCCCTCTCGCTGTGTGTGGGCACCTGAGTGTATGGCAGCGAGCAGAGGGATGTGAGTGTTTAATGCAGCGTGTGGGATGTGGAGATGAACAACCTTACACCTCAGCATCTCTCACCTGCTGGCGAATGGAGATGATGGAAATTCAGAGCCTGAGTAACTGCGGATTCTGTTTCTGCAGAAAACCTGAAGCGGAGCCGGAAAACACAACGCCGTCTCCGTTTCTCATTCAAAGACGGGAGAATGCTGCTTGATCTAATTATCCGAGCGCACCGTAAACATGCATTACTCAGTGGTTTAGTGCACAATGGGGGAATCTGAGCCCCTGAGATTTGGGAAAATTAGGAAAATTATAAAGGTGGTGTCTTAATTTAGAGGCGTGATTCACTGATTGACACATTAAACAGCTCGTGTTTCATTTCCCTCGCCTCGTCTGGCCAAGTTACTGGAAAAAACACAAATCTGACACTCAGCCGTTGTCATGATTTGCATTTTTTCCAAATCAAAGAAGATATTTCAGTGGAATTGGATCTCGTTAAGTACTTTGGGCCCTCCTATGTTTCCATGGAAGTACCTCTTCCACCTCTGAGAAATGTCTTAGAAATCATAAAACAAGTGCAGAAACAAATGGTTTTCCAGAACAAGACAGCTTGGACTGGGTGAAGTCAGTGTGGGGTTCATTCGCAGCAAGTTTCACAAACCTTTTAATGAGACCATTGATTCAACCTACTCATCTATGACCTTTTTTCAAAAAAACACCTTGTCCAATCACAGCATAGCAACCGTAACTAGGTGAAACAGTTGAAGGGATGTGCACTGAACTCCACGAAGCGTTTGGACAAATGTGTCTTTTAAAAGACTGAAAGGTGTGTTTATCTAGCTGCATCCGTTAGCGTGTTGGGCTAGTTTACTGTAAACATACTTTTGCAGGTTGCAGGTTACCTGTGTGTCACGTTTCTGCTATGTTTGGTTCATTGATTCATAGTTAATCTTCTCTGCTGTCACCTCAGCCACTCCCACCTGCCAGCCCTCCATTAGCAGAGTCGCCTCACCTGTTTACCCTCCCTCCTCACCTGCTGCTCTTTTCCTCATTAGCTCCAGAGGTGATATATACCGGTTCCTTCCCTTAGTTGTCTGCCAGACTGTCTTCATGCCATGTGCATTAGCTTTCCAGCATTTGTTTAACCCAGCCTGCGTTACTCTAGTTTTACATCAGCCTACCG
Source organism: Datnioides undecimradiatus (assembly GCA_008933995.1). Lineage (NCBI taxonomy): Eukaryota > Metazoa > Chordata > Actinopteri > Lobotiformes > Datnioididae > Datnioides > Datnioides undecimradiatus. The sequence goes on along the minus strand of WARS01003734.1, from coordinate 1,358,256 downwards.
TTTCTTTTTTTCTCTTCATCTACAACAAGACTTTTTACCTTTATCTCCTCAGTCGTGCATCCAACTTGAGTTATGTTTTGACCTGTGACCAGTATCAGAGTTCAGTGCCTTCTCTTGGATCCAAACATTATTATAGTTATGTCCTGTGCTGTCTCTCTGACACACTTTGAGATGGCTGCAGACATGTTTTAGGTCAGTTAGCATGTAACCACGATGCAAACTCTGCAGCCAGTTCCCAGTAGCATTTTTCTAGCCTAGTAATTATCACCCGACTGCTGCAACAATAAAGTATTAATCAAACCTCTGACAACAAGCACTAGATAGCTCTGCACCCCACAAGAACAATGCTGTGCCCCTGTCTTGTCGTGCAGCTTCCTTTCCCTGCCTCAGACCTGTTAGCTTCATCCTGAGTTTGTTAGCACAACGTCACGTCTAGAACCATCAAGTGTTTATTTAAGATATCTAATGCAGGGTCTCTTTTTAAATGAGTCAGCTGAAAACATGGAAAAGTACAGCGTGGATGCTGTTTCCTGATTAATTAGCTAGCTAAACCGTCACTTGTCTTGCAGGTTTGCAGATGTAATAACAGTAATGATTTGGCTACTTGTCTCCTTGAGACTGCTGATGCTCGTTGCTTATGTCGTTCTCCTGCACAATGTCTGAGGCTTTTGCTCCTGGAGCATTATTAACATGGCCAAAAGTATGTGGACACACGGCACCCAACTCTGGTTTCAGGCTGTTTTGCGGAGTTTGGCTGCAGGGCTGACAATGGCCAACAAAGTCTGGCTTGCAGTCTGCCTGCCTTTACATTCTAATGTATTTAAACATGCGTTCCTATTCCATTTTGTACATATTTGTCATGTGCACATTTAGCTTACATTGTATAAAACTGTACCACACAACCTGATGTATGAGCGAACATACAGGAGAAGATTCCACTCATTCTACACATTTCTCAGGGTTTGAGCGCCTCATTGTTCATCGTTTTGTGTCTTTTCTAATCTCTTGAAAGAATGCACCATTGTGACTGTGGTAAAAATAGGCAGATAGTCAAGTCTCTCGCTTAGGCCCAACTTCCAAAATAGGCCTGAAACTAGAAAAAGGTGCAGCTCGTGCAGTTTATCGGCATTCCAAGCGTATGAGGCGATCATGTGGAATTTCTTTTATTCTTTTTAAAGGAGATGTTCTGCAAACGGCCTCTGATGGAAGCGTCAGAAAGGCCTGAGTGAAGAGCTGCCAGGGTCCGCTGGGATGGTTGTGTACTCTCAGACTCAGGTCGCCACTGTTATGAGCGAGGGATAACAGCCTGAGTCCGTGTAATTGCTTCGCTAAGTGTTACGTAACAGGAACGGTTCTGCTGCAGATTCAGGATGGCTTCAGCAGAAGGCAGCGGGCTTAAAGCCTGAGCGCTGCTGGATTACTCTGATATATTTCATCAAGCTTATTTGTGTTCCCTGCTCCTCCTGATCCCGTTTCTCAGAAAGGGAAGACTTGGCGTGGGACGCCGTTTGACCCATTTATGGCATCGGGTCAGGTTTCTGCTTTGGGTTTCTCATACACGGCTGTTGTTGTTTATCCAGTTTTTATGTTGTCAGGACGGCCTAAACGTTGATGAAGCCCAATCAAGACAAATGTGCTGTGAGAATAGGTGTGACACACATGACAACACACTTTTTGTGTGTTCTTAGACTACGGGGGATGTTTTTCCTGGTTTTAAGACAATAGCGCGCTTCCAGCTCGGGAAGGCTCTTTCCTGTTTCAGCATGACAGTGAGCACAAAGCCCTGGGTGAAGTTAATAATCACACTTTAATTCATGCTTATGATAAGTGTTGTGCACATGGTGTCTTTAATCTGACTCTGTTTGTGTCTGTGCGCCTCACAGCTTATTGTTTTTCTCGATCACCAAAGTCCTGCATGTAAGACAGCACAGCATAGTGACATTAACGTCGTTGTTTACATTGTTTTTGAGTCAAATTACAAAGCAGGCTTAAAGAAACGGTAAAATGTGAAAAATGCAACAAAAGCCATCATGAAATAACAGGAAAATCAATAAAAAGCAAGTGTAAATTAGTGAATTCTGTGACTTTAGAGAAGAACTTTCCTGATCGTCTGCAGCAATCTGCTCACTGTGACTATTTATACTCCATCATGACGACTGTAAAGTGCAGGAACAGTTAACTCTGGCCTCTGAGGAGGCTCAGGATCTGTGTTGTCTGAGTCCAACCTGAGCTTTCAGCCTCCTGCGACTCTGAACTGTCCGGAAAATGAATTCATTCATAAAATAAAGGTTGAATATCAGAAACTCGTTACCTGCAAACACTTGCAGTGTTGTGCATAGACAGTCATATGTGTATGTGCAGGTTTCCATGCCAACCATGCAGGCAGATACCTCACCTGCTCCTGGACAGCAAATCCGTTCACGCAGTGACGCTCTGTCACCTCCAATAACGGGACTAATGTTTGGCCCCCACAAGGTCAGTCATTTAGTGCAGGGTTATGCATGGAGCAGTCAGGGTTTAAAGGGCAGGTTCAACAAAATAACAAAACAAAGCAGCCAGTGTTTTGTCACTGTTCGTATACCCAGTTTCTTCATGAAAATCTATTAAATAGCTAAAAACAGGCACAAAATGATCGGAAACACAGAAAAAATGAGCAAAAGGAAACAGAAAATGAGCATAAAGAGAAGAAAAATATGCAAAAAGATGAAATGAATGACAAAACAGACACAAAACCACAACAATATTGCGCAGCTTTCGGTCTTTGTGACTTGGGGATGCAGCTTTGCAGGCTTCGAGTTACGCACCTGGTGCTGAACCAGTCGGGCCATTCAGCTTCCTATTAGGAACCGCTGGCAGCAACAGGTGTGGTTAGTTGGAAAACAACAATGGCTGCTCCTAAAGCGGTTAGCGCAGATGCTGCTGTTTCATCATAGACTGCACACGTCATTGTCCGTCTGCGGCGTCTGGTTTAAATGCATGTAGGCTTAAAGCTGAGGACGTCTGTGCATTTAAAAACGCAAGACAACCAGTAAAAGTCAGAATTTCTAAAAGTGACTTCCTCCTTTCTGTCCGTCTTAGCTTCTGCACGTAAACTTGAACAAAGTTCAGAACCAGAGCTTCTCATGAAAGGACGTTCTGTATTGTAACTGCTTCTTAAGATATCTTAAAAGGATTTAGCTGTGTAAAGATTATTTTCTAGTGTGTGCAGGGAACTTCATAATAAAGTAAATGTGTTATAGCAATCTGAATGCCTGACAGTGAGCAAGCCTTGGTTAAACTGTGTTATCCCCTCTGCCACCACACCCAGGCCTTTGTGTCCCGCCGTCACAGTCTGAAATCACATTTTCAAAGGGCTGAACTTCTTTGAATTCATCTTTTTTTAACGTGTCCTTGGCTAACTCCGCCACAGCGATCTGGGGGCATGCCGCTCGGTTCAGCTGATCGCCTTCACACAACACGCGGTTTGTTCGGCTCCTACGTCACAAGTTTCCTTCCACAGAGTTTTTCTCACAGTTTGAAAACACAAACTATTCTCGCACAAGGAGCATAAACTCCAAACTGAGCAGAGGAGACAGAAGAATGCTCTTAACTTCAGCTGATTGGGGCCATGTGATCCATCAATGCAAGAGGGCCCCGACCTTTAACCTTTGGCCTCGCTGCAGCTCTCAATCCCTCATCTGTCTTTAAGGAAAGTATTTCAGCTCCTGTTCCTGCAAAACAAAAGATATGTTTTGTCTGGAGTCAGTAAATGTGAAATATACAGCCGCTCGGTGTAAGTCAGCAGCTGTGGTCGACTTTGATATCGTGACTCACATTTTCTGGGGTTTTAATTTTCTGACATCATGACAAAGCGCCCAGAAAACATCTTAGAAATCACTCAAAACGTCACTTCTTCAGCTGCAGAGCGCGCCTGGAAATCAGGACGTTTGAGGCATTTTTAGTGTTGCAAAAATTAGCCGCTAACGGCTAAATCAACGCTCTTTTAATTGGTGCCAGTTGGGCAAAATAAAGGAACTGAGCCAGAGTTGTAGCTGATGACATAACTCGTTGTATCCATGGCAACAGCGCACTTCCTGTTTACATCCCAAACAAAGTGGAGACTGTGACTCAGAAGCACAGAGCAGGATTATTATTCTAACAGAGAGCGATGTTGTTCTGCAGATGATTAATCTCAGAAACGAAGATCTTTGATTCTAAGTGTAAAGTGAAAGGGAACTTGAAATGTCAAATTAAAAAAAAAGTTCATCTGAATTTGGTGCGTTTCCACCACATGGTTTGAAGTCAATACGCTGGGCTGCACAAAGAGCAGATGAAGTAAAGGCCGGTAGCGGTTTGCCAATTGACGATAAACCACAAAAAAGGAGGAAGAAGAAAGAAAACTGTACAGAAATGCATTTTATTTAAACGTGTTATAGGAATATAAGCAGAAAAAAACAACTTCCTGCTCTTCTTCTTCTACTTTGGGGCAGAAACCAGCTGATCAGTCGTGATTTAAATGTTTTCCACGTCAGAACTTACTCAGAAAACTGCATCTACTGTCAAAAAAGACAAGAAGGAATAAAGTTTCTTACAAGATCGAGGATGTTTTTTGAGTTTTGTGCACAAAAAGACGTCAATGGAAGCACGGGCCATGAAATTATATGAACGTATGTTTTACTATTGCACTTTTTAGTTATGCAGTAATTAGTTGCTTAAGATTATAAAGTTCTGAAAACACGATAATTGGGTCAGTCGATTGAAGAAAGCTGGGAGACGAGTGAAAAGAGCCTGTTGTTGGGATGAAGATGAAGCTTTTACTCCTCTGGTTTCTTGTAATTTGGTGCACAGCACATTGAACTTTGCACATAAACACACCTGTGAGCTGTTGGAAAGTATGCAGACGTATTGAGTTGTTGTTAATATCATATTAAAGATGCAACCAGGCTGAATGTGACTGTGTTGTTTCTGTATTCACATTTCAAAAACCTGCAAATTCACAAAGGGTGAGTAGACTTTTTACATGCCCTGTTAATATAACGTTTCTTCTGTGGGCTTTGTGTTTATAATCACTGATTTGTCGTCATAAACCATGTGAAATGGGGCGAAACTGCAGCATTAGATTAAAAACCAAGCACCAGAGCCTTGGAGCGTCTCTGTCCGGTAAGACGCTGTCTGGATGGTCCAACAGCTCGTTTCCTGCAGAGCCTTGTTAACACCAGCAGAGCTTGACCTGGACCAGGACGTTTTCATCCAGCAGGGCTTTGAACTTCTCATGGTGCACGGAGAAGAAGACTTGCTTTGATTGCACAAAAAACAAGATCTTTGGTTCGATATGGTGACATTTTCATAGGCATGAGGACGGTTTCAGATGAAAGGATCTGTCCCGCACGCACAATCAGCTCCATTCAACAAGGCTCTGGTCATATACCTCCTCTCTTACAGATTGTTTTTCCTCAGCTCGTCCTCCTCCTCATCCTCTCTCGGCTTTGGGTGGAGTTTTTTTTTTTTTATTTGTGGTGCCGACGATGCATCATTAAAAGCAAACAAGCGGGCAGAGCAGAGCGAGGGTTTTAAACTGTGACTCAGCCTTTACTACGCGAGGAAGCATGAGTTTCCATGTGCCGCGACCTGCGCGGATACAGTTTCAGCCTGACAACACCCTATTGGCTGAAAGTAGGTCAAGTTTAGATTCACGCTGTCGTTCCTCGCTGTGGCACCGCGCCGGACTGTGTCCTCAGTGGAAGAGCAGACGGAGCGTTGAGGTCTTTGTTACAGTCATGATGAGATGAAATGAGCTCATGTGCGTTCAGCACTATGTTGAGATGTGTGATATGTCAGCGGTGCAGGAGAGTTTCTGAACACATCCCAGCAGAGGGAACAAACTGTACCCAGACAGGCATCTAATCTGTGTCACTGGCACACAATGAAGCTGCTTTATTCATAGAGAGAGGCTGATGTTTGACGGAGGGTTTTGCATCCAAATGAGCAAATTTGTCACAAATATGCATCCGAGCACCTGGAAAACTAATTAAACGACCAGTTGCCTCCACTGATTCACCTGTTTCAGTCAGTATTAACACTGATTTGGACTTAAAACGTAATAAAGGATGCATATTTAAGGAGGGAACACATATTATTAATGCAGCCCAGCACCCAAACACAAGCTCAGCATTCAGTCAGTTTTAATGAGCAGTCTGATGACGGATGATTTAAGAGAGAGCCCGCAGTCATAACTTTGGAAAATGGTTTTTTTTAATAACATAAAACATGTGACGCAGCATAGCTGAAGTGCATCAACTTGTCAGCAGGCTCGTCCATCACACATTTAAAATGTCAGTACACCTGATCTAAATAGTTTGCAGGGCTGTGATTCCAAGAAAATTATATAGGAGCAACTGAAACATGAAAGACAAATAGACTACACCTGGAGTTTGACAGGCAGAACAAATGACTGATGAGGGCAACAGGAGTAAAGCAGTGTCAGTTTAATGTGTGAAACATGCCATAAAACCACAAAACATCTACTTATAGGCCAAATATAGCACAGGCTGCTCACTCTGCTCACTGATTTATTATATTCAATCATCATATTTAAGTGATGCCATGAGTATTATCATAAAGGAAAGCCTGTTGAATGAATGCACACATGCACAGGAGGAGAGCGTTCAAGGATCAACTAAAGCTCTTTTTATTTTTGTATCCCAAATAAAATGCCACTAACTTCTTTTTTATTTATTAATTTTATGGACATATATTCACATATTTGTTTATTTATTCTTTTTTTTTATATTGTGGTATGTATAGACTATAAGAAGACACACCTTTATTCATCCCAATGGAATTTGGAATGGAATGGTGTATATATATTTGAGTACCTGATAACACAGAATAAACAAACAGTACGTAATAAAATAAAACACAGTACAATGTTACTATAATGTTTCTGTGCATAAATAATGTTTTTAGCTATAGGCAATGTAAATATTGTTTGGGGTTTTTTTTTATTAAAGTATGGGCATAAAAAGGAGTATAAATAGAAAATGTGAAAAAGCAACAGCCTCGTTGTGACACACACTGCAAATAAAACTAAATATATAAAAAAATAAAAGTTTACAGTGGAATGAGGTTGAAGTAAATAAAGATCCATGATAATAAAACCTTTAATCTTTACATTTGATCGCAAAATGAATCCAAACCAAACGTTTAATGAATGTACTGAATAATTTACCACGTCTGTAATTTATTTTGTCGCCTCAAACGTTGAATTAAGCGCCTTAGACGCCTTGAATTAATATTTCCGACAGACTCTAAATGCGCCATATTCCAGCAGCCGCTCAGAGCTGTGAGTTGCTTCTTTCCCACGCGCCTCGAACGCTCCGCGAGAAGCGTTCCCGCCCTCCCGGTGGTTTGACGTCACCGGCGTCCGTCTCCGCACATGGATGGAGAAGTGTAGCAGCTCCGTCAGAGCTCCACTCCACCCCCCCAACACTCCACCCGCCCTCCTCCTCCAGCTATTTGCCAGCCAGCCTCGACGACAGACAGCCAGCCGCTCACCGTCCTGCTGCCGCGCGGAGCCCCCGTCTTCTCCCTCCGAGTCCCGGCGACGTCTTTTTCGTTTCTCCCCGTGCGCGAGGGATCTCCACGGGCCGGCTAGCGAGTTCGGTCGCGTCTCTTCTGGGGGGGACAGTCAGTCTTGTCTTTGCGAGCTTTGTTCTCCAGTTGCCCTTCAAGACATATGGAGAAAATGGCCAGACCTCTTCCTATAAATCCAACTTTCCTGCCGCCGACTCACGGCGTCCTCAAATCCCTGCTGGAGAATCCACTGAAGCTGCCTTTCCATCACGATGAAGGTGCGTTTGTTTTATTTATTTATTCTGTAAAACTGGGTGAAACTTGACTTGCACGCACACCGACGCGGATTTCACCTCCTCTCTGCGGTGTTTCTCCGCCGGGTATAGTCGCTCCCCAACCACCGCTTTGACAGATGAGACGCAGTGAATGACAGCGGTTAACGAATCCCACAGAGAGTGACACTTCTCTACGATTTTACGATCTTTGTCGAAAAAGAAACAATGTGTTGTTATCGGTTCGGCGGCTGCAGAGATTTATCAAATAAAAGCTCAGTCGCCGGATGAATTTTACTTGCCTGACAGGTTGATGTGAACTTCAGCTCAAGCTTACAAGCTATTTTATCGTGTATTTCTGACCCAAAGTAGCATAAAACGGACTTTATTGTGCAAGTTTCGCGTGTGTTATTGTTGTGCGCTGTTTTTAGCTTGAAGGTGCGCTTGTAACCTTTTAAACCCCGTCGCCTTCAATGGGATTTACACTAGCGATGCAGCCAGCCGCCGGTAGACGGCGCCTTTTCTGCTGCTGCGCTGTTGTGGACGCTTGCAGCATACCCTCTGTTTGCATTGTGTTTACTGTATTGAGCGCCAGGACATTATCTGAACATGAATGGAGACCCGTTTTTTATCTTAAAGGGTCAGTTTAACCTAATAAGCTAAGTCAGTGTCTCAGTGGGATGGAGGATAATTGAATTTAGCCAGCAGAGATCATAATATTGTGAAATAATACAATAACATGCAGTGATGAACAATGAGTTCAACAGCTTTCAGTATGGGAGAAAATAGCTTTTGCTCAATTGATTGAGCTGGCGCTTTAAGGCGCAGCTCCAGGCGTGCTTTCTATTTACACCCATGCAATGACCCGTGATCCTGCCCCGCTGTAAGACAATGAAATGACTGTGTGCAAACATTTGCAGGATTTGGGAAAGACAAGGAGAAAGGGAAGAAGCTGGACGATGAGAGGGGTGCAGCCAACCACCCACAGTCAGCCTTCCTGGGCCCGACCCTCTGGGACAAGACGCTGCCCTACGATGAGGACAACTTTCAGCTGGAGTACATGGACCTGGAGGAGTTCCTGTCGGAGAACGGCATCCCCGCCAACACAGCCCAGAGCGACCAGGCCCCACAGTCAGCGCCGCCGCCGCCGCAGCAGGCCGCGCCGCCCACCCCGCCGACCCCCACCACGCCCTCTGTGGTGGACCTCAGCAGCCGCGCCACCACCTCGGTTCACACAGCCATGGCGCCTCAGACCTGCCTCCGCAGCCCCAGCACAGCAGGTAGGAAGCACACCTGAAGATGCACCTTCACACAAGAACACATGGTTCACATGCCTGTTCACCCCTCCTGTGTCCCCTGAGGCCTGTACTGATGTTTGCTTACCTGTTGCACGCACAGAAAACAAGTTATTATAGTTTGTGTCCCTGAAGGCATCACCCCTGAGTTTCCCACATAGCTCCTGCTGCTCCAGCTCCCCCTCCCTGCAGGTTAGATACACTTTGACACACTTCAGCTCTGATTTACAGCCCTGAGCTGGACTTTGGAGTCCGGAGTGAAGCCGGAACAAGGCCAAGGATGTGTTAGTCTGATTCATGAACCTTTGATTGAGCAGAAAAGCCTCTCTGCGCAGACTTTGCCTGACATGAGTCAGACGATGAGTTTCTGTGCTGTTGTCATAAACATGTATGGAGAAATGGTGGTTTTCCGTCTGTGAGAGCTGGTTTGGGGTATTTATTTTAATTCCCAAGGACTCTGCTGCAGGGTCTTACTGATTAAAAGCTGCTTGCGCTGGTCAGAAATGTGACTTATAGATTAGCGCATTCTGCTGAGCCTCAGTTAGCCTTTGTCCTGCAGCACAGATTCATTTCTGCAGAATTTAAAGACTCGGCTGCTGTTAAACGACATTTCATTCGTCTCTTTACGTCCACACGGAGTCATCAGATGTGTTTGGTGACGTGTTCGGGCTGCAGCAGTGAGGTCCGGTGTTTTCAGCGTGGCGTTGATCAAAGGGAGCTGTTCGTAATGGAAAATGGTGTGATTGTACCGAGCTGACGTTACGCAGGCAGTTTGTGTTCAGCCTTAAACTGTGAGTGAGTTTGTTACGCTGCCGCTGCCTGACGCTGTTTGGGTCTTTCAGTTCAGACACCGGAGCGATTAGAAGCATTTAAAGAGACGACCCCACACACACACGCACACACACACACACTATAAACATAAACAGGGCACATCCTCAGTGGGCACAGCCCCTGAACACACCACCGGAGACGGTGAGTGTTTCTGCTCCAAACAGCTCCTGGTGTAAGATGTGACGATACGTGACAGATACACAGATGGAGTGCGTGTGTGTGTGTTGCTGTAAATGCTGTGTTTGTTTCTTACCTGTAAACACTGGAAGAGGTGGAAAGCAGCCTGCGTTAATTAAAGAGGCAGTGCGTGGCGTTGATGAGCCCCCCCCCCAACAAACACACACACACACACCGTTAAGTTTTGTATTGATCCAGCTGATGATCAATGACTCAGCAGTTTGGATGATTACTGGAGGATGAGCGACAGTTGTCCACCGTCCTCGGGGCTGATTGTGGCTGATTTGAGCAACAGTTTACACCTGGTCCTAACATGCAGTCTGCATCCAAATGAGGAGCAATGCATGATGGGAGTCCAGCTCACACTGGAACATAATCCATAAGAGTGTGTGACAGTGACAGAGACACGCCCCTGATTACTGAAGAGACGAGTTATTGTGTGTTGAGCTCACCTGTGTGTGTGTGTGTGTGTGTGTGTGTGTGTGTGTGTGTGTGTTGAGCTCACCTGTGTGTGTGTGTGTGTGTGTTGAGCTCACCTGTGTGTGTGTGTGTGTGTGTTGAGCTCACCTGTGTGTGTGTGTGTTGAGCTCACCTGTGTGTGTGTGTGTGCTTGAGCTCTCACCTGTGTGTGTGTGTGTGTGTTGACTCACCTGTGTGTGTGTGTGTGTGTGTGTGTGTGTGCTGAGCTCACCTGTGTGTGTGTGTGTGTGTGTGTGTGTGTGTTGAGCCTCACCTGTGTGTGTGTGTGTGTGTGTGTGTGTGTGTTGAGCTCACCTGTGTGTGTGTGTGTGTGTGTGTGTTGAGCTCACCTATGCAGTGATGACAGAATGCACCAACCTGAGCCCGGGGCTCCAGTTGCTCATGTGCAGGACGGAGATCTGATCTCAGTGAGGACACAAGAGCACTTTAACAATCCCAGGTGGACTCACCAAGGCGAGATCTGATTGTTATTACCCTGATAACTCTGCCCTGACACAGACACTTCCGTGGATGTTTTTTGTGGTCACTGTGTTTTATCTATAGTTTGCAAAATGAGGTTTTGTAAACAACGCATCATATGTGACCCCAGGTCTTTGTTTTTTCATAAACGAAGTCACACAGCAGCATTTATCACATCAAGCACTCTATAAACGTCTCGCCAAACTCAATTTACATTATTAACGTTCCCGATGAATAAATTCTCAGAATCTCATAAACCGCAACGACCAATGACGTGGGACAGCCCAGAGCCAACAGCCAATCAGGTGCCAGGCCAGGCCAGGATACTAAAATCTGTTTATTCACATTTAAACACAACATGTGTTGACAAACAAGGGTTTAAAATGAAATAAATAATATGAATAAGAAACAAAAAAATGGTTAAAGTAAAGAAAAGTTCAAGTTTACCTAAAGTTCACGTAGTTTACCTAAAACACCTGTAATATTAGTGGTTTAAAGCAGCAGAAATAAATCTGACACTTTGTTTTAATCAAACGTGGCTTACATCAGTCACATTATCTGGAAATGTATTCACCTCTGCCTGTTCCCTCGTGAACTCCTCCGTCCTGACCTCCTCGTGTCCAGTAACCACACGTGTCAGATGATATTTACACCACATTTGTGTAATGACGACTCTGATAATGAGTCTGTTTCTGGAATGGAAAATGAATGCAGGCGATGAGGATCAGCTGCAACAGATGATTTCTAATATCCCACAGTCCGAAAACCAAAGACAGTGTGTTTTGCATTAATAGAAAACAGAGGAGAGCTGCAGCTGGTCACATGTGAGAAGCTGGAAACTGCTTGTGTTTGTTTTTACATAAACAAACAAACATTTTGACAAATCAGTGAACCGGTCAGTGGTTGGAGCGCTGGTCAGTTTGTCAGAATTCAGGTTTTAGGTCCCATGAAAGTGCAGCAGCGTCATGCGTTCTGCTGCTTTAACGTGGTGTTTACCTGCTGTCAGCCCCATGACACACCTGTTCAGTTCCAGGTACAACAAGTGAAGTCTGGGAGAACAGATGGAAGTGATGCTCCAGCTGATGCTGATCTGCACAGTACGCTTCATTCCAGCCTCGCTGCACATGTGCGCACAAACCGGCAGAACTTCAGACTGGGTGTGTGTGTGTGTGTGTGTGTGTTGTGTTTGGGTCTGTCTCTGTGTGCGTCTTCATTTACCTCTCACGAACGTGGCTGGGTTTCTCGCAGAGTGCTGGGCCATGTGACGGACACATGGGCCTGGGCGTGCAGCTCTGGAGGCCGCTGCAAACAGGGAGCTTTGTCACGGCACGAACCTGCCTCCTCCCCCTCCCCCTCCCTCCTTCACTCACTCCCTCCCCCTCCCCCTCCTCCTCATCCACCCTCCCTCCTCTCCCTCCCTCCCCCTCCTCTCTCCTCCCTCCCTCCCTCTCCTCCCTCCCTCCCTCCCCTGTCCCTTTAAACACTCTCCACTTCCCTGTCCAGTCTTCCTCTCCCTCCCTGGCCGGGCTCGGCTCCGACACGGCCTGGACTCGGAGCCAAGGCACAGGCTGTACCCTGCAGAGATCACATGGACTCTGGTGTGCGTTTGTCACGTGCGTGCAGCACTGTCCCAGCTTGCAGGAGTCTGTCTAACCAGCCACTCCACCTCCACCACCACACCACCACCCACAACAGCCACCACGTCCCTTGTGCGCGCACTCTGCTTGCAAGCAATACAGCGTGGCGGTTGATAAATATTGTTATCAAGTGAGGAACAAATGAACGGGCTGCGTCGCCTGGAACGGCCTGCGGACGCCGAGGGCCCTGCTCAGAGATGGACCGCGCAGTGCTGGTCCAGGAAGTCCGGATGAGGGGAGGGGTCAGAGGTGCTGCAGGTGCGTTCCAGTACACAGGAGAGCGAGCTCGTGGGGGAGACGGTAACTGTGCTACATATGAGCAGCGCCAAACGAGTTCGGCGTTCATCGTCGGTGTGTCAGTAAGCACCAGTGCTCAGCGCTCCATTCTCCCCGCCAGGCAGCAGTAGTGTCCTTCGTCCTGTCTTCGGCCTCTCAGATGTCTGATCATGTGGCCCGTGGAGCAGATCAGCACGCCCTGCAGGAGCGACCGAGCCCCTGCGACACGTTTGTCACGGACGCACAAATAACTGTGTGCAGGTTCCTGCTGAAATCTGAGCATAGAAGCGGCTAAAACCACGAGAAACACACAGTTTGATTAGTCTTCCGAAAAGCCTCATAACAGCTGAGCTTCTGGGGTTTATCAAATATCAACAGAACGGAGGAAACTATTTTTTAGCCAACGCAGAATCTAAATGTGGCGAGTATTCCGACAGCAGGACGGCGTTTGTGATTTAGTCGATAATAAAATTCCCTGATACGTGTTCGTAGCTGTAGAGCGGGAGCCGATGCTAGAGCACGAGGAAAATATTCAGATCAACACTTGGCGTCGGATACGGTGGAGCTGGAGTGAGAACAGACCTTTTCTAGGTGCACTTTTGCAGTACGATCATTTTCAGTATTGATCGTCAGGATGAATCGTTTGGTGAATAAAGTCCAGAAAACGTCCAAACGTTCATTTAATGTCAGAAAAAACCAAGAAAAGAGCAAAACGTTTTTCACGCCAGGAGCTGGAGCCGCAAAACCTTGACGCTCGTTAAAAAGTAATCGTAAAACAATTAATCGCATTAGCAAAATCAGCTGATTTCGCCTTCGCTATGATTGGCTGCCAGTCGTGGGTGATGCAGAACCTTGGTGTGTTCGTGTGAAGCAGTTTGACCTGATGAAGAAGGAAAAACTGATATTTTTCATTCAAATTGGACAAAAAAACAAAATCTTTTGTTCTTTGGCGCCGGCACGCCGCTTTCAAGAGCGCAGACAGGCTGCTGTTACACCGGTCAGAGTGCATCGACCAACAGCTGGCGTTATCGGTCACAGCCACAGGGTGATAACACACACACACGCCTGATGCAATCATTTGAAGGTAGCACGCCGCTGCAAATGCACAACACTAAATCACATGAAACACGGGTCAGTCATCCCGTTTTACTCGAGGTCTGTAGGTCAGCTATGGACAGCCTCTAACTTTAGACTTCCTGCTCAGGAGGGTGGAGGCGGAGGGTGGGGGACTACTTTGTGAACTGCCTCTTTCTCTGCAGAATGTGCGGTGATTAGGTTGAGGACGCCGCAGGTCAACGGACGGGCCTGTGCGTCTACTTTTAGCCCACGCTGTTACTTCTCTCTCTCTTCGCCTGGGCCATTAGGAGATCCAAACGCCTGTGAAGGTGATTAGGGCGAGGACGGCGTGGTTATTTGCAGGTCGGAGCGGGCGGCGTTGACTTAGTCAGTAAGAGGTTTCTGTCTGGTTGGCGCTGCTTATGAATGGTGGGAAGGCTGGCGCGCAGGCCGTAGCTGGCCGGGGCGGTTTGACACAGCGACGTGAGGAGTCATGTGATTCCAGGAGCGCAACACTGAAGGAACAAAAGGTCGGTTTGAAATGAAATCTGGTCGAGATGTGGGAGACCTGCAGCTCTTCCTCGCTCTGAACAATCATTCATCACCACGCGAGCAGAGAAACGCGACAAACAGCAAACACGCATTCGACGGCGACGCCGCCGACACGCCTGCACGCATCAATCATCATTAAACTGGATCTGATCAATTTTCTGCTACTGCGCTCTCCCGCCTACGACCTTTGACCTGTCGCTGTCCCAAACAGCTCGCGGTTCCAACACGCCGCGGACTAAAGTGACTAATTTGCAGATCGATCAGCTCTTAAACTGATTGTTTACTTGTTGTTTGTGTCAAATGTTTTCTGTGTCTCAATGTCTCAGTGAAGCCCAGCCCGTCCTCTGGGCGGGACGCTTTCGTCTCCTGCAAGAGACTTCCTGTGTTTGCGCGAGACATCGGGCTGTCTGCTCGTCCGCCGATCTGCACTGCAGCCAAATGCACGCTGCGAGTGAAGGTCAGCGGCATCGACTGGCCGTCACGGCAGCTTCACAAGTACAGAAATGTAGGTCATGATGTACGAGCTGCTGCTGGTGTGGGGCCAGAAACCGAGGGCCGGCCTCCCTGAAGGTGTAAAAAGCAGAGAAGGCGATCACTTCCTCAGAACCACTCAAATCATGTCACCTAAAGGAAATTAGACCCACTGAAAACATAAAAACTGCAGTTGCGCCCACAGCGACGTGAAGTTCACACCTGACTGAGCCACAAACTGCAAACGCCAGGTGTTTCCACAGAGACGCACCTTTTGCTCTGATGTAAAATATGCGTACTTCACCCTTTACTGCTGTTTGGTGCTGGGTGATCACGTCTCGGCACCGGCAGGTGCCGCCAGGCTGAGATCAGACTAAACGGGCTGGTCGGAGATCAGCGGGCGGAGTTGTAGGGGTTTACGCTTGCTGGTGTGACAGCACCACCTGCTGGTCACAAACGTGAGCTCAGAGGGAAGAAAGGCAGCATTGAGCCCCCCCGAGAGGCCTCCCGCCTCCTGCAGCCCCCGTCTGTCAGTCTTTAATGACCTTTAATGGAAAGCGCCGTTTTTAGCTTTAATGGTGCCATTAGAGTCAAAACCAGAAGTGCTCAGCGTTCGAGTCCCTGCTGATTTGGACCTTTTCACACTCTTCACACCCTCTGTCTGCTCTGTCCTCGCCCCCCCCTGCAGCGATAAAGTTCTCAGGCCCGACACACCCCAGCCCCATCGACCCAGAGTCCATCCAGGTGCCGGGTGACTTACGACTCGACTCCGGCCGACCTGGGCCTCTTGTCCAGCTGCACGTGGGCCAGGAGATGTTCAATCTCCAGAAAGCGCAGTTCTCCCACGAGGAGCTGAAGCCGCAGCCCATGATCAAGAAAGTCAAGAAGGTGTTCATCCCCCATCACCTGAAGGTGAGACGCCGCCGAGAACGACTCGTTTAGAAACCAAACCTGAACAATTAAATACTGAATTATTGTTTATTGTTGTTTATTGTTGTTCAGCTGCAGTTTGCTTCACTCCTTATTTCTAAGTCTAGCCTGAAATGAAACCTTAACTGTGAATATGCTTTAAAATGTCCTTCACTTTAACGTGATATTAAAATAACAGTGCTTCATATAAAATGCAGCCTTTTATTTATTAATTTAATAAGAACACATGTTAGCTATTGTCTAAACAATAAACAGCGGACGACTCGACAGCCGCCAACATCACCCCAACCTTTGTGAGGATGCTAGCCACGTTAGCCGCTACATGCTAGAGCACTTCCTGTCCCTCGTGTTTGTTGAATTTCACTGATTGCACTCGTATGAGGTGTGAAAACAAGAGGAGCTGCTTCCTGGTCGCTAGTGTTTAAGTGTTTCTAACATGGCGTCATCAGAACTGATCAGCAGAGCTTCAGGTCCCTGGTCTTCTGG
Organism: Datnioides undecimradiatus; assembly: GCA_008933995.1. Lineage (NCBI taxonomy): Eukaryota > Metazoa > Chordata > Actinopteri > Lobotiformes > Datnioididae > Datnioides > Datnioides undecimradiatus. Next base: position 1,341,783 of record WARS01003734.1, on the reverse strand, counting down.
TTGGACCTGGACCTGCTGGATTCAGGGTGGATGATGGGAACTGTCAGCCCGCCAGGAGGTCTGGAGGAGAGTGCTGTGCTAACCCGCCCCGCCTCTGCCTCAGGACGACCGGTACTGGGCCCGCGAGAAAAGAAATAACGTGGCGGCCAAGCGGTCACGGGACGCCCGGCGGCTGAAGGAGAACCAGATCGCCATCCGGGCCGGCTTCCTGGAGAAGGAGAACGCCGCGGTGACCAAGATCGAGGTAGCAGACATGAGGAAGGAGCTCGGCCGCTGCAAGAACATTCTGGCTAAATACGAGGCGCGACACGGGCCCCTGTGAGCCCCCGCACGCCAACCCTCCCACCTCCATCCAGCCCCAACGCCCACGCCACTGCCCCGAGCCCACCATCCCTCCATAGTTTGAAGGACAATAAGCCCCATTTGGTGGCACTGCCTGGCCCCTCCTGCTCCACCACACCCACCCCCCCACCTCCTCCTCCCTCCACCCCACCCACCCACACACCCACACCCACACACACACACACACACACACACACACACCTGTACGACACCTGTTCTGGTATTATAACTGTCATTTTTGACTTTCATCATAAGCTTCGATTCGTCTGTTCCTCCTCTTCTGTTTTCTTTACACGTCGTTCGACTAAATAAATATAAACATAAACATCTGTATTTACACACACACATGCTTCCCACTTTTAATGTACTGTGAGGAGTTATGAGCCAACCCCCCACCGCGCCTCCTGCTTCCTTCCACTTTTTGGAGAATCGATGCCATGCTGCTTTGTTCACTTTCATACCCATTTTATACGCTTGATCAGGACTGAAACTGTTTCCTGTTCCTCCTCCTCCTCCTCCTCCTCCTCCTCCTCTGTTTTCTAACACGTGACGTGTCCGAGCGTCTGATGCTTTCCTCTCCTCCGTGTCGCTTCTCCCACTTTCCTTCTCAGTGTTTTTGCACATCCCTCCCCAGCGTGTCATCACAGATAAAATATTAATATTATTATTATTTCAATTTCCTCCTTCATCACCGAACGGACACTGAGCAATAATTCTTCTTCTCCAGATCTAAACTTACACGTAACTACCTACATGTTCCTCACCCCTCCTCCCATCCTCCCCCTCCCTCCCACCGTCCCCCTCTCATCTTAGCTCACCTTCGTTAACTAAGCCGACCTTAGTTGACCTCTGCACTAATGCGTGTCTCACACTCTGATCCGGGTCTCCACTCCGCCTGCTTCTCCTACCATATTTATCTACCCATATTTCAGATGGAAGATTGATATTTGTCTTCCTAAGATGTGCAGAAGATATATATATTATGTATTCTGTTGATATAATTGTTAGTATTAATACTTCTTGTCGTTCAGCCTCCTTTTGTTTTCAGATCTCAGCATGATTTCCTTTGCAGATCGTTTATTTTCTCTTTCCTTTTGCAAAGTTGTCGATAATTTTATTTTTTTGCTTCTGTTGAACTTAGCATGATTAATAATATGCGTGTTTTTATTATTTTTAGAAACCAATCAACGGATGTCTGTAGTCTCTCTCATCGTAGCTGTTTGCCCTCTTTTTTTGTTTTGGTTTTTTTGAAAAGATGGCTGTATGAATGTAAAAGATGTTGACACAACAACAACAACAACAACAACAACAAACAAAGAAAAAAACAAAAAAACGTTGGATGGTGTTGTCCGATACTGTGGTTAACCCGATCAGTTTGTTTACTGCAGACCAAACGATTCACAGCAGAGATGATATATTGGTTACAAGAGATATGTTTATATGAACCTATTCTATAAGTTGTTCTTTTTGTACAGTATTTTTCCTATACATTAACTGAACTATGTATTTTAAAGGCACAACAGATCCAGAACTATTAAAGAATACGAGTATATAACTCAAAGACAAATGCATATAGTGGTATTTTGATATTCTATATTAGCTAGGATGTAGTCGTTTTACAGAGATTTGTGGATATTCAGCAGCACCCAAACCTCCTGGGCATTATTATTATTATCATTATCTTATTATCTCATTATCTCATTATCTTATTGGATCTTATAAATATGACGCTTCTGATTATGTTGGCGCCACCTCCAGGCCGACATTTGTCACTTAAAGCCCACCTGAGGTCACAGGAGGCAGATCCTGTGTGTGAAATGCAGTCCAGAGCAGAGAAAGGCGAGCCGGGCCCCTTTTAATCAGCACGAATCCATCAAACTAACCGACTCGTTGATCAAACCGACACTTTTCTTTCTTCCGCTGAGTATTTTTGACATTTTCGCGCAGCTTGTGTGTGACTTTTTCTTTCCGATGTGATCTCAATGGGACGAAGTTACTATGAAGGAGGGGAAGTCTGTAGCTGGTCGCCGCTCGCTGTGTGTTTGCAGCCGTGGCGTGTCCCTGAACCTGAGTGATGGACGCTGGGAAGCTTTGTTTCTTTGTGTTGTAGTTTCGAGCTGCGAGCTGCTTTTTTGGCGCTAATCAATCAGTGCAGCACCGGGATGAGACCGATTTCCTGTTTTTTTGACGTTTCTGATGAAATGTACGGAAGCCCAGGGCTGCCAAAATTAAAATATCCAATTTATCCACATTAAATTATTCACTTTCTTGCCAACTTAAGGTTAATACCACTGTTAAGCCACAGTTAGCTTAGCATAAACAGCTAGCTCACCACACAAACTCAAATAGCCGGGTTTGCTGGTTGCCTGGCAACCAAACAGTATGGACGCTTTGTGACCAGGCTTCAGGGTTTATTAACAAATGAGATATCACCTAATTAACAAGCCTCACAGGTGCTAGTTAGCTTTGACAGATCGTGCTAAGCTAACCAGCTGTTGGCTGTAGCTTGATATATTTAGCATTAGATATCACAGAGGCATTGCTCTTCTCATAACTCCCGGTGCAAAACCAGAAACGTGAAGTTCAAAATGTTTTTTTTTCTAGTCGTGTGCGTTCAGTGATTTATATTATTATCTAATCAGTCACATGACTCACTCTGTGGTTTGAGGTCAACAGATTTCCCCTTTTGGCCAAAAATGAACCCAAATTAGTGTTTAAATTAAAATTTAAAGCACTTTAATGTTGAATTTTTTGGTTGTTTTTAAAATCTAAAAATGAAATATTATTCCAGAATTAATTGTGGACTTAAAAAATACATTAAAATACATTTGTTGTCAATTTTATTTTAATGTTGTCAGTTAAAGTCCATGTTCAAACACGAAAATAACATTCAAACAAATGAAACTGATTTAATTTTAATTAAGTGGCAGCTCTGGACTTCCATATTTTTGTGCCGAGATCTTTAATTATTTTAAAGATGGAAGAATAATTATACAATTTGAATTTTAAAAAAAATCCCGAAACGATCAAGAACTCTTGTCCAGTAAAACAGGAAGTGGTCATGTCGGTCTAATCCCGGTCCAGCCCTGCTTTAACATCCTCGGTCCGATCCAAAGGTGCGCGCGACACCAAACGATTCTTTCCTGACCCACGATCCGTCATTTTAGTTCCTCATTTCCCTTAAACATCTCATCGCACTCGAGTGTGAACAGGGTTTGTAGAGAGAAGAAGACTGGAACGATGCCTCCCGACTCTGAGGAGCATCTCTTTAATGAAACCATACGTATACATATATACTAATATAAATATATAGGAAAAAGCCAATAATTAATGCATGTGTGTCCCAAAAAAAAATAAAAATTACCTCACTGTCGAGTGATTTTCACTACCTCACCCGGAAACGTTAACCATAATTCTGAGTCTATTCCAGTGCCTTGAATACACTGACTGTTCCCCAGTCTCTCAGCAATGTAAAGTTCTCATCGCAGCGCCAATCGGATAGGTTCAGATCTGCACTGAAGGGCTTCTTAGTGCATCGAGTAAAATAAAAGAGAGAAAATCTATATATTATATACACTGACAACTCTTTTTATTTCTTATTTTGGACATTGCAACAGACCTGTAACCATTGTATTCATGGCAACACCAACGGACTGTTTCAGAGTGTTTGAAACTACAACAGGAAGGTGTATTCGGTCTTGTTTGTCACGGAGTGGATGCATAACATTTATTATTTGTGCTGTTCAGCCCTCAGCCTCTCCGTCTCTCTCTCTCTCTGTAATTTGTAGTGTCTAAAATAAAATCCCAGTTCTTTTCTGCCGTGCCTCGTTTCTGTGTTCGTCTCCAGCGGTGACTCACTCTTGAAATCAGAGCCTACGGGGGTCAAAACTGAGCCAAAATGGGTCAAAACTGATCTGAAAATGATCCAACTCTACTAAGATTTACTGCACAAAGCAGCATTTTGATATTTGAATTAAAATGTAAGATTTTATCAGCAAAAATGTGTTTTTAGCACATTTTTAGTAAGCAAAAAGGCATTAAATTGAAATTTTAGTTGATATTTAATCAGATATTTGCTGATTTTTACTTTTAATTATATTCTGGTTTTACTGCTTTGTGTTTAAAAGCAGATTTAGTAGAGAAGTTTTATTTTGGTTTTATATTTTATTATGGTATATGGAAAAACACTTTATTAAGTATTGAAATATGTCTTGTTTTGGTAACGGAAACTAAACCTGAGCGTGATGTGGGGTAAAGGGATATAAAGGTTGTTCATTAATAGTGAAATTTGGCATTTTAAGCTCTATTTGGTTATTTAATATGTCAGTTTGAAGTTTAATGGTCTTCCTGGGCCCTGAGGTCTTTGCAGCCTTTAGTCAGAAATAAAACCTTAAAGACAAGTTTAGCAAAAACTCCAAAGCCCCAAAGGATCATGGGACATTGTTCCACCCTCAGTTCCCCTCTGATGACAGAGACGGCCTCCTGCACATCTCAACCACAGTTCAGTCAAATGTGGATATGAACTGTAACTTTCTGCAGAGCATTGAAGCTGAGTCTCTGCTTTAATACAGTGATGTGTTGCTGTGACTCCAGAGTCTCTGCTTTAATACAGTGATGTGTTGCTGTGACTCCAGAGTCTCTGCAGAGCATTGAAGCTGAGTCTCTGCAAAGGTCAGAAGCTGCTTTCTGAAACACATCACTGTATTAAAGCAGATGATCCATGATCTTGTCACACTGCTACTGAAAACATATCTTTGCCCAGTGCCTGGAGTTATCAGATGTTAGCATTTCATATTCAATCGATGCAGGAAACTGGGTAAAGTCAATAGCTCAGACATTAATATATTAAACATATTTACACTTTCAGCTCCAGACTGATTTAATGCACGCGTTTGTAGTTTCACGTCTTTCAGGACTCGGTTTTTAAATTATAACAAATCGACTGTTCAGTTAAACAAGTTTTCATTAGTTTGTCGTTACTGATAAGATACTGTGATACTGACGCTTCAGCCCTACAGATTTAAATAAGCAGAGTTCCCATGCAGCTTCTTGTCAAATAAGAAATGAAAATGTGCTGTTTTGGTACAAATATTGAAAAATGTTTGATTTCCTCTGCTTTTGTTAACTCAATGATCGTCGCAGCTGCTCAGTTTCCCATATTATCTCATCACATGTGCTTCAGAGTCCCATCAGAAGAGGCACTCTGCAGGAAATGACTGCACAACCATGCAAACCCAGTTCAAACCCGCGAGCGAGGGACTCGTCTGGAGGCGCAGGCGTCTTCATCATCTTTTATTGTCACATTAGAAAGGAGATACTCAGCAGAGTGGAGCAGCATTCGTGTGTGTGCAGCACCATTAACAGCCAATGAGAATCAAGATGAGCAGTTTTTATTAGTCTCCCTGTAAAAGGCTGGGATCACATGACCAGCAGAACAAAAGGACAGAATACGAACATACGAACATTACAAAACAGAGAGCGGTTAAAGAAAACAGTTTCAACCGGAGCCGAGGTGAAGACGATCAGCTCCGGAGGAGAAAACATCTTTTCATGAGCTGAGGAAAACAAAAACAAACAGCACGAGACGAAAAAATACAGACGAGACGTTTCTGCAGCGACTGAACCAGAAGACGACACAGGAAACGCTCACACGAGTGGTGCAAAGCAAAGAGCTGAGAATCAGTGGAAATGTAACACTGGACCACAGTACAAAGGTCACTCACACTCACACACACACACACACACACACACTTTGCTGTTCACATTAATTAGAAAGTGGATTTCAGTCTCGTCAAACTGCCTGAAGTGATTCTTCTCTCGTCGTTTGGCTCATTAGTTACACTCGTCCCACCAGCGGGGGGCGCCCAACACTCAGAGACAGTGGTTCTCTGCAAACTGATACTGGTCAGAAACAAAAGGAAGCACTGGGAAAAACCATGAAATCACCGTGAGACCGACTTTAAAACACTTCAGTTAAACCCGGACGAGGGCTGGGAATCAGACTTCAACACTGTTTGGTACAAAAGTTGGCATCACATCTGATCACACTGATAAATATTTACTCTTTGATCAATGATTCCTGATTTGAATCAAATTTTGCCAGCGTTACTATGGAAACGCTGCTTCTTTGGTTTCTTTTCTTCATGACAAAGTGGTTGAGCAGATAACTGTGGTTTTGGTAGCGACGATCCCCAGCCCTGCTGCTGACACCAGCTCATTTCTAGCACCTCGTTCGACATCCCCAGTGTTTGAACCAGCAGCTGAAATGGTTGAACTCTGACCCCCGTGTGGAATGTGACCGACACAAAAACACTATTATCAAACGTCCTCAAACACTCGGATGTGCAGGGGTGAGCGGTACAAAGTCAAAATTCGCGCCCTCACTGAAGTCGTACAAAACAGCTTTTGAAAGGAGCTTTTGTTCTCCGCGTTAGAAAACAGTAAACAATTCACCGTCATCGGTTTCGTAAACTTTTCGGCTGTCGTTGCAGCTTCAGCGGGCAGTTGAGGGAGTCGGCGTGCAGGCGCCGCCGCTCGGAGGACGAACAGGCGTGGTCACGACTGGAGGAGGGTGTCGGCGCTGGGGGCCTTGTAGAGGTATTTCCAGATGGCGTAGTAGTGCACGGCCGCAGCCAGCGCCACAAACACGTGCCAGATGGCGTGGGCGAAGGGGATGACGCCATCGCTCTTGAAGAAGAACACACCGAGGCAGTAGATGAGCCCGCCGCAGGCCAGCTCCTGAAGGCCGTCAGTGTTGCTCTGCAGGATGAAATGCAAGAATCATGTAACGACAGGTGCCTTCCTGCTTCTTTCTCATTGGATGATTTGTTTTGCATGACTACAGTGATTAACTCTCCGTGTACAACACGTCCATGTCTGTGATAAAACAGTGTTTACATTAGAACATGTTGGCTTATTCTGGTTTATGCTAATGAATTATCAGGCTGCTATAACCTCTGCAGCCACTAGGGGGCAGCAGGTTGGCGTCTGCTGCATCTTAACCTCTCAGAAAAAGATCTGCACCTTTGTTTGTTTTCCTGATCTGATTCATAATCTATTAATTAATTACACTGAATATAAATGAGTGTTGCTCTGCAGACACTCAACAGAAGCCAAACCCAGTCACACAGCTCCACCCTGCTGGGTGGGAGAAGTGACGTGAGGATTCAGCACATGTAAATAAACTGAACGCGGCTGTAAATACATCAGAAATACACAATTACCATTGACGTCACGACTGATGCAGGGAAAAAACCCATCGTCAGGTAGAAGGCCAGCTCAACAAGTTTGTACCTGTGAAGACAAACAGTCACCATGTTTACCTGCACAAAGTGTTCCAGCGTTTGTTTTTAGTAAACAAAACATTGTTTTCTCACTAATCAAACAGACACTGAAGAAAATCAGCACAACTTTACTGATTGGGAGCTGCAGTTCTGGATGTTCTGTACGATTTAACAGCCAAACACACACACACACACACACACACACACACACACACACACACACCCAGTGATCAGGCTGTAAAATGAACTCACTTTTCATGATAGTTGAAGACGTATATGGTTCCAGCAGCAGCCATGAGCCACACAAACCAGCGCATGTGTGCGGCCAAAGGGCCCAGCTCACGCAGGTTCAACCTGGGCAGGGAGGAGAACAGCAGCAGTGTGAGGCCACGTTAATGACGGCGGCTCCTCTGAGCGCTTCCTGCCCTCTGTCTGACACTCACCAGGGTGTGTAGGAGGCAGCGATGAAGAAGTAGATGACCACTCTGTCACACATGTGGAAACACTGCTCCACAGACCTGAAACAAACAGGTGAGCTCAGAAATTTGCACAGCAGAAACATTATTTGCATATTTTTACTTGAAAGCCCATCTGCTGTACAGGAAGTGACACGCTACTACAGGAGAAGTGATCTGTCACACACTGAAGCTGCTGCAGAGAGGACAGGTGATCTGGAGCTGCATTAGTGAAGCTGCTTCAAGCCAAATGTTTACTTGCTTTAAAACAGGGACTGTGAAGCAGACAGGTGACACAACACACCTGGAGTCCAGCTGTTTCACAATTAAACGTAAAACGAGTTTCAGCTTTAAAGAAAACAGAGAATCCTCCTCAAACTAAATGAAAACATTTCTGATTTGTTTTATGCAACATCTCCTTTTACTGTGAGCTCTTATAAATAGAAAAATAGTCACTACGTATTAACTTTGAAGTGATTTCAATAAAACATCAACCTCACTGTATCATATTTCATTACTGCTTGTGTTTCAACAACATTTAACTTTCTTGGCAACAGTTGAAAATGTTTAAATCAAGTGAACTGAAAAACACTTCCTGATACCCGACAGACATAAATGTCAGGTATCAGCAAAACCAAAGTGAAAACACACAGCAGCTCACACAGAAAACAGCCGACACAGGTCTGTGGTTTTATCTCCCACAAAGACCAAAGTATGACATGTTGTGACGGTAACACTCAAACACACTGCGCAACTAGAGAAATGTGAAACTGGAACCCCAAACGGCAGCAGGCCAGAAAGACAACACAGCCGCAGAGGGAAGCTAAAGAATGCAAAGAGATGAAAATATCCCTGTCAGCAGTGATGGATCACTGCAGCTCCCCCACAGGGACGCTGATAGTCTACATCAAAAATCACAGACCAGCTGACTGTAAATGACTGATTTCATTCTAAATATACATTATAATATTATTGTGTATATGTCAGTCTCAGCCTTGGGTCACCTCATGTGGCTCTTCTTCCAGGTGATGATGTGAAACACGGTGGAGACCAGGAAGAGGGCGCACAGGCCCATGCCGTACACCCAGGCAGTGATCCTCTCCCAGCCGTTGTCGGACAGACGGTGCAGCAGCGCCATGCCCACGAAGGCCGGCACGATGAGGAGCTGCAGGGACGGAGAGGAATCACAGAACCATTAAAACAAAGTGCTGCAGAGTCGGTCGCCTGCATTCAACGTAAATGAATAAATAGATTTGAGCCACTCACCGCGTGAGTGTAGCAGTTTGCAGCATGCTCATAGCAGGTGGGCTGGTAGCGGCAGTTAGCAGAGGCCCGTCTGTTCATGAACCTGAAACACACAGTGAATCACACAAATACATTTAAAATGAACCCAAAATATGAACGCTGATTCAGACTGATGGTTTGTTAGCAGGAAGCTCAGTGATACAAATGTGTTAATGTGTTCACAACAAAAGCAAACCATGTAGAGTAAGTGAAGCCGGATCAGAAGCAGGTTTATTACCAGGCAGGTTTTCACATACCAGCAATTTTTCACGTGCGTAAGCCACAATAAACTGAGGTATAAAATGACAAAACACAAAACTGCAAAAAGGTGGATAAGAAGCAGAATGACGGAGAAAAACAATCATTAACTATAATCTTTACTCCCAGTGTAAACTTCATCAAACAAACCAAACTTGAACTCTAAATTTACGCCACAACAGTGCAGTCTGACCTGCTGGAAGATCATTTGCTCATTTCAATCCAAATCCTTTTGAGATGTTATGACTCAGTTAAATACTTTTACTTTATGACATTTTATTAACAACTTTAAGGTAAACCCCTCTTTCACAGGTTTGTGTTGGCAGGCAATATTAAAAGCATTTCACAAAGAATTAATTCTCATTGTCAAGTGATGTAAAAACCCCCCAAAGACCTTTAATTTACATTGATAAAAACAGAATATGCTCACATATATGAAAACATTTACTGTTATCAGTAGTAATTATTAAATAAATAGCTAAATCAACTCATGATTGGGTCCTGATTACATGATAACTTTGTCCACACAGTGACTGTGACGTGGCTCAACCTGACAGGTTTGTATTAACGGACACCGCGCGTGACTTTAAACATTAACAGTTATAAAGTGATTCCAGCCATCTCTTTAGCTTATCACCCACCTTTGAAAGCTGTTTACTCGCTTCATTTCAGAGCTCTGTTCACCACAGGAAGCCAAAGGGAAAGAGAAAAAATCTGCAGCAAACAAAAGCGAGCTTTTTTTAAAAAAAGAGAAAGAAATAAACACGAAACTGTCCGGACAAACCAAAGGAAACGGAAGGCCTAGCATTAGCTAACGGCGATGCTAATCATAAGCTAACTTTCACTCCAGCTAGCTACAAGGCACCGGCAGCTTCAACACTCCCGCTACAAAAAAGGCACCGTTTTAGTCTTTTTCGTAATACCATTCTGTCGCAAACGCCGGCTCAGTGTCTCGCCTTTAAGCAAAAAGTATCCATAAGCACCAGCGGAAGCCGGGAAGAAGCGAAAAGACCCCCGCGAGCAGGCGGCTGTGCCGGTCAGTGACGGGCTGCTCCCCGCTGAGCCGCTCACCGAAAAATATGATTTTTCTCTTTTGTGCTCCCACCTCCCAAGCAGTGGTGAGTTGTTGAGTGATAACGATGTGAGCCAATAAGCAGCGAGGCGACCGGCAAACTGGCCAATCACAGGTTAGGTGGGCGGGGCAGTATGAGACAGGCGTCTGTCAGGCAAATCTGAAAGATTGAGGATGTCACCGTTTATCAGACAAAACAAATAACATGTAAACATATAAATAATTATACAAGCATGCTGGGAAATGTGTTTTAATCACTCAACTCTTTCAATATGTGTTCTTTTTTGAGTATAGATTTCAGTTAACTGTTGTGATTTTCACTGATCCATTAATAATTGCATTTGTATGTTTAATAACTATTTTTACATGCACTTAAACAAAAATGGATAAAAAATTAATTTGCATAACTAATATAAACTGAAAAATCGCTTTGTGTTAATTTTTGTTTTCGTTTTTGTCCCTTTTTATAGGGCCTCATTTATAAGAAGTTTGTAAGTTGCTTTTAAAATTGATAATAAATCATTTTACCACAGCTTTATTATTCAGATATAAGCCATCAATAAGACCTCAAAATTAAAAATAATTTCCATGTAAATCTGCAGACTTTATTTTTAAAAACCTAATGATTTTTACATTTAAAAACAACACAAATGAAGGCTAATTTGACTGAATTATTTCATATTTAAAACTGAAGCAGTGATAGTGGTTGTTATTAACTTAAACACACTGTGCAACTTAACTTAAACAATTTTGCTAGTTTAAACAATCTGATGATTATTTTAAGTACGAATTAATCTGCTGATATATCAAAAAAAGTTAATTTTTAAAATACAGTGAAGTAGAATGAAGTGTGCAAAGTAAAAGTACTCAGTTACATCCCATCGCTGATGCAGAGTACCATACAGCATGTTCTGTTAAACAAAACAAGTTCTTGTAACGCACACGTGTTATGTAAGATGCTCTTCATCGCTGAAGGACAACAGCGTTACATTCAACATGAACTCAAACTTACTGATGCTACAGCTCAATTTGAATGTTTTCACTGCGTTTACAACTGCACCGGTGTTGCAGACAGGAAAAACACCACAGGTCCTCCTGACGCTGGGATCATGGAAAAGGAAAAGTCTAAATCTGGTGTCACATCAACAGATCAGAGCGTGCAACGGTGCAGCAGACAAAGTGACACAGCCTGACAGTGTGAACCGCACACGGTGTCACGCTGTAAAAGCTCAGTTACATAATCGCACTGTAACTTGATCAGTGACTCTTAGATATAACAGAGCCTTTATGTAAGACCAAACAGCAACCCTTGGGTTTAATGAAGTTCACGCTGTTAATGTTCCTGCACGCAACCAGAGAGGAACCTGCTGAACCCTCAGGATGTTTTCTGTAGTTCTTAACTTGAGGCACTTAAATACAAGTCTGTATGTATCAGACATTCACAGAAGCATGGTGCGCTCGCTTGTTAAATAAAGGTATCTGGGCCTTTGTGGTACAGTAGCTGCAGCAGTGAGAGCACTGAGAGAATGGGATTGATCCAGATGAGAAGAGAGAGCTCATTGTCTGTGTTGGTGGTTAAAAAGGACATTAGCACCGACAACGGGAGAACGCCGGAGGCCGTACGTCAGGAGACAGCGCCTGCTTGTTTCTGGCTTCAGTCTGCTTTTTCCCCACGCCACTTCGCTAACACCTCTAATGTGACACAGACCTGAGAGCCGCAGGTTGGCGGCGCGTCACAGCAGGTCACCATATCTTCGTGTCTTGGCCGTAAACAATCCGTGTCTGTGTCTGACTTACACTGATCACCTCCTGCGTTGGGTGGTGGATGGAATTTCTCTGGTGTTTAACCTGCGCTCTCACAGCACATCAGCAGCTGTATCACTTACAAATGCCTGCGTCTCTGCATGAAACCAGGACTTAAAGGATTGGATCATAGACAAATGTGGATTATTTGTTTAACTGCCTGACTGAACCTCCTCTAATAAGCCCAGACTGAGATTGAAGCTCTTTCTACAGTGGATATTCTTAAATCTGACCTCTGTCCATGCATTGATTCAACACTGATCGACCCAAGACAGATATGAAAAATTGATGCAGCAGAACCAGAAATGATGCAGCAGAACCAGAAATACATATACATATATATATATATATATATATATATATATACACACACACACACACACACACACACACACACACACACACACTATCCAGTTAGATCTGATTAAACTTCCTTGTTACAGGTGAATCCCACATTGTGCACAGTGTAACTCTGGGGATCTGCTGGGACCTGTGTGAGGTCACTTCCCTTCCAAACTCATAGGAAACAGTCTGTGCACAACCAAGAAAAGGTTTCATTCAGCAAAATGAGTGGAAGCACCTGTGCGAGAGTATCAAGAGTGTGTCGAGTTTTCAAACAACTCTGTATTCACACAGCTGACCACTTTCTTGAACGCTTGCAAGTCTGAAACAATGGAACTCCTTCTAATCAACTTGATACCAGGCCCTCTGTGTTCAAGCTCTGCAGCCACACCTGTGCTCCAGTTTCCTTCCCCTCCACGCACACTTGTCCCTCGTTGCCTCATCAACCCCGGGCACATAAATATCAGCCACCCGCCTGATTTTCTCCACTTTCCTCTTATGTGACTCGACTATTTGGCCTTGTTTGGTTTGTCTTCTTGTGGTTAGACCCAAACTTGATTGTTGACTGTTGGTTAATGGTACAACTATCCCTTCAGATCACCATGTAACAGAAGCTCTACTGCAGAAATAAACATGCCAAGCTAATTTCCCTGTTCATATGACAACTGCACTGAAAGGGAAGGAGGTGCATCTTTATAAAACTCATCTTTTTGAAGTAAAACAAGGCTTTAAGTAACATAATATAAGGAAGTGTTACGGGTGTAGCTAAATAGACGACTTATGATTTAGCCTCTGGTTAGCATGAAGCAAAACCCAGCTGTGCTAAGGATGCTAACCAGAGCTTGTCACAATCTCAGCCTGGAGAAGGACCACAGCTTTAGCCAGGTAGAAACCGGATTAGCGTCTAACCTAACTTACTACCCTTAGCTAGCATGCTAGCTTCAAGCTAAGTGGGCATATGTCAGCAACCAGGCTTCTACCTGAGCTCCACAAACACTCCTGATACATAGGCCAAAGCCCTTTTTTTGGTAGGTTTTACCTCTTGGCAGCCATCTTGGCAATGTGTCGGGCCATTATTTCTAGAGTTTACCCCAAAATAAAGTTTAAAATACTTTTAATTCCCACAGGTTGTGTTTCTGATCATTCAGTTATCACTATTACAAGTCTGTCAGCTTGTACTCTGCACGCCAAATCTGTGGGGAATTTCCACTGTTTGCTTGCATCAATGCAACAACCCGACTGGATGCGATTGTGTGTTACAACGCAGACAATTGGCTTTTGTGTAGAAGGGGCGGGATATGTGTCGCGCATTCATTTCATACAGAAATTTGAGCACAGAGCAACCGCACAGCAGCGATTTCCAAAACAAACATAACATCCAGGGTCAGAGGTCGGACATGCTTATGCTGTTTGACACGACCTCTTTGTCACATGAGGATCAGACACCTGCTGACCTGGTTTCCGTGTCCTTAACTACTCCTCTGATCCCCGATCATTTCATACCAAGAACATAAACTGATCTCGGGTCTGAATCCACCACAGGTGACAACTGCAAACTGTGGAGACTCGTGTTTAATGGAGGACTGAAGCAAACATGCAGGTCTTAGTTTAACAGCGTCTTCTGGTCTGGTATGACAGACGTATAGGTGGGAGCGCCCTTAGAATAAAAGAGGCTTTGTGTTCACACGTGACACAGGGTTAAACAGCTTTGTAATAGGTTTACTGTTTCATGCTAGAATGCATGGACCATAGTTCACCTCCAGCGTGGAAGACAAGGGAGTTGATATGAGGGAAATATATCAGATAACAGTAAAATCTGTATCTGAAGTATATCAGAAGTTTTTAAAAACACAAAGAATTCAAAATATAATCAAATATGACAACAAAATCATTTTATATTTTAACACAATTTAAACATCCCAACTTTTATTAATGTCCGCTTTAGGTACAAACACCAAACAGTGTATTTAGGTCAGGAGCGTTGCCGCTGCAGTGTTTTTGCCGTGTCCGAGTTAATTAATCTTGCAGCTAACGAGCTGAGCCTATAGCGTGCTCTATAGTGGAAAGCACACTGGTGCTTCTGGCCGAGGGTTGCAGAGTGCACTGGTGTGTGTCTGCCTCACTTTACTGCACTTTACACCTCACGTCACTGTAACAAACATTCACAATCAGAATGATGTATTTTCTGTAACTGAGAATAAATCAGAATCTGTTTTCAGGTGGAGCCCCTGCTCTTTAAATCTGATCAATACTAAGAAACAAGTCCTTTATGAACTGTTACAGCATTTATACCCCATTTTGAAAATTACAGTAATTATAATAAAAGCAATCACACTAATTGCAAAGCTAATTAAATATATGAACATCATAGTAGCATTTAAAATCAATTCAGTGTAATGATCTTTGCAGAAACATCTGTGTTTTATCTTTTTAATTGTCAATAAATTAACAAATTGGTGGAATCAGTAAATAACATTATGTCATAAGTTGTTTTTTATTTTTCTCTTTATTTTAAGTTTTTGAGGACGTAAAGAGCAAAATATTCAATATTAACACATGAAGCACGTTGGTTTTGAGTTTATTATTGTACTTTTGTGTTTCTTCAAAGAGAAAATTTAGATGTCAAGCAGAAGGGTAAAGATGGAGTTCACTAAAACATGAAAAATATGAGAAATTAAAGGAAGAATCATCTAAAAAAATCAAGATTTAGCAGCAGTGTTGTGGCCTGTATTAACAATGTATATTATACAACTGCTGTCAAGTTGAACCGTATAAAACAAGAAATGCAATTGGTTTTAATTACATAACACATTTACCACCCTCTTCGTGTCTTAGCCATCGGCCCATTTTATGAATGAGATCCATTTACTGCACATTTCTGAGAAGCGGCGGATTACAGTGAGCTCCATCCAGGATCCTGCGCATGTTTACAGCACAGACTTCTCAGAGCTATGAGATCTATTCCTGTTGAGCTGTAATCACAATCGGTTGAATAATCAGCTGCAGAGCAAACTTTATCAAGCAGCAGCCGAATGATGCACATGATTCTATATTTATGCTAAAACATCACGAATGGACCTATCTGAGTCAGAAAACTAGTGATCTTGCAGCAGAGTTTAAATGAACAAATAAATAAGAACAAACACTTTGCCTTTAAAATGTCTAAAGTGTCTAATGTTCCCTTATTTATCAGCTTCACTAACAATATGTTTGAGTTTTTATTATTTTTTCAGTGAACAATTGAGCAACTTTTAGCTCCAAATGAGGGGAGACTAGCAACACCTGGGTCAAGGTGGTGCTAATTCCAGATCTCAATCCTGATTGGTCACAGAGAGCAGGTGAAACAGAGTGAAAGGTTTTGGAAAACAGTGAACTGGTTGTTCAGCTTTTCAGTAATAAGGAAACTGGAGGCAGGCCGGCAGTTTTCCCCCTGTAATTATCTGCACGGGACCATGAGTGATAAAGCAAACGCTCGGCTCGGCCCGGCTGAGGATCTGTTATCATGTTTTACTCTGAAAAATCATCACCTGCATGAGTTTCCTTCTTTAATATCAGCGAGTTCGATGCATAATTTATTAGCAAAACTGGAAAAAACAGCCCGTCATCTGTTAAATCTGTCTAATTAACATCATCCTGGCTAACAGGAGGCGTCCATGCTTGTTTGGGTTTCAGTATGTTATTTAGCACCTGTTGAATGTATCAGCGCTGTCTTTCTCAGCCATAATAAGAATGTGCATGAGATGGTAATTACACATTAGAAACTGGTAATTATTCAGATCCAGAAGCCTAATCTGGATTAGGGTCGTCTGGACTGTGATAACATGCTAAGATAACTTGCTAATGCAGATAGCTAACATAGTGTAGGCTCTATCACTCATTCATGTAATATATATATACTATATTTTTTTAAAGATTAGCTTTTAGCTTTCTAGGTTTTATCATAAATGGCTCCTCCCACCTGAGTTTAGACTCAACCAATAGGATTATTTGTGTCTCCAGGAAGTGTTTGCCTGACTAAAGCTCAGCTCTGTGGTCTTTTCCAAGAGGCTGTTTCAATAACTTCTTATCTCCATCCATGACGCCGTTGAGTAAAACCCGACACTGTTAGTTCTTTTCTTTTAAGTCGGTGTTTCAGCTTTGACAGGCTTTGCGCTTTCACTCTGCACAGTTATCCAGAAGATAACTCGCTAAATCTGCTGCTTGGAGAAAGCCCCTGCTTTGATTTCAGACCCTTTGACGGCTCTGACAGGTCGGCTAATCAGTCCGACTCACCACAGATTACAACGCGGCGCTGCACGCAACCAGCAGCCTGCAAAAGTGCCTGCATTAAAAGCAGAAGCCAAACTCTATGATTTACGGCTTGTTTTAAAAAAACATAAAA
Organism: Datnioides undecimradiatus; assembly: GCA_008933995.1. Taxonomy (NCBI): domain Eukaryota; kingdom Metazoa; phylum Chordata; class Actinopteri; order Lobotiformes; family Datnioididae; genus Datnioides; species Datnioides undecimradiatus. Next base: position 1,324,563 of record WARS01003734.1, on the reverse strand, counting down.
AATAAAAAAAGGACATCTTAGGTTTTGAAATTCTCAGTCCTCCATGACGTGCACGCCGCCGCTGCTCATGATAGGTGCTGCGCCAAGATGGCAGCGTCAGAGAAAACACCAGAGAAACAGCAGCCACTAGCAGACGTGTCACAATGCTAAGAGCAGTTAGCATGTTTTACTGGTTTCTGTTGTTAGCATGTTAGCTTGAAACCGTCAGTGACATTGCAATGTGTTTACATGCTCCTAACCAACAATGTCTGCAAATGAAATGACAGCGTGGCAGTGCGAATATTAGCGTACCAGCAAACCTAGCTCGCATGGTTTTTGTTTAAATAGGGACGTGCGCGGGCAGATGTTCAGCACAGGATCGTGAAAACACCAACTAGTGACAAACTTTGCAGAGATTCAAGTCAGTAAAGGGTTCATAAACACAATAAAAAATATTGTTTTTAGTAGAGAGTTTGCTGAGATCAGTAAAGGAATAAATATGATTGTATTTGAGGGAAAAGTTCTTTAAACCTAACAGACCTCTGCAGGTTTACGTCAACTCTTTCTGCTCCGTTTACTTATCAAACACAGCTATCGTGTTCATTCCTGTTCACACAAAGCTTTGTTTACATGTGTCTGCAGGTCTGATAAACCGTATCTGCACTTGAGCGGTATGAGCGATACAGGAGACAAAGCAAAAGGTTTCCAGCTCGAGCCTGTTCTTTACACCGGCTATCGCTTCATCAGCCCTGACCAAACGTTTCAGATCGAGAACCAGCTCCTGCGCGAGCAGCAACGAACGGATCAAGGGGTTAAGATCTTCCTGTTGTGTGGGAGGCGTGATTAAAGGCACACGTCTCAGAATAAGAATGTAGACGTTGCAGGTCAGGACCTTGATCAGAGAGCTTTCGCCCAGCTGTCTGCGGCACATCCATGCACATCACACTTCCTCAAGTTATGTAAGAGGTTGCAAGTCCGTCCAGACTTAACCAAATGTTGAACACTAATCCCTGAATGGGAGCCAATCAACAGCAACGCAGCTTTGATTTCGATAGAGTAGTTAAAGTTTGAGATAATCGTTTTATCTACATGTTGGAGGAGAGGAACAAAGTCTAAGGTTCATCAAGGATCGACGAGTATTTTCAGGGTGCTTCAACGCCTCACCTGACATCTAGAAGGAGCCAGGGATGTTAAGACGTTGACTTTGTTTCTACTCTACCACACTCCCCCGTGTGTTTTCCCAACCCTAACCTTAATCCTGAACCTCTCTCCCACTCTGTCTGTCAACACAGCACAACAGAAATGCCCTTTTTATTCCCTCTGCTTTATCAGTTGTGACATTTCCTCTCCACAGCAGACTGTGGGCTTTGGCTTGAGATCCCTGAGATAAAGAGGGATTTCACGTGCATACACACAGCACTTAAAGACATCAACACATGTCACTCTCTCTTACCGTGCAAGCCTGGTCCTGTGTAGGTCAAATCCCAGCATTGTCCCAGGGCGGAGAGACAAAGAAGTAAAAAGAAACAAACGTAGAAAATGAAGAGAGAGTCTGATATGTACAAAGGTGAATCCGCTGAGTCTCGCTCAGACCATCGTGCTCTTCTTCTCCCTGAAGTCCGAGTGCGTTGGCTCGTGGTAGGTTGTGATCATGTTGGCCGTGTCCCACCGTCCCACGGGAGCTGGAGAGCTCTGCATCACCACCAGCCTGATGGGCGACTGAGTTGGCTGCGGGTCCGGGGCGTACTCCTTGGTTGGATCTTTGCCCCGGCAGTCGTACATGATACACGATATCAGGAAGACCAGGAGCAAGATAACGTAGCTGGCGATGAGGATGCAAAGGTTCAAAGTGACGGGGTCGATCTCCTGGTAGTTTTCCAGAAAGCCCATGGTGCCTGCTTCATGCTGGGCGGCCCCGAGGCCTCGAAGAACAAGCGCCTCAGAAGCCTCAGAGGAAAGGTTGCAAGGTATCGACCGCTGACTGAGATACGCTAAACAAGCCTGGCGACAGCAGGGCTTCGTCCCTCTCTATCCTCTTCAATCTGTCCTCGCCCCCTCCCTCCCTGCCTCCATCCTCTCTGCCTCGCCTCTGCCGCTCACCTCTCTGTTTCAGATGAGCGCCGTGGATACGTGGCTTTGTGGTAAAAATACTTTAATCCGGCGCCACTCCTCCAACCTTGAATTCCCGCGATCGATGGCCCCCTTTAATAACTTAAGCCCCGGCTGTAACTCAACAACCGAGACAGATTCTGAGTTATATCATCTGCGAGCAAGTGAACATTAATTACTGTGTGTGTGACGTATTTGAGTGCATGTTCGTGTATGTGTGTGTGTGTGTGTGGCGTAATCTTAATCTTGATTGTGAGTGGGGATTGACGGAGGAAGCCATCTGGCTAAATAGAGGCGGGAGAGCGCCGCTGAAAAAGCCACTCAGAAAAATGCTAACGTGCTAGCAGAAGACCTGTGGCGCAGGTGGATCCTCTCCGAAAAACCTGAGGTTTCCTGTAATTTGGTCAGATTAGATTACAGCGGCCTCCTTCAATCTGTGTGTCAGACTCCTCCTCGCTGTAGCAGACAATCAGAGACGGGATTATCAGTGGACGGCAAACTCCTCTGGGTTTATAATCTGTGTTGATGCATGACTGTGTGTGCAGCTTTGCAGGCATGAATGTGTGTGTGTGAGCAAGCTGCATGCGTTTCAGCAGGTCTACCTGTTGTTGTCGGGCTGCGGTCAGAGACAGCAGAGGGCAGCAATTAGCAGCGTTAGCGGTGGGGAGGGGAAGCAGAAGAAGCAGAGCTGGAGGTTGAACTTTGACCCAGACGAACACTTCAGGAGACACACACGCACACACACACACACAGGGCACAAATAAAGCAATGACTCACTCTGACATGAAAATAAAGACTTTTCTGTGATTTCCCTCCCTGTTTTAAAACCTTCTGCATGCTAATCATCATCTGCATTGTGCAAAATGAAGCCTGTGTCCTGGTTTAAGACTAGATTACAACACAACACACACACACACAGATTAAGTCAGTTACCTTTAACAGTGTATTGTCTCATTTTAACCCTGATCTGCAGTTTAAAGCCACACTGCAGCACTTCAGTGAGTAAATCACACAACACTGATTCAGTCCATCACCTCAGAGCCACAAACCACAGCATGTAGGAACCTATTGGAGCCTTTGGTGTTTTCAGCACGTTGACAGTGTTGTTGTAGTTACTCTCTCTGCCAGACGGGGGAGACAGAAGCCAAAACACTAAAGCTTCGTTTAAAGTTCCTAACAGTTAAAAAATCCTGTTTGCACCTGGCTGTAAACCTGTTTTCAGTTCACTGAATGGCTGCAGTTGATTTCTGACGATGACCCTTGACCCCAAGAAGTCAGAACGTTTTGATTTAAGTAAAACAATCTTCTTTATTAATAAATCTTAAAGGCAGGTATTTACTTCAAGGAAATCCTCATGTTCAAAGAGCCCTGGTTATGCTAAAAACAGAAAAATGTGCAAAACATCCATATTAAAGAACCTTTAGACTAAAAACCAACTGAAATGCTTTAAAAAGTGAACTTCTGAAACACAAGCCAACATGTTCCTGTAAAAAAGCAGCGTTTAATCAGCTCCGACATACTTTGGCTGTCATGAGCAACAACATGTACACATGTCTGAGTCGAGCTAGAGCTGATCCAGCACAATGGACTTTCTTCCTCCAACAGCATAAACCAGTATTCATAACATAAACAGTGACATCAAGCAGTAATCTGCCCGACCTCTGCTGCAGAACAAACTGTGTGGGTCGTGATGTTTCCTGCCTGCTGCTGTGTAACAGTGAGGGTGGGCAGCAGATGCACACTTCACATCTGGAAAGCTCCCAATGACCTCACTCCTCTCTTGATGGTGGGACTGTAATCCCTCTGTATGTTCAGGAAACTGCTGTTAGAAGCAAAAGGCTTGACCTCCGACCCCCCACGCAGCTCCTCTGGCCTCATGGGCGGAGGGGGGGGGTTCTGACGTGCAGTGACCAATCATCCGCCAGCGAGCAGCGATGACCTCTGTGCGTCACCGACGATGACCGCATCATTTCCACCCTGAATATTTTCATTAAGCACATGTCACCACTCGCTCATCATGATGGATTGTAGCAACAGGGACATGAAAAAAGAGTTTTATAACACATAAATCTGGATCAGCTGACACCACGGGGACGCATTTCTGTCCCACTTCATAAATATTGTTAGAATTTACAACTCAAGCTGCATCTGTGTCTGGTTTTGTAAGAGGCTACGCAGGACACATCACTCCAGAGGATAAATCAGTCATGAGATACGACTGTTACATGGAGATATGATCTGTTGTTTACATGTGTAAAAACTGATTTCTTGATATTTTATCCCAGAACACACATTATGATCAGTCTTTATTATCTAAAATCTGCTTGTCAGGCACAAAAAGATGGTTTAGGCAGATATAACACAATCAGATATTAAAGAATGTATCAGTGCTGGCTGCCAGGAAATGTCTTTAACTTTGAAATTTTAATTTTGTCGACATTTAAAAAGGCGGATCAGGCTTTTAAACGATTTGTCCCTTTTGCAAAACTTATTCCATCCTAATGTGTCCAACAGGAAAACCTGAGCATGATCCTAGTTCCTTTTTACAATAAAACCCATGTCAGACACACATTATTGTGTCAAGCACACTTTACACAGATCAGTCTCAACATTAAAACCCTGGCAGATGAATGAACAACACTAAATATCTTCTATAATTCATTGTTCTGCAGGAAAACCTCTGGTCCTGCAGCATCATCTGGATGCAGCTTGAAACTCACCATCTACCCAAACACACACGGCCACGTCTCTGATTGCAGCGGCTCCGCGGCACCACCAGACCCCGAAAACTCCTCAGCAGCAGACGAGGAACATGACAAAGAACCCGAGGTGTTGACCTGGCTTCCCGGTCCCAGTCCAGTCGGGCATCCACAAGACCTGCCAGAGCAAGTCTGATCCCTGGAGGCCACATGTCTCCCACAGGACTCAGATGATTCGCTGCCATCGCCAGGTGATGTTGTGTCTTTCTTTCTACCTTCACTTACCACACAATCCAAAGGATCTGATGTTTACCTCTTTTGGATAAACCCCATTCATGACAGCTAGCTCCGACAATGGCCTCTGCTGGTCTGATGTCTCTTTCTCTCCAATCAAAGTCAAGCTGAGTCTTCACTGTAAGTGAACTTTGCGGGTTCACCACCTCTGATCAGACCTTCTATATCATTTTGTTGTGTGAACACAACAGCTCACATTACATCTGCTTTGTGTTTACGTTTCTTGAACTTGTTGATTTCTTCAATTAAAACGATGACAAACACTTTTGTTTTTCATGATTTAGACGAGAAGTTGATGAGATTTGTTTTGGTTGGGGCTAAAATGTTAGCGTTGGGCTAACGAAACGTTCAGAAAATGCATTACATAGGGCTGAAGGTAAAACTTAAACACTGTTTAATTGTGGTACCTCTGAGCCCACATGAATAAAGAAAACACGTAAATGAGTTTTTATATAAGATAAAACTAAGATTAAACTGAGACTAAAGGACGAAAATGACTTGAATTTGATTGAAACTAATAAACATTTTCTTTCTATGTCCTCCAACATGAACACTGGTGTTATAAACAGTGTGACAGACCCAGAAAGAAAGGGTCGTGCTCTTGAAGACAAAGAAAAGTTGTGGTTTGTGTGTAAATGTTTTGTCAGTTTAACAGAGATTTAGAGTCTCTAAAAACAGCAGCGACTCAGAGGAAGAGCGGCGTTTCTGTCCTGGGGATGTTTGTGTTGTTGCGGTCCCGGGGAACGATTAGCTCAGAGGATGTAATCGGTTTGTCTGTGCGTACACCGGGCCTCCTGGGTGGAGTTTCTCCTGCTGCTATCTTGGAGATAGATCTTCCCCAGCGCCAGACGCTGGTGCCAGGGAGTCCGGCCAGCGCGGTGGGACCTGCAGACAGGCAGCGGGAGGAGATGGGAGAGGATGTCAAATCCTGCAGGAGCCTTCGGTCGTTTGACGTTGTGAGGAGTTCGTCTCTGCTTCAGATTCCTCCTCCGTCTCCCTCAACAGGTTGTTTGTTCATTTTCACAGCGTGAGGTCGGGTCTCCTGCAGGGATCAGACACGTCGTGACCTCACCTCTGCACCAAACACCCCAAAAACAAATGAGCAGAAACAAGAAACAAGTCACGTTCAAGAGAAACATCACACCTGCTAACCTGCAAGTTAAACCTACAATATGTGCAATTACATGTCAAAAACCATGATCTTTGCTATGTTCTCACAGGATCTCAGATGTTTCCATCAGTTTCAGACTCAAAGACTCTGTGAATCCAGATCAGACTCTGTTATCGGCTTCACTTCCTGTCGACGGCGTCATCGTCTCCTCCGTGTGCATGTGTCAGTGTTGTGTTTGTGTGTCAGCAGCTTGATAAACTGACTCTGGATCAGCTGTAAGACACATTTCTGTGTGTCAGCAGCTTGATAAACTGACTCTGGATCAGCTGTAAGACACATTTCTGTGCTCCTCTTTTCAGCCGCTGCTTGTTTTTAACTCTGTATCTGAAGCAGATGAAGGATTTCAGTCGTCGGACGTCTGGATCTGAAGTTATCAGAGAAACAAGCTGAGCAAACGTTAGCAGCAGCTCGGCTCGCCGCCCCTCCAGGACGTCCCGTGTGCGGCCGACAGCGTGGGAGAAACAGTGGTTTTTAAGGTGGAACTGCTTTATTCAGTGTTTCTCTGGGTTTGAATCAGCGGCTCTGTTTGTTTTGGAGAGGAGGAGACCTCTGTGGAGAATTCAGCTCCCAGTAAAAACCTCCTGAACCATCAACACTGAAGGAATCCCAGCTGACAGGAAGACAACAACTCCCAGCATCCCACACTGCTGCAGGAGGTCACATGACCGCAGCTTCTGTTATTGTTTTGATGAAGAGTACAGTTTTGCTCAGTGACGATCATCTACTGCTTTCGCTGCTAATAAACCTTTACATGAGTCTCATGCTAACATTTGCTAATTAGCGCTAAGCTAATGTGAATTTCTTTCGTTTTGCAGGTGTTTGGTCATAGATTTTGTGCCAGTCCTTTAAATCAAAGTCAAGATATTTCACAGGATGAGGGGAAATGTTGACCTGCAGGTGGTGCTAGAGGAAAAGTCAATAAAGTAACTACAGTTCATCCTCTTGGGCTCATGAATGTCTTACCAAATTTAAACCTATACACTGAGTAGTTGTTGAGATATTTCCAGAATTGCTGCAAAATTCAGTCAGTGAGTTCAGTTCAGTGGTGTTTCAGAAGGCACAGGTCAACAGCTATTGATCCTGTCACTGCATGGACAGAAATGAAAACTCAGGCAACAGAACTGACAAAGCAGTTTAGTCACGGTCGGTTCCAGTTACATCCATGTGGAAACAGATCGGGCCTCCTTCACCGGACTGAAGGGGAATATTTAGTTCAGTCTGAACTGTAGGTCAGAGGGCGCCGAGTGGAGGGAGGCCGGCACGGAGAACGTGATCCCGCGTCTCCGTTGTGTCTTCGGAGACGTTCCATGAGGTCAGGAAGGAGGTGCTGTTACACAACACGGGAGACAGCTGGGGGAAGCTCCTGCTGCGCTGCTGCGCTGACAGAGGATCAGCCAGAGGCTCTGCAGGCAGAGGAGCAGCGATAACAAACCGGGCTTTTAGTGAGAAAATACAGCAAATGTTCACTAAAAACACACGATTCTGCATTGAGAATAATGTAAAAGTATGTTTAATCAGGAAAATGCAGCACGAAGCAGTAAAATCTCCTCTGCGGCATCTTCTTCAGCTGATTGGGACTCTGCATTAATGGAAAAACAGGGTTTTACTGTAGTTTTTGGTTGTTTCGGCTCATTTTGAACTGTTTTGTCATCAAAGAGCAGCTAATAATTATTCTTTCCATGAACTTATTGATTATTTGCTTTGTAAAAATGGTAAAAATAGTGAGAAATATGTTGAAAATGAGCCCAAAGTGATGCTTTTACATCGTTTGTTTGGTCCAAATCTCAGCATTATCATAAAAATGAAATTATTATTAATAATTTATGTGGAAAATCAGCAAATCTTCAGTTTTAAAGCTGCAAACATGAATTGTTTTAATATGAAAAATAGTTTTTCTGTTTGACTGATAGGAAAACCATTTCATAGTCATTTTCAGTTGACTAAGGGGGAGTGGGGCTATTGACCTATCCCTACAGCCAGCCATGTCAGTCATGTTATATAGAGTCTATAGGCTAACCAAGACAATACAAGTGTAGTTTAGAAGTAAGAACCACCACAGCCCCTGGTGGTTTTAATAAACAACAATAATTGGTAAAATGATCAATAAGTTAATTAGCTGTTTCATCCCACAGTGAGCCACAGCAGCACTAACATAATAAAATAGATATGCCTCCAATGATATCTGATTTATAAACTACTTTCCCCAGTAACTAATTACTTGTGAACACAGTAACTGGTAGATTAATTCAGTTCCATATTCAAGATGTTTATTGTTACTCCAGTTAACTTGTGTAAAACGTAAATATCTGGTATAAAGCATTTAAATACTGACAGTATAAAAGCAATAAAGGGCATAAAGGCAATAAAAGGTATGAAGCAATGCATGGATAAATAAATAAATAACAATAAAAGGCAAAAAAAGTTTAATCTTAACAGAAATACAACAATAAAAGGTGCAAATACAATTACATTGTCTACAATCAGTTACTCTAAAGTTGAGTAACTTTAACTAATTACTCATTTTAATTCATAATGGACTAGAAAGATGAGACGTGGACTGAGTTTAAAGGCTCTGGGCTCCTCATCATCATAATAAAACTACATGTTCAGAGTCTGATGATGACACACACCCAGTGACCTCATCTCAGGCATGAAGGAGGAGAAGAAGAAGAAGTGGAGGAGGGAGGGGTCTCACCTCTCGGGCGGCAGCGGGTGACGGACGGGGCCGAGGGTCTCGCAGATCTGATAAAGTCCCGCAGAGAGCCCTTTCCTTCCTGAGTGGTGGACTGTTTGCGTTAGAGTGTTGTGCGTCTCTTCTTCTGGGTGTGGGAACCTGCTCCTCCCAGAGTTCATGGTTTCCTCTCGTCAAGGAGCCGCCGCCGCCGCCGCCACCAGCCTGCGAGTGTGTGTGTGTCACCTCCAGCTGGAAGAGGAGGCTCGGACAGGCCTTTAAAGCCCTGCGAGTGTGTGTACTTCATTATCCTGTTTTCACATGCACATGCACAGTGTTTGCGTCTGTCCACAGTGGATGTAAACACATATTTAAATACACAGTCATGTAAAAGTGTGAAAACATATCTTCTGTTTGTATTTTGACTTTGACTTTGTGTGTCATTTATTAATGAAACTGCTTTATTATTCATTGTTTGGGGAAAAACTGAATATAAATAGGATTTTTGTGTAAAAATGAAGGCGCTGTTGCCTCTCAGGCATATGTTTTCTTACTGAGAATAACAAAGTCTTGATAAAAGTAAAGAATTATTTACGGTAAATAGATGAATTCAAGCTTTATGATTGATTATTTACATTCATAATTTATATTTGCCCAAAAACAAAATAAATAGGATTTTAAAATCAGAATCGTTGTTTAAAATTCAGTTTTATTCGATTTTTTTATCTTAAATTTACTTTATAATACTTTAATTCAGGCTTTATTGCCTCTTTCATACATCCAAGGAAATAACTTTTTTATTATTTTACCCTGGTGCAGTTAATTTGATTTCATTTAAATGAATAATGTGATTATTTCAGTTTGCTGCCTTTGGGTGAAGAACATTAAAATCTGGGTTTTGAGGAGCAGTTTAAGGAATAAAGTGGTTTTATAGCAGCATCATAATTAATAAACAACATGGGTCAAAAGCAGAACAACAAGTTTGGCTCTAACCAACTTTCACAGAGGCCAAAGCTGCAGCAGAGTGTGAAGCTGCATGACCAGCCTGCACACCTGCAGCCTCATGCACACATGTTGCTTATAAGCTGCCACTGACGTCACCTCTGCTCGACTGCAAAGGAGTTTATGTTTGACCATTAAGCAGAGAATACACTCTATTAAAGGCTTTTTACACTCAGCTGTGACCATTCTGCCAAAACACGACTGCTTCATCCATTAAATCAGGATGAAAAAGCACCAAATGAATCAATAAATGTGGGAAAAACCGAGCATGTTAGCACTTTTTGCTCATGCAGTTCAAAAATATTCCTCTTTAGGTAAAAGTGCTTTTTTTAAGGGTTATTAATCCAAACAAATTAGAGGTAAATTGGCATTTTATTACAGATTTGAAGCTGCCTCCAGTCTACTTCAGTGTTATTTAAAAACTGTTTTATCAACTGGAAAATTCTCAGGTCATTCCTGCAACAACAGGAAAACACTAATAAAGTCTCAAACTTAACAGGAACAGGTTTTAATTAATAATCTTATTCATATTTATTCTTTTTCCAGAGGATTCACGTATAAGCTGCTTGTTTTCCTGCAGTTTTGTCTTGGTTTAAGTGTCTCTGTGCCTTTTTGTTTCTGTGCTCCGGCTCACATTCACACCCAGTTTAAATCAGCGGGGAGCCGTAAAACCGACTCCTCACCATTGTCTCGTGGACGTCATCGCAGCAGCTTGTTCGCTCCTTCCCAGGCAGCGCTCTGGAGGAATGTCCACGGCTGATACAAACCAAAGATCTCATCAAAAACATGCCTCCCCCGCTGGTTCACAGTGACGCTGTTTACACTCACTCAGGGGTGGCGAAGAGGGGGGATGTTTGGCTCGGGTCTGGTTCCCGTGTTGACGGGGATACAGGGTGGCGACCTGCTGCTTTATGGGCCCAACATTTAGAAATGACCCAAGAATGCGTAACAGCACATGAGCTGCGTTCACGCTGCCACTGAGTTTCCACTAAATCAGATTTTACTGTCATGTGACTCATATGTGATTTTTTCCTCTCCACTGTGACACGAAGCCATGTGCCACGGCTCCGACCTGCACTTCTAACACGCACAAACATTTATTTAGCTCTGCCAGGCTGCACTAGAACACAAGCTAAATCAAATTAGCTTGTATGCTAGCATTAGCATTGTTTCATCACGCTAACATGCTCAAAATGACAATGCTATAGAGCCGGTGTGTAGGATTAAACAGCATCCAGCTGCAGACTGCAACAAATGAATACACTCACCTTTTGTCCACTCTGGGCTACTGTACAAACATGGCCGACTCCACTCCTTTTGTAGCCACAATTCATTTTAAGCTAACAAAAACACAGTGCTACATATTTTAAAGTGGTTTTACACTACTGAAAACATAATCATGTTAAATTTTTGCCAATGGATCACCCAAAATCACCCACTCTGGACTTTTAAAATGCTAATATGTTTAGCCGTTTTATCTTTTTATCTTACAAACAATGTCAACACAAAAAGACACAACTGAATTTGGGTTAGCAGGTCTAAAACATAGAAAAACTGAAACGTTGAACTAATGATAGAGAAAACGTTCAATTTATTCATCAAATAGTTGTTGTAATATATTGGTTTGGACAAAAATATGACACTGGGCTGCTAGCATGGCTAAAAACAGTGCAAACATAGGTAAATAATTAAGTATTAAGAAAACTAATAAATTAAAGTGAAGAAAAGTGGGTAAATTTTACTTTTTGACCAGAAAGAGTCACAAAGTTGAGTCACATTCAGTCTAATCTGGGTCCATCAGTGTGCAGCAAAGCCTCTTTCTAAAGATCTGCTGAGGACTACGGCTCACTTTTGCCATGAAAACCCAGAAATCTGTGTTCAAGAACAAAAGCCACAGCTGACTTGATTTGTGTGCAGGGAGAGGCCTAATTTCAATCAGGAGAGCAAAGCTTCAGGCTGTAACTGAAACTTGTTGGAAACAGATGTGGGGAAAGTTTGCATTCGTTCGTCGTTCTTTATCAGATATGGGGAATTTGAATTTCTAAGCAGCGTTTCTTCCACTCAGAATGAATGTTCTGGACTCATCCCAGTCATAAAATCATAAAAAACACAGTATTTTTCAGATAAACTGCGACTGTGGAGGCATTTCTCTTAATGGCAGGAAAGTTTCTGCTCCACAAAGTAGCTCAGCTGCTCAGATGAAAAGGAAACCAAGTCCTGTGAAGAAGCTACTTCCCATGACATCATTGTGTTTGTTGAATGACCTCCGCGGGCATGCCAGGCACACCTTCTCATTTCCTGCCCTGGACATTCAAATTATGGACTTAATTTACAGACGTGCAGGGAAAAACAGTTTACGGTTGCCAAGATTTCACTTCAAACGCCAAAGACACACTCGAATCAAAGGTTTTTGACCTTTTTAGAGGTAAAGTCTGCAGCTCACAGATCAGTGACCTACATTTTGCCTTTTAATTAACTTACTAGCTGCTCAGATGTTAGCCTGAAAGCTAATGTTAAGTTTATGTCATTATGTGGACACTTGCTAACTAGCCCTTCTTATGATGTGGTTGATTTTAAAGGCTTGTTACTGACTGACACAAATATCAGTAATATTAATAAGCTGCACTGATGTTTTAATGTTGAAAAACAACATTTCATGCTGTATTTTAAGCGATTTAACTGAGGAAACGTAAGGAAAGCTATGACTTGACTTGCTTGACTCTCACCACAGTAAAGTGGTACGTGCACGTGTTTGATTTAATGTTTGAAACGTTTCATTATCGGTAAATCTGCATGTTGTTTGTCTGTAAATCAATGAGTTTGGTGCCTAAAATAGTTTATTGAAAACCAAGTGTGGCATCTACAGTCCAAAACTCAAAGACACTTGAATGTTTGCTCTCACACAGACATTAAAAGCAACACGTCCTTACAGCTGACAGCCAGGAATTGAATATATTAAATTAAATATTAAGGAATATTTGATATTAAAGTACTGATCTTCTGAGCTCCTTCCAGGATTAAACTGTGCTTTTAGAAGTTGAAGTCGTCTTTTTACATGATATTTTCAATTTTGTGCCACTTTGGACTTCATTTCAAAGTAATTACAGTATTTTGTATTTGTATTTATTTGAGAGATAAGTTACTTTACAGATTTAGATTTTACAAACACAACATTTGATCAATTTATAAAAAATGATAACGTGCCACAGATTAAACAGTCCATCTGCATTTTAAAGTAAAACATTAAAACGTAATATTAATATTGCCATATTATGATCTTATTATTGGAAAACAGCACTCTGTCCTGCTTCTGCTTGAGAGAAATATACTTTAATGTACGACTGCTGCTGCCCTTTAGGTCTGATCAATTCACTCCTCGCTTTTCTGATTGTTTTCGACACAAACAACAATGATGCACCATGTTTAATAAACAATAAATGTTTAAATATCACTGCATTTTAGTAAACAGATCCCATCATCATTGTTTTGCATTAAAACATTGGTTGCTCCAGTGGAAAGACGCTCCTTAATGGGGTCAGCTGTTTATCCAATGAGCCTTAAAATGACCCATTTTAAACTGCGTGACCTCTGACACAGTTCCCAGGTGCTTAACACGCTCTCGACAGATATTTATGTAACGAGCGAGCAGCGTCAGCAAAGCAGAATCAAACCTTTGATTAACAAACACAGATTAGGAACAGCTTTCCCAGATTTTTGTATCCATCTCCCCAACAGGCTTTGGATGCTTCTGGACCATCCGCAGTATCTAATCACTGCCGGACAGCGGGAGGATGAACAAGAGGCTATTTATGCAATCTCCCTGTATTTTGCAACGCTTGTGCGTCAGAGAAGGCGATGCCCACCGCGGTCCAGGGAAAAGCCAAACAAACTGCACGTAAAGGAAAAAGTCAGAAGACTGGTCAGGACTTTTCCTCACACATATGGACGTAATCATCCTCGATCCATGATGGGACCGACAACAGGGTGTTAACTTTCCTTTTGTTCTGTCGTCTTTGTGTTCCACCTCTTTCTTCTTCCTCTTCTGCGATTGACCACAAACTTTAGGTTGTAGAAAACAGGATTCAGATGTGGCGCAACAGTGAATGAGAAGGGCAGATTATAACCTAGAACAGCTGTTAGCATCCAATAATCTACACACAAAACTTTCTTTTTATGTTAAAAGCCACGTTGTCTTCCAAAAATAACATAAAATCACTTTGATACCACTTTATGTGACCTGTCTAATACATTTAGCCGTTAAAAACTCTCATCTGTGCATCAAAGACGGGTAAAACGCGCTTCACGTTGCCTTTATTACACCCCTGGGTTTAATTAGGAAGTGACATGTCACTGTAGAAACAATAGAAAGACGACAAGAAAGTAAGAACGCGTTAAAGCACCCACACCGAAGCCATTTATTGGAAAGATCATGTGCTGCCTCAGCAGTTTACGAGCACGCAGATGCTGTGGGTGTGAACGCTCGACAGCTTCTCTGATCAGATGAATAAACTGAAATGAAATCATGACAAGCTGGATCTGTAAGTAGTTTTGTTGTTTCTTGTTAAAAGATAGTGTTGATGTTCTCATTTAATTCATCAGGAAAACAACAAAAGTCTCATTGGAGTTGTGTTCCTGTCCACCCAGGGACTGGTTGGTCCAGTGTTCGCTCTCCTTTTGGCTCTGTACCAGCTCCTGAGGTAAATATTAGTTGCTAGCTCACCAATTAGCTGCTAATTTCATTTGTGTGCTAGCTGGTTGTGCAGCATTTAGCTTGTAGTTTGCAAATGGCTGCCTGCTGCTGCTGGAGACGTGGTTGATGAGAGCTTTAAAACTAAAACAGAAGATGTTTGAGCTGCTGGTGAAGCTTTGATTTCACTGTGTTTTTCAGTCACTGTTCTGTTGAAGTTGTTGCCTTAGAAACAATTAACATCTTGCTATCAACATTTACTGCTCAAAGTAATAGAAATATAGATATTCTGTTTGGTTATTTCTTTAATTTCAGGCCTCTTGTGTTTTTTGTTTTTTCTAGTCTTGTATTGGAGATGACGCCATCGCCCTGTTGAAGTGGGATTTACTGTAAAAATGGGAGGAACTGTTCAGGAAGAGCTTTCTCTTTATTATGTGGTGGAACGAGGGCGAACCGAGCCAGCAGTGCCTCTGGGACTGTGGGCAGCCAACACTTCAGACACTCCAAGAACCACTGGCAGCACATGAAAGAGTCAAATAAAGAGCATATCGTGCAGAGTTAGGGACCGTCACTGTCACACTGCAGAGTACTGCTGGCTCTTATCGTGTTAAATGCAGAGGACTGGCACTCTCACATGAACGCCCTGTGGAAAAGGTGCGTCAAAAAGATCCACAATGGACTGAAAGTTTCTTAGAGGCCTGAGGAAGATCATGTCCGCTGATGGTGGCAATGTTTCCTTTGTCTATTTACCGACTAAAGGCATCAGTATGCTTAAAACAAACTAGGTCGGAAGCAGCGCGGCCAGCTGAGGGTTTGTACTGATCGTAGGTCAGCTGAAATAACAACTACTGGATGGACTGTAAAGAGGTTTGGCTCAAAGATTCATGTCCCCCTGAGGATAAACTGCAATCATTTAGCTTGACTCCTGAATTTTAAACTTGGAAAACGTTAAAGATTCCCATCAGCCTCAGCTGGACTTCTTCGTTCGAAGTTACCCACCTGGAATGAGCACTTGGTTTAAGTTGGTTTAAATGCAGCAAACTCTTTATTCTTATTGTCTCCACTGCATCAATCATCGTCCCCACATTATCTGATGTTACGGTTTCCTCAAAACAAAGCAAGAGATCATGGAGCAGACACACCTTACTGGGCAGGAAGGAGCTGAGCTGCTGCGTGAGACTGAGAAGTGTTTCACAGATACAGTTTGGCTCACCTTTATGTGCAGATCTGACTCTGGAGTTTAACTTCCTTCCAGCGGGCGGTGTCCTCTGAAGCCGCAGAGACACCCACAACAGAACAGCTGTTGTTCATGAGGGCTGATCTGGGGGCAGATCCGCAGCCCAACATACTCTAACTAGGTTGGTGCGGGGCGTTGTGGCAAGTTTACATACATAATGAGAGCGGCGGTTCAGAGAGATGGCCTTTTTCTGAAAATGTGACCCCCTGAATGTTTAATGGTTGACTAACTCTGATCCAGGGACAACGTCAGGCCAATATTTCAGTTTACTAAAGACCAAATACTTGTAAAACCTACGTCAGTCCTTCACCTCCACCCTGCGTCACACCAAGCTCTGAAAGTCATGAACTTGTCCACCACAATAACTAAATTCTAAATAAAGAAAATTAAAAATATATGTTTAATAGAAGCTACCTTAAGTTTTGAAACAACTAGAACATAAACCTGTTTTGAAGGTTTTTGTTTACAATCAATGCATGAACTAAACTAAGTGGGAATTTGATGAATAAGCTGTTTATTTCCCCCTGACACCTTTGCTTCATACCTTAAAGTTCAGTCTAGTTGTTGGTGACTGGACTGCTAGGACCATAAGCTAATCCTGTGACAGACACTTTGCAAGTGATTTTGTTCAAACGAACATGAGACAAGATTTAAAATCAAACCCAGACAGTGTTTACCGTCTCATGTGGGTTAACTCATCTCCAATTGGATCCATATTTAAAGCTAGCTAGCAAGTTAAGATAGTTTTCTAGCTAATGCTAATATGTGCGGCTCCGTAAACATGTCTGGTGATGGTCTAAAAGTGATTTACTAATATATATTTTAGGCTGCTATTAATAAACATAATTAATATGAGATATATTAGTAATATTTTGATGTTTTCTCCAGAAGATACTCAATGTGTAGCGCTGCATAAGTTGTATTGACAGCTGTGCTCCGTGTGTGCTAAATAATAATAATAAATAATAATAAACTTATTTTTATAGCGCTTTTCAAGATAATCAAAGATGCTTTATACTTTAGCATGCTAACAAGCAAAACAAGGATGGTGCATGTGCTAGCTAAACATCTGCATGTTAGCGTTAGCCACTGTAATGAAGTGCAGCATTGCGGAACTCCTGACAGCTGCAGAAATGAAAAGCAAAAGGATAACAAACAAGACTTTTATCACTTCTGAATGAAAGTGAAAGGTTTATACAATCTGATGAAAACAGCCGCCTGAAATTCTCCTGACTTGAGTTTTGATCTGTCACCTCTGTGTCCAGACACCCAAAAGGTTTATCTTACTCTCTGAGTGCGGCCCATGAGCTTTTCTTGGAGCAGATCTTATCAACACAGCATTTGTTCCGTCTCCAGCGACAGAGCAGTGTTATAAAAAACCCTAATGTTAACAGTCAGACGACCCGAAACCAGGTCAAACACAACAAAGTCTCTGAAAACATTCGGCCTCTCCGTGCTCCAGGTTGTTCTAGGAAAACACCGAATGTCACTTGGATCCGGTCAGCTGGTCGGATAGCTGTCAGCTCGGGTGCGTTCATGCTTCGTCTGCACAGCTGTTTTATTAGACCGAACTGACTGGACCAGGATCCCTGTAATGCTGAGCTCATTATGTTTAATTGTGTTGGATTGGTTGTGTTGAAGTCTGGAATTTCAGACCGCAGCGTGTTCTGTGTTTGGCTTTTCCTCTGTTGAAAGAGGTGGAGAGAAAAATGTGTATTCTCCCTCAAAGTGCTGCGTTCACCAGCGCGTTGAGGTTCTGGCATTTTCCATTTCTATGCTTCAAATCCACCACATTTAACTTGTCCAACCACGTCTAACATGTGAGGAAATATCTCTTCATTTATGCATCCATGATTACATTTTTCTCCTTGTCTCTCCCTCCTTTCTGTCCTTTCCTTATAAATCTTCCTCGCTCTCTCTCAGTTTGTGTTTTTGCTTCCTTCCCTCTGGCCGTTTCAAGGCTAATTGATTCATTTTTTTTCCTTTTTTTAATATTTTTTTTCCTTCTCAAGTTTCCACATTTCTTCATTTTCCATCCTCCTGGTCATTTCATTCATTATTCTGTTGTAATCTGTCTTGATTCATTTCCTTTCCTCCTTCTTGACCTTTCTTTACTGATGTCTTTCCTTATCTTTACTACTTTATTTCCTCCTTCCTTCTCTTATTTATACCCCAAACGCCCTTATTCTTTCCTCATCTCCTTCCCTACCTCCCTTATCTGATATTTAAACCCATAAAAGTTGACATAGCTTGATACTGACAGACTATTTTACTGCAGATAACGGCTTTAATGTGGCTAAAGCTTTGCGTTTTAGAGTATTTCCCTGTTGTGATGTAACTTAAAGGATGTGTGGTCCCCTTGTGTATTGATAAACCAACCCGGCAACGTGGCAGCGAGTGGAATGACAACCGCGTGAGGCACAAAAAGTGACGCACACGAGGTGCCAGCCGTGTGTAAAGAGGCTAAAGACGCTGGCGGTGAACACCTGTCAAACTTCATATCGAGTCACTTGTTCTTTTTTTTCCCACCTTCTCTCCGCCTTCCTCTAAACCTGACAAGCCGGCAGGCGACGCCTCACTGTGTCACGTGTCCCATGAATGTGTCAGAGTCCATACAGCGCCGGCCTATAGCTGGAAGCGTGTGCGTTGTGGTGATCTCCCAAAAGTGACAAAGTGTGTCGGAGGTTCTCCTCTGACGCAAGAAAACCATTTAGTTGTAGTGTCTGGTGTCACCGGGACGCAGAGCAACGCAAATGCTGCCTATAAATACACTTCCACGTCCAGGCTATTTTAAACCCAACAGGGTCAAACAGGAGAGTTCAACTTCCTTTTACCGCCGGGAATTTCTATCCTGAGATGTATGCATGTGTATAATAACTGTATGAAACTTGATTGACGCAGGACATTTGATGAGGCGCAGCCAAACAAACTCTGCATGGGAAAAACAAACTGTAAATGGACGTTTAAAGGGTCGGTTCACCTCAGTAAAAACATGTTCTCTCATTTCATGCTTAGTGTTGTCGAGCCGTGCAGAGGCATTTAAATTTGAGGGCACAGGCTGATTTCACTTTGACAGAATCAAATATATTGTAAGCTCAGGTGCTGTGGTCTTTCCAGAGCTTTAAGCAACATCTCTTGGCCTTCCTCAGTGGATTAAATATGGAATTTCAGTCGTTTTAAAGCCGAGAGACGGGACGTGAATGAAAGAGATCCAAAATACGTAAAGATTATGATTCATTCATGAAAACAAATGTTTGTTGTCTTTTAGATTTCTGCCTTCACCCCAGTAAAATTAAAAAAGAAAGAGGTTCACTGTGAGGAACCCATTATACCTGGATCAGACTTTACAATAACATCAGCTCCGTAATGTGATCTGACAGTAATTCTTCATTTTATCCAACGCAGATCCGTTTCCAAGACAGAATCTTGGCGTCGACCAATGGGACCTCAAACACTCTTTCGTACGCCACTGTAAACACGATGAAACACGACCTTGTTGCCACGTGGAAGTCGATCGCTGTCACCTCAACAAGAAGAAGGTTAGCGATGGTTCGTCAGGATCCTGCCTGGACTGATCTGATCCTACTTTCCTATGCACATCCTTACAGAATATGTACCATATATTCAAGTTTAACCACAGTCAGTGGAGACATCTGGGCCCGCAGTCGGGATCGATGCCTGTGCTGATTATCTGGTAACGTCAGGTCCAATCTTAAACCTCCTGAACTCTTACAGACTCACATGAAGCACCCTGATAGTATTTGATTCATAGCATTTGACGTGTTTGATATTCTAGGATTTAATATTTGGATGAAAACCAGTGAGAGACAAGCACGTATCCATGGAAACAAGTGTCCAAGGAAGGGAATGAGAGGACCTTTGAAGCAAACAGCTTGTTGGATACAGCTCAGCCTCTGCAGCTAACATTAACTAACATGCTGCAGTTGATAGATATAAAAATGGGAGGTTCTCCTCATATGTGTTGTGCAACCTGATTATAAAATCTCTAAGTGTGATATTCAGCTTGATTATTTGAAGTAATCAACAAAAGGGAGTGTGTTTATTAGCGTGTGGAGACTCGGGCGCGCCCACATACGTCAGGAGAGAGAGGAACATTTCCTTCAATTGAGCGCTGAAAGCAAAGAGCTGAATGTTAATATAATAACTCATCACTTGTCCAGCCCATAAACTGTCTCTAAGAAATACAAACACTGACGTCGGCTCATCAGGAGTCACATTTCCTATAAACAGTATGAGCCTGAAGGATTCACAGTCGGTATCAGCACGAATGCGGGTCAGTCTCATTTGTCCAGCTGAAAGACTCTGTTACAACACTTCCCCATATTTTCTGAGTACGTATGTTCATTTGGTGATGTTCGACATATCGGCCTCATTTTGGCAGATAACATTTGGGAGATAAGCTCATTCGCTTTCTTTCCCCAGAGGCAGGACATACTCCACTATTTTCCTGAAAATAACAATATTCCAAACTGGATACAGCATTTTCTGATTAAAACACGTGGGATATGTTGATATTAGTCGGTTTTTATGAGTTTCACAGCCTGTTCAGCCCTGTTTACAGTTGCCTGTGTGTTGTAAACAAACCAATAAAACATCAGGGATGCACAAAAAAACCCACATTTATGTTGGGAAGGAATAAAAAGCAGCTCACTTGGATATCATCATTAATCGGATATTAGTGGATTATTAATTGAATTAGAGAAGTAAACAGCTTGGTGGGAATGTGGGCTTTTTCGGAATAAGAGCAAAAGTTGGAGTATTTTGCATTTAAAGGTCGTCGTCCGCCTCTGTTCGTCTGTTTTGAGCATTTTCTAATACTCGTCAAGCAGACACCCCCAACACTTCCGCTCGTGATCCTGCCGCCCCCACCTGAGCTTCCTCCACGTCCATGTTCACACCTGGATCTGGTTTCCCTCATCAGTCACTCATTCATATACCAGCCCAGATCCTTTGTTGTCCTGTCAGTTTGTCCCAGTTGTCACCTGAACCCGTCTACCTGTGTGCACGGACAAGCTAAAAGGTGAAAACAATGGGGAAATGTACTTATTTTGCACTTTTGAACTATTTCAAGCAGCAGCCTTGTGCAGTTATTGGCAGGTTTGTTGCCATTGTGTCTGTCCGGAAACCAAAACCTGTGCTGACCAGCGTTATCTGGCAACCTGAGCTGCAGACATGGACACTGGCCAAACACACTGGGAAGACGTCAAAAAACAATTCTAGCATGGAACTCCTGTTAAAGTTGAGATGAAAAATGCCTTTTAAACCCTTCAAGATCAGATACATGTTCATGCTTTGCACCTAATTAATAATAATATGAAGAAGATGCATGTGTTTGTATTCTTTAAACCAAATCCCATCATATTTTCTACCTGTCAAACTAAATGACGTGTTTACATCAACTCAAACCACCAATAATATCATGACATCTACCCAATTAAGAATTAATCTCCAGCTTTTAGCAGCACAGCTAAGGTTTGTTCATTAGCTAGCTAGCACTAGCATGGTATGTCCAACTCTGACTCTCCATGTTTGTTCTGACTCAACCACTTTTTCATGTTCAAAGCAAATTCGTCCAAATGTCCCCTCTGCCGAAACTGAAAGTACATCATGATGAGGAAGCTACATGCTCTTCAAATGCTGTTTAATCTGGACTTTACAACCTGCTTATTGTCAGTTTTTACATTTCTATTTTTGTAGATCATCAAAAAAGTCACATTATGTTGTTTTTAGAGCTTTAGAGGTGACGTTAGGTGTGTTTTTGAACTTTACACCAAGCTAAGCTAGCTATTTCCAGCTAGTTCCAGTCTTTATGCTAAGCTACGCTAACTGCTTCCTGACTCCAGCTCAAAACACACCTGAGAGTAGTATCAATCTTTTAATTTCTTTCTTACAAATCAATCAAATTAGGATTTTCCCTAAATATGAAACTATTCCATCAACTCTGCCCCAACGAGCCGGCATCTATGGATCTAATAAACACTGAAACTCCTCCTTCATAGATTATTACATGTATCAATGAGTTTATTAAACCTCACGACGTCCTGGTAACAGTTAATACATGCAGATGATTAGATCAAAACAAAACATATGCTACATTTAATATATTTTTTACAGTATGGAAGTATACTGGACGGTAAGCGATGCATCTCCCAACACATAATTAATTTTAATGTCTCAAATTTGCCAAAAAAGGCAAAACTACTGGAGAATTATGGATTTATCGCTTATAAATGTGTTAATAGATGTTGTTTAATACTGAATATGGTGATTATCAAAGTGCTTTAAGAGAATACATGTAAGGTTAGATACTCTCTCTATGTCTAATTGGCAGATTTTAAACACAGTCCTCGTATCAAGTACCATACTTCCATAAATTCCCAATCTCTCTCTGCGACATGAGCACTGAGACTTTACAAACTCATACGTCCATGTTGAAGCGTAGTAAACGAGGCATGAATCATTGTCCTGGATTTTCCAGTTTCCCCCGTTCTTTCCTCAGCTTTTCAAACCACAATCCCTCCCATTACAATCAAAGCCGCCACATCCAACAGCAGATTAATGGGAGACTTCCTCTACATCGCCTCGCACAGTGGTAATTCATCTTAATTGTGATACATTCCCCTTGGCTGCGCTCCCAGCTCGCCAGATGCTCAGCGTCTGTTTGACAAATAAATCCCTTGCAGCGTCTTCAAAGGTTTGAGTTCTGGGCCTTGAGAGTCTTTCCGTCAAAGCTTTTACAGGTCGGAAATGCAACGCACGCTGGACAACATCTGTCCCCAGCTGGATCTCAAACTCTATCTCAAAATCTGGGCTCTTTGTACTCCCACAGCTGCTGGTTCAAGTGAAAATACTCCTCTGGTTTGCGACCAAGGCGGTTTGGCTCTCCCGTCGCCTCTCCTTCTTCCTCTCCAGTCTCACCTTCCAGCAGACGACGCTGGACGCTAGGAGCACCAGTCCGGCCGAGAGGAGCACCAGGCCGAAGTAAGAGATGGTGGATCCATGTGAGTTGAAGCTGTAAGCCACGGCGGTGACCACGATGCCGGCGATGAGGACCACAACGCCAAACGGGACGGTGCAGCGGTAGCAGGACATCTCCGTCCCGCCGGTTGCTGCAGTCAGCTGGACTTCATTGACCAGGGGGATGTTTACCGTGGTCGCGGGGGCTGCGGGGCGCTCGTTGTTGTTGGCCTTCTCTGGGGTCGCTGGCGTTCTCATGGTGTCCTTATTAACTTCTTCTGGCATCGCAGGATCAAGGAGCCTCCTGTTAACCAACCACAGATGGTTCCTCGTTGATTGCCCTTTTACCTCGTTTCCTTGCTAGGGTCTCCCCGTCTGCGGTGGAGAAAGAAACCATTCATTAAGTGCAAAGAGTCAAACTTGTTGCTCAACGCTGGACGCAGTTTCCCCTGGAGGAACAGACCCATTGCAGATCTTTTTTGTCTGAGCAAACCACCACATTTCACAATTCAACACCACTTTCCGAGCGCCGCCCGTTGCTTTAAAGTAATTGCTTTGCACAATCCCGGCCGCCCCCTGACCCAGTCGGAGGGGTCTGCCCGAATGACGCAGGACCAGTCAGCCCAGCACGAGCTGAGACATTCCCTGGAGAGCGCAGGATATGACATTACAAACTGCTCCGTGAAATGCGAGGAGCTTCGAAATCACCAGCAATTTCACATGCACTCATCCTCCGACCCCCACCAGCCCCAACCTCCACCTCCACCTCCACCTCCTCTCTCCTTGTCTGTTCTGTGGAAAGTTGTGATTCAGACAATAAATGAGCAGGACTGCGTCAGTTACACTTTCCATCACTGTCAGAGAATTAAAACACTTATTACTCACCTATTTCACGGAAACATTAGCGTTTCTCTCTGTGGGGGTCAGCGCTATGGCAACTACAGATCTTATATCTTGTGTGTTATGGCAGAAAGTTGGGGGTTTAATTAGCCCGGGTGGAGTTTATGTCCTACACCTTAAATATGTGCACATTATGGACGTTTAACTGGCTGGTTACAGCTTCCACACCAGGGTTTTTGTTGTTTAGTTGGGTTTCAGTTGTTAAAAATGATCATTCGGTCATGTTGGTCAACCAAAACAAGACATTTGGACACATCCTAAAATCAAACAGTGTATTTTTTAAAATTACAAAACTCATTAAAAGAGAATCTCATTGGCAGATTAATCGATGATGAACATCAGTTTTAGTTGTGCCCTTGATTGGATTTCAGAAAACGGTGTTTGCAGATGTTTATTCTGATTTAACCTCTAACCTTTGCTCATTTCTTGTGAAGCACGTAGACGTTTTGCATCTGCTGGACTCAGAATGAACAGAGTAGGTATTATTGGTCTGATATGAATATAAAGCCAAAAACTTGGGTAATACTTGTTCTAGAAGACAGAGTCACATCTGAAAAAGGTCTGCAGCACCTCAGAGAAGATCTTTGTTTTCTGTTTTTAAGAGAAGAAGATGCAGTTGGCAGCATGAAGTCACTTTTATGCATTATTTAACTTAACTTCACCTCATTACATTAAAAAAACAATAAAACTTACCGCCTGCACTCAGAAATGAAGTGGAACAAGTGTCTGAACATTTATAGAAAATGCATAGGAGGGTTTCAGCTCTGACAGTTTACATTACAACCAATAACGTGTCTTTCTCTGCGTGTCAGGAGGATATTCGCTCCTTTGGACTTCTTAAATTGACTATCAGACTAAAGTTCTCATCCAAATGTTCAGCATTTTAATCTGCACCATATAAAGTGGCTTTATAAGGAGCTCCAGCTGATTATAAGTGAATAATTCCCTTTAAAGCCACACTTTGAGTTGTTATTTGCAGACATGCTCGTCACGGCTCTGTAAAGGCGCAGGTTACCTCAGAGCTGTTTTCCATGTCGCGCAGTCTCCTCGGAGCTCCTCCGCTGCAGTCAGACTTGTCTCTGAGTGAAGCCGCTCATTAAACTTTCACCCACATGAATCTGATTAAAGCTGAATGGTGTTTTCTCCCGCGCCGAACCCGAAAAACAAACGAACAAATAAACAAACAAACAAACAAACAGCGTCTCTGTCCGGGCTGCAATCTGACTCCCATTCATGAGGAGCGTCCTCAGGTCCAGAGCCGCTGGCCGCACTGCCATCCCCATTGAGAGCAACTATTTCAAGTATCGATGACGGGACGGTGAAGCTGCAAAGCAGAAGGGCAAATACGATTTCCGGTCTCTTTCAAAATAAATCACCGTTTGCGACCAGCATTTGTTGCATATACTTAATTTCTTGGATGCATTTATTTTGAAATCAAATCCAGACCATTTCCGGTTCGAGGGCTTTTATATATTATATTATATTATATTATATTATATTATATTATATTATATTATATGTAGCTTTGTTTTGACAACACAGGTCATTAAACCATTGATGTCTGCAGTGAAGTTACACGCTGATCTAAACGTTAATCAATTTGATTTTATACTAGCTAGATAAATTTACCTCATCCAGGGTAAATATAACCCTTGGAAATGATTTCTTACCGTCTCTCTTCACTTTTCCCAAAGTGTAAGTGCAGTGTATTTCAAACCAGCAGTGGAGGAAGTGTGTAAATCCTTTATTTGGGATACCACCCTAAAGCACGTTACAGTACAGTCTCAGATGTAGAAGTGTGAGTGTTTATTTATATTTTATGTCAAATAAAAATCATAACCTGCAAAGTAATTAGTACATATGTTGACATCATGAATGTAGTGGAGTAAATAAACACGACATGACTCTGACTGCTGAGGAATCACGTGGCATCAAACGCAAATACTGAAGCAGCATTAGTGCATATGCATGTCAATCTTTAAATGTTTTATTGTGAAAGTTGTGCCCGGAAGTGTGGCGCACACCTCTGCGGGCTTTGTTACAGGTGCTGTGTGGGGAGCCGTCATGTCGCTGCAGTTCACGGATGAGGAGTTTCAGGGCGCGTGGGGGGAACTGGATGAGCCGCAGCTGGAGGGAGGATGGGAGCGGTTCACCGAGACGATGGGAGTCAAAATCTACCGGCTGTATGACAAGGTACCGAAAAATAAATAAATAGATAAATAAATAAAACTGCTGCTTTTACAACCGGAAAGACAGCTGCTAACTGACTGACTGACTGGATGAATGAATAAGACTGCGTGCCGGTTTGCGTTTCCGCTGCAGAGCACCAAGCACCGATATCATCACTGATTTCCTAATATTTCCTCCAAAATAATATGGGAATGTGATTTTTCATGTCTTCCATTCAGTAACAGCAGTAGTAAACACAGCGATTTCCCAGCGGCCGACACGGGAATTATCCGGAAACTGTCGGACTCGAGGCGCTCAAACCAAACTCCATTCACAAATCTGTGAATTTAAGCTTTTCTCTTATTTTCGCCACAGGTACACTTTGAATGACCTGATTCAATACATGGATGAAATTAAAATAATCCACTCTTTAACTCGGCATACACCCGACACATCAAAAAGTAGATTTTAACTAATTTTGACTGAAAACCTGTAAAAACATACATGACTGTAATCTAAAGCATGCACGCGTTCATTCAAAAGCAAGCAGACCACATGCATGCACTCTCTCTATTGCCTAACTTCTTAAATTAATTTCTTTATATAATACAAAAAGAAAAATTCAGTGTAAAACGAGTTCTTTGAATTTCAAGACATCTAGGTGCACCTTTATTGCAATGAGCTGTGTTTTCGCTGTCCCGCCCCGCTAAAAGTAATAAAACCTTATACTTTACTTAGAGTTACTGTTGCTTACAACATTGTGTCTTGTATGAATAATGCCAGTTTCATTACTCCACTAATTTTTGCCACACTTTACGTTGGCATGTCAGCGAAATAAGCGTTTCATATTTGGCTTAAAACGGCCCAGTAAAATGAGGGGGGACTTTTAGTCTCATATTATCACGAGGATTGTGTTTTATTGTCTTTTTGATAATGTGACAACCGGGATCATTTAGGGTTTGCTGTCCATTGTCAAAAAAAATCAAGGCTACCTAAAAATGACGTTTTTGTGAATGGAGTTTGGTGCGACCTTACTTATTTCTCAAGTAGACATAGTTACAGCTACAGAATCAATGATTATAAATGCATTTTGTTAGTTTTGCTGCATTTAAATGTTAGAAAAGCAACTTGAGACCTGTTTCTGTATCTTTCAATCAAATGCAACACCCTTCCTCAGTCAGAGTGAGACTGGGTGTGCGTTACGGAGACCGGCTCTAATCAGAGTTGTGTGGTGTGGGATTAGTCACATACTGTGGGAGTGGCGTGTAGCCTGCATTTGGAAGAGAGAACTTTCATGTGCTGTTTTCAGGAAACTGGACTTTATGAGTACAAAGTCTTTGGTGTGCTCACCACCTGCACCCCAGAGCTGTGTGCAGATGTCTACATGGACTTGAAGTATCGGAAAGATTGGGATACATATGCAAAAGGTAAACATCAAAGTAAGGCGAGGTTCACACTGTCACTGCCGTCTAAATCAACTTTCCCTCACCTTTCCTGCATAACAACATATCTTCACATTCACATTAATGACATTAGTTCTGTTCTCTGGTATGTTGCTGGCAGTCACCATGAATAAAGTACTAACTCGGTGGCCGTAGCGCTCTGCATATATGCTCACTTTTCTACACTGATGTTGCCTTTTAAACGTTTTATCCTTGTCTGCATGCACCTCTACAGTAACCTGCAGGTAACTTGTTGTTGCCCTAGTCTGTAGTAACATCAGTACTGTGTCCTAGTTTGTTTGTAGCTAGACCCTCGTGTGCTAGCTGAGATTTCAGGCTTTTGTTACGAGTTTTAGCAGCTGAAGTAGCTTTTTCCTCTGATGTGTGGTGTTTGTCATGCCTCCGCCGGCGAATGTCGAGACCCAGATGGATTATATTTTAATTTTTTTTTAATATTTAGCACAAATAACCACCTGGATGCATAAAGGGGTTGGACTCTGGTGGTCAGAGGTCGCTGTGACCACACAAAATGCTTATTTAGCCTAATTCTGACAAAGCAGAATGCCCTGAAGGTTAACAGGTGGATGTTACATGGACCGACTGGTGGAGGCACACAACCACAAGCTGCTGATTTAGTTTAGGATAGTCCTGATGTCTGTTGTGGTGACAGAGTCTTCCCCTCTGAGAATATGTAGACCATATCCTTGTTGGAGGGCGACGTTGATGATGTCGTAACCATGCAAACGTACTGACTTTGTTCTGGTTCATTGAAGTCCAGCTGTCATTGGATCCTTTGCCTTTTAACTGAGAAACCACGGGTTCATGTCAATCAGTCGACTCAGTGGAGTGGGTGGATGCGATGGTCTCGACCCTGGTGGTGTCACTGGTTGTTACCATGGAAACATGGCTCTTAGTTCTTATTGTTTTGCTTGTTTTAGCTTGATATAAGCCTTTATTTTCATAACAGTCTCTTAGTTGCCTTCAGCTAACCCTTATGGAGCTGACCCCAGATCTGGACCAGCTCTTAAAGATGCAGTAAAACCCAAAGGTAGCCTTCAAGGTCTCTTGTCAAGTACTCGAAAGAGTGAGGAAGCGTGTTTGTCGTTGAGATCATTTGGAGTCAGCAGCTGAACTCCTGGGTTCAGTTTCTCTAATCCATTTGATCAAGAGGAACCGTCCTGAAACATCTTGAACCCACTGAAGCTTCACAGTTGTCATCACTAGCTGCCTCATTTTAATCAAATAGATTAGTCATTGGGTGGTGTTTCAGGTCTCTGTGCTGAACTTTAGCAACTTTATCCCTTTTCCTTTCCTTTCCATAGAAACCATGACCATTAAGATGACGCTACGTGCCTCCATCCACAGCAGCTGATGAGTTTATTATTTATTTATTATTTCTGCTGTTTTGTATTCAGAGCTCTATGAGATGGACTTCGATGGGCAGACTGCAATCTACTGGGAGGTCAAATACCCGTTTCCTTTGTCAAACAGAGACGTATCCTTCTGGTCACGGACAAACACCTCAAGTGTTTGCTGTCAATGGAGAGCATGTGTCAGAGCGTCTTCCCTAACAGCTCAACCCTCAGTACGTGTACGTGAGGGAGCGCAGGGACCTGGATGTGGACGGCAGGAAGATCTGGGTTATCCTGGCAAGGAGTTCTCCAGAGACTCCGTGCCCAGAGAAGAGCGGCGTGCTGCGGGTGAAAGACTACAAGCAGAGCGTGGCCCTGGAGAGCGACGGAGCGTGTGGGACGAAAGGTGATCAGATCTAATGACGACACTACAACATCACAGATTAGGTTAATACGAAACTTAGTACGAAACCTGGGCTACGTAACTTAAAGCTAGAGCGCTGCAGTCTCCCCCTGCTGGCAGTGAGAGTCATTACACCATCACTGTCCATGGCTCCTCCATGCTTGTAGTTGCTGTAGCGACAGCAGCATCCTCCATCAGCTCCGGAGAACCAATCATTGCTTTTTGATGTATAATTCATCACTTCCTGCTGCCTCATGGCGGGAATGTCACACCAGACACCAGATCTTTAAAAAGATCAGAGAGACCTGCATGCTGATTGGCTGAATCAGCACCGTGTGAACTTGTTTTGCAGCGACGGTAGCTTTAATTGAGCTGACTAACGTACTGCTTTAAGGCCAAACCATGATCTTCTCCTCTACTCAGGCTGCTAACATCAGCAAAGGTCATCAGACTTTGACCTTTCCTGCTTGTGGAAACTCATAAAATGTGAAATGTTTCTCAGCAGTTTGATGTTGCACATTAACCTAACCTGAAAAACGGACTCTGGAGGGGTACATAACGCTTTAAACTCAACTCAAACTGACACATCTGATGAGTTAGGAGTGACAAATAACTCAACTGTTTGTTCTTCAGTGCTGCAAATCTCAATTTTATTTGATCTTAGACAGATAAATGCAGCGATTTTTTTAGATCTGTTAATCCATAAATTAACTGAGAGTTAGTGTTAACAACAAAATCAGGAGCTGCAGCCCCAGTTTTAGGAATAAACATGTGCTTTTCTTCCAGTTTTCATGAATTACTTCGACAATCCCGGTGGCATGATTCCCACCTGGCTGGTGAACTGGGCGGCTAAGGTGAGAGCATGCACGTTCGCTCATACAAAACACTTTCTGCTTCACAGAAAACCTTTTAACCTCTTTAAACATGAACAGCTATTAATTAGCTTAATGGGCAGTGGACTTCCTTCCCTTAAAGGGGTCGCTGAAGTGTTAATGTGACTGTTTTAAAGTGTAGATTTGAGTCTGCAGGTTGTTTTGTGGAGTAAATCAACGAGATAGCGAGCAGCAAATCTCCCATGTAACGTCTGCCTGATTTACAGTAGGAAGAAACGGGTTTAGCTTGTGTAAACCAGCTTCATCTGGAGACATTCCTCAACAAAGGAGTGGATTTATGTGATTTGAATGGCTGCCTGTGGGGATTATGCTTCCTCGGCTGCACAAGGGGGGAAAAAAGCCGCTTCGGGGTGTAAAACATCGAGGAGGTGGTTGCGTATTGATCCGTGACATGTGTGACTCTCAGACTACAGCCACAAAAACAGGAAAAAACCTGGATTTTTGGTCTTTTTTTGTTGTTTTTCTTCCACAAAACGGTGCATCACAGCAGATCTTTTGCCTTTCAGCTCCACTCTGCACCCTCCTGCTCTCCGTCATCACACGTCCTCTGTTCTCACGCAGCCACAAACACTGTTTAGCAGCTCATTTGCATGTTTTCCCCGTTTCTCTTGAACTGAAAAAAGCAAAAAACTTAAAAAGTCGTTTTTCTCTGTCAACATAAAAACGTCTTGCTGGCAGATTTAGATGCATCCATTCTGCGCAGCGTTTTAGAAAACACCTGATAGACAGATGGTCCAAACACAGAGTTGGTGTGGATTTAAACAGCAACTGTCGACACCTCTCTGTGCATTCGATTAAACATGAAAGTGAGTTTCCAGGCTTATATTTATTAGAATGAAGTTGATTTAACGCCTGCACATGTTCGCTGCTGACCTACTAAGCAGATCTCTGATGAGAGGGCGTTTAAAGGGTTCACTCGCAGGCCTCACAGGCTCCATTCCTCCGCCCTGCTCCACGCTCCTCCATCATTGTTCGCAGATGTGTTGCTCGGTGATGTCAGCGGGCCCTCGGGTGGGTCCTCTTTGGCGCATGTGTCGTGTCATGTGACGCCCGCTGATAGACGATCTGTGTGTGTTTGTCTCGTGCAGACCGGCGTTCCAGGTTTCCTGAAGGACATGCAGAAGGCCTGCGGCGAGTACAGCAGCTACTGTCAGAAGAAATGAACAAAGCTCCGGCGGTACCTCGGCTCACGGCGACAAGGGCTCAAGTTTTTGTTTACTTGTTTTTTAGTTTCGGGAGTCTTACGATCAAATTTGACTTTTCGGTGTGTGGCTGCTACTCGTGGCTGCAGCATGCTGTGTACTCAGGCATGACGTGCATGACCGGCCGCCCTCATTAACAGGCTGGTGTGGAATCAGTCCCATTGTGCTGTATTAACTAAAGCTGTACTGTCTTCTCTGTGCAATCATTGTCCACTTGCTCCGGGTTTCAGGAGCTTTCATCTAATATTTTTTAAGTGTTGTTTAAAGTTTAAAAATTCTAAATCCGTTAAATTTGCAGCTTCTTGCACAGGATTTTATCATTTACAGTCACAGTTAATGTGACAGATGCAACATAAGGTGTTTTACTGTATGTTTAGTCGCACTGTAAACTTCCCACTGTTGATTTAAACTCACTGGAATTCACTCATTTGTTATAATGGAGTGAAAAAGACAAATCAGTACTTTAAGAGGAACGTGTTCCTGACGGGCTCTGTGTGGTTTCTCTCCGTGGGTTCGTCTTTACTCATGCAAACGTCGTCTTCTGACACTCTGCTGATTTATTATTATGGGTGCATATGGTGGAAGATGCAGTGTCTGAGCTAACACTGTGCTCCTGCTGCTGTACGTACAGGTGAATGTGGTTCAATCTGGTTACAAAAACCCTATTACTGTGTAATACCTCTGTGATATGCAATTTAATAAACTGTTATTTTAAATTTAGCGCTGTAGTGCAGCAGATTTACTCACATCCACTGCCTTAATGCTGATTTATGTGAAATGATCGCGTCAGATCAATGGGTGTGCACGCTGTCCTGCTGTCTTTACAGATAAGTCGCTACCATGGCAACCTGGCAGCAAACACTAACGGCTGCTAAGCAATGCACTGTGCGACCCTGACACTGATGCACTCAGTTGCCAGTTTATTAGGTGCAACAGACGAAAACTAATGTGATCTGATGCAGTAAATCCCTCACGGAGGTCATAGTGTTCAGTTTTGGTTGGAAGCTGCACTTTACTGTGTCGTTGCATCGAACTGCATTAAATAAGGATGTTTCTGTTTCTGCAAACTCATTAATATTAATAGGGTGGGCTAATGTGTAATTATAGTTTTGATGCAGTGCAGCTCAGCAGCACCCTCCAACTGCAGCCTTCAGGATTATACATCTTTGTGCAGTGCTGGAAAATTCCAGTTTTACTTTAATTGCTGATGTCTGATGTCAGGCAGGAGCGAAATGAAATTAATAAAATCACAGCACTAGATCAGAATGAACAGATATATCTGAAATAAACTGAGTTGCATTAAATGACAATAAAGAGAAAACAGACTCGTGAGCTGAACTTGACAGCATCTGGTGTTTCTACGCACTTTGACCTGAGCTGCTCAGCTGTAAAGTTAATTACTGTCAGGTCTACTGGGGGTCAAAATTGCACGTGTGATTTCCAAAGCAGATCTTTATTATGTTGCTTTAAAATAAAAATGAAATGCATTTTACTTTAGTTTGACTTGACTGCATCAAAAAACTTCAACTTCAGCCATCAGCGTCGTCTAATTCGGTTCAGGATCATGGGCGTACATTTATGGAAACATTTCTGCCGCTGCCACCATGACTGTACACGCACGCAGCGCAACACATGTCCAGAATCAACAAAATCAGTCAAAATAAATAACTTCATAATCACTTAAAGGATCTTTTCCATCATAGCGGCAGTAATGGGCTCCAACATCACACAGTGTTATAATTAATCCCTTTAATGTAGCAGCTGCAGCCCAAACTACGTCTCATAAACATATTTAGACCGTGGACTGTAAACATGTAGAAAACTCTTAATTAGACCTTTTAGGACGGGCATGTGTAGAGACAGCTGCTTTGTGTGAGAGGGCCCCATACAACATCCTGACCAGGAGGCAGTGCTGCTGCAGGTAAGGACCAAACAGAGACTGTGTTTAAGCAGCATGTTTTCCTGATGGAGTGATGAATAATGGAGTGAACGTGTGATTTGCAATGGGAGTGTTAATTTATGATAGTTGCAAGGGGTTAAAACCAAACTCTGGCAAGCTAGCTCCCTCACCATGCAGTGCTAACATGTGTGTGTGTGTGTGTGTGTGGCATGTTGGATCTGTGGCTAACCTCAGTGTTTGCTGCAGTTTGAGACGACCATGGTCACAAAAACACACCCTGTATAATGAAAATACAGCGTCCCGTTTAAAGCAAATTACCCTGAAAACCAGAGGACTTTGGGTTTTTGTCAGTGCGTCCATCTCCGCATGACATACAGGTGTGCAAAGCTGCAGAATGCTAATGCTAATGGTAGCCTGGCTGGGTGGTTACCTTGTGCATACGCTAAGCTAATAGCTATGTTTTCGAACTACTCGATGAATGTTTTGTTTGACGTGATGGACTTTAAATGCAGCGTCGTACCTCACATGTGTCATTTCATGCTAAAAACCAATGTTTGTGGGTATTTTGGAGGCTTCTTGATGGATCCAAGTGAAGGTTGCTCAGCTGCTCTGGTGGCAGCGTTCCTCAGCCATCAGCCTCCAATGAAACCCAACTCTTGGACTGTTGGTGGGGAGCGGACTGAGCGTTTGGATTGTGCTGCTGCTGCTGTTAGTTTTGCACATATTTCAGGTTAGCTTTAGCTTGTATCACTGCATTGGTAGTTTTAGTATTTGTTTGCTAGGGGCCTGAATGTCAGATCTGGACCACACAACCCCAACTCAGTCCACACAGCAGCTGGTCTGGAGCCAGTGTTATGTGCTGGGTTCTTCTGAGGGGCCATCTTTTAGTGATCACAGTACATGACCAAGGGTGATGGTGGTGGCTGCTGGGGTCAAAGAAAGGACTCGAACCACGGTTCACGTCCCCTGTGAGACTTGAATGAACCTGCCTAACGTTCAGGACTCGCATCACGTGTAAAATACTTAATTAAACCCAAACCACGACCTTTTCTACCAAACCCAACCAATTTCCAACACCAAGGTTGCTCCATCAGGGTTCACTGAACGACCTTTCGCTGATATTTAGCCTCAGTCCACCTTTTCCTGTTCCTCTGATGCCTTCACGTATTCTTGGATCTCAACCCTAACTTGCCTGGTTAACTCTAGGGTTGATTAGTCATCAATCGACCTGCATCGTGTCCATCAAGGCTGGGTGATTCATCAGGCCTGATGTACAGTATGATCTCATGGCCTCAGAGGGGTTTTACGTGGAAACGATGAATGACAGGGTCGTTTCCATGTTGACCCTATGATAAACCTCCCCATTACTCACCAACCACGGCGTTAAAAGTGAAACCAGGACAGGAACCTTTACCCCCCTCCGGCCTCCTTCCCAAGTGTTGCCAAGTGTTGGCCCAGATGTTTCCTGAGGGAAGAAGATGCTCGTTTGTTTCCTATGAGGTCACTCTGCTGGTCGTGTCCAGACGGCTTGGTCTCACCGTCTGTCTGCCGTGACGGAGCGACTGGATCTTTACATTGACTCGTGGCTAAGCTGTTGCTCTTTCACTAACAGACAACAGAGCCGATTGCATCGTTTCCATAAATAAATAAATGTTATAATTCAATGAACAAAGAGAAGGAATGAGTTCTTTTAGCTTTAAATGCTAAAAACCTGTTTTTATTGATGGAAAAGAATATTTTAGGGTTTTTTGTCTTTGTTTGGTGAAAGGATCTCGAGCTTGAATGTGGACTTTAGACATGATGTGGAGATAAAGACGGACACTGGTCCAAAATATGAGTCAAGTGTTGTTTTGCATGCGTGAAATTAATGTTTTACGTTGGAAAATTATGATTCGGGATCTAATAGAAGAATATTTCACTGTAGGCTTTGAGTTTTAATTAGAACAGGAAAAAAACAGTTTGGTGCATTTGACAAAAAGCTTGTTTTCTATTAAAAAACCCAGTAAATTAAAGGATCCATGTATTATTTATTAATCTGTTCACAAACAGCAACAGATCCTCCGGTTGCTCTGCATGAGGCTGCAGCTCTTCAGATGATGCTTTTGTACCCTCTGCTGGTGGAAGTTGTGCATTGACTGCGTTGGACTGAGAACTGCTCCCTGTGACGGGCTGCACGCATCAGCTGCACGCATCAGCTGCACGCATCAGCTGCACGCATCAGCTGCACGCATCAGCCGCAGCTTCCATGTTTCTCTTTATGTGATAAACGTGTTTCAATGCGTCTGAACATCTGAGCGAATGAGTTGAATTTAATGCATTTTTAGAAAAAGTCAAATATTCGTGGGCTGCACGGTCAGCAGCTTGTAGTGCCACATGCGAGAACGTGCTGTCATTGGCAGAACGATTCGTCCACGGTAACCTGCAAATTAGGTGAGGGATAATTTTAGGATCAATACATGGAGAAAGTGTGTTTTAGGTGAATCAACGCTCAAATAAAAGCTGGATGCAGTGATGAAGAACTTCTTAAAATACAAACAAAATAGAAGGAAACTTGACAATTTGTGTAAATATGATGATATAAAAGTTTCCAAATAACTCAAATATAATAGAAAGTGCTGTTGCATTCAGTATCATTGTGATGAAACCTTCTAAATTAAGTGGAAAATACAAAGTGTACAGCAAAATACACAAACAAAGACACTTGTATTGCTCAGACTTTATCAGTATTTATCATTAAAAAGAAGATTTAAGTTTGATTTTCAGGAATTTAGCGAAGGAAACTGTTGCCAGGCTTCGTTTCGGCATCAAAGTTTCACCCCGAGCTGCGCTGCTATACGTTAACCGGTTTGATGTGAGAGGCCGCGTCCTCATCCGTTTGTTTGGGAATAACAGCGGTGACACAGCTCAGACGCTCAGATCGCGCTCTAATACAACATTTTATCCGCTGGAATGTCTCGGGTGAATAATATTCGGCGCTGGAGTCTTTCCACTGCCAGTCCTTTCACAAATGGAAGACAAATATGTTTCTTGGCCGGCCGTTGTGTTTCAGAGCGAGGTACGTCTGATTGGTAATATACAGGGCTAATTAGCTTAAGAAAGTGATATAGTTTTTCTGCTGGACTGCTGCTCCCCCTTAACGTCAGCTCAGATTTCCCAGGTGCCTCGCTGTCTGCCAGAGGTAACAAAATAATGGCTGCGCTTGGAAACCTATTTTTCACTGTGTTTTCTTTTTTTTTTACTCTGTGTGTGTGTGTGTGTGTGTGATTTTTAATAGATCACTATTAGAGATATTGGTGGACTCAGGGGAATCCTTGACCCTGAATAGGATTTTATGTGTGTGTGTGTGTGTGTGTGTGTGCTCTAATCATCTGCATTTTCCTGCAGATTCAACATGAGGCTGTTTTCACAGAGAGGGTGAACCGGAGGGACCGGTCTCAGCGCGCGAGTCTCGTTAGTTTTGTCCGTCACTGAACAGGGAAGATACTCCGGTACTTCCTGTGATGCCAGCACGCCTGAGCGGCTGCGTCAAGACCACACGTTTCAGGCACAAGTGCATCAGTTAGATGTAAGTTTATCCATTATTGCGTGACCTGAAGTGTACAGAATTATTATTTTTATTCTTAGCATTGAGTCGTGTGATCCTACGATGTGTCTGATGGAGTTTACTCGTTGTTCCGATGGCCCATTATCCCGAAACCCAAAACGGAGTGAGGGATATCCCACTGGACTGGAAACTCATTGTGCAACAGCCTGTTAGTCCCAGATTTAAACTGCAGAAACGCACTTCCTCTGCAGGTTTCAGCCTTTAATATCTCAGTGGATCAGTGGATCTTCGTCATCATTGTATCAACTGACGGTTTGTGTTGTGAAACGGTTTGGTTTAGGAAAAGATCCTGGGTTTTTAAGGAAAGCAGTTAAGTGATTTGCATAATTTGCTGATACCAAAGTTTGTATCCTGAGATTAACAGGCTTTCGGAGGAATGGAAGTTCGTTTAACGGACTGACGTGGTGTTGGATCAATGGGCTTTTGGTCAATGTGACTTTTATTGGAGTTGGAAAAGGTTTTGGAATAACGAATAAGGGCGTAACACCTGTGTGACACCACCTGAAGGCAGAAATGTTCAGGATAGCTGCACTGGATATTAGAAAACTGAGTAAGAGTGCACACTTTCAGACTGATCCTTGTGTGTGTGTGTGTGTTCATTAAACAGTTGAGACCTTACGTTTATGCGATATCTCTCAGGGCTGTGCGGTTTGACCTCGTCCGGGAAAGAAGATCCGCCCTGCAGGAGCGCTGACACTCTGATGGCGGCGACGTGCTGAACAACATCCAGCAGTGTTTCTGGGTCGTGTTTGTGTAAATCCTTTGTGTCTCACTGCAGCTGGACGGTCAAGAGATCAGTAAATCATGCATCTGCAACATTTCTGTAATCCCCAATAAAACATTAATAACCTGTGATCAGATGCCAAACGCCAGATTACTCAGTATGCATGCAGCGGTTCGTTCATATAAAGTGGATTAGACAGTGGTTGTGACTGTTCTACCGTGTTTTTGTCGTCTAACATCTCGTTTTCTGGCATTTCGTCGTTGTAAAGTCATAAAACTGAGCTGTCGTGTTTTTAAGATCGTTGCTGTTGTTGTCTCATTCCTACAGTTTGATTTTTTTTACCATAAAACAGGGAAAACTTGGATGAAGACCAGCTGATAATGCTCTGATGTCTCACATTCGTCTTCAGGCAGCTGCATAAAGCGCCGCAGCTACAACGGGACGTCGGCGCCCGTAGCCCAGCTGTACTCCTCTCTCTCTCTCTCTCTCTGAGTAAATCAAACGGCGAAACATTTGGAGGTAATTCGACCTCAGTGGAGTTAATTCATCAAACTGCACCGAGCCTAAGTGCTTATTCAGATGAGCGGTTTCCTATAAAAGAGCAGGCTTGTCTGCAGGCGGTGTAATTTAGATATGATCTATGTGTACGTTCAGGAAACTGCAATTCTCTTTTTTGTAATGTTCCTCTTTGTTTACTCCAGGATTTTATGAATATGCAGCTGTTTATGATCTTCCCGACGCTGTAACATCCCTCTGAATGTTTCAGTCCTTCAGAAAACAAACAAAACTTCTCCGATTTGATATTTTTTCACCCTCGTTCTTTGCAGAAAGACTTTCTGCGGTGTCTGTGTGTTGAACGCGCTTCGTTTAAAATGATTTTTGCTCCTTAATTGCTGGAAAACATTCAAAGCAGACTGTCTGGTGCTGTTTTCTCCGTGTGTGTAAATGTATTTCTGCAGATTCTTAATATACAGGTTGCCACAGAATTGATTCTGAAAGCTTTATGTCTGTGGACGGACACAATAGCGTCCCAGCTGTGGGAGATGCGCTCACAGGACCGTACAGGTGTGCAGCCGGGATCAAAGCGAAGGCCGCGCTCGCAGACGG
This sequence comes from Datnioides undecimradiatus, assembly GCA_008933995.1. Classification (NCBI taxonomy): domain Eukaryota; kingdom Metazoa; phylum Chordata; class Actinopteri; order Lobotiformes; family Datnioididae; genus Datnioides; species Datnioides undecimradiatus. The sequence goes on along the minus strand of WARS01003734.1, from coordinate 1,286,040 downwards.
GTGCAGAGTATTCCCTCTGCTAATGAGCAACAAGGAGGCTGCTCACGGGTCCGAGGGGCGTCCCCGCTGCTCTCGGTTCCTCGCAGTTTGTCGTTTGTGCGGGACACGCTGCAGTTTGGGCGACCGCCTCTTTACGGCGCACTTACAGTCGATGCTTTTCTAAATTTAAAAGCCCGAACTCTGCCGCGTGTCTGTGCAAGTATGGATTTGATTGCATAACCGTCCTGCTCTGGAGCGGCGTGGTTTAATGCCAGCTGTTTGTTTTTTTTTTGGTTCATTAAAAATAATTGTGTTTTCTACCGAGCACACCACAGACTGGCACCTCCTCTGAGTCGCAGCTCCTCTCCGGGCCAACATAAGCCCCGCATACCAAGGAGGGGACTACTTGTGTTTACCTCTCCCTTACCGGCGCAGACCGACTGCCGACTGAGGGTCCTCTCCTTTTTTCTTCTGTGGTTTCTGGCAGCCAACGCCAGATTCCTCCATGTCTATCACTGCAATCAGCAGGCCAGACCCGCAGTCAGCCAAGCAGCTTGAAACAAAGCAGCATGAGCGGCTGAACGTAAAGTAGGTGAGGCGTTTCTTTCTGGATGCCGAGGGAAAGAATCTGCGCTCTCTCTCTCTCTCTCTCTCTCTCTCTCTCTCGGCTTTGTCGGTTTTCTGCTCTTTGACATCGGAGGACAGCTCCTCTTCTGCTTCTCCTCGCCTGCTTCGTGATGAGCCAAAGTGCGTCAGGCATCATTTCCTCCTGAGAAGTCAAACTCTGGAGCAAAACCTGCTCTGAAATGTGCTTTAACACCAAACCGTATCACGCAGCTGTCAGTTTCTCTGTGATGTTGCTGTCGGACTGATTGGCTCCTGAGCTGAGTCATCACTTTAAATAAAACTTTCCCACATCTCAAATTATATCATTACCCCTCCTGCAGATGATGCACGTAAAACCAAAGTGCTGATGTGTTTAATGTCTCATTTAAATGGCAGAGGGTGTAAAGCATGCGGAGAATAAGGGTGCGGGTTAAAAATGCATGTAATGCAGAGACATGTTTACCGAGGAATGATAAATAGCATGATTTGCGCTGGCACCGTCCGAGTGCTTTTCTTGGAGCGCGGCTTTACCTTCGGTGATTATTTGGATTAGACCAAATCGTACAAATATGAGACCTGCAGGGAAACAATGCGGAGGATTTCTCTTTGAAACGTAAACACGAGGCTCAAGACGCCGTTTTCTGCTGTTTTAAATATTCAGCAAAGTTTAGCAAATCCCTTCCCGTAAAATCACGCGTTTGACGCCACTTTTGAGCTCTTCTGATGCACTGCCGTGCGGTTTTTGCCCGGCGGCTAAATCGACATCGTCAGTCGGCCACGTCGCTGCAGTAGCCGTCAGAGTTATTGAGGCCGTAAGTCGAGCGGCCGCGGCGATCTCATCCGCGCTTCCTGCTGCTCTCGTGGCAGACGGGTTTTCGTGCCCTGGCACGGGAAGGTGACGCCCTCGCCTTCTTTCTTCCTTCCACCTGAAATAACATCAGTGAGCGCAGCACCAGACCCGTCTGAGTCACTGAGGCAATCAGAGATTCAGGGTCCGTGCAGAGAGAGCGCAGGAAGGAGATGCAACGAAGACAAAGGTGTTCAGATGCTGCTTTAAAGTCAGGACAAGATGATCTGTTCTACATATGAGCTGCACTGTCTCACAGGGTCACTTCGTCTTGAGTTAGCCGTGGCAGACACACAGTAAATGCTCAGTCGCTGCCATGTTTTCCCCTTTTAACCAATACGCTCATGACTCAGGGTCACGTATCCAAGTTTGGGTTTCATGTTGCATTTATGTAAGTGCAAGGAAGGCCTACCTCTCACATGTCTCCCTGTGCTTGCCTTTGATTGGCTTATAGATGGGCGTGTGTCTGACGTTGGGAGTTGTTAGGTTCTCCTCTTCGGTTGCTCCATAAAGTCTCTGGATTTCAAACAGATGTCGGTTAAACTCCTCGGATCATCTCGTCTTCTGTGACTGAACGTCCTGTGATTGGTCCGAAACATCCAAACAAACCCTTTTTCACACTAGAAATGAACCGAAGCCATTGATAACTCACACCTGAGCTGAGCCCACCTCCTTTCAGCCTGGCTGTTTGGTCCAGATTGTGTTCCGCACCTTCAGGCAGTTGTGGAAACACCTGGAAAGCCCGAAGGTTCAACAAATTAGGGCCATTCGTCCAGAACCCGGTGTGACACACTGACCGATTGTCTTCAGCTTTCAAAGTGTGTGTTGGATGCTGCATTTAACAACCAAATCATCAAATTAGCCAAGAATGACACCGAGCCTCGGTATCTGCAGACACCAACGAAGAAGTGTGTTGATACGAATCTCCGCGTCTCCTCCGCCTCAGTGACCCGGCGCTTTCCCTCCGAGCAGTGAAAACAGTTTTAAGAGAGATGTTTGTTATTTCACACCGAGCGCACGGAGCCAGCAGTAAACCCGTCTGTGAACTTAAGTGCTCTTCTATAAACTTCTCAACTGTGTATTCCCTAGACCAACTGTTGGTCCGAGATGAATACGGGGCATTTTGGGACCAATAAACCCAAAATACACAAATACCTCGAATGAGATGTCTCACTGTAGGCTGCAGACTGATTTACTCATGCCCAGAATCAAAGGCCGCTCACCCTCCATACCGTGGGGTTTCACAAACAAAGCCGGAGTCGGGGGAGGACGCACAATGGCTGTGACAATATCACTGTTATTATCATGCCGCTGTTGTTCGCTCCACGCTATCAAATCGCCGGTAATAGATATGATTGGTGTGCTGCTGTAGGAAACGTCTAAAGTAACCCAGAATGCATTGCTTTGCTCGTAAAAAGTTGATTTTCAAGTTGCGTCTTTGTGCTTTTAACCCGTCATTAGTCAAAGGAAAACCTGAACGCCCCGAACAGCAGCAGTAATGAGCCGTCATGGCTGCTCGTCCGCCCGCCGCTCCGCCGCGACGCGCTCCGATATGATTGAATCCTGCGCCGTTTCCGGACACGTGCCTGCAAAACTACCCGGGCTGCGGCGCGAGCACATCTTGCAGCTTCATTAATGCCACCGCTCATTACGGCTTTGCCCTTGAATCCTCACACACACACACACACACACACACACACGGGCAGGAATCAGAAGTGTTTCGCAGCCATGGCAACAGAAACTCTGCCTCTTTGACTCTTTCCTGGAAAATTGCATCTTACCGGCCTGCGCTGCACGCCCGAGTGCCGCTGCAGAGCAGAGTCATATCTGCAAATGTTTACTTTATTGATTTCGCGCTGCACCGTAACGCCCTGCGTCCACAAACCAAACAGAGTCGACAAAATCCAAAAAACGTGTGTGCACAGATTATTCAATCGACTGCAGTTTAACCGGGTTGTTTTTGTTAGCGTGTCTGTGGAATCGTGGCGATAGGCCGAGATCCAGACTCTCTGGGGTTTTTTCCCCCGAGCTTGGCACGAATCGGCTCTGCCGCCGTTAACTTTGTGTTTCTAATTAGTTTAATTCTACAGTTATTAAGCCGTCTCGCAAATACTGAAAGGAATTCGCGCTGCAGCCCGGATTCTCAGAGCTCGACACTCAGGCTTGTCTGGATGAGTCTGGTGCCACGGTTCCTACGTGGGCTTGTTCCACATGCTGCAGTTTGTTGGAGCCGAGCAGATCTGAACTGTCAGCCGCGCACACGTGCTTCAAAACGAGGATGCACACAGGCCGAGCTGTGCAAACACTGTGAGGGGAAACTGTTGACTCCTGCTGAAGCGGAGGATGAGTCCATCTTCAACCTGAGCTCGACTTCTTTGCTCCTTAATCTGATTTCCCTGAAAGAACACCAGTCACTCTGTGCTCACTGTTGCACGACTCTTTCTCTGCACGTGCACGTCTCTCCCCGCTGTTTAAAGCTGCGTTGGTGATAGTTATCATGTTATCCACGGGCTCGTTGCATCGGATCGATACCGTGGGGCTCGGTATCTCGTGTTGTTTCCAGAGAAGATGTTTGAGTTTTGGTGAAAAGATGGAAAATCAGAGTGATTTCAGCACCTTAACCTTGTTTTCAATGAAACAAACAGCTGTGCAACAGCTTTTCCTGAGTAATCTGCTTGAGATGCTTCTGATTTTTAGTATTTTAGTTTATCTGTGAAGCACGGGCGCAGAGAAGCGCAGCTGCCTGATGGTTACTGATGGTTCAAGCTCAGAGAAATGAATCTGACGCGTTGACGAAATAATGAATCAATCATCAGAGTTTGAGTCAATCAATGGTTTCTGCAGTGAATGAAGAGACATAAGCCTTTTATGATGTGTGATTAACCTTTAGTCATCTCTGTGTCACTCGGCGAAGTGTTGACCTCCTGCGTTGATCTCGGTCCCTGAAACGACCCTTTGGGTTTATCTGAGACCGGCGCTGAAGTGACGGATAAGTACGTCTTTGAAGTGACAGGAGGCGTTCGTCAGCTCTCTGGAGAATATACGACGCCGATTACAAGCGTCGCCGTATGATCTGAAGTCTTTAAGCGGTTTACCTGCCGCCGGCCTCGGAGCGCCGCTCTGGACTCTCGAGGCGGATTGAGAGGAGCGAGCTTTGCCCTTTAGTCCCCGGAGAGGCGGCGGTCAGGACGGGGCTTTGTTTAGTCTAACCCCGCAGCGTTCCCTCTGCTCCTTAAGCCTTTGGAGACGGCGATCTCAGAGCGTCTGAACGACCAGCGGCGCATCATTCACAGCCAGGGCCTCGTCTGCCGGCGTCAGCGGAGTTCAGCTTCAGACAGGAAGTGCGTGTGTCCCTCGCCGTGTTGCACCAACATGGATTCAAAAACCGCAGTTGCAGCAGCTTCTGCTGTTAAATACATGTTTAATGACGTTTCACTGAGCTGTGGACAAACGGCTGAAACTGCTCAAACAGCACAGGTCTCACTGATACACGCTGAATATTCTGTTTGGTAAAGTACAGTCAGTGTGTTGTGTGATCAGCTGATTGGGGCTCTGCATTAATGGAAAAGCAGCATTTTACTGTTCTCTTTGTTTCAGCTCATCAAACTGCAGCTGACTGATCTGCTGACCATGAACCAACTGATCGTTTGCCTTGTAAAACAGAGAAACGTGGCGGCGATGAGCCCAAAATCACGCTTTTACACTATTTGTTGGCTCCATCTTTATATTTATCACAAATACTTTGAAGTATTTTAAAGGAAAAGCAGCAAATCTCCACTTTTCCACCTGGAAGTGACTTAAAATAATTCAAATTGTTCTTTTATTCAACATTTGTGTATTTCGTATGGTAAACCAGTAACTGAAATGTCAGCTGTGGTGGGGTAACGTGCAGTAACGCGAGGCCTCTTTGCGTTACTGTGCGACTTCGGTGAATCTGAACTGAGCCCATTTTATTGTTATTTAAACTTGTGTTGTTTTGCCTGCTCTCTTGTGATGTTACGTGGCTGTTCACGGCTGGAATAATGTGTTGAGGGACTGATGTTGATCTGTTGAGAACATCATCAGTGAAACACGCCGTACGAGTTCGTCCTCAGCTGATCGGCCCGTTTGTTGCCGCGGAGCATCCTGGGAAAGAGGCGGCGACGCTGAATGAATCAGCTGTGCAGGGACGCAGACGACATCAAGCTGCAGTCTGTTGAAGTCGGCAAAAGCCAGAAGACTGAGTGCTTTGTTGTTTTGCTGAAAACCCTGCAGGGCAGTCGATGGACGTTTGCAGAAATGCTTGAATAAGTGATCTCCCTCAAACATTTGGCCCCGTTAGGCCACCGTCGCTGCTCCGAAACCTGCTCGAATTATTGCTGAAATGAACCAAAATACCCGCTTTTTTCAGATTTCATTCGTCTCTAATATTATTTTTCTTTTCATTCGAGCTCCGCGCTTCGTCTTATTTCTATTTTCTGTTATGTAAAAATGAATCAGCAGCTGTGGCGGAGCCCTGAGGGATCTGGGTGGTCCGAGTTGACCGTCTTCCTTTGTGGGGAGCTTCTCGGTTCACTGTCTTTGGACCACTCAGGTAACTCGAGCGCCTCCTAATTAATTGTTACAGCATGGCAGAAGGCGGGGACGCCACCCACCCCTGCACACAAGCCCTGTTTTTACTTTCAGGCCTCAGCTGGCGTCGGATTCAGGTTTTCAAAGAAGGAAAAAAACAGAAAGTTGTAAGCGGTGAGTCAGTCCCGGGGTCGGGTACCGGGCCCCTGTCTCTGAGCCACTGTTTTCATACTTCAGTGTCTGGGAAGCCGAATTGGAGCAATAAATGTTCTTATGATGGATTTTCACGGCACGGTTGGAGAATCGGTCGGGGCAGCTGGACGGAGCAGGGCGGCGTCGAGCTTGAGCGTAAAAACAGATGGCGATGGCGAGGACGACGCTGGATTGATGTCGTGTTTATCAGAGGCGCGTCGTGGTTCCAGTCGAGTCAAAGTCTCCAGTTTCTACGTGAGTTCACACAAAACATCGAGATTACAGAAGCTTTCGTTTGACCAGAAGACACTGATCCTGCTCGACGACTACATGAACCCTTCTCTGGCTGGTTTCTCATCAACCATCACTTCGTAGACACGATATCCCAAATCACAACCCTGCCAGCCCAGGAATTATACATTTACTCAAACTTCCACAGGCATATTTTACTTTACAAAGCTTTTATTTTGTGTTTTGTTGTCCCGCAAACTCCATACAAGAGTAGTTCAAGATGAAATATCAGTGCAGTATCATAGACGTTCATGCAAAGCCACAAATTATCCACCGAGGAACACGCAACCACAAGCATTTCAGTGATGCGCTCCTCTGACGACGGTCTTCTGACAGGATGCAGCAGTTTGCATCGATTAAACATCGAAAACCGGTTTCATCATTCGACCAAGACGCATTTCGACAACTAAACGAGCTTTTAAAAAGGCGATTTCTCAGTTCTTTCCAGACGCAGCACAGTAGCTGTTATATTAGTCAGTTGTGGAAGTTGCTGCAAAACATCATGGACAATATGTGATTTTAGTCTGATTTAATGATCATTGGGACGACGTTCCCTGATTGGTTTAATGAAAAATTGGCAGGATGAGGCAAAAACAGGGAATTTATGTTGTTTTAAACATGCAAAAGTAATAATTGTGTGTATATATGCTTTAATATAAAATGAAATATGTGGTATCATGGCAAAATGTGTCAGCTTTTTAGCCATGTCAACATCAGGTTTTGCCTCATCTGTGTGTGAAAACAACAAAATATCCCCAGTTGGGTAAATGGAAACATGCAGGCCTTTCAGAATAAAGCTCGCAGATGAGTGTTTTAAATAAAAACGGCTCAAATCGTTGCAAAAATGATCTAAAATCACACTTTTTTCCAGATTCAGTGCCCGATCATCTTCAGTCTCTCTCTCTTTTTTTTTTGAGGGACATGTTTTGAAGCGAATAAGCTGTCGCTCTGCGGTCAGGTCAGCAGAAATACACGAGCTTTTCAAAATAAAGCTCACAGATAAATGTTTGTTTTGGTTTAGACGACCAGAGTATCGGGTTGCGTTCAGGAAAAGACGGCAGTCTGGGCTGAAATGCGTACACGAGTCGCATAAATCCATAAATAAGTGGACAGCGACGTGACAGCCATCGGCGTTTGGCGCAGACTGCGTCGCTCTCCGCTCTGCGCCGCTCTCCTCCGGCTGGCGCTGCACCTTCACACGTGCACACATTTACCTTTGCACATCAGTGAGACAGCGACAGACTCGCCGCGCTGCAGCGTTCCAGCAGGAAACAGGTTTTCTCTGTATAATCCAGGCCTCGGTCCAGGAGTGTGTGATTGTCCTGCCTGTCAGTCACTGCTTAACTTCTTAACCACACTTCTTTCCGCTCTAAAAATAGTTTTTATCAGGTTTTTCTGTTTTTAGCAGTGAAACTCGGCAGATGTTACGTAATTTAACCCCTTAGAGGCTCTGACAGACCGACGGCTTCCTGCTCACGGTGGTTTTTACTGATTCAGAGCAGCTTTAAAGGCACAATAACAAGCTGCACGTGCTCATATTTACATCCAAGAGTGAAAAATTCATAAATTTAAAGCTTTTTTTTCCTTTTTTTACAGACGGACTGATCGGGCCTTTGCCTTCATATGGGCATTAAAGCCCAGCTTCTGTTTTTCTTTAATAAAGCACCAGCTTGAGTCGCAGAGTCGGCAGGGATCGACCATCCCCGATGCTGAGACGAGTTAAAGATCTTAAGCTGGGTGTCTCTGCTCTGCACCCAGTGGGCTTAGACATATATCACACTGGCAGCAGGCTGTTTGCTTTCAACCCAGCCCCCCCCCACTCCCGCCTGGGCAGGCCGCTGATCCCACCCCCTCCTCCTTTACTTCTATCTCCCAGTGAATCCGCTCTCGTCGGGGGCACGGCGTTGAGTTTTCACAGCCAAGCAGCACCACGCTGGCCGAGAATCCCTTTGATCCCAGCGAAGAGCTCGTATCTGACGGAGCTACTGAACGACCTCCCCGCGCCGGGTTAATGACATGCACTTAACTCAGCGCCGAGATAAGGAATCAATAGTTTTGAAACGGGGGGAAATATCTGTTCTGCTCCTGCAACCAGAGCACAGCAGCCATCTGACGAGCATCCAGTTCATTAGAGTCTTTATTGTAGCTGTAAATACCAGGTGTCAGGTACGTTTTCCTGGGAAAAACACTCTGAGAGGAGCAAGAGGAGTGAAGCGCTGACAGAGAGTCCAAAAACAGAAGACGCGGCGATAAATCAGCTCAAACAAGGCAAAAACAAAGCCAGTTAAAACACATTTTGAGGCAGAATTTCAGCACAAAATGCAGTTTTTTAATCAGAAATGGGACAAAACTTTACTTTAAGCTCATTATTTAGCATCTCTGTGCATTATTCATCCTGATAAATGAGCCATTATAAATAATAATGCAGGTTTATTTGGCTCAGAGGACTTTACAGGTGCACATCAATGTCAAATCCTCAGTTTATATGATTAATGCTTAGTTTTTACTGCGTCATCTGTTCGGTTACTACAGGAGGAGCTGTAGCTGTTGACAAATCGCATTAATGAACCCGGCTTACAGCTGCATTATTATGGGTTTTTAAGCGTTTTATTGTGAAGTGAATGTAAGTGCTGAAGGTTCGGGGCTTAAATTGTTCCCAGAGAGGGTTTGAGTGCAGTCAGACCTCCAGAGTTCACACGGCAGGGGACGAGCTGGAGAAACACGCAGTGATCCTGAAGGAGCACTGTGAACTGTCCTGCTGACCCCTGGGACTCCTTTGATCACCGGACCTTGGTGACAGTGCGCCATTCCACGCCAAATTGCCATGTCACAACATGGCAGACCATCTATCAATCTGGATTTCCCTCAAAGAAGCCAACGTTTATCTGCAGCAGATTTAAAAGTGCTGCAGGACGGCGAAGGAGACAAAACACAGGGAGCGCAACTCCCTGCAGCACATGTGAGCCGCCCCCGACTTATTCTGCTGCAGAAACCACTAAAGCATCGATTTAGTTCATTTATAGGAGCGAAATCAACAGGTTTAATGACAAATGAATCATTTCTGATGTTTTCAAAGTCAAAAACTACCGATCTGCTGCTTTTCTCTGATTTCTATTAATGCGAATGATGCATTTCTCAGTTTTGCATGGTTGGACCTGCAGAACAAACGATTAAAAGACGTCGAGTTGTCGTCTTATAGAGCAAATAATTGATAAACAATGAAAATAATGAGTTAAAAACAGGAAATTAACAACATACAGTAGCTGTAAACCTGCAGTTCTAGTTTCCCTTTCATATAAATAAGATTAAAATACACATTTAATCTCATTTTGGATCCCATATGTTCATTAAATCATGTCGGCGTATTTGTCTTGTTTGTGTTTTCATAGTTACTCGAGTGCTGTTGCATCTGCGTGTGCAAAGAAAAGACATGAATTCACCGTAAAAGTGTGGAAAACTATAAATCTGAAGGTAAATGCACCTCAGTGGCTGCGAGCTCGTTTCAGTCTGCAGCACCCGGGCTGCTCGAGTCACACTGGAGCTGGAGGAGCGTGTGGTGAAGTAACGGCACGGGGGTGTTAAGGTTCGGGTTAAGATCAGATCGGATCGTTCTGGGTTAAATGTTTGGTTGTTGGGAGTCAGAGATGAAAGCGTTTGCAGATCCCAGCTTTCTAGTTTGCATTTACCACATTTACATCACGGAAAATGATGCAAAGTCGAGCTTTATCGGTTCTTTCTGCACCGTCCAGTTACCCACAGCGCCGCAGCTCGTCTGCTGAACGCCGTGGCTGTTGTTTTAATTAAACACATGAGTGCAACTGGTGTGTGGAGCTGCGCGGGGTGGCTCGCCCGGGCGTCTGTGGAGGTCTTTACGTTTCATTCTGCGTGAGAAAAGCGCTTCAGAAAACAAACGGCGGCCGGCACGCAGCGGTGGAACATGTCTTTCTGCCCGCCTGTTTACGTGATGCCCTAATTTAAACTAAAACAGATCTCATTGCTACGAATTGCCCGTTAACTTCGCCTGCGTGCGGCGCAGATGTGCCGCTTCGCCGTCCAATAAATTCGCCAAAATCAGGTTAGCGCTTCGCTTCAAGTCGCACTTATTTAGGATTTACAGGCAGCTTTTAAACATGTGATTCGGGGTTCATAACACGCCATCATGTAGCTGCACGCAGCTTTAACGGCTTTTAAACTGCCTATTAATGCAGAGTGTTTAACAGTTAAACGTAGGTTATATTGTCTTTTTATGCAGCAGCCTCCTTTTGCAGCTCTACCTCTGATGGGAAATAACAATAAGCTATTATATCTGCTTATTATTAACTGTTAACTGTTAATTAATGCTGCTTATAAACGTGAAATAGGAAGATAAAACAGATTAAATTCCACTTAGAGAGCCGCTCCCGTGCTCCTTCACCCTCTGCACGCAGCAGCTGCAGACGAACGTAATGCGAAGTGACGTCTTTATGCTCCCGGAGGCCGTCCAGGAATCCTGGGAATCTGCCGGGCGTATAAATCAAACTTAATCAGCCACCTGAGCAGGTACGGTGCCTCGCTGCTGTTTTTCCCCGAGTCTGACAAAAGCAAGACGGAGCCGAACAACCCGACACGTTTCCAGCGCTCGCCTGCAGGGCCCTCGGGAGGAATGCGTCTCCCAGTAAAGCGTCACCTCTTAAAGAAAGCGTATTACGTTACATACAAACATGTCATTTGTGGGACACTGGGGTGGAAATGTCTCCCCGGGGAGCAATCAGACTGACTCCAGCTTTTTAAAAAGTCTCCTCTCTCCGCCACTCCTCATTTTTCAGACTCCTGGAATTAGACGAAATCCTAGCTTGTAGTATTCGCCTTACCCGCACAGCTCGGTTACATTGATTAGAAATCAATTAACATTTTCCTGTTTTGGGGGGGCGTGGGAGTCGCTTTGTAATTCAACTCCAGTGGAGATCAATCAGAGCTGGGAGCGTTTCCGATGCTTTTATTCCTGCTTTCTTCTTCTTCTTCTGTTTAAAGAGCAAGAGCTGATGCAAAATCATCATTTATTGCCCCACAAAGGGTAAATTCCCTTCGCACTAAATCAATACAAACAGTGCAGTAAGTGCAAATACCTTGGACACAGTAGAGCATACAATGAGGAGCCCATTAGCTGAATTAAATGCATTTGTTTGCCGTTAAAGGACCTGTTTCACCCGATATTTGAAGGACATCTGACTAGATGAGAGAATCTGCGTTCCTTAACTGATGAAGCTGAAGTTGCTGTTTCAGTCCAAGTGTCAACAAATCCCATGAAAACACCAAAAACACCAACGTCCTGCTGTGCCCGTGGCCCTCGGCACCAACATTCATCACTTCTCTGAGGATCTTTCAAAGCGGCGTGTCAGCTGATGCAGCCGTGTGGCTCACTGATGTGTTTTCATTGGTTTCTGGACAATGATGGAGCTCTGTGGTGCAGAGGAAGAGGACCTAAGAGGCTGTCAAACACATTCAGTGCCTGTCAGCAGACGCATCACCGAGCTTCTTCCCCTTCAAAGTTGTCAGTTTGTGCAGAGACACAGCGCTCCCAACACAACAAGTACTGCTGTGCAACCTTGTAAAGCACCGTCTGCACCGTTTCATTTAATTTTTGTCACCACATCCAGCCACGATGGCGTCGGTGCAACCAAATCTGTCGTCCTGATCTGACGACCCCTGCCTTTGGTTCTGCAGCTTTTCCACAGCCCAGCTCGCTGTCTGCTCCCTGGGTCGTAGCTGGTGACGTTCCTCTGCATGATGGCCAGGTGCAGCTGCGTGCTCGTTGCTGTCCGTGTTGCATTTAGGAACAGCAGAAATAGTCAGGAATTCTTGTGGATAGCGGAAATGTATCTATGATAAAACCCGAGCCCCGTCCGGCCTTTAACTCCAGCGACAGAGGGCATCTGCTCGGTGGGACCCAGGGGTGGCTGTATGCACCCGAACATTTACGCACTTGGCACCGGCAACAAAGCAGCCATTCCTCTGGCAACCAGCGCCGGTCATTAAGCATAATTTGTCTGGTATCCCTGTGTTGAAAGTGCACAAAGGAGTGTGAGTAAAGCCAGCGTGAGGTTGTCTTCTGAGCTGTCATGTGGAGGGATGGTGGGGGCCCCATGCTGGGCGGCTGTGGTGGTGGATGTGGTGGTGTGGGGGGAGGCAGACAGCGACAGAGAGGCTGGCTGAGGGAGCTCCCACAGGACTGTTTGGGGACAGCAGCAACCCGAGAGGGACGCCCTCCCCTCCCCTCCTTTCGCCCCTCCAAATCCCACCTACAACCGCTGCACCACCCCCCTCCCTGCAGCCGTGTGTCTGACGGTTAAAACAACAGCCCCTGTGGCCAGCCAGGCTCCAGCTCCCCTACTGGATTTACGCTTGTTTCTCAGTTCCCACCGCCCTCCGCTCCACCCTGCTCCGTGCTCCATCACCAGCAGACCTCCTTCTCCTCCCGACTCTTTTCCTCTGCCGGGGCTTTTTCGTAAACAGCTCCCACAACGAGACGCCGACCTCACATCTAAACTTTAGCAGCATCAACATGTAAACGAGCAGCTGCACACGCGATAATCTCAGAGGGTTCGGTGTTTTTAGGCTGCGTCACTCTCTCCTACGATGAAGCAAAGAAGCAATGAGCTGCAGACGAGGTGCAGACGATTCAGGCAATCCTCGCGTCCGATCTGAACACCCTGCGTGTCTCTGTCAGTCTGCATGCTAAAGCTAAAAAGCTGCTAGAACCCAAAAACCAAACTGCCGTGCTGGAAGAGGCTCAACTCAACTCAGAGCACGCTCATCCTTTTCTTTGGCATTTCTGCGATTGTGCACCGTGAATTCCTCTCCCAGAGTCAGACTGTCCAGGCCGAGCTCTGCTGCACCTTCCTGACGCGTCTGATGCAGGAAGTTCAGCACAAACGACCTGAACTGTGGCGCACTGCGCTTGACTTTCGGCTTCGAACAACACACGAGGCTGAAACTGAAGAGTGTTATTCTAAAAGTAAAAGAGCCGACATAAATCCTCACTTGTTGAGAGTTTGCAGCACAGATCTGCTTCTGTTTTCAGGTTTTAAACGCCGTTCGAGAGTCTCCTGACGCAAACCAGCAGAGCTGCTGTTAAATGACAGAAACTTCTGATTTTTAGTGTCGCGTTTTATGACGAAAGCGGGAATAAAACCCCGATTCTGCCAGAAACGGCCTGAAATCCGGTCTGTTTGAATTCACAGCAACAAGTCTGTCGCATGTTGAGCCAACACGAGGAGGCCGGCTGAGGTGTGAATTGGAGGAGGTGTGAGAAGCTTATAGAGCCAATAAAGTGATTATAGGTTCCTTCCTATCAGGCCCACAGAGCCGCCTGACTGTTGAATGCAACCGTATCGTTAAACAAACATGTTGGTTTTGTGCTCGCGGAGGCTCAGACACACACGTGGTTTATTTAAACTCTCATTCATTGCATTTATCCTGACTCATGTTGATTAAGTCGAGGTGTTTTTGTTTATTTTTCCATGAACTGATGAATTATTTGGTCTAAGTTTGGGGACAAATTGTAATTTTAATGTCAAATTTCTTGTTTTGTCTGATTAACGGGTATTAACAGCAAATCTGAGCGAGTGGGACCAGGAAATGTTGAAACTTCACAAACTATCTGGCAGTTACTTTTATTAGATCGACTCTTTGATTCATTGACAAACGGTTTCAGCTCTGGTTTCATGGTCCTCGCTCCTGTCACGCACGATTACGTGGTCACGTTTCACGATTTTGCGAAGCCTCGGGCCTGAAACTACCTGCGCGTCTTTCCAAACGCCGCCTTTAGCCGAACGTTTGAAGCCACGCAGCCGAGATGAAAGTGAAGAATGAAGTCATGAGCGTGTCTGTCTACCTGCCGCCGTTGCCTCTTGGTTGTCTGACACACTGAAGCCACGTGGAGGCCCCGCTTGACGGCCTCACCCCGCTTGACGGCCTCACCCCTGATCTGCTGCGGCTGCCGGAGCTGTGGAGGTGAGCTGGGAAGCGCCTGGGTGGCAGGGCAACACACGGGGCCTCCCTGGCTGGCGCCTGTAATTTTACCTTCCCATTCATCAGCCAGAGATATTAATAATAACAGCACATCTGGATTCACTTTACTGTCTCGCGTTAACCCTTTCCACTGCAGCGCTGACTGCTACTGCAGCAGCTGGCCAGCTCCAAACCCCCAGAACCCCTCAACCTCCTCCCTTTCCCTCCAGCTCAAGTCCCATTCCTCTTGCTGTCAGTCTTCATTTCTCCGTCTCATCTGCTGCTGCACTGTTTTCCTTCCCAGCTTCGTAGAAAACCAACCAGCAGAACCAGGAAAGCTCACATTTACAGCCTGGTTAGATTAAATGTAGACAGAAACTGTTGTTACACATCACTCTTGTCTTAATGTGCTGATAACAAAGTCATAACTTTGTGCTAAACTGCAGCGGCTGAATCTGTTTCCCAGGGAAGGGATGCAGGGACATGTGCAAGGCCTGCACGTCCAGTAGCTCACTCTTTGGACTCTGAGGCGCGAAATGCATTAGAACAACATTGTTACTGCGCAGGAGGAAGTGTAGTCATTCAGGTAAATCTAAAACACGTGGTACGTGAAGGACGTACTGTTGAAGCCTCAGACGGTTCCTGGAGATTCACGTTATGATGCTGTGACAGATACTTGTGTCTGGTGATTGCCGAATATAAAGGTGCATAAGAATGATCAATAAAGTGCCTTACCGCTCCTTCAGCAGCAGCCCCTGGCAGTAAACCCCTAATCCCTGATACGTTTTGTACCTTTTCCTGAAAATCAAACGTGTTTGGCACAGTCAGCGGTCAGGAGTGTGGAGGTGAGAGGCTTTTGCAGGACAGAAACTTCTCTCCCGGGGCGTTTTTCTGCAACTGCAACTGTCGTTTTGTTGTTGTGCAACCGAAAATCACGAATGCCTTTTGAGGAGAGACGTTGCGTTAAGACCAGACACACTCACAGAATAAACACGGTTATTGTAGAGAGCTCAGCGGCATGCAGCTGCGGTACAGGTACCAACACTTACGCCGGGTTCTTGTCCGTGCTTGTGAGTCTACAGGATGCAGAAGAAGCCGATGTGTACAAATACGAACGTTGACAGAAGTGGCGTCAACCTGCACAAAGCAAATTAGCCAAGCAGGAAGTCAGACAGAGGGACTGCACCAAGGTTTAAAATAAAAACACCCTGTGCAGACGACCGTACCTGTGGTAACAGCACAACTGACCAAAGTCTGAGCAAAACAGCAAAATCAGGCACCGTCTGAGATCGAAGATGGGTCAAACAGCTTTGCAGCCTGGTGAACTGATCTAATGCAAGTGCGTTTGACTTCAGCTGTTGTGTTCAAAGTGTTCAGTACGTGCAGAGCTTCTTTCCTGCGCCAAGTTCAGAGAAGAAGGAGCTAATTAGCCGTGTCGTCCACTGCGTTCCTGTCAAGGTGTCAAACAATCCAAAAACCACTTTGTTTCACGTCAACATGAGACGGCGGGGAGTAAAAACTCAGACGCCGGCTTTGGCTGTGCGCCGCCGCCACTATAACGGCGTATGCACGAGTGTCCGTAGACACCTCGGCGTGGAGGCAGAGTAAATCACCCGGCTGAGCTGTCTATAGGTGGAGCCAGGGCCCTGCTACTGGCCGCCAGGCTTGGCTCCACGCCCGCCCGTCGCCCGAGCCTCCCGCTGGTGGCAACAGGTGACAGAGGTCTGCTGTGTGTAGAGCTGACAGCCCCCTCGCAAGGCGTAGGAACACTTGCTTCATTACCAGCCCCCCCCCCCCCCCTTCAACCACCGCCACCAGCTGTAGAAGTAGAGACGGGCAGACAGACAGAAGCAGAGGGAGGCTGTGCTGCTGTTTCTGTGGCACTAAACACGAGTTTGAGAGGAGGCAAAAAGCTCAGTGTGCATCACTCATCTGCTCATGAGTCAACACTCATGATGTCACACGCTGCCCTGCCAGCCTCACACACAACTATACTGTATTACCAATTTTCGTATAAAAGACCTTATTTATTAAAAAAAGGGGGAGAGTCGGCTCTTTTTCCATGCAGTGGACTGAGCCGTACCTCCCAGAGAGCGCCCGACTGTTAAACCATCGTGCCACAAACAACCTGCTAAAAACACTTAGAGTATTTCTCCCGTACAGAAATAAACACCGGCCAATTAGTGTTCTTATTTTTGGAACTGTTCTAGCTGCCAGAGGAGTTGAAAATATGACCGACCAGACGTGGCACGACACGGAGGACTGCAGCTCCAGCGCTGGACGTCTCAGCGTGGACGTCCAGGAGCTGCTGCAGCTATCGAGGCCGCACGTCGGCCTCTGGGATAGTTTATGTCTCTGAAATGAATCCTCGCCGCGGAACAATAGCGCCACTATTATCCGGCGCAGAGAGAGATGAATTCACATGAGGACAGGTCATCTTGATTTATGAAGTGTGAATTAGGAGCTGAGAGTTCGAGACCAAGGTGGGGTCGGTTGGAGGGGAGGAAGGGGGGTGCGTGGCACAAACAGGCGTCTGTGTTTTAGGGGCTGGAGACACCACGACCTCCCGTCATCCCCCCTCCTCCACCGCCGCCGCCGCCGCCGCTGCTGCTACGCTCTGACTCCTGGCCTGTTCGCTCATTCACAGGAGCCTCTGGCGCGGCTGCAGCTTTGGCTTCTGGTGATCTGTAGAAATCCAGCCAGATCGCCATGTGGGGATCAACGCCTCCGCGTCGGCAGGGGCGTTGAAATGCTCTAAATACCCCGCTAGCTGCGGCAGACGCCTGCTGTGCCTCTGCGCTGGTCGTCAGGCTTCATTTATATCACCCGGCGGGTTGACGGAGTGCTGAATCATCCATCAAGAGCTCAAGTATTTACTCTGATTCCAGTAAAATAAAGGCTGATCTGAAAAGTGCTGACCTGGACTTGCTCTTTAGCCAAAGTGAGGGAGAGTCCTCCGGAGTCCAAACCAGGGTCTGACCGCTACGAGCTGATGAATTACAGCTGACTCGGGTTTATTCTGTTAATACCTGCAAGTGGCCATTTATTGGCTCCACATGGGGAAATAATCTGACAGTGAGGAATAAACTTCTTTTTTGAGAAACCGTAAAGTTGTGATAACGAGGTTTTTACTGTCAAACGTTCAAGTTTGTGCAGCTCCACCGCTGGACTTCACTCCTGTGTCACTGCTGGAGGAGGCAGCTCAGTGGAGACTGTGAGACCTGGCTGACAGCTCTGGACCATCAGTGACTGCAGTCACATGAGTGCTTGTATCCTGGTTGCGATCTGGTTTTCGGGGTCCTGGTTTTGTTTTGTGCATGTTAAAGAAACTACCCAGAGTACTCAGAGGACACGGTGGCCTGTAAACACCTTCTCCTGGTTTCTGAACCTGCAGAACAGAGTAGCTGAGACGGTGAGAGGTCAGACCATCAGAAACCTGAACACTAATAGCCAGATGCACTATAAACGATGGAGAATCCTGAAATGTGCTTTTGCATGAGACCAGATGATATTACTGGGCACTGGAACAGAGGAGCCATGGGCCTTCATTGATCATATTTCATCATCTCCTTGGTTCCTGAAGCAACACAAGCTGCTCTGAGTGTCAGATGCATGAGTCTCGAGGCTCATCATCGGTTTGTAATGACGTGTTTCCACTGCAGGGGCTCGACTTGACTTGGAACCGTCTGTTTCTGGTTCGTCAGAAGTTGTGTAAAGTACCTGGTACCTCAGCGTTTCCTTTGACGCCACCTCGAGAACCATCTCTGTAATCTGATCTCATGCGACCTGGACACCAACCAATAATCTGTCCTGTGTCTTCAGTGCGAACGTGAACAATCCTGCATCACATGACTCTGCAGCGGTCCCGGCTCCGATTGGCAGCGATGTAAACACAAACACCCGGGTACGGACGGCTCAGTTCGTATCCTGCAGGATGCAGGGCGGCCATGTTGGCGTGTTACTGAAACTCGTCTTTGCTGCGCAGTGTGATGTTGGACTGTGCACCAGAAAGAACAAATAAAGGCAAATGCATCTACTGACAATGTGAAGGAGGTCAATCACAGACACGCTCTAGTGTCGGTAAAAGATGATCGGCTATAGCCGCTCTCTGGACGACCGTACGTGTCTGTTTCTTTAAGCAGGAGCACTGTGTGTCCTGTTGAGCCAACGCGTTGATTCCCCATTGACATCAATGAGGCGTCCATTGTGTTTTTCACATTAGTTTTAATCTCTGAGGTCAACGTGCAGCGTGTAAAAGTTTGTTTTGATTGCACTCGACAAAAGAAATGCGCAATAAAATTCAAAACACTGGAAAAATGATTGTGCAGAGAGGAAAATGAGCCAGCGACTCTGAGGAGGACGAGTTTTAAAAGAAGTCGTAGTTAAGAGTTACGAGCCAAACAAAGGTTAGTGAGTACTTCTACTGCAGGTTTGAATCCAGTCAGCCATCAAGCCTTTGCAGGACTTTAGGAAAACGAAAAACAAAGAATTGCAAAAATCACCTTCCATGCGTATTATGCAGATAAGCTCGTGTGTCACCTGTATGTCTACATACAACTGCAGCCTCCCGAGCAATCACTGCGGACTTTGTTCTGACTTTGGGTTTAATGACTTTGTTTGGATGCAGGGTGTCTGTCTGCGAGGGCTTTTATGGAGGAATGGAAGGAACACACACTCACACAGGGCTCTGGGTGCTTTGAGCATCAGCTCTGCAACCTGTGGGAAAAGTGAGCTAAATGTGCTAATTATAGAGCTCGTGAAAAGCCACAGATATTTATGAGCGTTCCCTACAACCTGAAGATGACTCTATGTAGATTTGACATTAAGAGTTCGTTTGAATAGCACGGCACGCGGCTTTATTGGCTGCAAAGCTCAGCGTTCGACTCGGTGTCACGCAAAAAGCTTTTAAACTAAACTAAAACTTCTTTAGACGCTAAAATCTAAAGTGAATCAGTTGATTTTCATGTTTCAAGTTGATGAAAACCTGAATTTGTTCTGTTATTTGATCATTTGAGGCACAAGACTGACTCAGAATCAGTCTTACAGAGAACACGAAGGCAGCAAGATCCTTAAATTCTCAAAAAAATAAATAGTGTGGCCTGCAAGAATGCAAATCTGCCATCCGACTCGTGGCCAGCGGTCCGAAGTAGCAATTAATTTTAATTAAGCTCCCAGCAGGAGTGATTATTGTGATTGTGTGCTCTTGGATTGCAGAGGAATGGAAAAAAGTGCTAAACAAACTAGCAAATTGCACACCTCCCGAGCGCCAGAGTAAACAGAATGGCACCCACTTCGTGTCTGTGTGTATTCAGCTTGGCAATGTGGCCTCAATTAGCACGAGGTGTGAAGCGGCGCACTGAGGGGAGATAAAGCGTGTGAAAGGTGCTTTGTGCTCCCCGAGCGACGGTGTAACCGCTCTGCGTCGCTGATAACCTCCGCCGTCCGATGCCGAGCCTCGGCGGCTGCGCTCGGATGAGTTTTGTTTTCAGAGCGCGGCTCCTGAAGCAGATTCTCCGAACGTCTCGTGTGGTTTGCTCTTTCCACGGATGAAGGCTATCACGATCACTCGAGTCCTTTCTGTTTTTGTGTGTGCGTGGGTGTGTGTTTCTACCTGAGCGTGCCTTTTCTTGGTCCCGGCGCTGACGGCGTCTGCCAAGGCAGAAGTCTGCTTTTCCTCACTAAATGAGAAATCAGCAGGGAAGGCTACAGTGACCTGTGCACGGCGCAAGCAGGCAGATTCATTTTGAGCGCGTATCCTTAAGCGCAGGTTTAAAAGTCTTCCCCAGAACCAGACCGCCGCGAATAAAAGGTCATTACACCGGTCTGTGTTTGGAGAAGAAAAAAGAAAGTCCTCCATTAAGCAGGCGTCTGTCTCAAGCAGCCTGTCTCATCAAGGAGGGATATTTCACTATCAGAATGTTCCTGTGGTAAAACAGTAGGAAGGGATTAGAAGAAACAAAAACAACTCGGCATTAAATGAGCCTGGCAATCCCGGTGACACTTAATGAGAACCACATTTGGACTTCGCCCGTGCAGCCGCGGAGCAGCCGCTGGATGTGAAATATTCCGGCGTGTGAAAATATGATTGAAATTCCTGGCGCGTGCGATTAAAGTCGGCTGCTTTGTTTAATTTGCAAAGCAGAAAATTAGCCTTTAGCGTCTAACGGCGGAGCGTCGCGGCGTTTTCGGGCCAACGGCGTCCCCCCGTGTGAGAGCGCCGGATTGATCTGTCAGCCGCGTGTGTTTTTGGGAGCGATGGTTTATGATACGTGCCGGTCAGATGAAAAATATAAGGGTGACATTTTCCAGACTTTTCACCATCATTTGACCGTAAACTAAATGAGTCGTGTGCTCAAGTGCTTGTGTGAATTAGCTCATTCAAATTGAAACAGAGATGCATTTATCTAAAGCGGATGGTTTATGGCTGATGTAGCAGCTGGCCTAAGTTCTTCCATTAAATTATTTTTCAAAGAATGATTCTCTGAGCGCGAGTTTAGACAGGTTCGCAAATTGTGATACTTTCCATGGCTGCTGCTTAGTGAGCGTTGTTTATTTGGGAGCTAATTTGGCCGGCTTTATTGAGAGGCTCGCCGTGGCACCGCTACAGGCAGAAATACTGTCCCACTTGAGCTGGACACGGGCAGTAAATGCGCTGCAAAAAGTGCACTTAACAGGCCGTTTCATCTGGCGCTCGGGCTGTAAATTGGGCCTTTCTTCAGATTAGTGAAAGGCTCCGCTGATCAGGTGACGGCACTTCACTTGTTTCATGGTCTCTGAGCCTTAAAGGCAACGCGGGAGGTGACTCCTCTCTGTATCTCACTTTTAACATCGTGCTCTTTATTAAAGCTGCGTCATGTTTACTCTGCACTCCTTTAATGGATGTGAATCACCGTACACACCACACGCACAACGCCGGCCTGGCAGGTTTGGCGTCTTTAGAGACTTCGGATCACGTTTAGCAGGACTGAAAGACGTCTGACCGCACAGCACGACTGAGCCACTGGCTGGTTGCTGCTTGTTAAGAGCCTTCATTTGTTTAAATGTAAATTATTATGGACGAAGTAAACTGAAATCACCCAAAACAGAAGGACGTGTGCAACGTGTGCTCAGATGTATATAATGGGTTTTTTTAATCCACCAGCTGGACACTGAACGGAGGATTCGTCTGACTTGAGATCAGAGCTTCTCTGACTCTGGGCGGAGCACGGTCGGAGCCAGGACGTGGATCTGTGGTCCAAAATGTTCTGGGACATTTGAAGCAAATGAAGCGTGCCGTCCAAACTGAATGCAGCTTTTACCTGTGAGGAAAGAAACACAGCGGAGGATACTCCTTAGAAACAAGCAGGAAGACCAGAGTTCGAGTCAATATCAGACAAGTGTTACTGCAGATGCTTTAACACGTGAGCAGCGCTGATGTTGATGAAGCTGGTGAAGAAGGAGCTCATTGGAACTGTGATTTACTTTGTTCATGAAGCAATTTACATACAAACAAACGCACCGATCATGCAATAATGACTTTGTTATGGAAGAATATTGAAGAAGAGTCGAGTGAAACAGAAATTTAGTCGAGTGTGCAACGAGGGAACGCCTGAAGAACAGAAACGGATCAAAACTAGACACCAAAAGCATAAATGTAATGTCCTGAACAAGAGGAGACATGTGGAAACCGGAAGTGCAGCATAAATAAGGCAAAGCATCATAAATGCATGAACTGATCGTGAGTATAGTTTGTATTCAACGTCTCGATCTGCAGAGGAACCGGTGAGTGTGGGAGCTGCATGAGGCGCAGACCTGCGCTGAGGTCCCGGGAGACTCTGCGCCGGTGCCTGTGGGTGTCTGTGAACCGAGGGATTCTCCAGATGAAAGACTTCAACAATCGTTCCCACTGTGAGGCGCATTCAAGGAAGTCTGGAAAACCGACAGGGGGCGTCTCCTCTCCCTGCACACACCCCCTCCACCAGCCACCCCTCCCTCACCCCCTCGGTGCGGTGGAAGAAGGAGGTATTGGGGATCTCCTCCTAGACAACAAACCCACATTCAAAGAGGGGCACACGAATTACGTCACGCTCCGTGCGGTGGATATAACGGAGGTGGCGCGTTACGCTCAGCGCTTTTCCGTGGAGGAGACAACGGGAGTCAATCATGCCGAGCCCGCGCGCACGGAGCCCGAGGAGAGATCTGAGCTTTGTCACGCAGTTTGTCGTGGAGAAATAGCTTCCGCTCATGCCGCCACGGGCCAACTTCTCCCTCCCGTCACGGATTTTCATCATGGGAAACTGAATCTGAGGGGACACAACGAGACGCAGGTTTGGATACGGCTCACGCGTAATTGCGCACAAGAAAGTGGCCCCGTAGCAGCTCCGCCGCGCGCACTGATCTCACCGCAGGACCGCCTGACATGGATCAGTCCCAGCAGTGCGTAGCCATGTATCTGCTGGTGCTCTCCCTCGGACTTCTGCTGGACAGGGGGATTTGTCAGCACTACTACCTTCTGCGCCCCATCCCGAGTGACAGTCTGCCGCTTGTGGAATTAAAAGAGGACCCGGACCCGGTCTTCGACCCCAAGGAGCGGGACCTTAACGAGACCGAGCTGAAGAGCGTCCTGGGAGACTTTGACAGCCGCTTTTTGTCGGTTTTGCCTCCGGTTGAGGAGAAATACACCGGGAACGATGAGCTCGATGACTTTGAGATCCAGAAGCCCGGCGGAGTACTGCCGAAGGAGATCCGGGCGGTGGATTTCGACGTCCAGTTCGGCAAGAAGCACAAGCCCAGTAAGAAACTGAAGCGGCGGCTGCAGCAGTGGCTGTGGGCGTACTCGTTCTGCCCGGTCGTGTACACGTGGACCGACCTGGGGAACAGGTTCTGGCCGCGGTTCGTGCGGGTGGGCAGCTGCCTCAGCAAAAGGTCGTGTTCGGTTCCGGAGGGGATGGTGTGCAAACCGGCGAACTCGACCCACCTGACGGTGCTCAGATGGAGATGCGTGCAGAGGAAAGGGGGGCTGAAGTGCGCGTGGATACCGGTGCAGTACCCCATCATCACAGACTGCAAGTGCTCCTGCTCCAGTTAAAGAGACTCCGAATAAATGATAAGCTCAGTATTTTTGTGATTCTCCTCTCACGTGCACTACCGAGTGTAGGAATGTATTTTCTGTATATGCGGTGCCATGCAGTTATATATAGCTCACTGTACAGAGTCAGTATTATTTGTAACCAGAGTCTACTTTATTTGTGGAGAATATCGGTTATATATTTTGTATTTATGGAGATATGGCGCGTAGAGCCACGTCAGGACTTGCTTGTTTTCCATATTTGGATGAAGCAGATCGACCTCAGAGTTAAACGTGGATCATTGACCCGGCCGCGGACCGGTGACTTGTTTTATCCTGTAAATTAAGGAAATGTGCTATTTATTCTTTATATTGGTACAATAAAACGACACTGAAATGATTTGAAATGCTTTGCTTCCCCTTCTTTCGAGCACCTCCGGCCCAGTTTTAACGCACCACTTATTTATTTATTTATTTATTTGTTTGTTTGTTTGTTTATTTACAATCCTGCGGTTTATACAGCGTGTCTGCTTTACTCTGTGCCACAGTTTGTGTTGTAACACAGCTCAGATTACCCAGAGGTGTTTGGCAGCAGATATCCCTGATGCGCATTGGATAAGTTATGGTTTCATTCAGACATGTGGTCAATAGCTGCTCCAGCACTGTCTTATCACTTTAGGCTGTCAGTCACACATCAGAGCTGTTACAGGCAGATAAAGGAGGCAGCAGAGGTTTCAGTGATTCAGCAGCTGCTAACAGATCTCACTCTTTCATCTGAGCTGCTCCTCCTCCCCATTTGCGGCCCAGCAGGAGCCGAGCCGGGGAGAGGAGCCGGCTTTCTGCTCCGGTGGCAGGAGAGGCCGACGCTCCACGTGTTGAAACCAGTCAAACAGATCAGAAGTGCTGTTCTCTCGTCTCAGGCGGCGTCAAACAGCCAACGCTCCGCTCAGTGGAGCTGAAATCTGCAGCGTCTGGTTGATCTTTGTGCTTAGAGACGAACCAAAATAAGAGATCCAGTCGACTGCAGCAAACACAGACACAAATAATAACAGAGCAGTAACTTTTAATCCACTAAAGTCTAAAAATCTTAGATGCAAGACTTTCAGTAAAGCAATGTGGTTGTTTATAGATGAAAACCAGTATCCAGATACTCCCCTCACAGTGAGTAAAGTAGCAAGAGCAGTAATTAAATGACTGCTGTATAAAGTTAAAGCGTGGACTGCAGCTGTGCATTTGAATTCTTAATTAAAACACACAAACATTATCTGCAAAATGCAATTAAAGCAAGTAAAAGTCCTCATTAACCAGCTGAATGTCGTTTAATGTCACTCATTTATTATAATGCTGCGGAAACACGTGAGCAGCATTTTAATGTTCTTCTGTGCTGTATGTGAGATATTCATCTGCACAGCGACCGGTGACTTGTAGTGAAGGTAAAAGTGCAGTATTTCCCTCTGGAGCGTAGTGGAGCAGAAGTGTTGAAGTAGCAGAAAATGAAAATACTCGAGTAAAACTCCAGCTCGAGTACTGAGTCTGTTCCGCGTGTTCATTTTCAGATATAGACACGTTTTTAAATGATTGTTGTTCTGCCCTCTCAGTGTGTGGTAGTGCTGCGTTCACTGACCCCAGACATGTGAATGCATCGCCCACTGCTGTGTAACACACACACACACACACACACACATTATCTGGCACCGAACATCAGCGACCGCTCCACGTCTTGGCAGCCGGGCTCCTTCCTCTCGTTTCACTGCCGCCACATAATGACCGACTCTGAATCTGACGATTAATCGTTAATCTCTTCAACTCTTGAACTCGTCCCTCCAGTTTCTTTCATAAACACGTTAAAACAAATTGTTTTCCACTGTTTAAAGTTCATACTGTGCGTCCCGTGTCAGCTCCACCAGGAGCGGCCATGTTTTTCTGTATTTCGCTCTTAACGGCCGCGCCGTCACATCAAAGGGGAATCCTGTGGGTGTGTTGCGTGATGTTTTATTAGCGTTTCACCCAAAATTCAAACTGACACTTTGGTATGGTTTGGTTTTTTTTTAACTTTTGGAAACTTCAGGATCTCCCCCCAATGAAAGCGCTGTGGGTTTGTGAAGCGGGAGCCGTCGGTGGGTCACACAGAAGTCAGAATAATAGTTTTCAATAAATTAGTTGCTCTAATCGTCTGATTTGTGCGTCGCTGCCTCTCCCCTCCTCCTCCCGCCCGCCCTCTGTTCTACCAGAGCCTCAGCTGGGCAGACTGTGGGGCACCAGAAAGCCTGTGTTTTGTTTTACTTGTGTTTAGTCCGTAATGATGCTCCTTGGCCTCAGAGCCAGCTCTGCACGTACGCGTGCTGCAGACAAATCCCGGCGCTTGTCACCGGATAGCAACGCACGGGCGAAGATCTCCTCTGAACAGCTTAAACAAACAATAAATAGCCTCTGGTGAACGCGTGTGTGTTGGGTCCTCGGCGTTTGACCGTGATCCTCGGGTCTTTTCCGCGATGCTGTTTGTCCTGTCGCACAAAGCCTCGCGGCCGTCCGGCTGCACAGTTGATAAGCTCGGTGGATGTCCACCTATTTCAGGTCTGGGTGTCACAGTCGGGCGTTGAAGCTGCGGAGGGATTAAAGGCTGGACAGTTATCAGCTGCCCCTGAAATATCTCACAACACTCCACTTTTTATTATACTTCAACCTGATTTTGTCCATTTGCGTCCGGCCCAGTGCTTTTTTTCTGTTTTCAGCTCACTGTTAGTGATTAAATGACTAGTTTTACGCTCTTATACCAAAGATTCGCGTCTCAGAAACATGTTCCTCTTCAAGTCTCTACCCCAGTGTTCCTGCTGTGGTGCGGGCAAAGTGCTGACGCCGGTCAGATGATTTGTGTGTGCAGTAATGCGTGTTGACAGGGCGCTCGGTGCCTGCTAATACCAGCTGCAGACTGGAGGATGCGGGGCTGCTAATGCCCTTCGTCACTCCCGAGCTGCCTCTCAGCGCTCGGCGTCGTCGCTCGGCGCGCTGGCCCGACGGCCTGAACCGTCCGCGGCTCTGTGCAGCCTGAGATACCCGGCAGTGTAACGCTCTCAGCCACCAGTGATCCATTAACTTAATGATCTCTTTGGGTACAGGCTCATTTTATTGCCTCTCCACTCCCTCCCTCCTTAACCTAATCAACTCTTTTCCCCTCTATGGAGATATTCTGAAGCCAAAACCTTGCTGCTGATTAAATTCTCCTACAGGGTTCAGATATTTGCCTGATCAAAGCAAACTTCTCTTTGTTAGTTTTGCCAACAATATCAAACACGGGTCGCTCATTTTTCATTACGGATGATAAAATTCGTTTTAATAACGCCGACTGGCTCATTAATAGGCCAAAGGTAGCCTCCGTGGCACCTCCATTACGATTGCAATAACAAGCCGAGCAGGACTCGGGCTGTTTATTCAATGAAAATGACAAATTTTAAATAATGCCGTAAAACCGTTGCAGCACATGAAAGGATGTGCGGTAATGATCAGGTTTGAAGGATCTGAAGACGTGTTCACCACCGCGCGTGGACCACAACTCTATAATAAAATGATACACACAGTTTTGTGCTGTTGTGTAATGATGAAAGATGAAAAATGCCTTTTGATCTTCGGGTCGGCCAGAGAAAAGTAGAGACGCTTTGTTCAGTTTGAGACGCGTTTCGTATAAAATACTCATTTAAACGCAGAAAGCCAGAAGCGGAAAGCGACTTTTACAAAGATTGATTTTTATTTTCAGGAACTCGTGAAGAGACACGGTGAACTGCAGCTAGTTTTCATCCACTTCCTTTGTTTTACGTCCTTTTATGCTGGATGATGATGTTTTATTCCAGTAAAATGTCTCATGTTGAAGCTTTGTTGAGCTAAAGACAGTGTTCGGCTTAATTTGTGGTGTTATTATTAAATCATCAAGCTAATGAAGACACGAGGCTGTTTCTTTAATAAAAACAAACTTCCTTACTGAAGGTCCACTTTTAGCTTTTTCCAGTGCTTTCTTCTGCATCTCATGGTCTTCCTCAACAGATGAAGCTCTCTCAGTTGTCATGGCGATACCTCTGTTGTTAAGGGAGTGACTCCATCTGTCGAGGAAGTCTGAGGTGCTGTTGAAAGCCCTGTAAAAACAGAGTAAGTAGACCTCGAGTTAGCAACTTTTTATAGTTTCCATGTCGAGAACTTTGACTCTCGTCTTTTGATCCTGCGTCGGGGTGAGGGAGGTGTCACCCTGAAAAAACTCACAAATAAAGACCTGAATTTTCTTTGAAATCCTAAAACAAACCCTGAGAGATGCCAGAATGACCGTGATTTTAGCCCAGAATCACAAGAATAACCTTGCAAAAAACAGGGTTTTTTTTTCAGATTTCTTAATAAATTTGAAGAAAATATTTTTTCTTACAAATTTGTGTTTTTTTAATCTCTTAATATAAATTTTTTCTGTAAATGTATGACTTCCATTTGAGTTATTTTCCCAGAATGGTATCCCTCTTCTCAGGCTCTTGATTTATTTGTTTTGACGTCACTGCAGTGTATGTATATGTAGAACGAATGGGCAATGCTATCATTTAGAGATTAAAGAATGCATAAGTTTAAACTAAACTAAGGGGAAACGTTACAGAAATAAACATTTAACTTTGGCCAATAAGTTGTTTGATTTAGTTCCCAGCAAAGAAACATTTACCTCTAATATTTGTTGTCGCAACAGTTTTGTCTTCTTCTAATTTCAGTATTTAAAACTCGGCTGAATATCTTTAGCCTTTGCGACACTGAGAATGATGGAAGAAGCTGCACAGAAACCAGATTTTGTTGCACATGTTGTGAGTTCTGCTAATGAGACTGTTTGATTTTGGTTAAATCAGTGCAGAGAGACGTGTCCGACCCGTTTTAACCTACACTTCAGGAGTATTTCACAGCTCGTGAGTGAGGACAAACCCTGCTTTTAACGACCGGAGTGATTGGTCCACGTACATCTGTCACTATGATCGAATATGAAGCCGCTGCCTTCATTCAGTGCCCAGATGTCCGGCTGTGGCTGCAGCCGAGACGTTCCTGAATGAAGGCAGGTGTTCACCGAGGGAACAGCTGCTTCTGTTGTTCACACAGCTCAGATACGAACCTGTCGCCGGGTTAATGCCTCGCGTCTTTCCTTCAGTTTATTTGTTTATTAAATAGAAAGTTCCACAGAGACGTAATGAGAGGAGGCACAGCTCTGGAAACATTATGAATAGAAAGAAACACGTCCCCCTCCCACAACAGCCAATAGCTTGCTTTATGACAGCCAACCTGGGACAGTGGTGCTGTTGGTCTGATGCAACCAGACAGTTGAGACTGACTGAGCATCCCCCTCCATAGAGTTTAGACTGAGATGTATTGAGTGTATTGAGTCTGGTCCTGTTTGCCTGAAATAACTGCCCAGGAGTGTTGAGTGCACGCTAATCAAGCTAGCCATTGTTCTGGCTATCTTCCCCCCAGAGGCTACATTAGTAAATTGGTTGACTGATGTTTTCCAAGGTTAATCCAAAGTGGTTCAGTTTTGTTGAGAAGAACTGGCACCATGAGCTGAACTGAAGTTCGGTTTCTGGGGTAAACTGCTACCTGCTTAACATGACGAGCCAGAGGAGATGGTGTGTTTAACCGAAACATCTGGGAAGCTGTCCGTGGAAGCCTCCATCATGGGGTAACTGCAACCAGCCCAGTCAACGAACTATAGGATGTTGTACTTTCAACCACTGGAGCCTTTTGACGGCTCAAACTACTCTCCACTCCTAGGTTAGCACACATGCTACCGTAGCATGTGTGCTAACCTCTTCAAACAAACAGCTGTTTATTGCTGGCAGTTGCTCACGTGAGGTTGACTGGTCCAAGCCGCCGTTCCTCAGCCTCAATTGCATCACTTCACACCTTGAAAGGTAACTACCAAACCTCGTTGGTGGAGAAGATTAAGGTGGTGACGTCCTTTTGAGCCGACAGGTGTTCATTCAAGAAGTTTTTAATAGATAAAATACCGTGGCTTTGCTGCAAAGTGTGTCTTAAAAGTGTCTTTTTATTTGTTGTTAGTTGTTAAATCAAGTTAGCGAAACCGAGAAGCTTTGGTCACTGCCCCACATGAGCAGTTTGTTGGTGTGCAGTCCTCTGAAAGGCAGACACGTCCTGTCAAAAGTTTTTATTTGTTTGGTAAAGGATGCTGTTTGGCATGCGGCCCAGTTCATTGTGCTCTCCCACACATCAGATAATTGGAGGCTTTTGAAATATCCCCTCTGCTGCTGCCGCTCCCCGTCCTGGTCACGATGTTCAAACCGGGATGCGTGGCAAGGTTGATGTTGATTTTTCCAGCATTTTTTTTTTTTTGTCCGCTGTAAATTTTCACCGAGCCGGGTTTGATGACTTGTGGGGGGTGATCCTGCTGTTTGATGTCCAGAGCTCGTTAATCCAAACCTCATCTGGTATGCAAGGTCATACCCTACTTTGATGTGCACGGGCCAGCTCTGCCAAGTCTACAGAGTCGAGAGGGCACTGTTCGTTTACCGAAGATCAGGAACTGTAGCAACCCTGTCACATTTTGGCTTTTGTCCATCAACTACTGTGAGGATGAGGTCTGGTTTGTTAAAAGGGGCCTCTTAGCTCTCCTGCACACACGAACATTTCCTGAGAAGCTGAATCAAATACAAATCTTTCCCCAAACACGCAGGGTAATTGGAGGAATGTGTGGAACTTGTATTTTTTCCTCAGGGAGCCACCACTGCAGTTTATAAGACGAAAGCTCCGCGATAACCCTGAATACATAAACCGAATATTAGAGGGTGTTAACCTTCTGCCTTCCTTGGTTTGTTTTTAAGACTCACCAGAATTGTCTTTACGATAAAACATCTAACTCTTGCCATCCCTGCGCCACACAGCAACACGATTATTAATCATTTTCTGTTTTTGGGATGATTTTGATCTCGCTGATTTGCAAGAGCTCACAACCTTAATGCATCTTTGGTTCGAGCTCCTTGGAAACTGAAGAATGAGCAAAAAGCCGACGTGTTTGTTATGTAAAATAAAGCAACAACAGCCCCCACTTTGCACCCAGCGCAGGAATTCACTGCAATTAACTCTTGAGCGTCGCATGTAAATATGAAGGTTTGGGGCTCCTCGGGCAGGCCGGCACTCACTCACACAGGGATCCTGGGCCTTTGTTCTCCCGGGGCTTTGGCTGCCCGCCACGCTGCCTCAGTTGGCGGCACCTAGCTATAATTTTCTCACAATGGCTGGCGTGTGAGCCGTCCATCATTCCTCTGCCGTGTCTCCCTGTTTCTCCCAAGCACCCCCTCCCCACCCCTCTGCTGGCAGGTTTACCCGTTCCCGAGTTCATGCCAAGTCTTTTCCTATCTTTCTGTCATCTTGCACAACTAAACAAGCTGCCTAAGGATATTTATTAATTCACCCTCTTCACACTTGGCCGTGCTTTGATCACACGTTAAGTATCCGAGGAGATCATTCTTGGAGATCTGTGGGATTCTCAGACATACTGCAGGATCTCTGCAAATTGTTTCCAGGTCCACCTCTTTCTGATTTGGCTTCTCATCTACAGTAACTTCAGAGACTGATACCAAAGGAGTGCTGCCCTGGCTCCTGAAATACCATCAACTGTTCACTTGATACCAACAAGTGTTAGATAATATTGGAAAAGGAGGTGCCCAAAGGATGAAGGATGTTTGATCTTGTTTAGATTTCGATGATAAGTCATTTTTTTCCCTGCAGTTCAACATTTGCAAATGTCTTTGTAATTGCACCAACACTCAGTCAGTCAGTGCTTAAACAGTTTAACAACTATGCAGCAAATTTCTCTAAATTATGCAAATTTCTGTCACTTCGGTGCATCGTGCAACCACAGCATCGGTTTGAATCCAGAGACTTCTGACCCAGGCTTCTTTCAGCCCCACCGTCGTCCATAAAACAAGAAAATAAATAAAATAAAATAACAGAAAATTTATATTGCTAAGAAAAAAGCATGAGGAGGAACCAAATAGCCCGGAGGAAACTGGAAGCTCCCCATCCTGGTGGATTTGTTTCATAATGAGTATCTTGTCTTAAGGTCTTCATCCTCGCCTTAGAGGTTTTGGTTCAGGATGACCTGGGACAGTTTACAGTGCTCAGGACTCCTGGCAGCATGAGGATGATGGGAACGGATGAATCTGGGACATTTCAGCTTCATTTATGACCAATGGGAGGAAGTGGAGGTGCGTCAGCCATCTTTAAATGCAATCTATGTTGTCAACGGCCACATTCTGCATCTTCACGTCATGTCCAGGTCTGCCAGGAGTCCTGCTATGGTGGGATGGATGTTGCATGGAGGTCTTTTAGCTTAGACATCACTCTTCTGGTGATGGTTTGGTTTTATTGGCACTTTGATGTCTATTGCGTTCACGATGACCATGTTGACCTGCGAAACTCTATGTAGAAACATTCAGAGTTGTTCAGGGAAAACAGGCCAGAACCTATTTGCTGTTTTGCTTCAGGGTTCGAGGGTAAAGTTGCAACAAAAAGTGAAGATGGGAAAGAGGAAGATCAAGAGATAAGTGTCTTAAGCTGACCATAAATGTCCACGGGACACAGCACCTTGTCTGGGTGACAGGTCGGGACAATAGGCCCCCGGCCACAGACCTGTAAAAGCCCCCTACTTCCTACTTAGGAGACACAACATCTCTTAATAGTCGTTTTGTCTTCTCTGTCATTGTGTCAGGTCTTTTTGTGGTTCTTCTTTGTCTCTTTGTGATACTTTTGAGTCTCTGTAGTTACTCCATGTCTCTTGGTGGTCATTTTTCTGTCCTTTTGGTAGGTTTGTGTGTCTTTGTAGTGGTTTGTTTGGGGTACTTTGTACCTCTGTAGTCATTTTATACCTTTTTTTGTCTTATTGTGCATCTTTGTGGTAGTTTGTGTCTCTTTATGGTCATTTTTGTCGAACTGTAGTAGATTTATATCTCTTAATGGTCATTTTGTGTCTCTTTGTGGTAGTTTATGTCTCTCTGCAGTCATTTTTGTCTCCATGTAATAGTTTTCTATGTCTTTGTGGTTGTTTTTTGTCTCTTCGTGGTCTGCAACCTTGGGCTTGTGGGCAGTAGGCCCGCTAAGTTAATCCATCCATGGTTTCACCTTGGGGTCGTTGCAGACTGAGAAGGAAACATGAATTCATGCATCAGCTGGAGATTATCTGAAGATAACCGTTCTGGCAGCAGAGCAGCTTCACCAAAAGTTCATAAAGGTTATGGGGAGCAAAAGCCCTCAAGCAGCAGAAACTGAGACTAAACCAACTTCACGTCGCCATCCTGATGACTGAGCACCATCATT
Organism: Datnioides undecimradiatus; assembly: GCA_008933995.1. Lineage (NCBI taxonomy): Eukaryota > Metazoa > Chordata > Actinopteri > Lobotiformes > Datnioididae > Datnioides > Datnioides undecimradiatus. The sequence goes on along the minus strand of WARS01003734.1, from coordinate 1,253,203 downwards.
AACACGCCTGTGGGTTGCTGATATAATTGCATTCTGTCAAGGTGCTGCACAAACATGTCGCGTAAATACTGTGTGCTTTACGGGCAGGACGGCTCCCGACATCAGGCGTAATCCCAGATTTCAGCAGTGAGATTTGCGCGAGCGTGTCTGTCACAGAGATGCACTTCTACATCGTGTATTTCTCTCTTATTGGAAAGAAAAACCAGACTGAGAAGCGTCTCACGCTGGACCTGGAGGGTCTAATACTTGCAGAACATGGATTCGGTTTTACAGGCGTTTCCGCGGTTATTGTCTGTCATGAAATAGTCCCAACATGTAACTCCTCCTAAAACCACAAATTGGCGTTTTTACATTTCTGTTTGTGTACGAGTTAAACAAACAAGATGCAACCTGCTAATTAGTGAGCTTTAGGTGTTGGTAAGCATGTTGCAGAGAGCCATGCTAACTGTTTCCCCACTCTTCCAGCCTTTATGCTAAGCTAGGCTAATCTCCAGCTCTGTTCTTACCACACAGGCTTAAGAGTTGATTTTCTCACCCGGCTCTGGGAAAGAAAGCGTACGAGTGCACTTTTCATTTTTTAGACAGATTTCTTGGACACAAACATGACATAATCTTTCATTAAAAGGCCCCAAACCATGGAGTGACTTGCCTTTCCACAGAAGCACCACCCAGATCGTGCACAGAGCTACACTTTGCTCTGCTTTCAGGCACATTTACGAGTTTGCGGGACTTTTTGTTTTACCCTCAAATGTTCTGCAGATCCCAAACTCACTAAACCCCCTGCATCTTCAGGCTTTCCTTGGACCTGTTTTGTTGAGCAAAGCGACCGACTGCTGGCCGCACAGAGAGAGGAGGAGAAAGCTTATAAAAGAGAGGAACAAGGGAGGCAGGCGGCAGAGGATGGAAGACTGCAGATTTATCACCCTGGCGTGGAGTGGAAAGAAGTGCTGCTAGTCTGGAGCGCCGGTTTCCACTTCACTTTAATTCAGTGTGAAGTGTTTAAGACACATGAGTGTGGTTTGGGGAGATAAATGGGAAACCCAGGCTTTTTCCACTGGGACTGACACCTCTCTGTATTATGAACTCTCTCAGTAGTGTTTGCCAGCTGGTTGTTGACGGGCTTCAGAGGCAATTTGCTGCTTGTTAGTTTGGTGTTTGCAGCTTGTTTTTGGTTTGCGCCTTAGATAAACGTCCAAATTGACAGGGCCATCAGTTTTGAACCTTCACTGAGGGAATAGTAATGTCAGCTTGATGGGATATCTGCCATCTAGTGGTACAGATGTGCGCAGATGTTTTCCACAGCTGCACTTCATGTGTAGCCCGTTCAGTTCCTCCCGTGCATGTCTCGGCGATGACGGACGCTGCATGATTAAAAAGCGCAAGTGTTCAGCATGTTAGCGGGGGCTAATATTAGCAGTGGACATTAGCTCAGCTTTTAGCTGATATATTTAGATCCAAGACCGGCGCCGAGGAAGCTGTTTGAACACTTTTGACGTGCTAAATCACGAGAGCTCAAAACATTTGACTTAAAAAAAACTTTTCTGACTTCAAACAGAAGCTTTTTTTTAACGCCCCGCGTTTGCATTTATTGCGAGCTCGCCTCTGCGCGTGCACGTTCGAGGACAATGCTCTTTGTGTCGGCGCCGAGAAATCCGCTCTAACTGGCACGTCTGATGAAAGCCTGAATGACTTCGCCCTCGTATTCTGAGGTCACTGGCACATTAATGGCTGCTTTATTGCCATAGCATGTTAACCTGAAGCACCGCTTGCCGTCCAAGAAGAAGCCGAGGAGCTGCGTGAAAATGATTACGCCGCAATTATATCAGCCACTTTGTTGCGACTCCTCACTGCCCAGCTGTCTGCCGCCTGCTGCCAAGAAATAGATTAGTTTCACTGCAGCTCTAATAAGACTGTTAGGCCGACAGCGTGAGCTCAAGTAAATGAATGAAAGCTGCAGATAGGGGGACAGAAATAGATTAATATTGTCAGACGGCGGCGTGTGTCTTCATCCAGTCATAGCTGGAAAACTGGCAGAAGCAAAGTTGGTGGAGGCGAGGGGGGATTCTCGTTATCTCTGAAGAACAGCGAACAGCCAGAAGACTCTCACCACGATCAAAACCTGTCAAACGTTCTCACACAGGACGGGCCGACGTCAAACAGAGAGTGTTTTGTATCCCCGGAGGGCAGAAGTACAGCCCAGGCGCTAATAAAACTCAGGCAGACCGTGTTGGTCCTGTAAACGTAATCTGCAAAGCGTTAATTACAACCTGGCGCCTCTGTGAAGCCGTGTGTGTGCTGGAAGTCAGCTGAGTCGTCAGCGGCGTCCTGATCTCCTTCCCAAACAACACGGACGCGAGCCACGGCGGCAGCCTTGGAAACGAGATTCTTCCCTGATGATCCCGTTTGAACGGGGCCGCTTTAAACAAATTAAGAGCCGGGCAGATGCTGTGTCTGTGTGACCCCGTTCTCTCTGGGGGTTGCGGGGTGGGTTGGCGGAAGAGGGGGGGGGCAGACTGAGATCCTGTGCTGTTTACTGTCATTCATGTGAAGGGCTGACGGTTTGTGTGTTTACCACACACAAACTCTCGCAGATGACACTCACTGAAAACGCTTTTAAGCTGCGTCACAGCCTCAAACAACACTGAGGCAGAGCTGCAGTGATTAATCAGTTAGTCTGTTGGTCAAAACTGAGCACTTATCTGCTCCAAACATGAGGTTTTGCTGCTTTTCCTGGCTGTATTTTGAGTTTTAGACTGCATGTAGCATATAAAAAATGTAATTTTCTTGTCGATTGAGCATTTTATAGGCAAAACAGTGGGTGAATTAATCAATAACATATTAAAAATTTCAATCAATCATGAGAATGATCATCAGTTTCATCTCTAGCTGCTGATTTTCTCAATTTTCTTTGGCTGTTTCTGGTCGTTTGCATGCACCGGCTCTGTTTGCTCCTTATTTGCTTGCTCTGGTTTTCAGTGAATTCATCCCTCTTCTCCGAGGTGAGACTTGATTGAGAAAGCTCTCTCTCTCTCTCTCTCTCTCCCTCTCCCTCCCTCTCTCTCTCCCTGCAGCCCCAGAGGACAGGGTTCAGTCAATGAGCCCCTCTCTCAGATTTTGTTATTTTGTTATTGTGTAATGGCCTCCAAAGGTTGAAGGATGGCTCCTCTGCAGGTCTCCCCGAGGAGCAAAACCCTCTATCTCAACATTAATCTACTGCTGTGAGACAGACACGCTTGTTTAGCTAGCACAAAGCCCAGTAAGCTGTTGTCTCTGAGAAAAAGCTGGCCGTCTCCAGAGCCACTGGAGGCTGCGATGGCTGGAGCCAGAGTAATGACCTGTGAAATTCACCGATAGACTTGTCCTGTTGCACACAGGTCCGCCGGCACCGGGCCTTGTTCGCGGCCTGCCGCTGATTTATCAGCGTGCCTCTGCTGGTGCCATTGGCTTAAGGAGTTTTATGTGGGTCGACCTGAGGACCCCGGTTTGGGGAAAATTAAAGTCAGAGCTTGGAAACGTCCTTTTGAATCTGACTAGCTGTAACTTTTCTGTTAAAATACTAATTTCTTGTTGCTGTTTCTGAATTATTTGCTTCAATTCTCAGCTTTTTGTCTCCATTTGCACTCGTGTGTCATGGCAATGGTTTCAAATATTTACTCTGCTTTGTCCTGCGAGGTAGTCAATATTTTCTCTCCTCCTCAATCAGATTAGGATGTGAGGCTGAAAGTTAAGGAGAGGACTCTTTGAAGGTGGTAAGGAGAGTAGCTGTGTCTTCCCCAGAGCAGATTATACAAAGATCAGAAGGGCAAACTTCCCGCTGGCACCTTCTGTCTGCTAGATATACAGTTTGACTTTGTTACCGCAGTTTCACAGCAGAGGGAGATTCCTCCTTTTTCCTGCCCTGTGGGTGTTAAAAGAAGCCGCTCGCTGGAACAGAAACAGGTTTTCATGTCTAAAGCTACCTTTGTGCAATAACTCCTCAGACTCTACCTTCTGTCTCACCTTTTATTTGACTTTCTCCTGCTCCCTCTGCTCCGTTTCAGCGGTGTTTCACCAGGTTGTATCATGACTAAATCACCGGCATCGTTGCTTAGTGAACCTGGAGCGAAGCTAGTGGCCGTGTGAAGCTGCAAAGTGGGGATTTGAGCAAAATGCTAATGCCGGCATGCTAACTTATTGATTTGTAGCATGTTTAGCGTTCTCAGTTTAGTGTGTTAGCATGCAAACTTTAGCTTATTGTCTCTGAAAACAGAGCACAGCAGAGGCAGATGGTGATCTTATTCGTTTTTTCAGGCATTCGGCCATAAATCATCGTGGCAGTCCATCAATATTTCAGTTTGAACCCGAGCGTTGAGCCATCGCTGCCTTCCCCTGAGCCGCGCCGCGAGTGTGGGTCACAGAAATGAATGTAAATGTTTGCTGGTACAGTTGAAACCACACGGGACACAGCACATGCCCGTAGTTCTCACTGAAACCTGCATCAATCAATACTTGTATTAACATTAAATCAATAATTACGGCTCAGTTGCAGTGTTGTAAACACCAGTTTGCATGAATTCTACTTTCTAACTTCCAGCTTCCGCAGCTACATTATCGTAAGCACAGACCCACAGCTCTTTAAACTCAACAGGAAAAGAGGAAATCCTGTTCAGGCTTCAGAAAATGAGACGAATTGATATGCAAAGAAGATTTTCCAGGTGGAACTGCTTGCTACTCATCGATATATTTATGAATCAAAGAAAAAACACCCCAAAATAAACATTGTTCGTATTTCCTGAAGGGTTAGCAGAGCTTTTGCAGACTTGAGCCTAAGAAGCATGACTTATCCTGTGGTGTTCCTCAGGGCTCAGCGTTGGGTCCTTTTTGATTTTCTTCCTTTTAAACACTGTGAAGTCATCTGGAGATGGAGCTCTGCTAATGTGCACAGATCTGATGTTAATATTTACATTTTTTACATCATCTTGTTGCATCTCTTGTTTTTCAGTGGTATATTCTGACGGTAGAATCAGCTCATCTCTTACAACCAGCTCCTGGTAAACACATGAATGAAAGTGAATGGTAACAAGCATTCATTAACGCTCTTCTGATGTTTAATTTAATTAATTAAATTAATTTATTTAAAATTTGCAAAATAACTGTAAACCCAGAGATTCACGTAAACACTTCATGTTAGACAAGCAGCACACTGCTGTTCCTGATGTCCAGGACTGATTTCCTTCTCCACCAGGACTGAACAGAGGTACTTGTTGGAATCACAGTCCTAAAAAATAAAAAGTCAGTGTAATTTGTGAATACATCCATTTTTCTTTCTGGCCAGTACTAAAAAACTCTTTTACACTTGTCTGAACTCCTTAAAATAGCAAAAATCCAGCCTGTTTTGGGCTGAAGGAGTTAAAAAAATATGACTTTTATGTAAAATCAATAAAATGTGTTGTTGCCTGAAAACCTTCATTTAATAATAAATATACATGTATATTAGGTTTTCTTGTAAGTTATGACATTTTCCATTTCTCAAAGTCAACAGAAATTCAAATCACTCAACAAATGTAATTAATTAAAATCTTTATTTAATTTATGTTTGATTAATTTGACACACAAACCCGATAAATGCCGTTGCATTTCTGATTTCGCTCGTTCACTCAGGTGCATTTTATTTTGTTGGTTTTCGAGCCGAAGCTTTGAATTAATGCTTTTTCCCCCCTCACAGTTTACAGGTGGCTGAGCAGCAATTTGAAAAAAGTGTTTATGGAGCCAGGATGACATCAGATACCATGACTAATCAATAGGTTTTCTCTCCGCCTGCTTGCCCTTCAGGTGTCCGTGAATTCAGAGGGAAGGAGGCGGGCTTCATCTGGTGTAATAAAAGTAAGCTCGGAGGAAAATGTGACAGATGTGGAGGCCTGTGCCAGCGAGAAAAAGCGAGAGTGGGACTGTCAGACATGTCGACTCCGGCGTAGTGATGGATGGAGAGTGAGGTAAGACAGATGACATCGTCTGTCTGAGGCCGTGTTGTCATAGTGGAGGATTGCCGCTTGTCTTAACCTCTCAATATCAGAGAGCAAACTGAAGTTTGTTTACACTGCTCCAGTGGAGTGATTTAGAATGAGGGGCGAGGGAGACATGGGTGTAGAAGGTATGCTCGCTGGAGGGTCGGATCAGGTTTCTAAACATTCCCTTTGAAATCGAATAGCAGCCATCCCAGGCGTTTTAAACTCAACCAGCCCCGCTCGGTTACAATCCTCAAGGTAGAGAAGAGTCCAAACACAAATACAAACAGAAGATTAAACATCAGTATCAGAATTGGCCTTTAAAGAGTCCTGTTAGTCACCATCCAGCCGGGATTCCTGGCCATTGAGGCGGCAGAGAATAAAGAAGTGGTAAATTATTGCCTGTAGTTTGGCGTGGAGCCATCGTAAAAGGTGTTTTGAGAAGCACTGGTGTGTCCTTTTGTGAGAAGACAACAGTTCCCTGACAGCATTTTGTGCAGTTCAGTCATGTTTCATCTGTTTTCACGCTGTCAGACTGCGAAGGTGCGTATAATCTCTCCTACAAACGAGCAACCCCAGTCGCAGGGTTGCATCCTTTGCATCAATTGCTCGGTTTCAGCAATGCATCTTGGAAAAAGCGTATTTCTGTCCTTTTAAACAAAGGGCCCGAGTTGAGCAAAGAGCGGATTGATTTATGGCGTCTTGTGTTGCTAAAACAATAAGAGGTCCTGGGGAAAAAAACAAAAACATCCCCGGAGATGAACTTGCTGAATGCTCTTCAAAACAACATGGTTTGGGGTGTGTGTTATTGCGATGGAAGATGGATTGGAGTCTGGCTTATTTTGCCAGGAGTCAGGTGTGGGGTGGGAGGGGGTAGGCGTCGGGGATCGGGGTTGGTGCATCGGCGCTGGGGGTGAGGTGGGGGTTTAGGCTCATTTCCAACCCAGCCTGAAGTCAGTGCTGGGCCGGGTTGTTGGGTATATGTATGTGTGTGTGTGTGTGTGTGTGTGTGTGTGTGTGTGTGCAGGGCTGTGGGGGTGGGTGGTGTCGGGGGGTAGTGGGGTTGGGATTACACTGTCACACTGTTCATACTGTTTATGCATACCAGGCCACTGTGAGTGCCTCTTTGTCGCGTAAGTGTTTACTTGAATTTATTTTGGGAGAATTCCACATGACTGGGACGGGGATCTCTATAAATTATGGAATCGAGCGCTTTGTGTAATGATAACTTCTGTCAGTTAGTCAGGCTGTGTGACAGTGTTTTTAAGAGTGTGTAAATACAGGGGTGGTGAAAGAGGGAGAGGGGTGTCTGTGTGTTGAAAGGTGCTGCAGACTTTCCTGTTCATTTAGTCTCCTCAGCAGAACAATAACAATGCTTTAAAATGAGCGTCTCACGCCACTTTCCTCGCTCCGCCAGCGCTGCGATGTACTCTGACTACTCCTATTTTACTCAAGTACCGTTGACTACTGTCCATTTTATTATCCCACTACATTTATTTGACAGTAATAGTTTCTACTCAAGTTGAAGATTCAGTTTTTGGAGGAGTTATCTCGGAAATTCCCAGAAACCAAAGTGGAAAATTAAAGCAAAAATCCAATAAGCAAGTGTAAAAGACACCTAATCATCGAATTACAGGCAATTCACAGTATTAACAAAACAAAATAAGCTAAAAGAAGAAGAAAATTAGTCCTCTCACTTTCATAAAGTCACCTCAGGTTGAAGCAGGAACCCACATATGTTGTTTTAGTTTAATTATTCGATTGTCAGTTATTTTCCCGTCATTTGACAAAGTGCAAAAAGAGAAAAATAACCATTTTAAACACTTTGTAAGCTGTTTTATATGTTAGGAGGTAAACATGTCCTTTAAAATACACAGGATCCACTAATATTAATTATTTGCCACAATCTGAGGTGAGCAGGATGAGTGACGTTAAGGTCCATTGTGTTGGATTTAGGTTGGTCTGTTGTTAGAAACTGAATATCATGTTGAAAATTACGTTTTCATTGGTGAATAATTGGCCAAATGTAAGAATTATTGTGTGTTTGTTGGATTGGATTGAGCTCTTTATGTCTGCTTCAATGCAGCCTGCCATGTTTCTACAGAAGCCCAGCATGGACAAACCAAACAGCAGCTGTAGGTGAGGTAGATTGCGTTTTGTGAGTGGAGGAGTGTTCAGCTGGTCGTAATCTCTAAACGTCACTAAATTCTACATACTGGTCCTTTAATCAGCCAATCGTCTCAGTCCAGATGACAGAACGCTTCTTTTGTTCGTTATGGTTACAGGTTTGGCATACAACACTCTATTTATATTACAGGTTATAAGTACAACTGAATGGCATGTGCTGCAGCTGAGGTATGATGGGTAATTGGTGAAACCCTCAGAGAAGACTGGCTGTATTGTCCTCTGTCCCGTCAGAGAGCCTGCTCTGCTGTTACAGCCAGATCATTCGATTTGAACGACTAAGTGCCGGAGCTCCAGTGTGTTCTCGGTGGAGCGCTGGACTCCAAGTTTGTGGGTTCGAGACTCGACGTGTTGCACAGCCAAGCCACACACACACACACGCACACACACTGGCCCGATACCTTTACAGACCCGAGGCAAATCAAATGCAACAAGCGGCTGAAATTCAATCACTGGCCATACGGTGAAAGCGTTGGCGTGTCAGAGGCACGTTCGAGCGACCGTTGTTATCAAGATCATCTGATGAGGATGCAGTGGAGGCAGAGGACATGTACATTTCTCTTGGCACACTCTTGAAATTAGAAACTGTGGTCATAGATACCTCAAAACTGGAGCCAGGGTTGAGGTTTATAGGTATGACTGTTGGTCTTTTACCAGGAATAGGAGTGTATGCAGCTATACTGTTATTATAGCCTTGTGCTTCTGGTTCTTGAGGGCCTTTAATGTGAGAAAGTCAATTTATGTTTGCTGCATATCACAAGATACATCATGTTTAAGGATTTCAATCTAAAGCGTGTAAGCAAAGAGATTATGTAATGATGGTTAATTAGGAAACTGAGGCACTCCTGGGAGTCTTCACCTTCAAGTACAACAGCACCATCTAGTGGCTGCAGCAGCACAGGAGGCAGAAAGCCGTACTGACTCCCCATCATCTCATCTCCTCCTTAATGGATGTGATTTATTAAGCACTGCTGCAAACGAGGACTAAAACTGCTTCAGAGGGAATGAAAGATCAAATCCGGTCCCGACATCTTGCAGGCGCTGGTGAATCTCTGATCAGCGCGATAAATAAATCAGTTCTATACAAAGTCCACGGCACCTTTTTGAAGAACTTAAAGTATTCTGATTCATCTCAGCTTAATGCTCAGACAGTTGGACTACAACTGAAAAAACTACCCTTGTTATCCTATCCATCTGTTTACTTATTAAACTGAAATGTTGCTTGTTTTGTTCGACAAACAGCCCAAAACTCGAATGTTGAATTGTTAAAATGTTTCATAGATATATAAAAACAGGGGCAAGCTGCAAATCCTCACATTGAAGAAGCTAAAAGCAGCAAACGTCTTTTTTTATTAACTTAAAACAACAAAAAAAGCAAGTCTGACATGAAGTTGTACCATTTTATTAGTTAATTTGACAGGTGGCACAATACAAGGATTGGTGACACTGTCCTACCCTGAAAGGCTCCTGATCTGAAATAAATAGATTGTGAAGAGAACACTCAGTCGAGACGGTTAGTAGATCTAAAATCAAAAAGACCAAAGCTGGAAACATATTTAAGCCAAGTTTGTTCTTTTCATGTAAAAGAAATTAAGATACAATAAAAATATAAACACCTTGCGTTACCCCGTAGCCAATCACACAGTGGAGATAAACGACATCTTTACCCACCGCCTGGTGCACAGATCTACTGATGGTTGTGCACCTTTCAGAGCACACTTTTGTTTTTCAGCTGACCCTGAACGTAAACTACGTCTCTAACTTCAACCTAAACCCTTCTCATTGTTCCAATAAGGCATCAAATGTTTGTCTGCTCCATGCATTTGCGAGGAGTCGTCCAGCAGGGTTTCAAAACAACAACGGACGAGACAATAAAGAAGCGATCCAGCCTCCATGCTATGCTCTAGGGGTGCTCCTTTATTGAACCTGAAATTCTAGCTATCTTTGGGGTAATGCCTTTGTGTTTAGTCTTTGAGAGGAAGGAAGGCACAGTCTGCAGAGCAGGATTAGACGGAAGAGTTCAGTCGAAGTGCTTGGTTGCTGAACTCCTCTCATGGGAGCAGAAAGTAGCGCACATTGTTGTGGTTTCTTTTCCGTTACATCAGATAAAAACGCTTTTTTTTTTTTTTTTTTGCCGGGAAGCCGGGCCTGCAGCTCCTGAACCAATGCAGGCGAGTGAAATGACACATCTGCAGCTGCAATTAAAAAGAAAGAAAGAAAATCTGCCAGTTCAGTACTCGACATTTTGAAACACCAGTAGCGACAGACAGAGTGAAATCTGGTGTTTTTGTGGTCAGCGACAAACAATGCAGAGCAGTTCATTGTCGAGCCCTGTCCACACCCAAGGTTTCCCACAGTGGTTTCAAAGCGGTTGCCTTCAGTGATCTCAAAGGCTCATGGGAAACCCTGACAGATGGAGGGAGAAGCACCGTCAGACGCTCGGTCCCTGATCACCCGGCCATGTCAACACAAGCACTCGTTCTCTGGTTTTTGTCCATATTAATTACAAGTTGTTGGAGAAACAGTGTTGAAGGAACAGAACTGATGGTGGAGGAGCAAACCTCGGCCAGGAGCGAGTCTTATCTCCCCAGATACTCTATCTGACTCCCCACATGCTTCAGCCCGCTCAGAACGCTGCTGATAAACTGGCTGCGCCGTGGAATGAAGTTTCTTTTCGAGCCGATAACAGCGAGTGCAGTTCAACACGGGGTGGAAGTCGGAGGCTCTTCTGATGGGAGTTTTTCATTACACAGGAATGAAGCTGTTGGTACTAACGCAAGTTTATACAGCAAGAAGAGTCCAATATATTTAGAGATATATAAAAAACAATTATATGGACACGATGATGGTATACCCTTGAGGGAAAGGTCTTCCTATCCCATGAGAAATGAATATACATATTCAGCAAACGCTGGAAAAAAGGAGGTAGCTAATTTATGAAACATTAACAACAAAATAACACTATACTAAGAATTAAAGACTGGTTTACATTAGCTATTGACTGATATGGATTCACAACACTGACACTTTATCAACTAAAAGAAGCTACCCCTCTGCTCATATCTGCGCTTTCTTGACTTCTTCCTCTTATCTGTGGCATTGTAAGAAAAACACATAATCTCAACGACAGAGAAACACAGAGGAGAGGAACGTGGACGAATGCATGAATGGTTCACATAGATTCAACAATCAACAGTAGGTTGCAGGTTTATCTTGATACTTGAATGTGAAGATGAATAAGTTAACAATGTCATTTTGGACTCAAAATGTAGCTTCTTGCATCTCTGTGGGCTTTGCCCCTCCTCCACTGTGACTCCTTGAACAATTCGTAGACATGAGCAAATAAAAAAATAAATTTTAGCCTAAAAAATTAAGTCTCTTTCTAAAACAAGATGAACGCCCAATGAACTTTAATTCTCTGATGCATTCCTCGGGAATTCTTCAGTCAAAGGTTTATCTGAAGCTGAGTGTCCACCAAAGACTTTAGGCTTAGCACCCTTGAAACCTGTGCCTACGTGCCTACATGTACTCTTAACTTGGCCGCTGTTGTTACCAGGGTTTCAGAGTTAAGTCCCATCACTTTTTCAGCAGTTTAGAAACTATATTTAATATTTTTTTTGCTCTTGAGAAGATGCAGCATTGTTTGACTCACACTGTAACCTGAACACTACATTTACTGCCAAGCTACGCTACGCTTACAACAAGAGGACAATGGAGAACCTTGATGGTTTTGTGCTTGTTCTTCTTGGTACGTGGTTGTTTTTGTACAATGGGACAAGCTCTGTTTGAGGAAAAGACTGCAGGCAGCAAGCTCTGACCTCAAGCCACTGACCAGTCAGAGGTCTGCGATGTTTTGATGCCACCTTTCATCAGCTCTGGTCCACGAGAACCTCAACAGAGATGCAACAAGAAGCCTTGAGGAAATAGACCGGTTCTAATGGTACCAAACCTTCTCCAGCAGAAACACAAAAATAAGCCTTTCTAATAATGTCAAGTGGACTGGCTGGTGAGACGCAGCTCATTTCCTTCAGAGATCAACTGTCTGATGCTTGCTTCAAAGCCCATCTGGTTTGTCAGGAGGCCCGTCAGTAGTTCCGAATGCTGAAGAAGCCCACACTGGTTGGCGACTCCTTGACCGTGACGGTAACTAGATTAGCAGTGACATCTGTAACAAACACATGCTCTATCAGACTCCTTGTGGGTTTCCAGTCCTGGTTCTGGACTGTCACTGTGCGATTCTGTCCAGCATAGTCCTGATCAGAATCGGAGCTGCTCTCGTCTTCGCCAGTGCTCATTTCATTCATTTTGGCTTTCTTGCCATCTTTGCTGCCAGATCTGTCTTGCTGGCTCTGGACCTCTGTGGAGGATTTCTGCACACTGGTCTTCTCCAGCCTGCCTTGGACTCTTGGGCTCTGGATTTCAGTCACCTCCTTCACCTTGTCTGCTCCAGGCTGGTTCTTTCTGGCCTGTAGTCTCCCAGGGGTCGCCGGACTCTTAGGAGGATTATACTCCTGATTTTGTGTTACAGTAGTTTTCCTTGCTGGGTTTGTAGTGTTTCTCAGGCCTGACACCGGAGTAGTGCCATTTCCAGGTGCATCACTGTTTTGCACCAGTTTGCTCTGAAGGTTGAGGGGCTGTGGACCTGAACCTTGATTGGCGGAGACATTCTTGGATGGTAAGGAAGCCACTGGTTTGGTACTGGGTATCCGCTGCAGTGTTGACACAGGGGCCTGGGGTTTCTTTTGTCCATTGGGGGAACTTAGTGTATGCTGAGTGGTTCCTTGAATGGGGTGTTTCGATGTATTCAAATTCAATGCTGCTACCCCTTTTGATTTACTTGCAGCTGCTTTCAAATCCAGACTCGTCCCACTGTTCATACTGGAGATGGACAGTTTGCCCTCTGTGACATTCCGGTTCTGGCTGGATTTGTTCAGGGAAGGGGAGGCTGGTTGAACAGACCTGCCAGGTCCCACGGAGCTCGTGGAGTTTTTAACAGCCCCACCTTGGGCCAGAGGGCTGCGGTTCTGACCACCCACTGGATCCCTCGAAGAGCCCCGATGAAAACCCATGAAGGTGAAGCTTGCTGGGTGAACTGGCTTCTTTATCGCGCCAGGAAGATCCATATCTTTGGAGGTCTTTAGGATTTTGCGGGGGCCTTTGTTCTGTTGAAAATCCTTCAGGTCTGGGGACAGAGGCTTCCTGCTCCGTTTCTTTGGGGGCTCCTGTTTCGCCACGACAATCTGTGCCTTCTTCTGGGGGACCGGATGAAGGTCGCGCGTTCTGACGCTCGGGTTTGGCTGTTTGACGTGGCTGTCGTCGTCATCGTCGTCCGAGGAGGATGAAGACGAGGAGCAGGAGGATGATGAATCGGAGGATGACGACGATGAGCCAGATGAAGAGCTGCTTGACTTTGACACTTCAGGCACATTTTCCTAAGTTTAAGAGTAAATATTAGATACTGTGTACTGCTGACAGAAGATGATATTCTGCTTTGAACTGTACATACCAGGATCTTTCGGGGTCGACCCCTCGGCCTCTTTCCTTTCTTACGTATCAGAAGTTCTTTTTCTTGCTCCCTATAAAAACAAATCCAATTTCAACAAGTGCTCATTGACAGTATTATTAATAATATTAATATTATTAATAATGAATTTTCATACACATTTCCATTTAATATAAGGATTTTGTTACTGATTACATCATTAGGCAGCAATAGCCAATGAGTTCAAATCAAAAACTGCTATATACTAAATCAATATACTGTGTGGCATTTGAAATATCACTACAGCAACAAGCACAACTTGTGGACAGTCATTAAATTACTTAATATGTGCATATCACAAGCTACTTTTTCAGTTAAAACTCATTGGTGTGTTGCTGTCTCGGAAAAGGACACTCACTTCTTATTGAATGCAGCCAACAGTCTCGGGTCAAGGATGTTTTCTTGGGGCTCCCAGCTGTTGTGTCTGAAATAATTTGACATGAGGAGTGTGACACGTCACAGCCAAAATAAAAGAAGCAAGGTTAAATGTGCCCTTCAGCCACGGCACCGACCCCCAAACGACCTTTTGATAAGAGTGTACTCATTCAGAAATGAGGATTTGGCTGTTCCAGGAGCCGAACTACAGGAAACCTGACTGCTGAGGCAAATCATTTAAGAATTGGCTGAGAAACACAATTAATCGCTTGTAATAAATGAACAAATATTACAATAAATCAGAAGTGCTAGAATAGATACAGTATGGTGCAGCACTAATGTATAACCATTTACCAAGGTTACAAAAGGGATGCAGGAATCATCAAATGCATTAAAACATCGGGGGTGTTCATAGATCTTCATGGGGATTTTTTTTTTTTTGGCAAAGTTCAGCTTCAGTCTTCAGTGAAACATCACAGAAGGTGCTTTACGACGTTCCTCCCACAGCTTCCAGATCAGATTCAGTTTTGGGTTATTTTTCTTGCCACAACCGCGGTGAAAACCCAACTGTTGATCAGTCGAAAAAACACGAACGCACCAGGAAGGAAGAACATTTTTAGGTCATGGAAGAGCTCCGACATTTATGGGAAGTCGTGAAAATAGCAGCGTCGCTCGCACAGCATGGGGTGACGTACAGAGGGCAAAAATAACCTTGTTTTTCAGTTGCACCTTAACTTTGTGGCAAGATCCAGAGCTGTTTAATTGGTAAATCTGCCAAGCGTCCCATTTTGGTTTGGATTTTTTTTTTTTTTTTTAAACTGGAGCATCTGCCAGCTCTAATCCTGAAAGAGTGAGTTGTTCGATAATTTCATGATTCAGAAGAATAATAAACTTGATAAAAGACAGAAATAAACTGAAAACACACCACTTTGTTTTTTTTAAAATTCTATTAATCTGAACTACGCGCATGTCTAATGACCTTTCTCCCCATCACTTGTTGTTGAATAGCCTATTCTGATCAGCAGTCACCAGTGAAATAATCAACCCCCACCCCTTCCCTACACACACACACACACACACAAAGGATGTGGTTCGAACAGAAAGCCATGGAGCTGGCAGGCAACAGTGTGCATTGATGGTGGATTACAGCAACAATGTGCAGTGAACAGAAAGGGCAAGTGACAAGAAATGAAGGCAGAGTGGAGCCTTACAAGCTGCAACGTAAATACAGAATAAAAACACATTAAAAACACTTTAAAATCGGTGTTATGTAACGATTTCAGCATTATATAAGGCAGTTATCAATCAGATATTTAATACTCCTTTGACTGCTTGGCTTTTGGGTCACACACACACAATAAAACTTTAAAGTTGGGAATAAAATTAGTTAAAAATATAATTATTTAAATAAACAAAGATGAAGAATGGGACAGGTAAGACTGATTCAGTCTATATAAGTATTTTCTATGTTTTTGTTCCCACAACTTTCCAAATTTGAGGTGTTATGAACAAAAGAAAGCAAGTGAAAAGGCAGAATATCTGCGCTGCCGCTGAACAACAAAAATGCGATGATGTCGAGTCGTTGATGTGATTGATTATCGGCGATTTGACCGAAAAGGACAACAAAAGGAGCAGTTTGACCAAGAGCAACAAGCGACACGTTGTTGTTGTTGTTTTCATTGTTTCGGGCTGAGCGGCACCACTTGTACTTACTTGGATGACCATCCCCTCCACTTCACAAGGAACTCCAACTTTCCCTGAAAGAAAAATCAAGAGAGGAAGTGCAGTTTTGTCAAAAAAAGGCGCCATGAAAAACACGCGGATTTTACAGTGACAGTGTCCCAAAGCTCGCACCTTTCTCAGGCGTTTGTTTAAAATGCACTCGGCATCAAAAACCTGCTCTCCCACGGCGCTCAGCTCCTCCATGTCTGCCTTCGCCCCGAATGAGCCTCCTTTATCAAAAGACAAGAGGCGCGTGCAGCGAATCACCAGTGCGCTCGCGCAGGACCGGATGTCCACCGTCTTGCCTTCAAAGTAAAAGCTCTCCTCGACTGATGCGCTGACAAAGGGTGAAAGAATCCCCATTAAATTGAATGTTTACAGTTTAGCGTTGTAAAATGTCATTTTGCCGCATATATATATATATATATATACAGTGAATCAGCTCGTCTAAATTAATAATAAAAACTGAACATTAATAATAAAAATGTTAAAGATAAATTAAATAGTTACAAACAATTATTGATGCAAGTGTTTGTCTCTATCCTGGCACTGGTATAGTCTTGTTTAATATTTATTGATAGGGTTTGGCATGTTCATAGGCCTGACCAGGGGTTTTCAAACTCTTAGACCACAGGCCTACCCTCACGTAGTTTCACTGAACTCCTGGATGCCAATGGGATTATGATATTGTTGTAGGAGTCCATAGACACTCAACAACTGAGCCAAAGTAGCTTTATGATGTTTAATTTTCATTTGTGGATGAATGAACCCAGGTAACTTCAGCAAAGTCAGGTAATTTTGGCTTTGGGTTATGTTTATTTTAATGTTTAGTGATGTAAATGTAGTAAGTCACTTCAAATTAATATATTTTTTCCTAATAAATTAATTACAACGTATTGCAAATTGTAAAATTTAAATGGATAGAAAGTCTGCTTTTCTATGAAAAGGAGTTTTTGCTCTATTTTGGCCATTAAATAAAGGCGCTTGCAACAACTGTTTAAAACACACATGCTACAAAACCCATTTATCATCCAATATTTGAACTTTAGAATGAACAATTAAAAACAAAATCAAACTTTCCATCAAGACACGAATAATACAGATGACTTTACCTTATAGAAATCTTGTAATTCTAGTAGGCTCTTTGTAAATAAAGTATATCTTTTAAAAATTGAATATAAAAACAAATACATAAAAAGTCCGACTATGTCGAAAACCGTAGTTAATTTTGAAAGTTGTGACCGGAAGTGCGGCGCTTGCATTTGTAACTTGACACTACTAAACAAGGGAGGCGGGCGATCGAGAATGTGGTTGGTTAAGTATGTCCCTGCGCGGCTACCGTCGTCAATTTCACTACTAAGTAAAAGCCGAGGCAAAGATGTAATAACTTAATTATTATTTCCTTAATCTAAAATACCGAAAATAACGTTTTAATGTTTTAAACTGATTCCAGCATCCTATAGCATAACATGAACACAGCTGCTATATGTTGGTGCTCTTCCTGAAGGCAACTAACGGTAGTTTAAGGCAACTTCATGATCACCACATAGTTAAAGGTAATTACATGATATTTGAGTTAAACGTTTCATTAAAACCTTTAATTACTACATGTTGTGAGACAGAGAGATGGTACATAATAATTTGTCTTCTGACACTGCTTCAGACATTAAATTGAACACTGAGCACATTTTTCTTTTCACATTTTTCTTTATTTAGTTTTTTTTGGTTGCATTTTGCATTTGCATTTTTTTGGTTTATACAGTGTGCATTTCCACACGTGGAGTAAAAATAGAGGTTCAAGGGTCAGAAGCACCCTGCACTGATGGCTGGATCTCAGCCTCAGACTGAAAATGTCAAGTCTTTGCTGCATGATGATCAGAATGAAGTTTGATGCGTCGTTTCTTTTTCTGGAAGATCTTTTGAACTTGCCGATCTGAAACAATAAATGCAGTTTTCACATTGTTACACTTATATCAACAATATAAGATATTATTAAAAGTGTTTTTAATATGCTGTTTTTAACCTTAACCAACCCTGGGCAATAAGAGTAAAGACGTATATCTAAAGACATATAACATAAGTTTTAATATGTCAGTAATTACCCTTCATTCTTCCGCCTGTTCTTCAGCACTGTGTAGGACGTCATAACTATAACAACTACAGCAATAAATCCAGCCACTGCAGCCAGTCCAGTGAAGGTGCTTTGCAGATACGAAGTCTTGTTTTCACCTGACACCAAACAGAAATCACAGAAAGAAAGAATTCACATGTGTTGGTTTATTGTGGGTTTTCTCTTTTTAGGCTTGGTGCTAATTTTGGGATATTCAGTATCTGTGCAGAACACATTGGCCTCCAGAGTAATGTAAAATCTAAAACTCAACACAATGCACTTTGGAAAATTAGGAACTGTGCCAGCCAAATCAAAGCAACAACATTCTGTGTTCATGCAAATGAATAAATTAACAATCACTGTACTAAAAAAACATTAGTCTATACGTATGTATTTTCTAAAAATCACATGAAAAGACAACAACCAATTGAATGAATTGTTAAACAAGTATAATGTGTGAATCAAAGCGTGGTAAATCCTGTATCTTTATCCATTGTTGTCTAGAAACTATTAAGAACGCACCAGGTAGCCACTCTGTTGTGCCAGCTGACATGTTCTTTCATTAGCAATGAGCCCACACCCACTGTCCTGCTGCCCCAAATACCCACTAGAGCACCAAATGTGGATCAGTCCACCAAAAAAAGTAGTTTCCGACAACTGTTTGTTAAAAACTAGAATATCCAGCTGTTTTGGGAAATTACTGAGTGTTACAGGAAAGTCAGACAGATACTGAGAAGTGAACTAAACCACTGTTTATTTGGGTCTTTTCACTGCTTTGGTTGACAATAAGGAAAACAGCAGTATTGTCCTTTAATTAGTTAACTTTTAATCTGTAGTCCTCCTTTCTTAACGCTTCTACT
The DNA here is from genome assembly GCA_008933995.1 of Datnioides undecimradiatus. Taxonomy (NCBI): domain Eukaryota; kingdom Metazoa; phylum Chordata; class Actinopteri; order Lobotiformes; family Datnioididae; genus Datnioides; species Datnioides undecimradiatus. The sequence continues at coordinate 1,234,426 of WARS01003734.1, read as the reverse complement.
TTTAACCTACAGTAGCTCTACGTCTGATTAGGACTCATGTTTAGTGGGAGATGATGGATGAATGGCCCAGTAATAAAGGAGCAGGTGCTGAAGCGACACACTTTCCAGGCCACGAGGAGAGACTCATTAGTCTGACATAAACTTACTCTGAGCTGTTGTGCTCGTGACCAGCATGTGTTTGGTGGCGTTCAAGTGGCCGTCGTTGACCTCCGGCTCGATCCCCAAGATGTGACACATCAGGGGGTAAATGTTCACCGTCTCAAAGGGTCCCACCTCCAGGTTCTTTTTAAAAGCTGGACCCACCGCCCTGAAGAAGGCCTTCATGTCCATGGCTTGGTTGTCAAAGCCGTGCTCACCCTTGTTGAACTGGACCGGGAAATACTGCAAGGACACGCGTGGGTTGGAAAACTTGGCATGACCCAGGTTGTTAGATTCAATTAGAGTTCAACTTTTATAGGCCAATGATTTTATTAACACGACCTTATCAGCAACTGAGTTACCACATCTTGGCCTGCCCTCATTTAGTCAGCAGAGGGAGGTATTGGCCAAGTGTAGGAGTCGTTTCCAGACTGAAGAATAAAAGCCTGTTTTCTCTTTGTGACGACTCTCAACCCGTGAAAGAGGCCAAATGAGAATTTAAATCCATCTCTACAATGTCCATTCTCACAGAGTACATCGAATACATGAATTCATTCGGCAGTGTTGCAGCAAATGTTTGTCACTGTGGGACAGGAATATCAGTATGGATAGCAGGTTATCTATGAGCAATTATGTAATAGTCTCACCATGCTTATCCTTCTCCCAGATCAAACTAAAAGGAGTTTAAGTGGCCATAAAGAGAGAGAATAAAGAGTCAGATAATCCAGTCGTGATCAGTGCCGGTCGTAACCCCTAGGCTTTAGATAACCGGTTTCATCTGTAGATTCACATGACTGATTATTTTTCTCATATTCAGCACTTGAAAAACATTATACAATTTAATTAATCTAGCTTTTTAATTAATTTAACTGACCAACACTTTGATCAAAGTTACCGCTCGGTGGAGTGGCTGAGCGAGCGTGGAGCCAAATGAAAATGCAAATTTTTGAATTTTTGGTGCGTGAATGGCTCCACGAAGCATCTGAGAGCTGCTGCATGTCATCAGCCAGGCCTGGATTATCCGGCGGACGTGCAAATGCACTTGATTAAAATTGTAATGCGCTAAGATTAAAATTTCAATCCTCGTTTCTGGTTGAAAGGAGCCTAGTTTCGCCATTTCCCATGAGCAAAATGCAACTGGTAATGTAAGTATTTATGTAGTCAAGACTTGAGGATATTTCCTGAATAAGCACGCAAAGACGGTTAACCTGGTGATTTATCTGTATCAGTGTATCAGTGCTTGTCATTTGATTTCCTTATAACCACTATAACTGGGTTATGATCGGATAAATCACTGACAGGCACTGTTAATGCATGAAATGTAAAGGTTGCAGCGGGTTCCGTTAAACCAGTGTTTTCACATTTCTGCTGCTGTTTTAAAGCCAAACTTGGCACGTTGAAGGGGCACAAATGGCAACCTGAGGTAACTGTTTACTTTAAAGGGTAAATCAATAGGACTTGCAGTGGGCAGAAAACTGCTGCTGCACATCTCTTTATAACCTTAAACTTTGCAGCATGTTTCATTTCTGGCCAAACCCAAGTCGGTGATGTCAAAGAAAACATGTGATCGAACATTTCTGATCACTGCTGCAACCTCCCGTCGACTTGGTGCTATTGAACAGTTGTGTTTCTTTCAAAACTCATGCCTGTCTGACCACAAAAACGCTTGAGCAGTAAACATTAAAGAAGATTTGACTGTCTACGCACCCCGTTGATCAGGTATCCAGGGTCGGCCCATAAAATGATGGGGAGGATACGGTCATTTTTGGAGAAGTGGAGATACTCTGGCATCTCCTCCTTCTTGTACACGTGGAGGTGTGGATGAGCCCCTTTCAGGGCATTGTAGACCTTCTCCAGCTTGCCTGGTTTTGGCAACAGCATCCCAGAGGGGCCGTAATCCACCAGGTGGAAGGATACATCACTGAAGGAGAAGCCCGGGATCTTGGACAGAGTGATCTCCTCCACCAGGCCTTTGCGGAGCACGGTGGTCATGCCGTGGTCTGCGGTGATGATGATGTTCAGGTGGTCGCTCAGCCCGTGTTTTTCAGCGGAGCGTCGAATGTAGCCCACTTGCCGGTCCACCTGCCTGACCATTTCCCGACGCTCTGGGGAATCTGGGCCGAATTTGTGGCCCGTGCCATCTGGTTCTCCAAAGTACTGGGAAACAAAGTCAAGGTTCTCGTCTCTGAACCAGCGCATCACTTTGTCTGTGTTCTCTTGCCAAGCGGTCTCGTTCTTGTAGTTGTATAACAGCGGCTCCACTTCTCGGATCGTGGCAGCCTGCCCCTGGTAAGTGGAAGCTGTGCCGGGAAAGTGAAGAGAGCCAGATCGTAAGCCCTGGAAGAGGAAGGTGAAGACATACATTACACGTGTAAATGTGACACATGTTTACAAGCATGTCACATGTTACTGTTGGAAACCAAATCAGTAGTTGCTGCTGAGCGTTTCACGCAGCCTTACAGCAGCTGTCATTTGCATGTACTTTACATCTACACGTGCAAAATAATTTGCAGAGTAACTGCGGTGAGCTGCCTGAAATGATTCAGCAGGCTTTCAGGGGTGTTTTGTCAAGAGAAATGGTTTCTAGTGCTGCAAACAGCAAAACAGTCTCTCGCGGAGAGATAAGATTGGAAATTGTGCTGCACAGACCTGTTTCTGCGCTGTGATCCAGATAGGCAGCGTACCATTGTCCCACCACTCATTCACAAACTGAGTCTGATAGTAAGGCTTCCTCTCGGTGGTGGTGGTGTTGAACCACATGTTGTGGATTACCCCGTGGTTCTCGATGTAGCGGCCTGCAGCGGGAGAATCACTGTCAGTCTTGCTGGCACTCATTATTCACAGCGTGACACATTTCACATTAAAAACTCTGTCAACTTAACGGGCTGAGTGGTGTGACGCTTTTGGACAAGGTCTTATGACCAACTTCGGAGATTAGAGGAATTTAATTTCAAGGAAGTTAAATTTCTTTTAGCTGGCACTGATGATTTGAGAGTCAAAATAAGAAAGGGAGCGCTGAATTCTTCCCTCAGTCATCCAAGCATAATTATCTTACTCAGCTATAAAAGCTGTTGGACCCTGGGACATTCAATTACAACTAATTCCCTTTCCCCGTGCCTTTTTTCCCTCCAGTCCTTCCAAAGTAAACCCAGAGTGCTTTCCTATTCCACCATGATATGCAGATCCCCTGCCAACTGGAAGCACTGTTGTAGAAAATGAAACACTTTACCTGTCAGGAGAGTGAAGTGTGTCGGGCTGGTGACGGTGAGGTACGGAGGTGTGACATACTGAGCTTTGACTCCATCCCTGGCCATTTTGTCCAGGTTTGGTGTGTCCACGTCGCGGTCGTAATCCCATCGGAAACCATCGAAGGAGATCAGCAGCACCTTCTGTCGCTGTTTGGCGGCCGGCGCTCCGACGACGGACGAGGCCCAGAGAAGGCAAAGACATGCGGTCCACAGCATGGTGCACGGAGACGCTTCGCGGGTCTAAAGTGACTCGATCCTCCTGCTGCACTGCTTTATTTACAACAAGAGCCACCTCTTGGCATCTCACCTGCCTCAACAGCTTCTGAGCAAAGTTTCACCAACTTATCTTATCTCTTAGATTGGACGGACTTTATCTTAGCACGTTCTGCATATGGCCCGGTGGTGTTTATGAGCCAATTTTACGGCTGGGAGTTGTGTTCACAGTGAATGTGTCCCCCCCCTCCCTGTTTCGCTCTTGAGGACTGGCAGTAAAGCAGATTAATCTCTCCGGGCATCACGGCTGTTTGTTTCCCCCTTAACTCGCTTGTTGATGCCGTCTTTCTGTTTGTCCGCCCGCCCGTCTGTGCGTCGGAGTTTCCTGTGAATCACTGACAATGGTGGAATGACACTTTGATGGGTTTCACCTTGAGTTGGGATGGTGCATGATTGATCTGACACCGGGAAAATGAAGAGGAAAATGAGAGTATATATCTCTTCGTCAGCTGGCAGTGGTCTCTCGGGAAGAAAAGACCCTAATGGACATATTCATTTTAATAACTCTAATGTGTATATTGGCCCCAGGATATTGTTTAAAAAAACCCTACATTGATTTTTCTCGCTGTGACGATGGACAAACTATTAAAAAGTGAACTGCACCCTCCTCAGTGTTTCAGCTCAGATCACACTCACACACACAGAGATATTATATATCACTGCTTTGTGATGTAACCTTATCAACGTCCATCAAATCGCTAGACAAGCTAACTCTTCAAATTTGCTCTTTATTGTGTGTGTCCTTGGCAGAGGTTCAAGGGAATTGTCCAATCTTTATGGAGATAAGGGATAACATTCATCAGCTTTCATTTACCTCATTCATATTCATTAGATTCCTCATATTAACTCTATCCGTTCGCCATCCACTGTCAGCAAGATTTGGAGGAGCGTTTTGGACTGCTGAGACTGGCGCCAGTCTCAGATCTTTGCTATGAGAACTTTATCAAACACACACACTCTGAACTCGAGGGGCAAGCAAACTTTATCTGACCCTCTCAGTCCTGCGCAGACTCTCCACCGGGATTCTCACATTTTCTTCAAGTAGAAAACGGGTTTTTTTGTTTTTTCTGCGTTTAGCACTCCCTGCTGCCTGTACACAACCACTGCAGTACACAGCTCCGGAGCCAGAGCGTGCACGAACATTAGCGACGCACAGATTTACATCATGCTGCTTCCCAAGATCTCTCTTCTGTGACATCTTTGGTCCGTCTGTAGAGCTTACATCCTCTGAAACAGATCCAGACAATTAAAGGATCTTTAAAGCGATGCTGATGTTAGAGACACAAGGGTAAGAGATGCAGAACTACCTGCCAGTTAACCATCAGTTAACAACTAAGTCCTCATCAAATTTAGTAGCTCATGATTATTTAATCAGTTAAGGAATCAGGAACAACCTGTTAATTGATAATTAAGTGCTTTCCTTATAATGCTGATGCTAGAGAACAGATACAGGCAGCTAATGATCAAGTAGCTTCTCAGTATCACTGTTTAGCCAATTCACAGATGTTCATGAACTAATCAATACCTAATGATTCATTAACTATATTAAATGTTAGGGAAGTGCTGATAAATGAGTCATCAGTTGTTGCTTCTCATTAATTTCCTAATTAACTTCTCATTAGCTAATTATTAGCGCTTCTATATATTTTGATAGGACATGTTCATCAATCGATGGCTAATTACCAGTTAGTTCATTATTTGTTCTTTGCTAACGACACTAAACCTTTGTCCCTTATGATAAAGTGGGTTCACAGATTACCAACATGGCGGCCGACATAGTGAGTATTTTAACGGGAGTGTTACTCAGAAAGCTGCTTTATATATTTAAAAAAATGCTTTTTAGTTAAATGTTCTTTTATATGTTAAATAATAAGGTGACAACCATAGAAATGAACTCTCAAAAACAAAACATATTAATAATAATATCACAATATATACATATATAATAAATATAATTATATATAATACTATTTATTTTATTTAAAATCATGATATTTGTATCAGTCATATCGACCATTTAAATAGATGGTAAATAGTATAAATAGCATCATCAACATCAATTTAACACCTCCTCAGTTCAGTTTCCTGTATTTACCTGCCACAGCATATTTGTCCTCTGAGTGGTAAAAACACCAACCACGTCACCTCAAGGTTTTAATTCTGCATTATATACCTGGAAAAACAGTTTACATATCAGGAACATATAAACCAACACTAAAATCGTCCGGGCGCCTCTTTGAGCATCATTAAATCCTCTGAGATGTAATAAAAACACATATTACTAACGCCACGACCTGACCAAACAGAATCTGATTTGACGAGAGAGAAATGCTATAAAAAAACAATCACATTTCAGAAACATATTGTCCCAAAGTCAAAGAGTTTTTCAGGAGATATATGATAAACAGTTTATTCAGTGCGTGTGTTTACCCTTCATGCAGTAACCTCCTGCTGTGCACAGAATGAGGGGAAGTAATGGTACATATGGGCTGTTTGATGCTGGATAATTTAACTCATATCTGTGTCTTTAGAGCCATTTCTCATCTACCTGTACTTGTCTGAATCATATAGTTTTTATGACATATTGCAGAAGATTTAAAGATTAGTCCCCTGAGATCTGGATAAACACAGACGCCGATTGTTTTATTTATCTTTTTCGTGATGCTCCTCCAGCCTATTTAACTTCTCATACAGTGCCTCTGAACAAACATGCAGTCGCAATAAAGCTGCTCAGTTTCTGCCAGAGAAAATGTAAGTAGGTGTTTGGTTGCTGTTTGCCTGGATGTAAGGATTTATTCTAATCTTCGTACAGTAGACCTATATGTCAGCAGGGTTGTATAAAATTATGCTTTTTTTTGTTTTTTTTTAGAAAATGAGTTTTGTGCTGCAGCTCGACTAAATCACAACATTTTGAAATGCAGCCCTTCTGAGGACCGTCGGGTTAAAACGCATTAACCGACTCGTCTCACGAACAAGCAAACTGTTTAACATTTGAGTCTCCACGGCGCACATGAAATGTTCAGCCCTAAATCAGAATTGCTGATGAAAGAGGAGTGAGATCTAAATGTAAAATACATGAACACAACCCGGGCTTTATAGGTGAAAGTAAGTCCTGCGCCTCATCTGTATTCGGCACGCGTCGGAGTTTGAATGGCAAGCTGCTTCTTTCCCCCTGCTGTGACTGGAAGTAGACCATCAAGTTCATGCCAGCGTGCCGAGATCGATGTGTTTTGAATTGTGAGCAAACAAACTTTTAATGCATGAATGGCTTATTATCATCAGGTTACATGGAAGCAAGTCCAAGCGTAAAACTTCAAGCCAGCAAACAGGAAAACTCCAGTGGAGGTGCGCGGCGTTCGCACATGCAGCTCCCACTAAAAATAACTGCAGCGAGTGTTTTTCTGTGAGCCGGTCCAGCGTGCTTAATTGCCGTCACACTGGAGAAACACAGTATGCTGTTTTATCAGTTTTGGTAGCAAGAAATAAAAGAGCTCAAACGTGGCTGAATGTAGAATATTGATCATTAACCAAACCTGAACACAAACACGCATCTCTTAACTGTTATTTATGGCAAAGTATTAAGGAATGTGGACTTCTCAACTCAACTGTATTTCTACTGTTTAATCAATCATCTCTTGTTAGTGCCTGCGCTTTTATTATATTTTAGTAAATCTAATTATTTGTTCAATTCCATTTCAGTGAACCTGTTATTTTACTTTTTTCCTGAGTGTAACCAATGCTTAACAATGCAAAAAGGTGACATTCATCCTGAATCTGCGTCACAGCTTCACCTCTTCGTTTATCTGCTCAGCCTGCAACTTTGTACCGTTTTACTGCTCGCGTAGCATCGGCTCTGGCTGCAGCAGGCAGCTATTTTCCATCAAAAAGCTCCAGAAATGCTACTATAGCCTGCCTATTCAGCAGCAAACAGCAGACTGACACATTTAGAGACTAGCCGGTGAACATAGGGGAGCATTTAGCTGCTAAAGAGCCTCGTATTTCCCTCAGGAGTTGGTGGAGACCAAAAGCGGAGCTAAAAATAGAGACCGACATTCATCAGGCGGACACAAACACGACTCCAAATGAATGAAAGTGCTGTTCAGTAACAGCTGCATGTGAAAACCTCTCTGTGGTGAACATACAGTAAACACTGACATACCCAGTTTCTTTCACGTACGTCGATGAAGCATTAACTATCTAACGTCCACGGCAGCAGTTAATCAAAGCTGGATTTACGGCGCGCTCAAACTGACTTTGCGCGTCTGTCTGTGTCCTTGGACGAAGCTTTATATATACGTGAATGCGGCTCCTGTTATGCATGTTGACGTTGATTTGATAACAATGAGATTAACATTTAGAGTGGGTGGCAGTCAGTTCCGCCTGAGCGGCGCAGTGCACGTAACATAGTGTATTAAAGCTGAACAGCAGGAATATGACAGCAGATATTCCTGCTTCCTGCAGCGGGCCATCAGAACGTAATCATTTCAGTCCACCGCCGTTCTGCAGCGGGTCTGCTCCTCTCCTCGCTGGTTGGTCTCGAACCGTCTGCGCAGCACATTGTGATGCTGGAAATGTTGAAAAATATGAATTCTAGTTAATAATCAGCTAAAGTCTTCACCATAAAGGGTGCAATAAATAGAGATTACACTGTGCTTTTAGAAAGGAGTTGATTTGTACTTTTACCTTTAAAGCATTGTGGTAGTAATCAATATATTGACTGTGTTTGTTGACCATTTCTGTGAAATTGAAACACTTCCCCGTGTTATTTTTGTGTTTATTCACAAACTTGTTTTCCTTTATTTTTCGTTCAGGATCAAAATGTCTTTGAAACTGATTTTTGGTCCTGAAACTTAATTAAAATCCAACTTTTTAAAATGAGGACACCTGCTCCACCTGCTCAGCAGCAACACAAAGCGGGCCGCAGCTGAGGCCTTTTAAAGACAGGAATGAAAACCTTTTGGTGTTTTTCCAATTAGGCACAGTAAATCAATCTTTTCATGAGCGGGTTTAATTATTATTTGTTATATCTCGTGCTCTATTAGCACACGCAAGCATTGCCGGGTGCGATGTGCTGAGTTCAGTTTAGTTTCATTATTAGCACCCACATTAGTTACAGCACCGCAGCAGCAGCTATTCTTCCTGGAGTCTGCAGACGGTCGTTACATAATGACAGTGCTACCATCATAACATAACACATAACACTGCAAGACGTGACGAGACAGGCTGTTATCAGTTTAATGAATAGAATATATGAATTGTTTGTTTTAATGTCAGTGTCCTAATACATTTCAAACCATAAACAGTCAGCTTGACACTGGTAAACATAATCAAATACATGTACAAACAGTATATTTTACTGTCAACACACTGCAGCTCGTACCGTGAGAGCTGCATCCGATGGTAATGTGCTGTAAACAGGTAACAGTGCGGCTGTAGAAACGAACTACAAGAACCATGTAAACAGTGTTGGTTCCAGCACAAGAAAAACAGCTTGACAGATGTTTTTATGAAGAACGAAAGTGTTTATGATGTTTGTTTGGCACTGAGGATCCGCACAATGCTCTCAGGCGAGGACAGAAAATCTGCTCCTTCACAATGAAAACTTACAGATAAAGACAGCAAAACATAATAATTACATACTCCCAGCAAATCCAGTGAAAATACTAAATACGAATGAATTTATACAATAAACCAAGACAATAAGAGCCTTAAAGATGTTCTCTCAGTGCTCTGAAGCGCCATAATTGTCCAAAAACTGTTAAAAAGACGTCACTGAGTCACGCTGTTTGGACCCAGTATCACTACAGCAACGACTGTGGATTCGTCCAACGCACTTGTTGCACCAGTGTCTTCTGTGTAAACTACAATGCTGAGCTGTTTTAGAAGATTAGAGACTTTACAGAGACAAAGAGTTGTTTAACGGTGCTTTATCCTCCAAACTGCTGCAGGATGTCACCAGGAAGTCGGGTGTGTCAAAAACACAAGAATCAAGGAAATGCCCCGTCGCTGCCATCATCTTTCAACAAACGGCTAACCTTAGAAAACGCCTTTAGAAGCTGCTGATATATAGCTAACGTTAGCATTAACAGCTGTTTGCGTCTCAGTGTAGAAACACTGTGAGTTCGGCGTCAGCCTAGCTGGTTAGCATGCCAGCATCGTGTTGTCACGTCAAAGCGGTTGTTTCTTCACATTCTTCGTTAATTCTGGTGAATTTTTGAAGGTTTTAAACCAAAATACATAAATGCAGGGACTAACACGTTGGCGCTCTCGTGGGATTTGTTGCCACTAAACAATAAAGTCAGGCTCATTCTCTACTTACAAGGAGTCCAAAGCCCTTCAGGCTGCAGATATCAGTGTGTTAACGACAGGGCGGCTTAGAGATCTACAGACTGTCCTGACGGTGGCACTAGAGTGTCGAAAGGTTCATGTTTACTTCAGATTTTGACATTTTTTGTGGAAATCTCGGCAGAAATCTGTGCCGTAATGCTGCTGCGGAGCAAAAACACACACAAAATATATTTGAGTTAAACTGTAAAACAATTATTGCGTATTGAGCAGGTGTCTGCAGCCGTGCAAGAAAAGCTTTCACCTATCCCCGTGAGGCGTGTGCAGTATGTCGTTAATGGCCGTTATTACACTGGAATACCTCAAACTGTAGCGTGTGAACCATATGTGTGCGCTGTGGATGTGAGACTGAGAGAGGGAGAACGAAGGTGAGAGAATGAGTAAGAGCTGGGAGCAGAGTGGAGGAGGCTCAGGCTTGTGGAGGCAGCTAGAGCTGATTTGCGGCTTCATTCCAGCGCGTGGGCCCTTTCAGGCTCTGTTGCCTGTAACAGGTTGACGTGATAAACTCTGTAGCCGAGCCAGTCAGATGTGGCACAGTGGAGGCGCCCTCCTCCTCGCTCCTCTCCCCTTGGCCTGGCGTCTCATTGTGGCGCTGTGGGGCTCCGGCGTGCTGGCATTACACTTTCACACGGCGGTAATTGATTTCTTTAATTTGCTTCAAGAGAAACTGTTGTCAGCCAACCAGGCAGCCATTTTTCAGGCCACTTTAATTAAATGCCAGGTCTTTAGGTGTGATATGAAATTCGTTTGGCTCCTCTGATCTTCCACTCCTCAGACAATTCATTAACATTTTCGTTTCTGCCTTTATGTTTTACACAAAGCTTCAAAAAGCAGCTCATCAGTGACATTTCGGTTCCCGCGCTATACATTCAATCATTTCTTTAAGTGCATTTAGACTAGAGATTAAGTGCAGTGTGGCTGTTTCACTTGAGATAATACGGAGTGTGTCGAGCCTCAGTCGGCTGACGAATTCAGGAGAATAAAACAGCAGGCCTCCGGTTGGGAGCCTTTTATTGGAGCCTCTGTTGTATATTGTCACTGTTTCAGGTTACTAAACTGTACCTGAAGACGGGGAGATAATAGAATTAACTGCAGTCGGTGTCAAACACTGACTCGGGTCCATACTGGCTCCTTTTCTTAAGTCTCCGGTGACGAGCGGGCACACTAATCTACGTGGTGAACAGGTTTCAGGCTGACGGCCTTCGCCTCTTCCACAACAATCAAAAAGTGTCATTAGCCCTATAATCTGATGGGGGAATTATAGGTTCAATAGAGTCAAATCGCTTTTACATCTCACACGTAATACCTGATGAAACAACGCGGGGCAGGTGTATCCTCGGTCTAAAGCAGCAGAACCATTTATTTCAGCCGTAATAGCAGGGCAGCAGGCACACCTCCCTAATAATATCCTGATGCCTCCCCACTCGCTCTGACTCAGAGATCTTCTGAAAGGGCCCCTCTCCACTCATCCTCTCAGAGTGGCCTTCCTCTCGTGGAGATGAACAGCAGCTGCCTCTTCCTGCCTCCCACCATACGTCAACACATCAGCACCACTCTGCCTGCCTGCCTGCCTGCCTTCAAACACCCAAAAATATGAGGCTCGCTAAACCCGAAAGAATAGCCCGCTGCAGTTCATATTACGCTGGCTGATGTGTATTGACAAAGATATTTTTTGCTGGCGGATATCTCAGTTACAGACTGAGCCTGCAGGAGCAGGAATTTGTGTTAATACTTGTGGAACTGAGGAGAAAATCAAGGAGCAGGTGGCAGAAATGAAGGAGGAGGTCTTTTTGCATGGGTTAGCGTTGCCTGGAGTAACCTCGCCTCGGTCGGACAGATATGTTCGTCCAGTCTGAGATATATGAACCGTTATTATGCACAGACAGGCTCACATTTGTGTGCTAAATATCATTGTTAGCATCCACTGCAATCAGCCTTTTAACTGCTCAATAGCAATGGAAAGCTGCTGCAGCCTCGTAAACATGTAGCATGCTAACATTTGCTAAATACCACTGTGCAGGTTTGGGAGCATGCTAACATCCCAAACCTGCAAAGTGAACATGGTAAATGATTTGCTTTGTCGTGTTAGCATTGTCATTGTTAGCATGCGCGTGTATTTTTTTTTTTTAAAAACACATTAGCTTTTAGCTAGAAGCACCGGTGTTTCACAGAGCTGCTAGCATGGCTGCTCTGTTTTAGAGCTTTTCCAGACTGTTCCTCTGGGCTCATGTTGATATTTAAGTAAACTTAATGTCGCTAAAGAGCTGAGAGCCCTTATTGTTGGACAAAGACAGTTTAGCCTAACCCACTGACTGCACATGAACAACAGACGTAGCCACTTTGGATTGTAGTCGACTGTTTTTAAGCCTTGAATTTGCCATTTTGATGGTCGCCATCTTGTTTTTCTGGAGCCTACGTCTCTATGCTGATTGTAAGGCCACAGAGTAGCCCCTCCCTGAAGCACACCTGCCTTTTATTATCTGTTTTACTCTACACGGATCCTTAATTCACACATGTTGCATTAAATATGACTCGAAGCTAGCGATTGAGAGCGATAAATCAACTGAAGAGTCTGTCTTACAGCGTGCAGCAACAATAGATGTGGCTGCATTGCACATTTGTGCAGTCTGTCCCTCTGCAGCTGCATTTTCCTACAGACTTTGTGTTTTCTAATCACATTGAGCACATGTTTGCAGCTCACTCATGAATAATGCAGCGACAGATACTCTGTAGCCGGACTTTAGTCTTTTTAATCACTGAACGCAGCGAACTGTCTAATCTTTGCTTTGCGTCTGCGTGAACTGTGCACATGAGCAGCAAGAACGAGTGCAGAGTTCCTCTGGCAGAGTTTGGAGAAGTCGCATAAACAAAAAAAGAAAAACTGCTGCGCCGTGTGGACATAAAGGCAGAGTCAATAACTGTGAAACACATCATTAAATATTAATTTCATCATAAATAAAAATCGGTTGACAAGTGAATTTCACACTACAGAGACGCGAGCTGCTCGGGCAAAAATAGACCCAAAACACTGAAGGTGGAAAAAAAACAAAAAAACAAATTACCTCGAGTTTAAATAAGTTGTCCACACAAACACGTCGGTTTGTGAGAGACTGAAGAATTATGGTTGCCGCAGTGTCAGGACTTCATCCCAAATGCATTTAAAGAAAGGTTTTCATCTGGAAATAGAGCGGGAGGCATTGTAAATGGGACATTAAAAGGAATCCCACATCAATTTCCCACACCAAATGCTGCATAACAGGAGTCATTTTGACAAAGTAGCCGTGTGATTATTTTTTATTTCCATTTGAAAGCAATTAGCTGAAAGGTCCTTCCCTTGAGTTCTGTGGCAGAATGTGTGGAATGACTCAGGATAATTGCTGTGAAATGAACAGAGTGCCAAGTTGAGAGAAGCACGAAAAAACCGCAAGGGTTCCCTCTCCATGGAAACGCCCTCTGCCTTTGTCAGTGCACCAGGAAATTAGGCGGCAAGTGATAACGGGGCTTGAATGAGTAACAAATGCAGGGGGGCGAGTGATATTTACTCCATTTCAAGCCATTACAGAAATTGAGTGTTTCCCCACGTCTCACGCTGTGCCTACTGAGTGCTGGATGCAGGAGGAGGAGGGTCATTAAACATGGCAGCCGCCAGCGACGTGCCGCAGAAAAGCCGGTTGAACAACACGGTGTTCGCACCACCGATGGGCAGGACGGATATAATGAAGCCCAGCGCTGTCAGTGTATGGCACCGACTGATGATACTGATGCCTGAAAGGAGGACAAGGTGTTAGGAGGAAGACAAGGCTGAGGCAGTGTTTGCAGCTCATCTCGTGTCTTTGCCACAAGCTGCCTGCTCAGCTTCTGCCCTAATTGCTGCCTTGCTTGGAGGCAGCTCTCCCCCGGTATGCCTCTCATGCCTCCCTTAATTACGTCAGCCGGAAAGGAACGTGATTGTTATTGTCATTACTCTCGTTAGTAATTAAGAAGCTATTGACTCCTTCCCTGCATTCGGCCTGTTTGATTAGGCCTGAGGTCTGGAGATATGGATTCGGCTCCCACGGCGCTGCCGCCTCAGGACGCGGCCGTGCGTTGTTGGCCTGCAGCCACGCACCCCGTGTGGACACGGACCGAGGAAGAAGAGGGTGGAGGGTGGAGGAGAGGAAGGACTTAACTGCTGCTTACTTTGCCCCTCCATCAACCTTTAGCCCACGCTCACCATGGAGGAGTTGGAACATATTTACCTTTCACGCTACATCATCGTCGGTGACACCGGAGTGCGCGCCTCCCCGGAGCAGGAGGACACGGAAATCAGCCGCTCGGGGATGTCAAGAATCCGCTGAACGGATACGCAGGCAGCGCTGGTGGTGATGGTGTAGGGTCGGCTTGACAGTGATGGAGGAGAAGGGAAATGATTTTGCATACTGTGTCGCTGAAGTTCAGGAGAGGCCTGTAAAAGACAGAAACCACGCGTCTGGGGAAGAGTTCAGGTCCTTCGTTGGGTCTAATCTGGAAAATGTACTTAAAGTATTCAGAGTAAAAGCGCTGCGACTGCTCTGTTCCTCCATGCTGCGACTCTGCATTGATGGAAAAGCAGGATTTTACTGTTGGGGCCGGTTGTTGCAGTTCGTTTTGAACATGCTGTGTTAGTCGGGCTGCAGCTGATGATTCTTCATTTTCTCCATGAATCTGTTGAATGTCTGCTTCGTAAAAACGCTGAAAATGAGCCCAAAGTGTTGCCTGCACAATGTCCAACAGCCCAAACTTCAACGTTTATCAAAAATAAATAAAAGTTCTTGAAAATACAATTAAATATTCTCTATAGTTGTGAAGCTGGAACTTGAAAATGACCATTAATGACGATCAGAATAGTTATTTCCAGTTCACTGACCACTTGTTTCAGCTGTACTTGCATGAGCTGTTACAGCAAAACATCACATTTTATGAATTCTTTATGATTTGCATGCAAAAATCTTTATATGCAAAATGACTAAAGGTGTCAGATACATATAGAAAAATACAGATGAAAGCACAAGTTTACTTATTTAAGTAAATATAATTATCTGCACCCTGTCGGTGACTTATCGATGCTCTTTGCGTCTCGCAGCGGACAGGTCGGTCAGCATTGGGAGAGAAGAGCAACTTTAAACTTGTTCAACAGAACGTGTGAAAGTTGATTTTTGACCTGGGAAACTGATTTTTAACAACGTTTTTCTCAAGGTCCACATTTCTTAAGCCTGCATTGTGCACGGACTCTTTTATTCAATGACTCGAAAGCGACGACACATTAATCTCAAGTTTTTAAGTGAGCCCCAGCTGAACTCAAGAATAAAAAATGGTTTTATTTCAAAAGACATGGAAGTCGACTTTATTAGAAAACTTTATTTTATCACATGCACTCTGTGTTTTTTTGCGTGCGCGCGCGTGTTTGTTTGTGCACGTGACAAAGGTAATTGTGGATGGATGATTTTCTGCAGTAATCAGTATAAATCAGAGGTTTTCATAGTGGGAGGCGGGTCTCCGCAGGGGGGCCGCACGCTGTTTCAGAGGAGGCTCGGTGAATACAAGTGAAAAAACATGACATTAGATTCAGGAGATTGGGTAAATTATACTGTTTTCTCCACTTTAACTCAGTCTAAGGCTAATAAACCCCTAAGGAAGGAGCTTTTTTATGCATTTGTTGTCGTGTTAAGTTATATAAAAGAGTCATTTTCGGCCTTGGCTCAGCTGTAACACTAGCATCCAGGGCTGAAGCAAAGCTAAGCCAATAAACAACTTTTTACTATGTTATAGTGCAAAGTTGAGATCTTTACTAATAAGCTGATCCTTGAAACCAAGACCTGGAACAAGACACAGCGTGACCCAGATCCAAACTGTGTACAGAGTTATCGGGCCCAACGTGGGGTCCCATTTAATTACACTGGGCCTCGGGTCATGTGTCAATACGTATTGATGTGTTTTCACAGGGGAGACTGGGAAAATGTGACGTGCTGCTGCAAGCGTTGTTTGTTTTGGATGCACTTTGGATCGGGTCGGTGTGGTCTGGGCTTTTATTGTTTCAAACACAGGTTTTATTTACAGAAATTAGCGTAGGCATTCGCTCTCCGGCTCCGGTTAACGCAGGTATCCCTGCAGTGACAGCCCATCACCAGAGGTGTCACCAAAATCAAAGCGGCGGATGCTGCGGGAGGCTGCTTTAAACCGCAGGGATTCCCTCCCTTTGGGAAAGTGGCAGAGGAGGATGAGAATAATAGTCTGAGTATAGAAGCTGGAGTTCAATAATCGTGCAGGAGTGACAAGGACCCAAAAGCAATTCCTGACTGAGCACTAATCCCCACTTTTTTTTTGTGGGACGCACAGAGAGCGAGATAAGCCCGGAGGTTAATGCAGAGGCGTCTCTCCTCTGTCCTCGGCGGTGACAGCCCCTGACAGGCGGACCCCAGCAGCACGCCTTGTTTATGTTAATGTAGGTGGCCCGGGCCAGCTCCCACGCTGAGCGCCGCAGATAGAGACGTCAGAGGCTCGTCAGAGTGGCACTCGCAACCTCATGCTGGGCTGCCCTGGATCTCTGCGTTCGCACGTTGGGGGCGGGTGGAGGAGTGCCCAGGGTGAGGGAGATGGGTGAGGAGAGCCGGGCCTGCTGGGACTCCCTCCCACCTAATCATGTGTGGATGGTTCATCTACTTCTCCACACTTCGTTTGAACCACAAATGACATCTCGGAGACGGAGGGAGAGGGAGAGGAGCCTGCTTTTAATGCATGCGTCTTTGAAAATGTGCATTTTTTTAAATTTATGCCGACTCGGCTCTGTTTTATTTCGACAGGGTCAGATCCTGACAGTTACAATCAAAACCTGCCACGCGCCGCCAGCTCTGCCTTTACGTTCTATATGCATGTTATTCATAAAACTGGCATAGCGATGTAGCAAACAACATACAGGCTGGTACTTCATGAGAGAGAGTCATGGAAGCGGCGGACACTGTTGAACGTTAAATGGCTGGATTATAAAACAAGTTCTGACTTTTTAACATGGTAACTGCAAACTTTAACCAAATGTTGAGAAACTACTAATGGAGACTTGAAGACAGCATGGTGGAAAAACAATATTTAGATATACAACATCAGCCTTGTGATCCGATGAGGAGCCCATCTCTGCAGAAACAGCTTCTTCTTCTGCTTCTTCTTCTTCTTCTCTTGCAGAAACAGCTCAGCACATGTGAGTTAAATGTTCTTTACATCAGAAATATGAATATAAGGATGTTTTTGCCATTTTAGAGCAACATTTTCCAATATCATAGGTCAATATCTAAATAAAACACATGTATAAACATAAACATTTTCTATCCTGTTTTTTGTTTAAAGTCATTTTAAACCTAAAATCCCTTGTTTTTTAATCCTTTTTAAGCCACTTTGGACTAGTGAAAGCCAATTTTTACTATTTTCTGAACTGTTAAATCAAAATAATCCATAGAAATAATAAAAATGATCAAAAGTTATTGCATTTTCTTGCATTGTTTCCTGTTATGCATCAACATACCAAGGCTAATTCCTTCCCTCTTGACAATCAAACCTGATTCTGATCAATCAGTGATAGATCTATGTGTTTATCGCTGTGACAGTGAATATGGGTGAAACCGAGTTAGTGGATTTTAACGTTTTACTTACAGAACAAAAACATTTTAGCCTTCGATCTGTTTCCTGCGCCTTTTTAAAGATTCATATCCAAACTTGATTCCGCTCTGTTGGACCTCCGGGTGGAGCTGCCCGGCGTCTGCACAGTTTCCTGTTGCCTCCTTGTTTATCTGTTTGCTATCACTCTCATCATACGCCTTGTCTCTCACTGATGAATGGTTGTGCCTCGGTGACCTGCACCCCCCCCTCCTTCACCATCCGCCGCATCCACCCTTCCCTTGTTTGTGTCGCAGTGATGTAGGGCTGACCCGCGGTGGTGGGAGCAAGGTGGGGACATTGAGACAGATGAAGGGTCAGACGTGTGCCGAGAAGCGTCTCCTCTGGGTCTCCTTCACCCCGGCGTGCTCGACCCGCGCCAGCCTTTCATTCTAATCTGATGATAATGATATTTGCTCAGGACGACCTCTGCTTGCACAGTGTAATTACCCACCCAGCTTTCTATGATCTCAGCTATTGGAAATCGATGGGCCATAAGAGCGCCCCATCAGAGCTTATTATTATCACTGCTCGCTTTTCGTTACAGCGCGATCAGATTTAATATGTTGTCCAGTTTTTTACTGCGTGTTTTTCCCTCCTTTTCACGCCGACGACTGTCACTGCGGTTAAATCGGCGTCGGACGATTCTTTAACCCGAATTTAGTACAAAAATGTTAAAAATCCTTCTGCGAAATGATTAAAAAGTCCAAAAAACCCTGATGCTACAGCTGTTTTCCTAAAGTGTGCACTCAGCGCGCACCCAAACAACTTCTGTGGATACTGTTGAGTGTTATTCTGTCCCCCTTAATAGCACCTTTGGCTTAGCGGCACTCAGCAGTTCCACGCTCGTCCGTGCATTTGTGAGTGGATGCCCATTTAAATTGGTTAGGTGAATCTGCTCTGGATGACTCCCTCCATTAGCTACTCATCTAGGGTTAAGTGCCCTCTGGAACAGACGGCACTGGCCATCAGGTGACCCTGCCTCGCCACTGCCTTGATTGAGACACTTCAGCCGAGGCCTCGCCGCCGTGACCTTCCGGAAGCCTCTCGCAAATAGACCTTTCTTGTACTGCCAAGGGTATGCGTGTGATCCACTGATCTAGACGTTATTGCCGCTACTCCACGTCTTATGAAACCCAAAGTTGTTATTTCAAGAGTGAAGCGGCGTCTTTGCGGTGACCTTCGCGCTTGTTATTGTCGGTCTTGTCAACGAGATAAGAGGATCACAGGTGAGATTTCATCAATGAGGGTAAACGAGGGCAGAGTTAAGACACACTTTTTGGACACGAGACTGAGCCTGGCTGTGCAATTAAACAGCGACAATGGATTTTCTCTGTCTTTCCAAAGACGAGGCGGCTCCAGCGCTTTATTTATTTGTTTATTTTTGTTTGGATCAGGTCGTGGTTTGAGTTGTACGTCTTAAGCCATTCTCCCACAGCAATTTCCTTTTATTGACCCCTGTAAAGTGCCTGGCTCTGTCAACATCTAGGGGCTATCATGTTTTTATGAGGTAAAGGAACCTAATAACACAGCAATCAGCATTTATTTGAAGACGGCACATTTGTCGGGTTCTCACAAAGGAATTCAATGCGAAACACGTCTCTGAATGCGCAGGAGGTCCTCTGACCTCGGGATAACAGCGATACCATCTTAAGGTCACGGAGTCTCGAGGAGGTCGCGAGATGGATTTTGATGAAACAAACATTTTAGATAGAAATATGAAAAGGATTAAAGCCCAAGGAGAGGGGTCAAAGGATGAAGGGAAGAGGATTGGAGGTGGTCGTTGGCGACGCGGATTGGTTGTGAAAATGTATTTTTAGCCCAGGACAGAAAAGGTGACAAGGGAGGAGAGGTGGAGGTGATCGATATGTTTGTGCAAAAGGCAGAGGACTGCCGAGACACAACAGTGGAAGTCATGAGTGAAGCAGTCCCTCAAGGGGACGGCAGGCTCGGCCAACGTGGAGACACAACAAATGAGGAAATGGTAACAGAGATATGGCTGATGAGCAGGGGGGTGCTCTGGGAGTGTGGGGGTGCTGCTAAGTGACAGGAAATATTTGTTATGAGCAAACTGTGGGCCGCACGAAGTCCAGGACTCCAGTTAGCAGATTGAGAGCAGACAAAATGGGAAGAAATGTGTTGGCTCGGGCTGCTTGAAGTTAGTCCAAGTCTATTCTAAGAGAGGAAGTAAATATGGAATATGGTTTCAATGCCTGCTTGGAGCTTTGGTTTGGAGTCAAGATAATATTTGCATCCGTGACTGTGGCGCTGTAGGATTCATCCTAAATTTGTGAGCTGCTGCTGTTTCTTGGTTTTTTCTCGGAGACCTGACCCTTTACCGACGGCTCCAGCTCCGACAACTTATTCTGCTTTCTGAGTCGACTTCGCAGGGTTGGAGGACAGAGATCTGACATGAACCGCAGAAGTTAATACAGACGGATGCCAAACTTCCTTTTGGCAATGCGAGAGCTTCGACTAAACTCACTTTCGCACTGGTTGGACTGAATATACGCGGTTTAAATGATCACGCTGTTGTTTCTCAATGCCTCGTCCTTCTGCGTCTCGTCCTTCACTACTCGGAGAAAAAGCGTGCGGGCAGCTCGATGTGCGATGTGTTTTTCTGCCAGCTTTAATCACATCTCAACATTTTTCTGCTTAGCATCAATGACACGACACAGAAGCCTTCGTTTGAGACCTGACGTGTCTCCAGCTACTGTGAAATTAATGCTAATCCTAATCTATTTACACAATTTACACTGAATCTGTACATTACGTCAATTCCTCTTTAACGGAGATGGTGCTCTCCGTTAGCTCCCAACATCCTTTTTGAGAGTGCAGGCGTTGTCTTCGTGCTGTTTTTTGTCTCCATGACAACTGAGCGAACACCCGTCTGCTCATGAAGTCTTGAAAACGTGGACCCCGAGAAATGTTTCTACGTCTGCTTTGATTTGAAGGTCTAATCGGCTGTTGCGTGGTTATTATTGCTAACGTGAGCTGGTCTTGATGAGGCAAAGTGGGACCGGTGGACTCCCGGGTCTGTTACAGCGATAGCAGGTTGAATAATGACAATAGACACCTTAAAAATCAGCTTCGCCAACAAACCTAAACCAGCGTTGGAGCAGAATAACGTTAGTTGGTCACGTTTTTCCCCGGTCAATCACGGCTTTGACATTTTGAGTCGCACTCAACATTTTTGCACCTTTTGCGTTGTCACAGCTTGTAGACAAACAGCTGATTTCTCAACATACTTCCCCCTTTCAGTGGTTAATGTATACTAGCAACCTTTGGTCGCCACAGTACTGTGTGTGTGTGTGTGTGTGTGTGTGTGAGAGAGAGTATTTGTCTGACGTTATGAGTCTGAGCGTGTGCATGCATGCGTGTATTTCTCTCAGCTGTGACTGGTTAAATGATTTCTTGAAGGGCCATAGAGCGACCATTTCATTTTGGCACCTAATAACAGTCAGGTCACACTGTGCCCCGGCTGATCCTCTTTGATATGGTCCGTGCACTTGCCCAAGCCCTCTTTCACAGGTGCCAATCATTATAATCAAGCGCCCACCCCAACCCCATCCACCTCCAGCCCTAGCGCCATCTCCAGCCGAACCCCTGAGGGCACGTGGCGGCTTCACGGCAGTTGTTTTGAGGAAGAGGAGAGTTTAATCTGCCCCCTGTTCTGGCAGACCGGCCATATTCTTTGACCCTTGCGAAACCCACTTGGCAGTCTTATCTAAGCTTTCTTCAGAATACAAGAGATACTCCAGCTCGATCACTGCAAACGTCTACTAATGTGCATGCTCCTACACGGGAGAAGTCGCCTCGTGCAAGGGCATCATGACAGCAGGAAGTAATGGCTTTGGATGGCAGAGCGTTCCCCCACTCGTGCACCCCAGGCACATTTCCCAGCTGGTGTGGGGGTGGGGGGTTCAGATGGGTCACCTGGCAAAGGTCACCCATTTCAAAAAGGCCATGGGTCAAAAGTGGGCCTGGTTTCCAGATTATATTTAGCGATTGGCTGGGTCTGCCCTTTTCTGAGATGAATTACTAACTTTATTGCTCTCCCCAATGGACTGGTCAGTGTTAAACCAATGACAGCTCGACAGAAATCAAATTGAACTCGAGATCAAATCAGGGCAAGCAGGCGCCAAAGGCAGCCTCACCTCTAATGAAAACTGGTAGAGCAGCTGATTGCGCTCTCTTTTTGTTTTAGTGTTACCTTTCAGAAGACTTTGTGAAATCGCCACGTTCAGCCTGTTGTTAGTAACGTCTCAACATCTCGGTTTGTTGTCATCTTGTCACTGCGTCACTGTCGTCATATGTCAGCACTTGTCGTTGACTCTGTTGCCACACGGGAAACAACCCTGCCTACTAAATATTACTCTCATGTACCCCTACAATTACCGCTACCACTAATTTCAATTAATCTGTTGTCATTCATATTTAACATGCCTGCAACACGCTCAGTGCTCCCCTACAATATCCATCACTGCACAACATCTTCATGGTTACATTAACCCTCTCAAAGCACTTGATGTTGATGTTGGGGAAAGATGGTGGTCTCCTAAAACCAAACATTTTGCAAGACTCAGGACTCAAACCTCAGCTTTCATAGGGACAGATGCACCAACAGGGCTAACGCCTGGTCTGAAGCTAAGTTTGCATCAGACTGAGCAGCTGCACTGGTTCTACGGTTCTACGATCCCTGAGTCTGAATAACTGTTTATGGCCACTACTCTCTGACGTGTGTTATTAAGCTGTACGACTTTGCTGCAAATTAGAAATGATCAGTGACGGATTGGCAACGCAGCGGTAGCGTATCCTTGCCATGCACGCTGTGTAGCATTAGCCAAAATCCCGTCGCCATTCAAATGGACGTGCACCGTTAAGTCCGACCAGTGACTGGGCTCATGCTTGGACGATGCAACCAACATGACGTGCATCCTAACGACTGCTTTCAACAAAGACTCTTGCATATTATTCTGAGAGACGTTGGCAATGAAATTCCTGAAAACAACAAATCCAACGTGCACTTCAATATGATTGTTGTGCACAAGACAAATAAAGAACCTGATCACATGAAAACAGCTGCTTTTGCAAAGATCCATCGCTGCCATTGTGTTTCAATTCTTTAATCTCCTCAAATCAGAATCTACTCAAATCTGAAAGTACGGTGCAGGCACCTTACGGACGACGTCTCACAACCCACAACACAAAGAGATCAAACACTTTCTCTGTGTTACACCTGCAAATTCAGCGCAGACAAACCCTCAGTGGAGTTTTTATTAAAAACTGAATTTTCAATGTATCGCCTCACCGGAGGACTGCTTATTCATTTATTTATTCATTTATTCATTCCTGCCCAGGGCCGACCATCATATAGTTTACGTTCATACTCTCCATGTTACATAGCAAAGGAATCTATTTTCTGTCACAAAGTGATTGTTTTCCTTTAATGTAGTCTTTTCCAACGGCAGATATGAAAATAATTCAGTGACCCGACTATATAAAAATAGGTGCTCTTCCTTCTTCTTATGCTGGGATTACATGGGAATAATCCTGCAATACAAATATATATATATATATTAGAGAGGCGCAGTAGAACCCATTCGTGGCTCCTCAAACATCGGTTTCTGTTCCTTGCCGTTGTTTTAGTTATTTCCTCTCATCTTAATGTCAAGTCCGTTTTGATGCATTAGTTTAATTACTGGAAATCACCTCCATCTCACTGCAAGTCTTTCCCCAAACACCAACCTACCCATAAACCACACTGTTTCCTGTCACATACAGGGCTGTTCTCATTGCCCACCCTCCCCTGGGACGCAATCCTTCTACCATCTGCTATTATCAGAAACTCTAAACGCTTTAGTTGTCTTTCTGCCAGAGGAACAGCACCCTCTCTCTTTCTTTCTTTCTCTCTCTCTCACTTCTTTATTTTAATGCTGAAAAGACAGTTTTTGCCTAAAAAGCATCCAGCAGCGTCAGAGCCAAATCTCCAACCCGGTGCCGCTCAGTTGTGGTCTGAAATTCCAGTGGAGGCTTCCAGTCCTCTCTGCCACGATCCAGTTTGTTTCTGGTGATTGTAGTAAAATGTAAAAATAAACGTGGGGTCGACTCACAACAGTTAAACATAATTAGTAATGACGCCGTTTCATAAATGTCACTTTATGTCACATCCTGACTCAAGCTGGACTGCGCGCGAGGAGCGTCTGAACAGATTTTATTCTGTCTGATCTCAAACGTGCAGACACTGCAGGGTACTGAATGACCTCAACATGCTAAAAGAAGCAATGCGTGTACCAGATCTACCCGGACAACACGGCACAACTCGCTGCTTTAACGATTTAAAACCAAACAAGTTTGGATGAAACATGGCTCGTGAGACGCGGTCAACAAGGTTTTTTGCATTCAGTTAGACTAGACCTTAACATTTGTAATATATATCCAACCGTGCATGCTAGCTAACGTTAGCCTGCAGTGCTAGACTGCAGCAGCCGTGTGTCCTCTTATTCACTATTCACCGCGTGCGCTTGTCTCCATGGATACCACCATGCTCGCCTCTCATTGGTCCTGCTCAGAAAGCAGAGACGTAATCATTCAGATTTAAGATCCTACACATCAAACACGTTTGAAATGATGGAGTCGTGTTTCCGATGAGTCTGTGAGCGGTTCGGGACGTGCAGCTGGATCTGCACACCCATCGCACTGCAGGGTAATCTGGATTACCCACTGCAGACCAGATTTTGAATCTTAAATGGAACAAAACAAAATAAAAGATTGCAGTCTGAGCCGGGTTTAAGTCACCTGAGTGTGTAAAATAACTTAAACTGATAACTGGAAGGTGATATTGAAGCTCCAAATTGGATTTCTCTGTCTTTGAGATAACTCATTGTGAGCTTTATTTAAGCAGCTCTGCAGATGATGCACATTAAAATCAGAGATGTGAGACCTTTGGATTATATAACAGCTAACCACGTCTGAGTGCGAGTGACGGTTGGTTTCGTTGATGTTCTGCAGAGTCGCACGACCACATTTGTTTTTCTTTAAGCGCAAACTTAGACTCTGGAAGTTGGTTTATTAAAAAGAAGCACGTGTTCTGCTTCGACGCGGTGTAAAGACTTAAATAACCTTTTAAAAAGGTCAGAAGCGGCGGTGGTGTCAACGTTTGTTTGTCATCGTATTTCTACATGTTAGGAGTGATGAGTCACTCCCAAACTCTGCGGGAATGAGCTGCTCCTCAAACGCCGCTCCTCGGTGTTTAAGTCCACATGTAGAAGCTTTTCAGTTTCACTCCAACCTGGTTTCACACGGTGAGACGTTCTTCGCGCCGCTCTGTGTTTTGTTATTTTCGGCGCTCCTCACTCCGGCACGCGTTCGGCTGAGGAGCGGTGGATGTGGTAGCAGCATGGCCTCAACCTGTGTTTTAGCCCTAATCTGTAATTGCATCCAGTGAAGGAGGAACAACCTCTCCGACGTGACCGGCCATGGAGCACGAGGCCCAGAGCCGGCGCCGCAAAGCCAGGGAGAGATGGAGAGATTGAGCGGGAACAGCAAACACAGATAAAAATGAATAAAAAAAAAGAGAAAAGCAAACGGATTGACTTTGGTAAGAGGTCACTTTTGAAAGTCCTCCCAAGTGATTGTTCGAAAGTACCATTTTTTCTCAGTTCAGGACACCCCAGAGATGTGAAGTGTAAGGTTATAGTATGGCCCAGTGCTCTATATTAATGGTGACTTTGGCTCACCTAATACGGATTCTCAGGGTTATAGCCCCCGGGTGCCTGCTGAGCAGAATGTGAATGCAAAAAGAGCCAATCCCTCTCCCCATCCCCTCCCTGGTCACCAGGGCCCCACCAGCCCTCGCTCAAGGTTACAGCCCATACAGCCTGGCAGCGATGAAGCCATCAGGACTGATTTTAAATGATACCCTGGACTAGCCACCACTTAATGTGCTCCCTCTCCCTTTTTACTCTTTTCTTTAAACTCTTGATTATCCCCTTTTCAAGTTGATATTGTAATGCGTGATCAGAGGCGAGGCTGAACGGGAAAGACGCGTTTTCTCCTTGAGTCGGTCGCCGGAGTTCCTGCTGGGAGAGTAAAAAAAAGGAAAGGTTATGATCAAGGGCCTGGCTCTTAAGCCCCGAGCTCCGCGCAGGATGTGTTTGTATTTCCCTGTGTTTCAGCGTGAACCCAGCCTGGGTGTAAATAATCTGCTCTGCTGAACTCCCGCACGACGGCGAGGCGGCTCGCGTCACGTGCTCGTTTTCCCGGGGAAACTCACACGGCGTACTCTGCCCGATCTGTAATTACACTCGTCCTCCTGCAGGAAGAAACCCTGACTGTCAAACGATGGCTCCGACGGACGCTGACATGTGTGTGTGTGTGTGTGTGTGTGTGTGTGTGTTACTCCCTTCTCATTGCTCATGTAGATTCCGCTAATGCTTACTTGACGAGTAAAAATGTTATTCTAATGATGGTCGAGGGAGCAGGGTTTTTGCAGGTAGTTGTTATGGAAACTGCAGCTGCAGCTTAACTGTACGATAAGCCTCCACTCTTACCGCCACCCCCCCACCTCCTCCACCTCCTCCTCCTCCTCCTCCACCGCCACCGCCGCCCCATCTTCTCTTCCTTTTCGATCTAGTGAACACAGCATGTTGGAGTCATTACCAGAGTACAAATGGTTAAGGACAGAGCTGAGACATGGTGGGGTGGGGGTGGACAACATTCACTCGGATGCTCGGAGAACGTTGCTATCTGCGAGCCACAATCTGGTCCACAAAGAGGAGCGCCGTGATGTGTGTCTGCTCGGTTTTAACGCCCTTTGCATGTTGCCTCCTGCTGGTAAACGCAGGATAATTGCGCCAAAATCTAAACTTTCAAAAACAAATATTGCATTATTGTTAAATTCCATGCATACGGCGAAACAGCGGCTTTCCTCTGCTGCTCTTCTTCTGCAACATTCAGAGTTGCGTCGGTTCGAAGTGCCAGCGGTGGAATATGTTTGCTTCATTAGTGCTCGGTATTGATTTACAGCTAAATTGCTAAAACCAGCTCATTATGGTCGGCTCTGTGTAAGTGCTGTTTGTTTTGCGGCCGGACACGAGTGCAGCCAACGGCTCAAACTGAACTGCGATCAGATTCTCGATTAATTGCTTTGACAAATCTGATCTGGGCTTTATTTTGCGCGCTTTGTTTATCACGTATTAGTCTCGTTTCAGTTGCGGCGACAACGATATCAGCCCTCGCTCCGCTGCCTCCCAGGCCTTCCATCTGACCATCGTCTTAAACCATACAATAACCCGGATGGTGCTGGTTTTTGAAGCTAAAACACAAATAAACTTCTGATTTTCAGCCAAAATATTTAAAATAACCACAAAAAAAGACAATAATGAGCTCTAAATGTACAGCTTTCATGTTTTTGAGTGAACATTTTGACTGTTTACCAGCAACAACAAGGGCGAGCAACTCAGTCATCATCACACAACAAGTCTTTAGAACTGAAACACACGTTTTCTGACTCTGCAGTTATGAATTTGCTCTGGAATATGAGAATATATGAGTCTCCTGTGTCAAACGCTTTGTCAACCTGGACGCTCCCTCCCTCAGCTGTTCTGTCATAGCACGTGCGGCCACAAGAGGTCCTCGTCAGGTAAACACGAATATGGGTCATTCCAGGAAAACAAAGAACAGACTCAGTCCTATTTTTGGCGCCGACGCTTTAAATATAACACAAACAGGAAGGAAAGGCTGAGTTGCAGGTAGCGTGGCTTACAGTCGGTGGAGTCGCACCGTGTGACACGCCGAGCAGCACGTCCAGCCTCCATCGCGCTGGTGTTCGGCACAAAGGCCGACCGTTATCTGCTCATTTCACTGCCGACTCCGAAGCCTAAATTGAGGCTGTGAATGAAGACGGCACAAATCCTTTTTTTGGGGTGTAATTTGAAGAAAAATACCGGGTTTGCTCGTCTGAGCTCAGCGTGTCCCTTTAATTATGTTATTTATTAAATGGGCATGTTTTAATTGATGGAGGCGTTCTCGCCGGGTGCTCCAGTGACGCTGAACTCCTTCACTGCGAGCGTAAGAAGCTGCAGCAGGAATTTACCGCAATTTAGGCTCCTTAGTCCCAGCACAAGCGGTTCAATTAGTCGGCGACGGGAACCTTTTATTAAAAACTACCTTCAGATACGTTCAGTGAATCAGACCTCTCACATTCTTGGCACAGCTTGTCTTTCGCCGAACAAATGTTTAATTCTGAGAAGAATTTGGATTGGAGACGAGGAATTTCTCCCGAAGATTGAAGGCCAAACAAAACGTAATTACTGTGAATAAAGTTTAAAAAAAAAAAAAGATATTTTGACTTTTTTTTTTATCATTTCTCTGATTTCGACATGGCTGATAATAGGATTGAACTGTTTGCAGTGACTAATGAGCTCCATGTGAGATCACTCAAGGTTATAGCCGGCAGCATCGCAGCTTAATGTGACTCGGCGTGTGACAAGTTCCCCCGGTTCCCATCGAGGTTCTGTCTCAACTGAACTTCCACAAACTTCAGCTGAAAGCGCGGTGATGTCAGTAATGATCTCCAAGTAAACCCAGCTAAAATAGCACAGTGACCTCATTATTGTTTCCATAGTTACCGAATGGCAGGGTTACTGTTCCTATCTATAGCGGCATTCACTTCACACAAAATACTGCATTTTCACAGATGACAGTGGTTAACAGCTTAAATTGCACAAACAGCTCATGATAATCAGATTTATAGTCTGTGTTCAGTGAGTGCTGCTTGTTCTGCAGCCGGACACTAATGCGCTCAGCAGTCTGAAGCTCAAATTCCCCAAATTGTGATCAAATTCTCCAATAACCGCTTCGACAAATTGAATATTTGTGGTAAATGATGGCGACGGTGCCGCTGATAATGGCCTGCATTCGGCGTTTGGTGCCTTGTTTATCAAATATTATCGTCATTTAAATTCCACAAACAATGATATCAATTCCAGACCCTGAAACTGCTTCACTGCTGCCCACCCACCTATTTCACTTTCTGTGCCAGAGAAAGCATCACACACTTAATTGAACCAGCTGGCTTTGTCAGGCGAGGATCCAAAACATGGATCTATATTTACTAGGTTATATCACTGTACATGAGTCAACTAAAATAACATTAAACTGGTGTAATGATAGAGGACCTCATTGTCTCTCAGGCCTGTGATATGCAGAAACATGACGAGCCGCTCTGTCCATGCATCCTGATGAACGGTAACATCATAGTCGTGCATGTGAAGGGCGGGTTTGGTTCGCCGGATTGCACTTCAGCTCCTTTTTGTTGTTGTTTTGGTTTCCCCGGCACATTATTGCCTGCTCCTGTTTGGTGTTTTGGTGACTCATTGTAAACTCGACTGTGCCAAAGGTGGAGGAGAGGCACGGGGGGGGGGGCAGAACTGGGGCAGGTGTTGGCGTTGAGAATAACAAAGACTGAGGCTTTTCTTGTCTGATGGTCCGGGTCAGTTGTTTTCACCACAAGCTGCTGAAATGTTCACCATCTCATGCCATAACCATGGACTTTAAAGGTGCAGCGTGGAGGATCTGTCAGTGGAAATGGATAATAATATTCAGAAGTATGTTTTTAATCCGAGTTTAATCACTTGAAAACAACAGTTGCATTGTTTTTGTTGGCTAAGAATGAGGCGTTTAGATCCACAGAGGGTCCTCTGAGAGTCGGCCATGGTGCACCTTCACGTTTCTGCAGTAGCCCACAATGGACAAACCAAACACTGGCTCTACAGCAGGCAGGGCTTTGATTTGAGGGCGAAATTCAGTTGGTTGCAATCTGCAAACTCACCACTAGAGACCCCGAAATCCTCCACTGCAGGAACAAAAGCATTAACGAGGTTCAACCGCGATGGTGGGTGATCAGGTCGGAGTCACAGTCTGAGTTCTGGTTCGTCACAAAGGTGTCAAGGTTCAACACCAACCTGACACCAAACCAACCTGCACCCCCGCACTGAACCAGCCCCACACCACAATCATTTCACTAAGCTCCTCCTCAGTGAGTGGACGGTGATATAAAACAGAACGGTGCATTTGCAGGTGAGCGGTGAAAGATGACACTTTTTGCATGAACTAATGAGATTTACAACACCTGCATTAAACATCAGTCATTAAACATCCTTTAAACTAGTGAATTAACCAGAATTAGGAAGCATGTAGGCTGTTCTATGCACGGGCGTGTGATTTCTCATTTCATCGCGGAGCAGGACTCCATCTTAGAGACTCCGACTGCACGCTCCGACCATGCATTGTTGAACCGCAGGTTCAGCCGCAGACAGGTGCTCTTGAATATTCATCGGCAGTGAGCCCTCACAGATTCTAATCACTGTCAATATGTGTGCACTTTGCAACTGTCAACTATTCAGAAAACAAAATATGCCCCCCGCTTCCACTGCTTATGAAAATTTATGATGCAGGTAGAAAATGGAGAGTTGCTGCTATACTTAACTGAGATTTACACTAAGCTCCAGCAGTGGGATGGTGTTCAGATCACGTGCAGTTATGGAGAGATTGAAGGTGGAGTTTCACAGCTAATCTGCTCAAATGTGTCTTATGCTAATTATGTGAAATGCATAAATCGATTATAAATAATGGGCTTTAACTGTACAGTGTGTATACGTTAATTATTATGTCTTCTGTGTCTGTAACCAAAGTATGAAAAGAATATACCCGAACAAACTTTATCTGAGTTTAGAAGATTTCGTCTTTGTGCTAGTTGGCACATTAAGAGACAAGACAACCTCCTGTTTGGAGGGTGAAAAGTCTCTTTGTTCAGTTTCATTTCTGTCCTCCTGCAGAAATGTTTTGGGCTCCTTCATTTGCAGTTTCCCTCCAGCATCTATCTAAAGGGTTTGGAGATGTCACCTCCCTGTCGCCACAGAGCACAGCTACTCCAGCTCCACCCACTCCTTGTTACGGTGACATCCACACATTCCTGTCCCGTTTGTTCCACCGGCTGTTTATCTGAGATGTTAGTGTCCAGAAAATCTTCACGCCGCTGCGCTGTACATGTGTTACGAGCGACTGTCTGAGCCGTGCGGCGGGGTAACACTTGACAGGGTCCTGCTGCAGTTTCAGTCTAGATGATACAGCCGAAGATCTGATTTTACATAACAGCTGCAGTGATGGATGGGTCTAAAACCTGCAGCAAAACCTGCCTCCACAGTCAGGAGCTCCTAACCTGCTTTTCAACATGCACACCCTATTTCATTGCTATGTATCCTAGCTGGATCTCGAACTGGCGTTGACAAAACAGCGGCTATACACATGTAACCTGGAGGTCTGGCCTGCAAAGCTCCAGATAAACAAGTACGAAAGGTTGTCAGAGTCTGCAGGAGGGTTTGGTTTGAAGAAGAACAGCAGCATTATTAGTTTACAAAATCCATTAGAGAGGAAGGTGTTTTAGATAGGTGACCACTGCACAGGAGACTTCGGTTTGCATAGTATGAGTCAAACCTGGATCTTTTAACAATGTAAGCATGTAGTTTTCGGACCCAGATAAAGCTGAACCGCAGCGGTGGAAGATCAGAAAACATTAGGAAAAAACAAAAACGCAATGACAAACAACAGGACTTGACAGCTAAATGTCCACAGACCTGCAAATCACCAAGAGCGTCCTGTGTGAGCACACTGCAAAGGTGTGGAGAGGCCGTTCAGTTGGAGGGTTTGCAGCTTTTTAGCTTTTGTTGAAACCCGACTGTCCTCGACTGAAAAACAACAGCATAAAATGGATGACAACACCCTTCAGAGAGGAGGTCCGGGTTGGACGGGTCATCAAAGTGGGTGACTCCGACTCGGGAGGCAGATGTTCACATCTCATTCCCAACCTACACTCAAGGATGGATCCTTTTAATCAGGACCACAGTCGGTTTGTTCAAGCAGTCATACGTGCTGTCGAAGGCCGACAGAACCGACACAATTATCTAGTTTTGCCAACAGGTTCGGAAGATTTCCAAAAACTATATACTTTGGAGGCTATCTGAGACCCAGGTTTCTGCAAACACTCGATGTCGGTTCCTCAAAACTCACCAAAAACCAAGTTTGCGTTGGACCGAAGCTTAAGAAGCATCATTAAACGGCATTGTCCACTTTGGAAGGCAACGACAAGCAACCTTTCAGATCGCACAACTCGCTGACATCCATCCCGCGTGTGTGAAACACTGTCGGAGTCTGGAGAGGCCTTTGCGTTGGAAGGTTTACAGCTTTTTTAGCTTTCGTCAACAATCAGCAGGTTCAAACGTTGTCCCACAACCAGCTGGCACCGTCCTGAACCTCAGGACTCCACTGAACTGGGACGAGGAAGCGCGAGGTCAGAGCCAAACGCCGCTGCCAGGGCTGACTGAGTCATTTTACACTCTGTCATCACTCTTATCACAATTTTACCCCCTCTTTCACTCTATCTTGATTGGTCACTCCTCCCTGGAACATGTCTGCACCCTGGAGGCTTTATCTGTGATTCCTTATCATTCCCAACTCTGCCTATCTCTCTCAGCACCCCCTCCCAGCACCTTCCTCCTCCTGTTCTCACTGCACCTCCCTCACTCTTCCTTCCCATTTGTCTGTTGCTCCGTCATATTTGTCCTTCTCTATCTCCTGTAATAGAGCTGGAATCATATTCTGAAAGTAAATAGCACTGAGGTAAAATAGATGTAGGTTCAGTCAGGCTCCTCCGGGGGTACACATCCACGGCTCCAGACTTAATTATATTATTCTTTGCCGGGTACATTTTGTGTCACACTTCCTAGGTTTTACCCTGTAATCACAGGGATGAACTTATCACTGCCGCACATCAGTGAAGGTAGCCGGACTTTACACTTTGCACAATGTCAGCGAGGCTTGACACTAATTATGATATTTTCAAAGTCAGATTCACAGCAGAGGCACATTTATGCAGGATCCATTTAAATTCTTAATTGTGCCTTACTGTTAAAAGTAGAGAGTCTGGGTATTTGGTGTATAGCCTCAGGAGCTGTTTGCCCTTGGCGATTCTTTCATCTTCAGATTTAATAGCACGAGTCAAACAGTGTTTGGTAAATTTGACTGGGGTACATCAAGTAGCTGGAGTTCCTTGAGCTAATATTGACCTGAAGGAGTGGGTGAAAAAAGGAACGTGTGGGACATGAAGCTCCCTCCGAGATGGAACAGGGGCTGAATGCAGCGAACGTTGTTAGAGGACGACTGTGTTTGATATGTGTCCTTTGTCTTTCTTGCCTTGAAAGTCACCCGTAACCGAGACTTTTGTTTGGCATGTGATTTTCATAATGAAGACGACGGCAGCGACGTTAAGGTCTTTCTACGCCGCTTTGAGGTCTTTAACGTGAACCCGTCTCCGGGTTCACTTGACACTTACCACAGTGCACCATGCACGCCGCAGTGTGTTTTATATAAAAACATTGCTGCTGATTAGAGCAGCACAGATATGAAATTTTAGGGGCCAATAACGATGATTATTAGCGCTCTATCTGTGCTTTTATCAGATCATAAAACTATCCTTTTTGCACTTCTGGTTAGACGCTAACAGCGTTTTACTGACTTTGTACCTGTACTCTGCACGATGACATTTACATTGACTCTAATCTAGTTTAATCAGATCTCTTGAATGTGGCCAGCGATATGATACACCTATGATCAGCAAAAGTGTGAATAAAACAACAACTTTTTAGAGTAAACTGTTCATTTTCCCAACTTATTGGCAGCACGTGCAAGAAGGCTCATTAACAAGCAATCACACTTGCACAGCGTTCCTCGTGGCATGATAGCGGAGACTCTCGTGCATCTTCCTCCCTTTTACACACCTCTAGTATTCATTCATAACAAAACAGGAACCACAGCTATTATAAGAAACGTCTCACACTCTTGGTGCACCTGCTGAGCATCCGTTTTGGGTCTTATAATTCAATTTTTCCCATTTATCCAACAAACGTCTGCTCCTTTACGTTGTGCATGCTTACAACTGGCTAATTTGAGAGCCACCTTGTTGTGTTTCACACGTTTGAATGTGGGTTTTTTTTCTTTTCTTCTTGTGGCTCTTGATTTCTATTCATTTCGTTGAGGTATGAAAATCAATTACCGGGCTGTTGAAAACTTCTCTCAGTTGTGTGATCCATCACAGAAAATGTTAAGTCTGCAGAGTTTTTTTTAAAATTTCCTCTCAAAGTTTGAATATTATTACGAGGTAACGGCTTAAAATTAATGGAAAGAAGCATAAATCAGACGTGAGCTCCTCTGTGACGGATTGAACAACCTTCAACAAGTGAAAACCTTCACTAATGCCTGGTTGCATAGGAAAAATTACAATTTACAAGTTAAATTAGGATTATGTGAATTGATGTTTATGGACAAACTATGCTAAAACTCTGCATGCTAGATTGCTTCGTGTTTACTGAGTGTAAAGCTAAATACAGGATCAATTAGACTGGTTTGGAATTACATTTAATTGCTTTTGGGTATTTGGTTTATCCTACAACACATCCATGGTTTGTTTATGTGTGAGAATATTTTCTTTACTCCAGCCCGTTGCCTTTTTGTGGTTTAGCCCATGTGCTAAGCTAAGCTAACAGCTGCTGGTGGTAGCTAGCCTTATATTTAAAGGATACTCTCTGGAATCGAAAGTTGTGATGCACCAAACGCCAGATCCATGCACTTTAGCTAAGTCACAGCTAGCTGGCTAATTGTAGCTTAGCTTAGCTTACAGTTAGCTTGTTAGCTGCCCCTCCCTTGATAATTTACCACTGGATGTTTGTTAGAATCCATAAATCAAAGTTGTGGATTATGCTAGCAGCTAGCCCACTAACACATCTACTTCGACGTTAGCCTATTTCGCTACTTGTAATGTTTGCAAGCAAGCTAAGATAAGCTAGTTAGCTGCAACTCTGCAACCTTTATGTGCCTCCAAATGTCATTATCTGTATGTTTGGATGCAAAGTACAGCCCGCAGCGGCCCTGAACTGTTCATTATGTTAGATTGAACCAAATAATATTACAAATCCATATTTTTAAACCGGTGTTTCTTACTCATCAGCGCGTCGCTTTGTGTTTGATTCAGTCTCTTGTCCCTGAAAGTGAGCACTTGACTTTTAATGGCACATTAGTATGTGTATGAGACCCCCCCCCACAACCCACCCCTTTCCACATCCAACACCTGGCTTTCCCATTTCCTCCACTCCAGTTCATTCAGCAGCACATTTTGCTGGCACTGAACTTACTTTTGATGATTATTTTGGCACCAAACATATTTTTATACTCTTTGAAGTGAATATATTTTAGAAACAGCTTGAAGTCCTCGCTCCCTAAGTTTAGTGAAGCCGTAGTTATCGTCGGTTACACATCTCTTCCTTCATTTCCCCTGTTTATCAGTTAATTCTGGCCAAAATGACTTATTGTTATTTCCGCTACTTGTCTAATGG
The DNA here is from genome assembly GCA_008933995.1 of Datnioides undecimradiatus. Classification (NCBI taxonomy): domain Eukaryota; kingdom Metazoa; phylum Chordata; class Actinopteri; order Lobotiformes; family Datnioididae; genus Datnioides; species Datnioides undecimradiatus. The sequence continues at coordinate 1,199,313 of WARS01003734.1, read as the reverse complement.
AACGGCATTATCAAGGCTCTGTTTTTATGAGATAATGCCTGGGAAGACACTGTTCAAGGTCTGCCGTGGTCTCCCAGATGTCAGATTACCACAAGAAAAGGCGCAGTAAATAAAAGCGCAGGCTGGTCTTGCTGTTGCATACCGCGGCTGCTCTACAGCGCTGCGCGATATCAGAATGATCAGCCTATTACAGCCTTGACTGGGCTAAAATCCAATACATGGCCTTCTTGTGTGCGGTGAAAATCACCATCACCTCACCCATAAATAAAGCAAGTGAAGGCATTGTACAGAAAAAGGGGACTTGTCCGGTCTCCAACGAGCTCTGTTCCATTTTTCTCTCCCACCCAGCGCCGAGTCACAGCTCACATTGTCTTATGTTTGCTCCATGTTGTCATTCTCAGCACATTTCATAATGGATGAACATATTTCCTTCGTATACAGGAAAGCGCTGATAATGAGAGTTCTCGTTCTTTAGAATTTGCACCACTGATGATAATGGACTTCATTATGTCCCTCTTCCAGTAAGCTGTCACCCTGAACAAATTTAAATTAGCCAGCCCAGAACAGATCTTACACCAAGATTATTTCCATTCAAGGCACCATTTGGAGCTGTTTTGATTCCCTTTAATACAGGACTTTTCACTCCAGCGAGCAGCAGCAGCCCTGTTTATTTGACTGTCACAACATTATAAATTACTGGCAGCTTTCTAAGCAATGACAAGAGGGGAGAAAGTCACCTAGAAGCAGCCCCGGCTAAGAGAACGGGCTGATGTGAAGGATGCTGGCTCACTGGCTCCGAACAGGGCAAGGTGGGGTCTTGGGCAAGGGACCCTGAGGGAACCACGTGGTGGAAACCATACTGTGACTCATTCAATAAAGTTAATTAATGATATTTTATACATAATGAGGGTCGGTCTCCCATGTGGTCCTCTCTCAGGTTGAGTTCATGGAGAGACAGCAGTTTTGCTGCGGCTGCAGGGACCATTCTGGAAACAAAACAAGGGTTGTGTCAGGTTGTGTTAAGGTCATTTTGTTATGACTTTGTCTGTTTGAAACACGCGTTTTGCTTGACACATACCTCTCATTTTCAGTGTTTTAGGGATCAACGAGAAAGATATTATTCTAATATATTAACAATTAGTCACTTATTCTCTTGTCCATAGTCATTTTTACATAAAATCCCTGCTCCTGTGTTAGAAATGTGCATTTTGTTGCAGGTTCTTGTATTTAAACTTAAACAATGATGCACAATAGGCAACATGCAGGTGACTGGAAACATAAAGCACATCCAGATTTAACACAACACGATCCTGCACCAGCACAACACACACACAGTCATGCTCAGTTATTAGTTAAAGTGCATAAACAAAACCTGGATTGAACACAAACAGAAGCAGTGAAAACAGTTTAAATAGATCTCCTCCACTTAAAAAATCTGTTTTTCTTATGTTCGTCCCCTAAAACGTCTGACCTTGACTATGCTGACTTCTGTTTTTGCAAAGTTTGTCACTAGGATGTGTTTTTACATTCCTCAGCCAATGTCTGTCCATGCACGTCTTTAAAAAACGAGAACTGAAGACGCAGCGCGCACGCCAGCTTTGCCACATCGCAAAAGCCAATCGCAGCCTGAATTTGCAGATGTTTCTACAGCCGACAAGTCAGTTTCCGGGCAAACGTGCACAGACTGTAACGTCACAGCGAGCGGTATTGTGTGTTTCACAGCCACCAACACTGTGCCGGCCAATGATGGTTACAAGCTAACAAGCTAACAAAACATGCATAACATAAACAACATGCTAGCTACACTTAGCATCTGCTAGTGGAGGATTCTGGTGTGACTGAGGCTTAAACGTTTAACTCGGTGGGATTTTATTGTAAAGAAACCTTTTGTTTTGAATGAATTTATAGAAATATAAATAAAAACGTTTTACAGAACGTCACGTTCTGTGACGTTTTATGTTTGATAGTAAAGAAAACATAACGCCACTAGTGGGAGATAACAGCCAGCTCATGGTCTCTGCTTCATGATAATTATTCAGATATTTGAAACTGCTCATATTGCAGCTCGTGGTTCGGGGTTGGAGGGCGGCGGAGTCGACGGCCTCAGGGAGAAGTAAACTGGATCTGTGACCAATTACCGAGCAAAAAGAACAAAAATAACACGCGGCCGGCGTCTTCTTCTGCGGTTTCTGAGCAAAAGATGTTCACAGCGTGCCGTGTTTGTCCGTCTGCAGGCCCGGCGCTTGCTGCCAGTGTTTGGTTCTGATTAGCACGTCCTCAGCCGTATTGACTGATGGTGAAACTGGAGGCAGGCCTCCCTGGAAAGGTGTAATAAACAGAACCTGGGGAGGCTGCGGCATCTGCATTAACACCTTGCCGTGGATGTCTCCTAGGGCCCGGGAACCGAGGACAGTGCCTTCCCTTCACACCTCGTTACTCCTGTTCCCTCCCGTGACCTTTCCCTGCAGGCGAACACGCACCCCATGAGACGGCAAGCCAATCAGTACCCCTCATCCGTCCAGCCCCACCCTCCGCAACCCTTCCTCTTCGCCTCGTTCCCCCCACCCAAATAAACTGTCGCCGCAACTGTCACAGACTCTTCCGCTGAGTGGTATCGTTGTCTCCGGCCCCGTCATTGTCCTCCACTCTATCAGTCGGCGCCGTTTACGTTCAGGTGATTTTTTGCTTTGAATCACTCCGGCGGAAACTGATGTGACCTTGAAGAGAATGTCTGTGCCTTTAAAACCTGAAGAGGAAGGAGAGCGCTCTTTGAAAGTCTTGTCTTTCATGTCACTAATAGACAGGAGGCTGTCTGAATTACCTTTCCTTTCTTTTCTTTTTTTTGGGGAGCAGTCATTACAAAGATCAGTACGGGCTTGAATGCATCAAGCCTTGGAGAGTGAAAATGGAGTTCTCCAGGTGAAAGGAAAACAGGCCCTCTGGCAAGGTTGCATGGTTTGTCTTTGATGCTCCTGGCTTGACACGGGGACTCACCTTGACTGGGTCATTTATTCAGACACACACTAAGTCACCTGGCACCGGGAGGCTGAGAGACAATTGCGTTTAGCCTTCATGGAGCAATGATGCCAGGGCACCAGGAAACATCTATATTTTAAACTTTCAATGACCTGTCACAGTTTGAGTGGTGATCCAAAATTAAAGAAACAGCATTTATTTTCTTAATTTCTTGCCTTGGATGGAAAATTAAAAATGTCTCGTCTCTTGAGTTCAATTAATTTTCCTCCTAAATATTTTTTTTTTCTTTACAGTCAGTGATGTCAGGAAAAAAAAGGCGTGAGAAACATGTAAATGGCGGCGTGGCGCCGGCTGCATGGCGCTGCCCTTATCCCTCCTACCCTCTGAACAAACCATCCCAACCTGACCTAGGACGTCTGCAAGTCTCACACCATGGATGAGTTGCAAACTGCAGTGTGGCGAGTCAGAGCACAGAAAAACCCTGTTAATTGGTCCAGTCTGGCTGGCCCCTGTCAGACGAGGCCTTTCATGGCCTTTTCATGGGTTCCTCCTGGGAGAACTGAGGAGGCTGCCTGTAATGAGGCACCGTACCTGGTTGCAGAGGGGGGAATCAGGAGGGTCACTCGTGGGCAATTAGGGAGAAATAATGAGAGCTTTCTCTTTCTCTCTGTCTCTGTTTCTACCCCCCTTCGCTCCGCTCGCCTCCCTCTGTTTCCTGCGAGGACGGTGGCTCATCAGGTAACTTTTTTGGGGGAGGGGGGAGTGGGTCCCGCGAGAGGCAACTCGAAGCCAAAAGCAGCCCTGCAACGAGAGAAGAGAGCCCGATTATTTTGGATCTTTAACAAATATGCAGGGAGCAGCGTTGGCCACACGCGCTGCAGCTCAGTCGACCGACCGGGGCGGCAGGCGGGCTCGCAGATTCGCCGGGATGATGCTGAAATACGTCTCGGTGACACCTGTCCTGAGAGATCCTGAAGTGACACTTGAAATGTTCAAATGAGCCGAGTCTGAATGCAACCTGCTACCCTAACTGACATGTTGTTAGTGCCCAAGGGCTAAGATGAGTTACTGTAGCTGAGCTTGTACACAGGTCACAGTACAAGGCCGAGATGAGATGCTGTAACTAAGCTTGTATACAGTTCATTATACCGAACTAGTTTTCCCATCACTCCTGGGATTCGGCTTTTTATGCAGCTGGCGTTAGCGACTGCAGCTCCTTCCTGACTGCTCCTGTCTGGAGACAGATTTCCACCTCTCTGACAGAGATTGATGTGCCGCCTGTCCCTGGCTGTAATAGCACTCAATATCCACTGCACTTAATATCCAAATGGCACCAAATCAAAATCGCCGGCAGCCTGACACCAGGGTGAAACACCTCGGCTGAGTGCAGCGCCTTATTTACATGCACAGAGCCCATTCTTTTCATTTATTTATTTATTTATTGTAGTGGTTTGAAAGGTGATCAATAATTTACATGCAGGTAAGTGCCTTATATCTGTGGCATTGTTCACACGCCTCGAAGAATAATGGTGAAGCATTTGAATTGCAACACAGATGGTTAGAGCTGTTATCAGCTGGAAAGGGCCATGAAAATTGATTAAAGCTCAGGCTGATATTGGACGGGGCGGCGGCTCTGAGAGGAGCACGATTAAGTTCAGAAAACGTGTTGTTGGACTCTTTAGTTTTGCCTGTTTAGGCGTGAAAAAGCCTGAAAAACAGTGGACAAAATAAAGCGAACATACTCCTCCTTGTGCAGCCCGAAGGTTCGGCGTTACATCAGACTGCGAGACCCACAAACCGAAATCACTGTGAAGCCGGTCCTCCCACTTCCTTCGACTTCAATGATAATCACAGATCCCCTCTCTGCAGGCTGCTCCCGTCTTGCCTTCCTCTCGCTTTAGCCTTCAATGTTGCTTTTGCAAAAAAAACCCTTTTGAATACATTTGCTGTTGAGGGGAAACTAAGCCGGGTGGGTTGAAATGGAGCGGCTGCCCTTTCTGTGGACGGGTCGGACGCTGAGCCGGAAGCATGAAAGCAGAACGTAGGTGCGAGATTAGCACCGAAGGCGGCGTTTTGCATGCATTCGCTCTTTTGTTGTTTTGTTTTTTTTTGGTTTTTTTTTTTGTTGCAGCGGTACGACAACACTGATGGCCTGACAGATTTGGGTTAGGATCCAGACCTTGTTTTGAATCTTGCCTTTTTTTTTTTCTGCCGTGGAGGAAAAGGGCCATAAACGTTAGAGCGGTGGTGGAAATCCCTCCCTGGTTAAAGCTCCATCTGTGCACACGAGGAGCAGGATGTGCACGAGGCAGTAAAAAATGAATGTGAGGATTGTGAGATGGCCCGGGGAGTCTGTTACGCTGATAGAAAATGTAAAGTGCTATAGTCATGGATGTAATGCAGAATGATTGTCTGTCTCCCCTGTTTATTTGCCGGTGTAAGGCCTGTAATGGAGACAAATGCTCGTCTGAGCCTGCGAACCTGCTGCTTTGGCAATCTAACTCCTCGGTATATGTGCAGCCGGCGCTGAGAGGACTGTGTGAAGGCAGGTGAGAGGTCCTCAGGTGACTAACCTGGCTTTTATGCCTTAATGACTCCTTGTTACTCTCATAGCTATTTCCCAATTGCCACCAGCAATTCCACCCTCTGTGTCCATTAGATGCAGGCAACGTGGATCGATATGTGATGCAATTTCCCTGGGGAATGAATGAGGCTTCTTTGGGGTGGCGGGCCCACTGTCTCCCCCTCTTTCTCTCCCTCCTTCTCCTCCCCCTCCCCCTCGTTTGCATGCTGTGCCGAGCAGACCTCAGGTAGGTGTTTTTGCAGAGACAAAAGGGGATTTTGCTCAGTGACTTATCTAAGTGAGGCGAAATTCACCAACGACAGGAAACACTTTGTTACAGCAGCTAAAACAGAAACCTGTCACCCAGGTCTCTCTAAAGCAGATGAAGAATGAGTCATCACCAGTCCAACACCCACCCAACAGCGAGGCTGGCACTCAGCATGCCAGCAGCATCATCTGCCTTACAAGGAATGCTGCCCAGCTATTATCTTTGAACAATGAGACACGGTTTGCTAGTATTCGATTTTGCAAAGGTCAACATCATTTTGCCACTGGAGTAAAGTGTTGTTTTCATAATGAATATGCCCCAGATTATGCACAAACACACTGCAGCCTGTACAGACTCGGTGCAGTGCATTAAAGCACAGAGAGCAGAGGCGCATTATGAAGCAATCGCACCCCCTTGTTAGCAAAACCTTGAGCGTCGCTCCTGTTTTTAGCTTTGTGTCATGATATTTGACTGTTTTACCTTTGGCCCGCCGCAGATCCCATTACTAATCAAAGCGATGCAGAGCTGCAGAAGTTGTTTTGCATGCTCCCGGCCTTCTGTACTTTGTCAGCTCTCTCATTTGTCCTCCTTCAGACCTGTGCATGTTCACCCGTGACATCCACCCGCTCCGCTGGGAATCTGCCTGATGTTGTCTCGTGATTGTTGTTCTGGTCTGAATCCCTAAAAATAGCCCAACAAATGCAGAATTAAAGGCCTAAAAACTTTAGTATTCGTGTTTCGGGACTGTTCAGACAAGTAAGACGAGCTGCCCGGGCCGAGAGGCCTGCGCCCTCTGTGCAGGAGGATGCACGCTGTCAACTGAAAACATGCAAACTAGGCAAGGCCCCGAGTCCCAGCGGCATTCGGACGATGGTGGTGGCACGGAGCTCTTGTCTGGTCTGGAGTCACAGAGCCACAGCAGTACCCACTTATTGACAAAGAAGCTAAAACTAAACAGAAACGAGACACAGCCCAACAGTTGATGCTAAACATCCATCCCTTCCGCCAACAGTCCGTCTGCAGGGCCGTCTACTAAAAACAGCTTCGACGTCAGTCTTCCGATCCTCATCTAGTTGTTCATCAAGAGACAACGGAGAGCAAACGTGAGCACAGCCAGGCCTTGTTGTCACGCAGCGGTGCTGTCGAAGCAGAGGCGTCCAGCAGGAATATGCACTGCGTACTTTACTCAACTGGTGCGTTTCTGGTATGTGAAGAACGAACGAGGTAACCCTTCTGTTCACGTCTAACCCGCAGGACAAATCAACTGAAGCAGGGCTGCCTGTAAAAAAAAAAAAAACAGCTAATGTTTGCACGAATCTCCCGGCAGCAAGGCCGCAGTAAAACTAAGCATGGTGCATGGTTTAAAGGGTGCAGGTGCTTTTAGGGCGCGTCTGGCTCCCCCGTTTGCTGGTTAAACGAAACATAATGTGGGCACAAAGTAAGACGCATGGTGCAGAGGGGTTATGTTTAGTCTCTTTATTAATCGGAGCTGCGTTTTGGGCGAAACGTGAAATGAACCAGAGTGTCGTCTCCTTTTAAAAGCCAGGTGTGCTGCACCTGGTGCACCATCGGTTAAATGTCTCTGAGGGACAGGTATGTGGTTGTTGGCCGGTGGACGCTCTGGCTGCACCACCTCCCAATCCTCCGTGCAGTCAACAGCTCCATCTGACCACACTGAGCACATGCAGCCATATTAAACTGAGGTGGAGGAGCTGCTGTGTGTAACAAGCCAAGTGGACGCTCGCCTCTGAATAATGCAGGAAAACACTGCAGCTCTGACTTCAGAGCAGGTTTTTATTGGTCGGAGGCTGATTCGCTTCCTGTTTGCACCAGCGATGAGCCCGACCACACCTCATATCAAGACCAACACACCCATGGGCGCACGGACGGGCGCAGTAAGTACATTTGCTGCTTCCGTGACGTGGGCGTTGGCGTGAAAACAACATCTGGGTTGGTCGGAAACTAGCAGCGATAGCACGATAGCAACAATAGCAACAATAGCGCTGTGTTTCGCGCAGACGCTGCAGATGCAGTCGTCCTGGAGCTGTGTAAACTCACTGATTCCTTCAGTTTGTCTGGTAGAAGCCTTGTGATGCCGGGGAATGTGGAGCGCTGCATTTGAATGCTCCCTTGCTGTGGTAGTTTGCATCTTTTCTCAAGGTTAATTGTCTCACGACAGCAGATTGTAAATGCAAAGCGCAGTGTTTACAAGGCAGCAGAGCACATTTTCTCTCTTTCCAGTCCACCCCGTCAGGGGTCAGTGATTTTCTGTGGGCTCTCGGTTTTGTAGTTAGCACCACTGCAGCGGCTGAAAGATGTGCACGGTGCAGTGGGTGATCAGAAAGTCTGAAATTGGCCCAGGGAGAGCACCGCTGTCAGAAAAAGACCACAGCATTGAGGAAAAGAAATGGAAAATGCCATCCCCTGCTGAGTGAATGAATACACGAGTTTCTCTGTGAACTTTTGGTCATACTGCTCGGATCACAGCATCAGCAAAAAGCAGTCTTAACAGGCTACAGGTTCTCTAAAGGGTATAATAAAACAGGAAGGGTTATTTATTTCAAAATGCATAGGTGTGGATGAGGGGGGAGCAGGAGGGGGGCGCTCCTCTCATGAGAAATGTCAGTGTGAAAGCAGAAGGAGCGACGGTTAGCATCTCCACTTGTCCCATTGTTATATTTGTCCACAGGGAGGTATTTCTGTCACCCCTTCAGTGTTGATTCGAACGGATGCTGCAGGTGTCCCCCGCCCGTGTCTTTAATCAACACACAATGTTATCTCGAGCCGGCCCCGGCCCCGCGTCGGTTTCTGTGACTGTTTCGAGACGGCGCCGCGGCCACTGAATGGCTCCGCTTAACAGATGAAAGAGTGGCGTTGGCGCAAATGTCGTAAAAAAAAAAAAAAAAAAAAGAGAGAGAGATTGAAACGGGGGAGACAAAGGCGACAAAAGAACTCTGAGGTTCAGGATCTGAAGAGGAGACTTCAGTGTGTGTGGGCTGTGTTAAATAATTTACTCCTCCCTGATCAGACCCTATTTAATTAGCCCTTGTTCCGACGATTTAATCAGGCCCTCTTGGTTGGGGTGCTGGGCTGTGAACTGCGAGGGGCGAGGAAGCATCATATGTTCGCCTGCTGTGTGATCACAGCGGGGCCTCAGGTAGAGGACACGGGGACACGTCCTGCCGGCTGACTACAGTTATTGCTAACAACACTAACAGGGCGCAGCGGCAGACCCCGGTGACTCGTAGCGGCCTGCTAACAGGTTGCCGTCTAACACCTTTCATGGCTCCTCTTACCCAGAGTTAGCCTTCTAATTACGCTCCTCTGAGCACGTGCTGCAGTTATCTCCGGACGAGGCCGTGCACGCGCCTGAACCGGTGAGCCGGCTGCAACCCCGGGTGGACCCAGAACCCTCCTCCCAGCTTTCTGCTTTCTTCGGATTAGCGGCAGCACCTTTACAACGCGGGCTCTCTCTGGAAATGATGGCAGAGAAAGTAGGGGTGCATTTAAGTATTGTGTTGCCCAAGGCTAGTTTAGAGGAACCGCAAGCTGCCAGGGGATCCAATTTCAGGCCATTTCCCCCCCTAAAAAAATTGTCTGAAGTGGAAAATCACACCTGATGGCCCACTAGCATGGCTTTCAAGCCACTAGATGGTGGTATGGAAGTCTTTGTGCGAACCAGTTTCGGAAAAAAAGGGGTTATGATATAAAAAGAAAGGTTGGACAGGAGTGCAGATGACCATCTGTGTCCTTTGGTAAAAAATCTGTGTTCTGGTTTTTTCAGCGAAGAGACGGGCCGTGTTTCTTTTTGTCCGACGCTGTAGGACAGGCATGAATCTGCTGGTGGAGGATATTGAATTTGTTTCCCACGATGTGCAGCCAGTGCTGAGGTACACACTTTGATTTGTGACATGCAGAGAAGGGGTGGGGGGGGTGGGAGAAAGAGAAGACGACGAGGAACAGGAAGAAGAAGCATGGGGAACAGAAGTGTAGCGTCCCGCTGAGGTAATTTGCCTTGGGTCTTATAGAGCTTACTCGCACTGCTTGCAGAGTCGTACGCGGGCTGATACGGGAAAAGGAGGAGATGTGGGAACAGCATGAGAAGCCGGCAGAATCACAAGTGTTGTGGCTTTACCTGGTGGCTTCAGAGGAAATAAGAAAGAGTGAGACGGTGCCAGGGCCGGGAGTGGAGTAGGGTTTAACTAAAACTCAAACAAAAGGTAACCGAGCATGTGCGGGCGGCGCACACGCTCGCACTCAGCCGTCAGCCGGTGCATCTGGGAAGAGCCGAGGCCAATTTTCATGGGAGCGTAGCAGTTTTGAGCACACATAAGCGCCTGTGACACCTTTCGGCGGTGCCAAGAGCCCACACATCAGCCGGCGCTGACAGCACGGCTGGCACATGCCTGAGGGGCTGCGGAGCTTCCCCTCTATAATTGCATCCCATGTCAACCCGTGACAAGTCAGGCTCAACCAGCACGGGAGCTCACTAATCACCGGCCAGACGACCTCCACCTCCTTTACCCTCTCGTTACCCACCTATGCCCACTTTCATCCCGCTCCCCGCGCTCCGGCTAACGTGCCTCCCGTCTTTGTTTCTGCACGCAGCGGTGGCGGCGGCGGCAGCGGCGGCGGCGCCCCTGAGCGAGCCGTTACATCTTCACCTCGGCACCTGACGGCGTCGGCGTGACTCAACAGTCAAAGCAGCTCTGTCTCATTAGTCCTCTGCTTTAAAAAGTATCTGCTAATTTATCCATTTTCCATTTATTCCATCTGTTATTCTCACCGGCGCTCTCTCGCTGACACATTTACTCATTTTATGTTAATTACATAAAATTTGTTAAAATGGGTGCCGGGAAATGAAAATGATAATAGTCTGTCTACTCTTTACAGGACTGCTGGCGGGCGATTCATGAGCGTCTTCACACCTCCCCTGAAAAGTCTGAGTGTGACTACGACGCAGTGAGTTAGCAGCCGCGGCGTTATAGGAATGTACTTTTGTGATTCAAGGCGAGGGGGCGATTCGCAGCAAGTTTATGCGCGTGACGGCAAGTTTGTAAAAGTCTGCGCGGCGCAAAGTCCTTGTGATCTTTGATAAGAGATATCTGCGCGCGCGTGTGTGTGTGTGCGCGTGTGTGTGTGACCACATCTTTGATCTCTGCTGAGTGATGTGTGTGTGTGTGTGAGTGAGTGAGAAAGAGAGCGACATGGTGCTGGTGCCTGCTGCCTCCTGCAGATTGAGGTGAGAGCAGCCAGGTGGGGCCCGGTCGTGTCTGTGTGCCACAGTAACTGGATGTGATGGGTGGCCTCTGGGGATCTCTGCCTTAGAAGTGCTAAACGAGCGAAGCAGAGCAATCACACTGCTCCTGTGTGCGTTTGCGTGTGTGTCACAACTCTGCACACACGCGCGCACACACACACACACGCATACACCTATATATATGATAGTCAGTTTGCTTTCCTGTTGCCACTGGCTCCGTGTCTGTGTAGGCGTGCGTGTCTGCTATAAAGGACGCCGCATTTATCCCCAGACTAAATATAAGCGCCGCGAGATGGGTGACAAGATAAAAAAGCCTTTAATGTATCAAATGTTGCCCGGTAACAAGCGTTTTTAAAAGGGAAAACACACAAACATGGCCGCTGCGTCAGGTGACGTGAGCGCCGCGGACAGGCTGCATGCAGTGGAGCTGTTAGCGCACGACAACGAAGCACTGGTTCCAGTCTACAGAGTGTGACCCCACCCTCCTCTGCAGACCCCCCCCCCAGTGTCTGAATGTGATTGTTAGCCTGATGCCCCTGAAAGGGCAAACTGCCCCCCACCCCTTCATTAACCAAATGGAACTGACTTAATTCAATTAAGGAGTAAACATTTTCCTCCCATGAGAGGAGAGGCTGCACACACTGCCTGTCTGCGTGTGTGTGTGTGTGCGTCCCCGTGCACGCCCGCGCATACATCACACATGCAACCCTGCAAAAACGAGCTCTCGTGCATATGAAAACAAAACAAACGAGCGCGTGTCACAGGTCGTGTTCTTGCCGCGGGCCAACAGAGGCCCCGGCGGTGGCGCTGCGCAGGCCTCCGGAAGCACCTGGGCCCCTGGGCTCCGCCCGTGCCCCCACCGAAGTCGGGGTGAATGCCAAGGAGTCTCCGAGCCACTCCATCAAGCAGCACCCCCCCCAGCCCCAACCCCAGGGGAACACCAGCCAATGAATTACAGATTAGATCATTGTTACAGGATCATAACAGTGATCTAATTGCCAATTTCTCTTTTTAATTGAATTTGGTGGAGTGAAGAGGCAGAGATAGGATTCATGGGACTTTGTGTGGAGCCGATTGGAGTCGGTCCTCTGTTGACCGGACACGACGGTTAATGAGGGAGGAGGCAAGAAAAAAAAAAAAAGCGGCGGCGCTCGACATTCGGCTGCAAACTGGGCGTCGCCCGCAGACACGTCAGGCCTCGCAGACTCGCCGCTGCTTCTTGCTCAGGCCGAATCTCAGTTTGGAGCGCTCAGGGTGTTGGCTCTCTGAAATCAGCCCGATCGTATTGACAGCATCGCGCATCACAGTTAAATCAGCGCCGCGCACGCCGATGCTAATGCGCCGTCTCACTTGAGTTTTCCTTCCCGCGCTCTTCTGTGTGTTTTTCCGCCTAGTTTGCGTATTCCACGGGCTTTAATCTGAACCTCTTACACCGCTGCTCTCCGACCTGCCATGAGATAATTGGAGTTTGTCCGTCCCCGTGCACACACACACACACACACACACACACACACACACAACCCTCACAACTCCCCACCTCCAAAAGCCAAAAGCATCCAGTCGGAGCGATTAACGAGCTCCACAGTGTTGTCTGATTATAGCTCGGTTAAATTAGATGAGATAAGTTAGCCCACATCTCCTCCACAGCCTTGCTTGAGAGCTGACAAGCCCAATACATCTGCCGTGGCCATGGTAATTGAGATGGGGAGGGGAGGGGAGGAGGTGTGTGTGTGTGTGTGTGTGTGTGTGTGTGTGTGTGAATGGGAGGGAAGGCGGCGGTGGTGGTGGGGGGGGGGCTCCCTCTGTCTCTCGTTCCTCAGTACCTGTCATTGATGAGGAGCCAAGGAGAAGCTTCAGCTTGAAGCTGTCATCGGCCTCTGAATCTGTCTGCCTCACTCTATCATCCCTCCCTCCCTCCTCCCTCCCCTCGCTCTCTCTCTCTCCCTCGCTCGCTCTCTCCCCCTCGCTCGCTCTCTCCCTCTCCCTCTCTCTCTCTCTCTCTGTGATGTGGATGCAGAGTGTGTGAGTCGTGAGCCAGCCAGCGAGCGTGTGCGCCGTAGGAATCCGCGCGACCGGCTCTCGAGGCGTTCAAATCGGAGACGCCGGCAGACCGACTGGGGCGCAGGCAGCCCGCCACCCTGACACCGCCGAGACCGACGCTCCCTCTCCCGGACTGACAGGCCAATCGCAGGCCACCGCTCGCCCTCCCTCCATCCATCCACAGCACGCTCTCCCTCTCTCTCGTTCTCTCTCTCACTCACTCACACTCCCTCCTCCTCTTCTCTCTCTTTCTCTCTCACTCTGGCTTTCATTCCTTTGCGTTCAATCCGTGCATCCCCTCCTCCTCCACCTCCTCCACCTCCTCCTCCTCCTCCTCACACCTTTTGGTCAGAAGAGGAAGAGGAAGCCCAGCCCAGGGAGAGACGCTGAGAGGATGAAACTCTGACACGCCGACAGACCACAGGGAAACAAGAGCACAACAGTGAGTACAGCAGTCCTTTCACCTCTCACTCAGGCTTAACGCTGTCACACACACCTCGCCTCTCTCTCTCTAACACACACACACACACACACACACACACACACACGTGTCCGGCACATTTACTTCAAACACACACACACACGGTGACTTGACTCTGCACTCACCGTCCGTCCGTGGCTCAAGTGTCTTTGTCTGTGCCGGGTGGTCGGAGAAGTGCGGGCTTGTGTTTCTTTGCGTCCGACGTGTTGGACGCCGCTTTGTGTTTGCTGCGCCGCACGGAGCGCAAACAATAACAGTGCAGCCAAAAAGTGTGTTTCATGCTTTGCAGTGCACGCGTGACATGTTTCCCACCCCCCCTCCCTCCACACACACACACACACACACACACTTTCACGCATTCACTTTTATGCTTCTTGCCAAAAGTCGACGCTGCTCCTCTTCTCTCTGCCTCTTTGTTCGGCTCGGGTGAACAATCACCCCGGCGATATGCAAGGTCAGCTGACTAATGTTTCACACGCCGCGTCTCATGTTGTGAGCCTCTTTTGTCTGTGCGGCTGTGCCGTCTTTATTGGCAATATAGGCACGCAGGATCTCCACATGAGGACAGGCGTCCCTGTTCTTATCTCCCATCTTAAACGTATAAGCTGCTATAAGCCAATAGATGCCTGCGGGGTGAATAAAAAAAAGAGTGCGGAGGGGCGGGTGGGGGCAAAAGGGTGTGGGGGGGGGGTTACTTTCTTCTCAACGGTGCAAGAATCCCGAGCAATCCCCCCTGCTTATTGTTTAGCGCTCAGCCGGGGGAGGTCTGCACGCCGGGCTGATCTGCGCCGTTTGCGCCGCACTATTTTTTGATTATGTTCCTGGTTCATCTCTGGCCGAGGCGATTTCCTATTTCCTTCTCCCATTTCGAGAGCGGGGAGTATAATATGATAGCGGCTCACATGCGGGGAAGTGCAGACAGTGGATCTGTGCAGAGGACACAGATTGCATTTCCCCTGGAGAACGCTCTCGCTGTATTAAAGGCACTAGAGGGCTGCTGGGCACTTGTCATCAGCTCCGCTGGTAATGCCGGCGAGGGGGGAAAGTAGACGTGGTGTTTACCGCCACTCTCTCATTTAAAGAGCTCCCATTGGCCCTAATGCCACAGCTGCATCACGCCGGCCCGTTGCAATCCAGGTTATATTACATTTGTGAGGCCCAGGATATTGTGCGGCGCCTCACTTTGCTTTGACAATCTGATGAGCGAATGTGGAAAATGAAAAGCTAGATATGTTAAACATCCGCACGCATATTAGATTTGGTGCTGGACTGTGAGCTCCTGCAGCGAGCACTACGACGCGTGCACCTCCATGATTAGTGTTCAGCGCGGATCACGTGCACCTCCGGCTCCTGTTTATGTTTGAAATTGAATTCACATCGCTCCTCGTTTGCGTCGCCCGCCGCTCTGTTGCTTACGCCTTCCTCAAATTTACAATTCCCGTGCTCCTGCGGCCGACGCTCCTTGCCGCCGGATCCAAACGAGGGATTGATTTTGACCGTTAGAGACGTGAAGAGACACGTCGGCGGCTCTCGAGGCCCCGGTCGCTGATGTGTCAGCAAAAGTGGAAGGAGGCTCACTTCCTCCTCGGCACATTTACCGAACCCCCGTGGTTTAACGCAGACACACGGCGTTAAATCAAGGTAAACAAGACAGCGATCTGTCCCTCCCTCCCCCCATACAAGGACCATTGGAAAGGCAAACCGACTCAGTATCCTACATAAGAAACCCAGTCCGCTGACCCGCGTTGCATCGCCTGCAACCACCATCAAAGCCGTGATATTCATGGCACAGGAAAATTACAAAAGCTACATCACAAAAAAAGTAATTTAAACTCCCTCCATTAATGCAACTTTCATTTCGGACTTGCCCGTGGCGCTCGTAGAGAAATCCCTGCAATTTTGAATACGGAGCGCCCGTCTGCTGCCGACTCGGCCGCTGACCGTCGATTTAGCTTTATCTCCCCCCGCGCTGCGCGTTTCATTGTTGAGGAATACATTCAAGGGAAGCTAATAGGCTTTTATGCTAGGAAACATATTTAATTACACATATCTTTTCCCCCCAGAGGTGCCGTTAATGCAAAGTCTGTGATCTTTGCAGTTATTAAACCGCCTGCGACTGCAAGATAAGTTACCGTCATCCCGTATTTATGACTGTCTGCTCGTGTATCTGCACTTATTGATCAGATGGTTGGTAACCAGTCCCGATCATCAATAGAGATCCTTACAAGGCGAGGGCCAGATAGTCTTTCCACTCTCCCTGAAGGCTCAATTACACAGCGTGCTCAAGGAAATGCAGGGTGGAGGTGGAGGTGGAGGTGGAGTTCGGCTCCTGACAAGGTCAAATTATACATGTCGGCCTCAAATCATTTTGCAGAGGTATCCGGCCACATCGGAACGTATGAAGCAAGGCGCGTTTGGAGAGTCAATAAATGTTGTATGCTGCAGCTCGTTAAATATTCAGATACTTTGCTTATTAAATTATGTCTGGCTGGAAGAGACGACGGCTGCAGCTCCTCCTGGGTGTTTGGGCTTTTTTTCTTTTTCATTCATTTTCACAGGAATCTCCACCTGACTTCGGGGCATTGGGACGCCAGTAATTGCACATCTTGAACAAATGAGCGACGGACTTTACTAATTCGCCGACGAGCCGCCACTTAAACCGCGCTGATTACGAACCGCGGCCCCATCGTGTGTTTTTACAGTCTTGACACAGACGCGGCGCCGCTCGTGTTGCAGGGGAGAAAAGTTGATGCTGTAATTGCAGCTTCGCGGGGCTGTTTGCTCGCCCGTTTGTTCCCAGACAATGGCATACACAGCCTATTCAAAGACTCATGAATACCACAATTCAGTGATGAAGGACATGTGTAGCAAATATTGAAGGTGGTTTTCTTTTTTTCTTCTTGCTGCTGCTGCTGCTGCAAAGTCAAAAAGCAGAATTGATTTGTTGAGTGAGCTTGGGAAGGACAGCCTCTCGTCAAGAAAACACACCTTTGTGAGAAAGACGGTAATTGCAGGGCAAAGTGCCGCCGCCGAAATGCAGCAGGATTACCATGCGACTCCGATCGCCAGGCTCTGAAAGATATACATATCGACAAAAACACTAGTTTTATCCCGCAAATGTTGCGTCTGCGCTCGCAGCGCGTTTGAAGGGTCAGCTCACAGCACATTTACTCATTTACCTGCGGCGCTATCTATCCATGCAGACAGGTGTGGTGCCTCTGAGACGTCTCCCACCAGCCCCGTACAACGGAGGTAGATGGAACAACGTGCACGAGGCTCAGAGTCGCTGAAGTATTACACTGAGCGTCTCATCGACCGGCCCAAAACCATGTCCTCCTTATGTTCTGGTCACTTTTTCCCAAATGCAACTCTTCATACGTGGTGAGAATGAATTAATGTGCAGGTTATCTTCAGCGTGGAAGCCAATGGTCACGTGCTCAGGGTCTTCAGACTTTCTAACTCCATTCTTGCATGCATCTGATCCTTCACGTTGACTTATAGGCGCTGCAGATCAGAGATGTCATGTGACGCAACACAAACGGCGACAAAGCGCGGGAATCGAGGACGCTGGCGTGCATCGGTCTTAGGCTCTTTAACCTAAGATTCAAACTGTGATCCTAACCGAAGTACGACCGCTCCACAGCGCTCATCGTGTCTTTTAGTTACCACGGCAACGAGCGACACCAGATCACGAATCTGCTCTTTCATCCTCACGCAACACTGGACTTTAGCGTATTCTCCACGTCTGAAATGAGTTTCAGGTGGTGTTACAGACCCGGCCGCCCATCGGCAGATCCAGAACCTGGAGATATCAAGAAGAGAAAACCAGGAAATATTAAATATTCACATTTCAGAAGCTGGAAACAGTAAACACGGACCTTCGGTAACACGGACACTTTGAATTCTTCGAATGTGCCTCGCGCCACACATGAAATCCCCGTTGACCTCCATGGTCGGAGGGTGGAGGCGGGTGGAGGGCGGCGTTAGCACGTGTTTGCTTTGCTCGTCCTTTACCTAAACCGCGCCGTGAGCAAAGTGTTTATTTAGTGCGTTTCATTAGAAAGTTGATGGCGGCCCAGGGTGGGCTTCTCTCGCCACTCGGCCGCTGTTTAATCAGCCCCGTACCCCCAGCGCTAACCTTCATTACCTCTCCGTGTCGTTCTCTGCAGGGTCACGCAAAGTATCATCAAATATTTATGATATTAATAACTGCCTTTAGGAACAGAAGAGGAGGGGGGACATAAATAAAGCGGCTCTGCGAAGCACGCGATTAAGAAGTCCGTTCTGTTTAATAAATGGCTGAAGGGGAAATAAAAGGGCGATCCCGGAGCAGGAGGGGCGCGGCGTTACCAAACCCGGCGAGATGCCGCGGAGTCGGAGCCGCAGACGGCGTTTGCGCGGCGCCGGGACGCCTCCTCTGTAGGTTTCTTCATTATGCGCCGCGCAATTGTTCTTCTGAGAGCTTACGCGAGCTCGGGAGGAGTCGCTGTTGTGGACGGCTCGAGCATCCGCGGTCCCCTGGGGGTGGTGTGCGGTGGGTGGCGGTGGCGGTGGCGGTGGCGGGGGGGGGCTCCTACATCGACAGACTCCAAATAGACAAACACGCAGACGCCCACGCACGTGCGCACACATATGCACACAGAGCTGTTCAGCACGGAGGCCGGCCGAGGCAGGGCCCAGCATTAATTATCTGTTTTGCAGCCGGGGTCTGGTGACAGTGATTAGAGTGAGGGGCTTTTTGGAGAGCGGCGCGCGCGGCGGTCTAATGAGGAAAACTGGCCTCTCTATAGAGCTCTCCAGGCACACTTGATCTGCTCTGTGGCTCTGCAAGTGTATTTGTGTGTGTGCACAAGTGTGTGGGTGTGACTGTTGCTCCTCCAGGCTCGCTGCTGGGAGACACACACACTCCGAATGTGAGGCTTCAGGAGCTGGTGTAAGAGCCGAGACACTCCCAAAGCCAAAAGGAGGAGGTCTTTTACATAATTGCTGTCTAATTGTGCCTTATTGTGATGATTAATGCTCGTTTTACTGGTCCAGCATGTTTTTGTTTTTTTTTTTTAAAGCTTGAGCTGCTTAAAAATAATGTGATTCTGCAGGCAGACCACATGACAGCGTGGACCAGTCTGCATCCCGCGGAGTCTGTTTGGAGAAAGAAGCAAGCTGCTTTCCTTGTGAGAGAATTATAAATGGCTGTGTCCAAACTTTGGCAGCAGCGAGCCAAAAATACTCTGCACAGCAGCGCGGAGCAGCAGCGAGCGTTGTGTTCGTCTCAAAACAAAGGAGCGATTTTCCACAGGCTGAGGGAGAAAACGACTTGAATGAGGTTAGAGATTTAAAATTCAGAGTCAAGTGCTCGCAAGGTTCAGGTTGCTTTGACCTAAATACGCTGTGATACGCTGCAGGGTTTCATATGTAAAAACACTGTTTTATCCCAACGCAGCGGAGTTCAGACTGAAGCGAGCGGCGCAGGCGTCCTCGGCAGCAGGAGCAGCAGATTGCGTGGCTTGAAATAGTGGTTTCCTTTCACCAGACGCGCTCGGTCCGGCGCGTCGGCTCTCCGGTATCGTCGACTAAATCACATTTGTGAAAATGCCAATGCACCTGACTGATAGATCCCTGCCCGCGCGGGGTCGGCTTCAGGCGACGGCCTACACGTCATTTTCCACACCATTTTGTCCCGAAGTCGATTACCCTGCCTCTGCAGCCGCGGCCGCCTCTGAATTGAACCACACATTTAGCTCCGGAGCTGCCAATAAAAGTCAGAGAGCCCGGCTTCCATCAGCGTAATGATATTTCAGCCTCAGTATTAGTTCAGCACTGTTCTCCGCAGCCGTTTCTGCTCAATTAAAGACGGTCCATATTTAAATACGGAGAAAATCAGAACGCCGGCGCGGCGCGGCGCGGCCCGTGTGCACTCAGATACGCTGTCGAACGCTTAAACGACGAAGTTTGAAATGGACTTTTGACGCAGGCGAACGCTCCACACCTTTTCGAGTTTGAATAAGGCCGGTGTGTGCGCGCTGTGTGTGCGTGCGCGCGTGTGTGTGTGTGTGTGTGTTCATTTGTCGCTGCAGAAATTTCCTTTGACGTTATTGATGTAGATTAACTTTTAAAAAGGTGAGTAAGTGAAATGTGAAATAATTCATCAAGAGTCAGCCAAGTAAGAAATGTGATTTCACTGGCAGAGAGACCTCGCAGACCGTCAGCCCAAACACAGGAAGTAGATTAAGGGCGGGTCTCTCTCTCTCCCTCTCCCTCTCTCTCTCTCTCCCTCTCTTTCACTGTGTCTCTCTCTCACTCTCCAGGCCTAAAAGTATGAATAGCACATTTCCAACTAAATTGCCAGGCAGAGCGGGGGAAATACATTTCAGCTAGTGTCAGCCCTGCGCGCCCGTGGTTTGGAACTTCCGTTGTCTTCCCCTTCCCCGGCCACTTCGGCTTTATTTAGCGGGAGCTGTCATTTCCCATAAATCCCTAGGAGGAGGCGTCCGTCAGAGCTGCCAGCTCCCCTGTGTGGAGCACCTGTAACAGGGGAGCGAAGTGACAGTTGTGCTGGGACGGTCCCATCAAACGTGCAGACACACACACAAACACACACACACCGCTTGCTCCGAGACCTCTTGCGAGAGCAGCAGCTTCCAGAGTTATTGAAAAGTCAGCGCGTCATGAGGGATTTAATAGATTTTAGGGGCCGCGAGTCAATTTGAATATCTGCAGACGCCTCCACCTGTTTCCATGAAGCATTTAAACAACACGGTCCTGGTAAATAAACATTAGACGGAGTTACTTTCCTTTGTGCCTCAATCACAGTGTTTGGTATTTACGTCCCCGCCTGTCAGCGCTGACACTTTAATAAATGACCACAGGGAAAAAACCAGTACAGTGCACCCGAGGACACGGTATCTGTCAGTTGTCATTTGCCGCAGACTAATTGTTTTATTATTATATTTATAAATGTCGCTTAAAAATGCTGGTGAGCTGGAAAAAGAGGAGAAGTCTCTTTTTTTATCAGATTCAGCTGTCGGCACACATGCTCCATCATCTGCGCTCCAGGAAATTAGAAAGGAGAAACGTTTGACAGCACAATTTCACAAAACACCGCCACGCCATCGTTTCATTTTCTCTCAACCTTTTTTTTTTCATTTATTTATTTCATTGTCTTTTGAAAAACAAACAGAGCGATAACGGCGGCTCCTTTTCAGGTAATTTATCCTCGCCGCCGCTCTCTCTCACCTCGCGGAGCTTTAACCCCGGCTGATTAGCCGCCACGCACAGGTTGGATGTCACCCAATCGGAAGAGGAGGGTCGTGTTATGTTGGAGGTCATTGACGTGAACGAAAGGCCGTTCGGTTTAACGGCCGATGCCGGTTTGCGTTGGTCGGTGGCTTCGCCTTCGCCCTTGGCGCGCTGGCCCCGGTTGCTGTAGCGACTCTTGTCCAAGACGACAAGAAGTCATCAGTCGCCGCGCGGCCACGGCGGTTATATATCACCAATATCAGTAGCTGACGGCTGCTTATCTCTCACTTATTGATTGGAGGACTGTGCACGGGGGACCAAAGTGGTGCGGCCAATCAATGGGGGCATTTCACTCTCCTTGAACGTCTGTTTTTCGATCCTGCACCCTGATTGGTCGAGCTCGCTCCGTCACCGTGGGGATTTTTTTTCTCTCTCCCTCTCTGTATTATGAAAAGGAGTGGGTGGAGAGTGATGAACACTTTGGTGCTGGCAGCCCGCGGAGCTTCTCGCGGATGTGCATGGCATATGTGCGAGAATCCTGTTGTGTTCCCCCTTAGCTGCCAAGAACCCACAGATCTCGCTTAGAGGTTTGATTCAAATGTGCGCTCTAATTTCAGTACACATAATTCCATCACAGCGATACGGAGGAAAAAAAGCTTTTCCTCTCGCAAACTTTCCCTGGATTACCTCCAGTGTCTCGCCAGCTGAAGTACACGTGTAATCTGTGCAGGAACTGTGAGACGTCTTTGTGTTCCACGCAGAATTACCGAGCTTTACCGCGTTCAGCCGGCGCTGGAAGTCCTTTTAGAGCCAGTTGTGCACGTAATTCGCCTGTTTGCAGCATACTGACATACGCACCACGCTTCTGACACGTTTAAAACGGACGTGGCGTGTTTGAGGGCCGTGGCTTCAAACCTGCGCAACGTTAGCATGTTGCTCGCTGCGCAGAGCTGTGTTACTTCGTTAACTGTCTGATTGTCTTATTTCTAAAGTTATAATGAGACACAAACACAGACACACAAGCTAATAAAGTCGGGAAGTGCGAGTCCAGGATTTTAAAGGCGATATATGATATTCGCTGCCACTAGAGGTCGCACTGGAGCGGCAGCAGACTCAGACCGAAACAAACGTGTTGAATTATGTGTTATATGTAATTATAATGACGGCAGTGCTCACAGTACTCGGGTCAAACTGTGACACTGTGACCTGGACTCACCAGACTAATCTGAAAATACGTGTGTAATCGCTCACCTAATTTCTGATTTTCAGGGTGTGTTAGCAGCGCTCGCATTGGCTGAACCCACAGCCAATCAGAGTAGCGAAAGCCTCGTTAGCGCTGAGAGACACGTGCGTGCTGGGTTTGGAAACAGAGCTCAGTTTGAGACCCTGAGGAGGTGTGTCTGCTCGCATCGCTGCGTCTTTACGCGCTAAGCGTCTGTTTAAGCGGCGTGTAGCGAAGGAAATAACTGAACCTCGTTGGCCAATCAGAGCTGCTGTCGGACAGAGAGATGTCAGACATTTAAAGAAATGTCCGAACGTCTTTGTTTTGATACGGCCGTTTCGGCTCGTCCCTGTCGCCGGGCAGAAAACCTGAAACCACCTGAGTTTGTGAGTGAAAACTTTGATGTGATTCACTCATTTCAGCTCAGTTTGACATCAGGAGACGAGCGGTGGATGGAGCGGGGGTTCGCCGTCACTCTTTCCGATCACTATGACTTACAGTCTTAAAATGTGTTAATTAGTCCTGTGACATTTACAGGACGGTAAATCTCAGACGGACGGCGTCGTCCTGTTTGTCCTCTCCTCTGTTTGTGCAAATATCCCTCCCTGAGTGTGAGAGCAGTTTGGAGGATTAGGGCTACACCTGTGCAAAGTGTCGCAATTCGGCGTGCAACTGTTTAATTAATGTCACGCCAGAACACAGCTGTGATTAACAAAGGGTTTGACCTGGAAATGAGGCGTTAGACACGCCCTGAACGCACCGCAGGTCGACTGAATGGGGTCCAGATTCCTCAAAGTGAGTTCTGGTGCGTCGGTGCGAGCCGGGGTGATCAATATGTCGGCGGTTAATGACACAGGAATCCATCAGCGGCCCCGCGTTTTAAAATCTAAATTCCCTTGAAGAGGGATTACCCAGCAACGATTGTTCTTTGCCGGAGCCCGCCGGTTCACGCCATCTGATACGCCGCCTTTCAGTTTCTGTATTCACCCACTACTCGGTGTTGAAGTGTATAGATGGCTCATATTGAATTCATAAGCCA
This sequence comes from Datnioides undecimradiatus, assembly GCA_008933995.1. Lineage (NCBI taxonomy): Eukaryota > Metazoa > Chordata > Actinopteri > Lobotiformes > Datnioididae > Datnioides > Datnioides undecimradiatus. Next base: position 1,176,228 of record WARS01003734.1, on the reverse strand, counting down.
GTCATGCAGGAAAACGCTGCACCTTTCTGTGATTCACTTTCAGATCGAAAATGAACAAAGATGGCTATGCCGCTCTATTTGTGGTTCTGCCGGATCCGGAGAGATCACTGTTTGCATAATATCTTTCTTATAGGTCTCCTTAACCTTTGCGGAAGGCTTATTGACTCTCGCTAACCTTGCAGGGAGCTGCTGGAGGACAGGAGATGATGAGCGTGCTCAGTGTATGGAAGAAGGCCCGCGTGGAGGCTTTTCCGCCCCCACCTTGCCCTTGCCGAGCGACACCTCTACCGACGCTTTGCGTGACCTTTGCCTTCTGATCTCTGTTGCCATGGTGAAACCCACAATGTTGTGAATCCAGTACAGTAGCGCGGTGCGTCTCTGGTGTACTTCCAGCAGGTAGAGTCACACAAACGTGAGATCACGTCTGCAAATCGTCAGTTTTGTGTAAACTGTAGCTCTGATTTTAGAGTTTAACGTTCCCTCGTGATACAGAATCCCCGTGAGGGCGCGGGCGCTGTTAAGACGTGCATTTCCACCCTGCGACCGACGGGGGCACGTCTGCTCTTACAGAGGAGCCGACGTTCCTCCAAGACTTCCGTGCACGAAAAGAAGTAGAGAGGACATCAGAGTGCACATCAAGTACATCACTGCCAGCTGCAGCGGTGTTGTCATCTCCTGCTGGGTGCAGGATCACGGTGCGAAACCTGTCTGAGTGAACAGAAAATAAAATGATCCCTGCAGCCAAAAGAGAAAAACAGCCAAACACGGAACAAACCTGCCTGTGATCTCCAGATGAAGTCCGTGTCTGCTGGGAAGTGGCTTTTCCCGTCACTCCCTTCGCTTGAAATGTAATTTCTTTCCTGAAAGACGTATTTTACCAAACTGCAAAAAAGCAAAAAAGCTGAATCCACATATTTATTGTACCCGAACAATCCCCATTGTTGCTCATGCGCGCCCTCAATGGTCCTCAGGAAAGAGGCGGATAACCTTTGCTGCGCTTCAAAGACCAAATTTGCACAAGGCAACCGAACCATTTCGCTTCATCGAGAGCCCGTCGGACACGCTGGTGATTGATGGTGATATTTAAAGTTGAATTATAATCCTCTGAAGATCTGGACATGGTTAGCTCATTGTGAGGAGTTTGGTCAAATGAAGCGCGAGTGTTTCAGTTCCCTTCGGTTAACAAGCGGCTTCCTGGTCGTGGCCGATAAGCTGCAGCCGATTAATGCTGCATTTATCAGTTTATACGTGAACTTTCATGCATTCATCCTGAAAAACACCATTATTATTATTATTTTTGCGAGTCGGATCAAACTGATGAGCGATTTATACAAAGTCACTCCATTTAAGTTTGTGTAATTTGGCTTCACCGTGGTTAAAAAGAGACATTTCTTCCCGTTCAGTCCGACGAAAAACCTCCACAGACACAAATAAACACAAAACAAACAGATGAGGAACGAATCCGATGCCAAAAAGCTGGACCTTGTGACTGAATTCCAGCCGAGAAAGGTAAAAATGAGAGAAATATTGAATTTTAATAAAACCAATGACTGTCAGAATTTGTGAAATGGTTCAATCTTTTCTCTGAGATTCGACTTTATGATTCACATTTAACTTTCTCTAAATGAGCTTTTGGACGTTTCCGGGCGTCTGAATAGGACGCATTCTCAGTCTAACTAGAAAACAGCCACACGTGCTCAGACCGAGTTTCTGCAGCACAGGAGAGGAAAACTAGCCGCGCTAACCCAGGAGCTGCAGCCAGGAGTGATTTTCTGTTATGCTCCGCTGCAGCTGACTGTGCGTCACGTGCACGCTCCCGTGTTGCTGCTGCCGGCGCGCTGTGATTTCCCCCGGTTTCCGCGCTGAACCCGGGGAATGGGATCCCGGCGTCGGCGGTGTTGGAGGAGAACCGGGGAGGGGTCAAAACAAGACAGAGCTGTCGAAACACTGAGAGCCATCCTTCACGTCTGACTGTAGTGGTTAAAGGGCAGCCAGGCTCTTAAAGAAACCATTAGCATTTAGATTTGAGATGCCCCCCCCCCCCCCCACTGAGCTGCGGAGCGGTTGCGTCACACCTCAGACTCCTCTTTCTGCCTTGAGTGGGCCCAAGTGGCAGCTCCGTAGCCCTGATCAATCTCTCAATATGCCTAAATTGCTTTAGATGACCTCGCCGTGAAGAGACAGGATTGGCCATACTGATGCTCCTCCAATCAATAGCAGATGCTATCATGGCCCATCAACAATGAAGTGTTTTTAATGGAGGTCAGGCCATGGAAGATCTAATTCATTTTAATTTGTAAATCGCGGCATGACAAAATTCTAATCAGGCCGCCTTGCCATCAGATATGCAGACTTCTGAGTCTCCGGCTCTCCATCCTTCCCCTCGGCCTCATTTGCATTCACGCCTGTTTGTGAATCCACACAGGACGGAGCACGAGTGTACACATGACATATATTAAACATCAGCATCAGTCGTTTTTTTAATGTTGAGCATTTCTTTTTTTTTTTTTTTTTTTAAGGTGTGTCATCTTTACCCGAGACAACTTTCATGCAGAAACACACCCGTGCACGTGTTCCGCCTCATTAAGTTAAGATTGAAAAGATTACAAATATGACATGTGCAATTTATTATCTTAATTAATTCACTGTCTTCTGGCGGAGACAGGCGGGGCGGCTCTGTCGTCTAGAAAACCATTTTTCGGTGGGGATGTTCATAGGGAGCCGACGCGGTGTTGTTTGCCCAGATTAGTGTAAGAGGTGAGCCTTTTCCATCTCCCCTTCCATTTCAGCTAAATTTGCCTCAGCCACAGTAATATGCACCACGGGATCTCACCACACACACACACACACACACACACACACACACCGTGAGCGGAAATGCAATTGGAATGGGATGCGGCCGCCCGTTTGTGATTGCGTGCAGATGAACCTGTCTGCCCTTGCGCCCGGTGCATGAGTGAGGCCGTGCAATGCTCATCGTCTGCAGGGGCTTTCGGTGCAGCAGAGGAGAGGGCAGGTCCTCGGGGTCAACGTCTCCACGCAAGGCAGCGCGCTTGCCGAGCTGTGACCAATGCAATCGGTAGAGAGGATCGCCACGCCGTTTCAAATGGATTATGCCTCCTTTCAACGTGGAGGAAAAAACCTTGCGTCGTTGTTGGCGTGAACACAGAAAAGGTCGCTGTCGTTACGGGAAAACTCGAGTCAAGGAGGCGTCAGATAAAAACCAACACAAAGCCGCGCCTCCTGCAGCCGCGGGGCCTCGGCGGCGTCCAAACGCGAGAAATGCACGTTGGTTTTTTGGAGTGATTGCGCCAAAGCTGTTCACGGTCCGTCGTCCTCCCCCACCGGTTCCAACAAACGCACACGTCCATGAGTGAATTATGGAGAATAATTATTGATGAGAGGCCAGGGCATTGTGCAGCGCAGAGAAGAGGAAGCTTCAGAAGCAGGCGGCATCAACCCCCGTCTTCACTCTGGAGTGTCCCCATTGATTTATCAGGACTCTATTTTTAGTTGCACACGGAACAGTAATGGATTCATGGGAATTAACAATGATTCATGCGAAGCTAATATCAGAGATTTCAGAGACTCGATTAATGCAGGAGGAATCCGGCGCCTCAACTCCCCAATTATTCATAATATTTCTCCCGCTGCATAAACACAGACGCCTCGGCTCTTATCAGAAAGCCTTGTTAAAGGAGCAGGTGTGTTTGCTCTCTGTTACACGGGAAACTGCAGGAACGCCGAGCGGGGTTGCAATTACCAGCGTGAACCTTCTTCCTTCATGGTCGAGCTGATGATAAAATTATGTTTTAGTGTTTTTTTTCACTTTTTAAAAACGCAAAATTGAATTTCCCCGTGCATCCCTGGTGGTATTGAGTCAGATCATTAGTGTTTTTGTTGTTGGTGTTGTTTCTGCAGCATGTATACTGTATATATGTTGAACCTACACACAGGGCCCATGGCTAAAGTTGCAAAATGGTCACAGTTTGGCTCAGGCGCTCGCTCAGGGTGGGAAATGATCATTGTTTGGGCTCAAATGAGTAAATTAATCATGTAATATATGAAACTTTAGGTACGTACAGGAGGTTCACACTGTGAAATAGCCACTGTTCGGTTTGGTCTTAGCCACCAAAGCTACTCGGTCAGGGTCGGAAATGATCATTTGTGCTTCTGAGAGGATCTGTGACGGACATACCAGTGAAACACGTGGTTTAGGTTGTGAAACGGTTCGATTTAGGAGAAGATCACGGTTTGGGAGTAAATACACAACACTTATTGCAAGTTCTGGTAAGAACAGCAGAGCAACGGGCGAAAGTCCCGCGAAACATCCCTACAAAGACTTTTCTGCTCTTTGTGCTGTGTCACGTGACTTCCTGCATAATTACGTTGTTGCCCAACAATAAACATAAATACAGTTCATAATATGTTGTGTGCAAGGATGACATGCACAGCTGTGTGTTTGGGGGTGGACAGTCTGGACAACCTTTGAGGTTTATAGAGACCTGAGTCCCCGTCTCTTCCCTTTATCTGCAGCGTAATCAGTGATTGGAAGAGCTCGGCTGCAGGCGGTGCAGCGCAGCAACAACGTCAGGGGAAAAACGGTGAAAAGCATGATAATCATTTTGATTTAACAACAAAAAACTGTGTAACTGTTGGAAATGTTACCTGCTCTGTGATCCCTCTCACTCCGTCTACAGCAGCCGACGTTGGCAGGACACATCACGCAGCCCTGACTCGTTGGTGCAGAGTAACGCTCCCTCTCAAGCAGACACACGGCCTGCACGAACGTAACGTCAGGCTGAATAATGAAGTGGCGCTTCGGTCTGATTGTCGGGTTGAGTTTCCGCAGCATCATCCGTTGGTCAGCGATGGAGTTTAGATTCAATTTGAAGGTTTGCTTCGCCGGATGAACGGGCACTTTGTGTGCAGCTCCGTGTTTATGCCGGCTTGTCTAATGTTGAAGTGGATCCTGATAGATGTGACCGGTCTGATCATCTAATTGAATCAGACCTGCGGTTGTGAGATGGTGTGTGCGTGGGGTCAGCCGTCCAGATACAAACCGTCATGTGCTCTTATGGGCTAATAACAAAATCAAAGGTATTTAGATCCTTTTAGCAAGTGTGTATCTATATATTCTACTTCTACTGCACAAATCAACAAAGTCTTCCTCGCTGTTGCACCACTTCCCCAAAAATGACAGCATTCCCAGTTTGATGTGCGTCTTGTTTAAAGCACATTCCTGCTTTTTCCAGATGTAGGTGACGCATGCTAATAGCGGTCAGAGCGTTCTTTGAGCATGCATGTGGCCCATTGGTGAACATGTTTATGGATTTGTGCAAATATCGCAACCCTGACCTTTTCCTTTATTCCCATGAAGTTAATCGCAGTTTTCACGGCTGCACGGGAATATTAGGAAAATATTCCTTTTGGCTAGTAAACAGCTTAATATTAATATTGCATGCACTGTGAGCAGTTTGCATTGGTCCCACTGTCTGCAGGAGGAGTAACCCACAGTTTTAGTTTAAAGTGTGTTTATCTGAGTCTTGCATTCAGCAGGTGGACGGGGTAATTGTGGTGTTATTACCCCTCTGGATGCATTAAGAGTCAGAGCAGAAGTCAGATGGGCGTGCGCTGGGGTTTGTAATGCATGACTGTTTTGAATGAGTGTGTTCAGGCTTTACACTCCCTCTGCACGGTCTTTGCACCGGGGCCGACGGTGGCGGCCGCGGCGCTGACCCCTGCCTTTGTTAAGACAACACAGGCATCGCTTCTCGTGCCGTACCTCCGCCCAGGTGGGAGTCCTCGCCTCACAGCATTAACCTTACCTCAGAGCTCCAGATAGCATCTTGTTGTTGTCGTCAACAAGATCAATGGAGCACAAAAGGCTCCTTTAGCTTAGTGTTGAGTTCATGAAAGGAATTATGAAACGCTTCTTATGAGTTTAGTCTTCCAAGCGAGACTTCTCTTATAACAGCTCTGCAGCGCCTGGCAGAGGAGACTCGGGTCTCCTGTTGAGTCAATATGTTCCCTCTCCACACTTCACTTTACCATCAGCGTCGAACGCAATCAGCTCCCCTGCCTCTGTTGTCACCTTTTCCATTTAATGATATTATGACATGATTACTCACTTAGTGTCTTTGTTGTGTTCGTGCTTTAATGGGGAGGATCATAAACACAAGCTGAAGCTCCCGACTGTCGAGGATGCTGCAGGTGCGTGCGAGTCAACAGTCGGCCCTCGTCTCCAAGGGGTTTTGCTTATATACGACTAATTTACAACAGCAAGCAGGGCGCTGTAATGCAGACTGTGTTTCTGTTGACACAATGAGCAAATGTTGTCAGTTGATGCAGGTTTTGACACGTTTTATACTGAACGTGACGGTAAAATGTTTCGTTTTGTATGCAGAGTACCCGTTTGGAGCGGCTACGGCTTTTCTTACTTCAGGGTTCTGGTGCTTAATGGTTCCCTCGGTTCAGGTTGGAGAAAGACCAAAGTCTGGTTTAATGCAGAAAAGAGTCCGCAGTGACCCGAGACACAGTATTTATTAACATTTAAAAGAAACCACAATCTCTCCCTTGGACAGAGTGCTCTTGATGCCCCTGTACTTGGCCTGCAAATGTGTTTTGGTGCAAAACAAAACTCAGAAAAAGGTTTTCCGAGCAGCAGCTCTGCTTTATGTCACCGCCACGCATGCGGTATATAAGTAATGCATTAGACAAGTCGTGGTCGAGGTGAGTCCTTTGCACTAATGAAGTCAAACGATGCAAGGAGCAAACCGCATATTTGAGTTTTGAATTGTTTTTGTGCGTCTGCAGGGTTTTTATTCTTGAATATTCATGCAGCCGCACTGCCTCCTCTCTCCTGCTGTGTCTGTACCTTCACTGGATGGAGTCGTCCTACAGCCCGGGATGAGATATTCAGTCAGGTTGCCCCGAGCGATCCGCATCTGTTTTCATCCTCTTTGCATTTTTGCGCCAAACTCTAATTCTTGAGTCCTCCCCGTTCAGCCCGAGTGCACCTCCAGGCAGCAAAGTAGCCGCCTCATGAAGATTCATCAGACCGGTCACAAAGAGATGTTTATTTCAGCAGCGCTTTAATGATATTTCTTCAGAATTAGATAAATGCCACCGAGGTTCCTGCAAATCTTTAACGGGCCTATTGTTACCTGGCACAAAACTCTATTTTTCTGTGCGTTTGCCACCGACATCGGCGCTGAAGACGCCAGCAAAGCTTCCATGTACAGTATGAAAGCTGTCTGTGGGTAGAACAGAGACAGTCTGTGCTAGATTCAGCGTTTAGGATGCGAGATGTCGGCGGGTTCAAGTCGAGGTTACGCAACATCTTGCTGCCTTGAACGAACCTCAGACGCAGCGGTGGTACCTGCGTTAGTCGTCGTACTTCAGCCGCTCAGTCTGAAGTTTCTCGGAGCAGAACCGGAGCCGGCGAAACGCAGCTCGCCCGAAAGCAGGTTACGCAACGCCCTCGTCGAAATGTGGCACTTTTACTTTTCAGACCTGTTACACAGCCAACTTCTTTTATTCCCCGCGACTTTATAATTAATGCTCCAGCTCGGCCGCTGTTGGAGGCACTTCAGAGCAAAACACTGTGATGCTGCTCTGGCTCCCTGTGTTGCATTGAGATAGTATTAATTTTTAAAAAAACACATTTTGATGCATCAAAAATAAAGAAAAATATCAAAAGCCCACAAAGCTTTTCGTTTTTTGTAGTTGTCTCCGTTCAGTGAATGACAGCTTTAATGGAGACTTAATGTTCAAAGACCGGAGTTACTCTGAAAGAAGCTCATTGTATGGGAACATTTTTCAAAAGAGTCTGTTTTTTATTACTTTATCTAAACTGCTCGCCGCCGCACCTCCAAATCATCTCCGCGCCGCCGCTCTCGCCCAAATCACTGACAAACACTTCGCACAGCCCGTTTCATACATCCGAAATGTTTTTTTCATGGCTTCAGAAATCTGGGAAATTGGCTCTAAATGCCGTCCATGAATGAACCATGAACTTCACTTCAATATTCTAAAAGCGGCGCGCGCCCGGTCACGTGCCGCGCCCGGTCACGTGACCCAGGGTTTTTGTTTTTACAGCACACATTCAAAACGGTTTTAAAGCTTCACTCTACACAGTCGTTTGGCAAGAATCACGTAGAAAGGCTTTGGGCCCAAGGTGTCGACAGGTAGAGCTGACGTCACGAGGAGGCGTTTGGAAAACAGTACGGTCTTTTAAGCAGCTCCTTGGAGGTTGTGAGGGACTCTGCAGATCGAATGGAGCTGGGAAACTGGGAGACGATGGAGGAGAAGAGTGTAGCTGGTGGGTTTGGGCCCTGTTGTGATGTTGGGACTGGACAGGGTGGAGTGTGGACCTGGATGAGAGGGTTCAGGTCACCAGGAGCTGGTTTAGTTATGGTTTTATAAGCAAGTGGCATAAAAATTTAGTGTAAGGAAGCTCTGAAAGTGCGTCCTGCTCAGGGTTGAGGAGGGTCGGCGTGCAGAGGTCGGGGATCAGACTCAGGACCTTCCTGCTGTGTGAGGCCACCCTGCAAACCACTGATCCAAAGCAAAATCAGCAATCCAGCTGCAAACGAGGCCGCCGTCGTCGCAGCAGCCGCTTCCGTCGGCGAGCCTCTCCCTCATCGTGAGCGTCGCAGCTCATCTGGCCACTTTCGCCGCGGACGCGCGAAGCAAACGTGTCGCAGAAAGCAAATAAAAGCAGGAGCTGAGCGGCGCTCCTCTCTCTCTCTGCATGAAAGAGGAAACAACAGAGCAGGAGCTGCAGTTACACTCATGATGCAACTGGTTGTGGTTTGTTTCGTATATTCAGCCGAGGACTGATCGATGAGAAGCGGACCCTCCGTGTCGTTTTACAGCTGCGATGCGCCAGCGTGTTTGTTTCTGCGGGGGAAATATCGGATTCTTGTATTTTACAAACCAGTAGTCTCACTTTAACGTCACTGCGGCCCAGAGAGAAGCTCAAACCTGCAGGACGTGAAGCTGGACCACACTGGCGTCAGTCAGTCTCATCACTACTTTGTATTCAGTCGTCAGGCGGAGTTGGGAAATGCCAAGATGGCGGCTGAAATTGGGTGTTTCATGCAGTGTATGGGTGATTTTACATTTCCTCACTTAAACAGCTGCGATGTCGTTTGTCACGCGTGTCGACGTGTTGACTCCTGCACTTCTTACCGGTGACGTATAACGGTGCTAGCGCGCCCCATAAACCAAACGGCTGGTCTGCGGGGTGTTGGTTTGGAGACGCCTGCTTGTTGGCAGGGATAAAGCGCCTCGGGCGAAGTTCGAGGAAAATGAGTCCTTCACTATAGTTACAAGGATGTTGGTTTGTTGAAATTATAAAATGGATTTTATTTGACTTTGGCTTGTAAAAGTGGTTCTGAATTAGATTATTTTTTATATGAAACACTGCGGGGACTAAACAAGCCTTTCAGCAGGATCATTTCTTTGTGGAACATTTTGCCTATATTTGCAGGTGTCGTCTGCCCTTGCAGTCATTTGTTTGTTTATTTATTTATTTATTTAGTGAATTCCTTGAGGGACAGGCGTCGCCGTTAATATCTTTATCGCCTCTCGTTACGGCCGTCGGTTCTTCAGCTCGGACAACATGCGTCCAGAAATGTGAGAGTCTGAAACAAAGGGGATTTATCACAGCGTCGCCCCGAAGGTGTTCGCACACCTGAGGGAAAATTAAAACTTCTCTGCCGGGCTCCGGCCGTGTAATGCGATATGAAAGATGGGCGGGAAGCAGAGACGAGTGGAGGCCAACCCCCATCACCTGGTCACCCAGACCGGCAGACAGAGCGCCGGCCGTCTGTCCACTCGTCTGATTTCCATCCCCTTGGCACACTGGGTAATAGAGATCAGTAATTGGGTGCTATAAATCCTGGCCGAGGACAAGGTGGGTCAGAACAGGCTGATTACTTAGGCATTACAGTCAATCTAAGCAAGTCCTTGAATTGAAAGATTTGGTGAGGTGGATTCTCATTATCGCGCTCGGTGCATGTATGCATTTGTGTGAAAGAGTGAGGGGCCAAGGTCCCCTTCCCCGTCCCCATCCCCTGCTGCGGGCCGACATTATGCAACGCTCCGATGCCCTCAGCCGCGCACACTCGTAAACATCACAACAAATTTATTTTCCTCATCCCGCCGCCGTTTTATAAGAATGTTTTCCTGACTCGCCGGAGAGCGGCGGAGGAGCCCGCCTGGAGTTTTAAGACCGGACGGCTCCTCGGTGCCGTTAAGGACCTCGGCCCTCGCGGCGGGTTCAATGCTGGACCGCGGGAAAGTCTCGGGTTTCACTCTGCAACAGGCTCTCTCGCCTCTCTCACCCCGCCCTCCCTCCCTCACGTCCCCCGGCTTCAGTTTCACAGAGCGCTGTTTATCTGTGGCCGCAGCCAGAAAACAAGCTCTCAGGGTGATTAGCCCCGTCATTTAGCATGAGGCAGACTGATGGCTGTACGGCCAAACGCACCTTCCTGTTATTTCTCATCTCGGGGCCTGTGAGCTAAATCCATTTTAAGCTTCTCAGTAAGAAAGAGAGTCTATGGAAGGTGAATTAGAGTGTAAAGCCGAGTCTTTCTCTCCAGCTGAGGGTGTGACTCACTGGATTATGGGAACAGTAGTTTCAACTTCTCCACCCCTGCCTGTTTTGATGCACTTTCTCTTTGTATCGTCGACACATTGCGACTGCGAACTTCTTCATCACCACGAGTTATCCTGCTCTTTTGTGCCATCGCCACCACCCCCCCCCCCCTGTAGAAAACGTCTTTGGTTCAGTCTTCAAAGTCATTTTGTCTGAAGGGAAGAGAGGAAAAAAATAAAAAGTGGAATCATGATCTGAATATCGATGCGACCCGGATCCAAAACATGAGCGAATGTGATCAATTATCCCTGCATACGTTTGGAAAATAAATACATATATAAGCAAAAGAAAAAGATATATGACAAATTTATGCTGTGGCATCAGTGCAAACCCCTGCAGTGTGAAGTGTTCCCACTCAGAAAAGCACTCATGCTACCATCATCCCTCGACTCCTATAACAGCATGCTACTTCACTTAGCAGCCTCCATTTGGGATACAGCACAAACACTGTTTTAGCGCTTTTATCTTAATGCACTGCAACACTCTGCAGCACTAAAGGCATGATTATTGTGCAGAGATAGGAGCGGCGCGCATTTAAGCAAGACGTATTTAGGCAGGAACTTAGCACCGAGCTCACCACTCCAGGGCAGATGGCTGCGTGCTTCTCATTGCTCATTTGGTCCATTTTGTTAAATGGACTCTTTCCATATATTTTAATACAACACTAATTCCCGCCGTCGTTATCCTGCTTTAAAGCGTAACGTCCCACTGAGTGTGTTTACTGTTTTGGAGAGCAGTTCATCAGCCGGAGACCAGACTGTTGTCACTTTAGCCATCTGCCGGCTGCTCTGGCTGTGAAATACCTCTCATGGTTTAAGGTTAGAGGGATCACAGCCGGGTTGTGTGTTTGTTCTTTCGCCGCCGTCCTCTGCTAGGTGTGGCGGCGAGCCCCGGGTCCCCCCCCCCCCTCCGCCGCACCCATCCGACGGCGTCCCCGGCGCGGAGGACAAAACGTCCGTCACCCTTCGGCTCCGTGACAGCGAGGCTTGTCCTCACACTTTCAGAGGCCACTGATTTAATAGAGGCGCAGTGTCGGCGCTGACCTCATCCACTGATGTCTTCACAGCTAATGCCCCAACATGTGACACTGACACCCGGCAAGACAAACGGTAGAAGGGGGGAGATGGATCGGTGCAGAGACCCATACGTCTCTCGCCGGACAGAGGAGAGTGACGGGCAGTGGACAGGAAGACAGCGGCGTCAACAGGAAACAACAGAATCAGGCGTGACACGCTTCTAATCATGTGACGTTACATCACATCATGTCACGTCCTGTTACTGAGGCGTGGACAGGCCCGTCTGCAGCACGTCTATTCATGTTGTGGCACAGGAGCGATGGCGGCTGGTTGTGTTAAAAGTGCTTTTTATTATCAACTAAAACCTGAAACTGGGACAAAGGAAGAAACGACAACAACATAAACAAAAATAAAGACTAAAAACACTTTTTGGTTTTGTGAAAACAAACTGAAATTTATAAAAATTAAAACATTTTGGCGTCACAATGGTTTAAACATCATAAACATTTTGCTGATTTTGATTTTTGGCTTTAAAGTTTATTCATTCATCAGAATAAAACATTTAAAAACATCAAAACATATAATTATAATAAAACAACTACTAATAATAAGAACACATTAAAAATAATTGGAATTAAACAAGAGTAAACACTGACATCACTTTGTTTTAATTAATTCAACTAAATTTATTAATGGCGTCAAAATGGTTTAAACATCATAAACATTTGGGCTGATTTTGATTTTTGGTTTTAAAGTTTATTTATTCATCAGTGTAAAAGGTTTAAAAACATCAAAACATATCAGAATTATATCAGTAATACAACAAATAAGAAAACTTTAAAAAACTTGAAATTTAAACGAGTAAACGCTGAATTCACGTCATGTTTTAATGAAATTGCACCGAAATGTTTAAAACGCAGAAAACAGTTTGACCAACTTTAATTTATTTTTGCTTTTTCAGTTCATTTACTCGTCTGTATAAAACATTTCAACAAACAAAAATGATAAAACACCAAACATATTGAAATAAAGTGACTTCATGTTTTAATGAAACTGAACTCAAAACCGTCCAAACTAAACAGCATCAAAATGGTTTGAAACAACATAAAATGCCTTTACTGACACCAACGTCTTAGCTTTTAACTTCATCCGTATGAAACATATAGAAAAATATTTCAACAAATAATCAAAATAAAACTGAAAATGTTGAAATAAAAATGAGATTTAACACTGAAATCACTTCATGTTTTCATTAAATTAAGCTGCATCCTGGTTTAAAACAGGATTAACAGGTGGACCGTAACACTGCAGCAGTCCACGGGACAGAAACACACCAAAGGTAATTAAACTTTGTTGTCTCTGCCGTTTGGTGTTTGCTGCATAGTTGGAGTTCAGATTACCTGTGAGCGTCAGAGCCAATCAGAAGCAGGCTACAGGTGCCTGCGTCGGCGAACTGCTAGTTCCATTTCCATTACATCTGCGGCTCACCTTGCCACCTCCTGCATCAGTGCGGCGCCTCGTCTAAGCGCTGAAACACTTGGTTCACGCGGTTAAAGGCAGTCTCTGCTTGTGATTCTGCAGCCGCGTGCAGTAATTCATTCGGTTTCAGTGGGCAGCGGGAATGATTGGCGGCTGGTGACGCGTCAGTGGGAGGAGGATTTATTGAAGGAAGCTCAGCTCGGGCAGCTCGACGGAAAGAAACAGAAGAAATGAGTGTGAGCTGCTTTGTTTTGTGAGACTCAGTTAAAAAAATTGTATTTGTAGTTTCTTTTAATCTGTGTGAACCTTACTCATCGTTTGACAGGAGCGTCGGCCCATACAAAAGGCAAATAATGTAATTTCAACCAAAATACTGGTGAATGGTGACCAGAGGCCACAGAGACGTGAAAACAGACCAGTATGTAATTTATTATAAAAGAGTTAATCAGGAAAAGCTGCAGAGAGAGGAGAGAGGGAGGAGGGAGAGTCCTGACAGGTTTCCACTCTGAATGGATGCCCTTCAGAACGGCAGAGAGCATTCAGCCGGGCTGCGTGCTCAGTGAGAACCACTGAAATCTCCCATCAGCTGCTTTTGTGTGCTATTAATAAAAAGCAGCCTGTAACGTCAAACAGCTTTTAAATTGTTGTCTCGGGTGGTTTTTGAGCTGAGGTGCATTTGAGGAACGGTCTGTTAGGCTTCAGTCTATAGATGAATGAGGGCACAGAGCGGCGGCAGCGTCTGGGCCCTGATGGCACGAGAGCTTTGCATGTGCAGCACTGCAAACTTGGGTGTCAGCAGCTTCATGAACTGACTCTGGATCAGCTGTAAGACACATTTCTGTGTGTCAGCAGCAGCTTGATAAACTGACTCTGGATCAGCTGTAAGACACATTTCTGTGCTCCTCTTTTCAGCCGCTGCTTGTTTTTAACTCTGTATCTGAAGCAGATGAAGGATTTCAGTCGTCGGACGTCTGGATCTGAAGTTATCAGAGAAACAAGCTGAGCAAACGTTAGCAGCAGCTCGGCTCGCCGCCCCTCCAGGACGTCCCGTGTGCGGCCGACAGCGTGGGAGAAACAGTGGTTTTTAAGGTGGAACTGCTTTATTCAGTGTTTCTCTGGGTTTGTTTGTTCTGGAGAGGAGGAGACCTCTGTGGAGGTTTCAGCCACTGCAAGCTGCACCACAACTGTTTCGCTGTGCGCTGCTGTTCGGACTCATGCAGCATAAAATCAAATCATGTTTGCTCACAGGCTGATGGAAAAAGGCTAATTAGCGGCTAATTTCTTTAAAATGACTGCACTTCGTTGGGCTGCACCACAAACAAAATCCACTGCAGTTATTTTTAACAAACCCGTGGGATGAAACCGAACCTGCAGTGACCACCGGCGACCACGGGTGTCGCCAAATCCGCCTTTACGGATCAGAGCTTCAGCCCAAAGGTCAAAGTTCTCATGATAATCAGCAATAACCTGCTCCGGTAATCCTCCGTATCAGGACAAAACCAAATTTATGGCCTCTGCGTGAGGGAGCAGTATCATACGGACGAAAGAGAGGCTGTGTTGTGTAACGGGCCGACAGACGGGAAGTTAAAGTGAATGTGTAAAAGGCGAGAGAGCTGAAATCTGACAGAGCTGCTTGAGCAAAGCTGCAGCAGAACACAGGAGCCTGTTCAGGCCGGGGTGCGCTGCAGCCTTTAACAGGTCCTCGGACAAGCTGGACCCGGGTTTCAAAGACCACTTTCTCGTGTTCCTTTAACTGCGGCTGAAACTGAGATTCTTTACAAATAAAGCAAAACATAATTGAAACGACGGAGCCGAGACCCGAAATCACATTCTGCAGTCGAAGTCGAACGGATTAGAAAACGTGGAACTAAAGCAACCTTGATGCGCTTCCCCTCCGCGCGCCGCCGTGCTCTGTTTTATTATGTTTGTGTTGCATCGTACTCTCTGTTCATACGAAGCTGAACTCTGCTTAATGGACTAACCTGCCAAACTCGCGGCGGCACAAACACAAAGGACCCGCTGTTTTTAAAATGATTGAGCCATGACTTGTCAGCCAGAATCTACTCTCGCCCTTGAATACTAACTACGTGCTGTTTATGCAAAGTCACGTACGCACTCCCAGAGGATCTTAGCCCAGATTTCCAAACTCTTAAAACAAATCTTAACATGTTGTCAGCATAACAATGTCAATAAAATGACACTTCACTGTTTGTGTCAGTGAGGTATTTTGGTTTTTTTCTATTCCCCCCCACCTCCTCCACCACCACCTCCACCACACCCCAGCCATCAGCCCACCCTCGGTTTCCCACATTATCTAAATCTGTGACACAGTTTCTACAATCAGCCTGACAGCTGCCCTAAAACAAATTAAAATGGATGAACTGAAAATGCAAATGCAATCCGGCTCGTTTCAGAAAGTTTTCTGTTGTTTAAATGTTTGCTGTAATCACTGTTCACGCCGCGCAGGGCCAACCCAGAGGCATCTTTTATTAATGTTTAAAACTGTTTTTATTATCGGCGAGTTTGAGCCGAAGTTTGAGCCGAAGTTTGAGCCGAAGTTTGGGAAATCGTCTGCGGGTCTTGCTTCTGTTGGTCGGCGAGCGACGGAGGCGGTTTGTGAAACTTCATGTGCAAATGTTTCACATGAACATTTTAGGTAAAGTCGGACTGACATTGACTTTAATGCGGCGCTGGACGCTGCAGCAGCCGCTCATGACGACCTCCGTATGCGTGTTGTGGGGCGGGTGTGACCGACTGCGCCACATACAATGTGGTTACAGCCTGTAATGTAATCTGATTACACATCAGACGTTGTTTCTTTCTGTACATGCAGGTTTAAAGCACGCAGCTGCTGAGGAAAGGCTCCACATCATCTAACAAAGCTTATGCATTGTGCAGATGTACCTGAAATCTTAAAGAAGCATCTTTAGCTCTACCTCGCTGTACAGAGGAGCGATCCTTCCTGGACCCGTAGCAAACAGGGAAACTGGTTTTCTTGCATCCTGGTCTGCAGAAAACAGTTCAACCACATGTGTAAAAGCTTCCATCCATGTGGGACATTTGGCTCCTACACTTCCCATAATGCATCCTGATGAAAACGCCCACGTCTGTCAAACTCCCCGCCCCCAGACTTCTAAAGCACACATTCCCTCTCAGGCCAAAGCGAGCTCCTCCGTAACCGCAGACACATATTTTATGGTTAGTAGGCGATTTACTGTGTTTGTGATTCAGTGCCGCATGAAATATTTCATTTTCTGTGGCCTCAGTTCAGATCTGAGTGGGTATGTTTGCTCAAAAGATGCTCCGTGCTCGGTCGAGTAGCAGCACTTCACACTCTCGCTTTCATTAATCGCCACAGTCTCGGATATGAGACATACTGTTTATGAGCTGGGAGGAATAAACATGTACGATTCAAGAGCTCCTCTCTCCGCTCTGATTGGTCGAATAGTGTCACGTGAGATGATTTGCAAGGCATGCAATTGGTCGGGGAGCTTCCTGGGTGCCGCACCAGAGCTACATATTAGGTTAAAGGCCTATTTGGGTCCTCATCTGCCCTCAATTCACTTACTGTGCATAGTGGTGTTCTCCATGATGAGTAAACAGATGTCTCTCCCTCAAATGTAATAACTGTTGCACCAGTCTCACGCAGGAAATAGGATGGACTCATTGCAAAGAGGTGATTCAGCAGGTTTATGTGGACGATAATCGGCTCACAGTTGTGTTTTGAGCTGGTCTGACTTCAGAAGATTTAACCAAACTTGAGGTTTTTCTCCTTGAACCTGGAAAATCAAAGTCAGGAACCGAAGAAATGTTAAAAATTGCGACTGTTCCTTGAAATCAAACGGTTATTTGTCCAAACGTCACCAAACTACAGAACCAAACCACCACCCGCGCGAATCTGAGCTTCTGGTGTAAATTCGACATCTGATCAGCCCAATTTGAAATGAAGGGAGGACGAGGAGAGCGAAAGAAGGCTGGGGAGAAATGAAGCAGCGGGGGGAAGTGGAGGAGGCGGTGGTGGGGAGTCACCGCCTGGCCCTGACACCTTGTGAAGAGTGCTCATTCATCACACGGCGCAGGGCTTGAGCCTCCGTAAATCACTGTGGATAAAGGACGCGCCATAAAGAATGGAATTGTGAAGGTAAGGGTTTTAAATCCCCCTAGATGATCCGAGATAAACACGGAGAGACTTTTGACAGTCCCTCGTTACCGCCACGAGCGAGAGGAGCTGTCACCGCTCCCTCCTCGCCTTTCATCTCTTGGTAACAGTCTGGCTGCTAATATCCTCAATTATCTCTGCAATATGTTGCTGGGAAAAAGGGAAAGTTCCGAGGAGGCATTCGCACAATTTAAAAGTTTTAATTTGACAGCTTGTGGTGTAATGATGACTTGTGATGAGGGTAGAGGGGGCCCCGCAGCCCACACTGACTGCGTGACAAGTGATTGGGCCGGACTGAGAATGGTTTGTGGATGTCAAGACTCTCTGGATCAGATGTCAGGAAGCCAAATAGATGTTTCACAGGTTGATGTGGTGGTGGTGGTGGTGGTGGTGGGGGGGTAAAGCTCCGTGCTCCTAATTGTAAATAGCTGTGGCATTTTTCATCTGCCGCCGGGGTTTTTTTGGGCAGGGAGGCAAATATTTGTTTCATTTCCTGCGCCTGAAATTCTTTATTTCTCACCAAATTTCAATAAATTGAAGCCTTCACTCTGGGGATGACGCCTGCAGTCTAACGTCTGTAACCCCCCCCCGTGACATTTCGCCTCTCTTGTCTCAAAGAGAAATTGCAATAAAGCGGAGTGCTGTTCCTAAATGCATCCGCGCGTGCAGGAAATAACAGCGACGGCGACGGCTAAGTCTGGGTGCACGATGGAGACACAAAGGCCGCGAGGCCGTCGCGCGAAGGTTGACCCTCCGGAAGCGTCCTCCCACGGAGGTGCAGCGGCAGGTAATCGCCTCTTCCCCTTCCCTTTCCCCTCCTGATATATATACATAGCTTCAACTCGGAGGATCAGCCAATCGATCATTCCAAGTGTCTCAAGTAATAAGTGAAAGTGATAAATCACGGCTTTGCACTCGGGTTTATGAAATATTGTTCGTCCTGCAGGTGCGGATGCATTATCTGGCAGTCAGTGTTCCCGGGCTTAGGTGCCGGTGTCAGAGCACGTAGGCAGAACTGTGCTGCGACTAATAGGAGGATCCGCCTACGGTGGACGTGCCCGCTCCATCAAGGGCTTTGTGCTGCAGTGCAATTAGTACACAAAATATTAACATAAGGATCAGTCGTGGTGTGTCCACCGGGGCGCAACTTAACAGTTCAAGGCAGTTCACGCCGGCGTGGTTGTGAGCTTTTCTCTTTTACCCACTTGAGTAATTGCCTCAGGTTCATTCAGCTTGAATCAGCGCGAGGTGAAGTCAGTAGCCTCGGTGGCGTAATGACAGAGCACACACTTTCGTGCTCACATTAACAGCTTTTTCTTGATAGATAAAAGTCCCAAATAATGGCCTCCGTGATGGAGTGAAACCGGGATAACAAATTGGCCCTTTGTGATAACAACCCCCCTGTGAGCGTCCCGGGCGTGAGAGATAGACAGGCGGCTTTGAGCAGAGTCAGGTCTGCAGCGGCTTCGCGCCAGGGGAAGAGCTCCATGCCCTACAGAAGGATGGATAGTGTACATCTGTAATGGTTCCTCCGCTCTGACAAAGTAACCCAACCCGCGACTTTCGTCCTCATTGGCTGCGTGAAAGGGCACCGACGGAGGGAGCCGGCCCGAGATAAGTGAGGCCTGCCGCTCCGGCTGGTGCGTTATAAATCGCAGGTGCCTCAATCATGTGCACGAGACAAGCGAGCTGTCGCCTGTGACAACCTCCTTTTGACTTGACGTGCACAAAAACAAATGGATGCAAGGCGGAGAAGGAGGGACTGAAGGGAACGTGGGCTGAGCTGATGTGGGAGGTGATGCCTTCCCACGCAACTTTCATTTCACGTTGCATAATGTGGGATTTTGATATTAACTTAAAATTCTGCACGCACACACACAAAAGAGCTGGACCGGAGGGCTGCAGGACAGAAGAGTGTCCGACAACGACTAATTAAAACCCTCAGATTCTCCTTATTTGTCCAAAGTTGTGCAGAACATATGCGAGCAGAGCCTCAAAGTCGAGGTTAAATAAAGGTTTTATTCAGGTTTAAGCCTCTTCACCACCCACCGAGACTATAAATGTTGATCCGGTGCATGTGCAGTTAACTGCACCAAGGTAATGAAATCACCTTATGTGAAGTTACGCATCACACGAAGCTGCAGAATGGACTAATTTAACCCTGATGCCACCAACTCGTGCAGATAAGATTGTATATTTCCAGGTTTTAAAACGTGCACATCCGGAACCCGTGCATCTTCAGCTTCAGCGGCTGTGCTGAGGACCTCGGAGCAGATGCAGCCACCTCTGTTGTGTTTGGTCTGGGCTGGAGCTGGACATCTGTGGTTCTGCATTGCACCACGCTGCGGGCGAATCTGATTTTAAGACTTTCAGACAAATTGGATCCAAATTGACCCCCCCCCCTTTTTTTTTTTTTTTTTTTTTTTGCATTTTCAGACGTTTTAAAATCAGTCTGTGCACGCCAAAGAGCAGGTTTGTGCCTGCAGTGTGAACCGGGCCTCACAGGTGTTCCCACTTTTTTGGCTAATGAGACTTTTTTTTCCTCTGACTGCGTGGGCGTGTGCAGACTGCGAGTGATTGGCAGCTCTCCGAGTCTTTTGTTTGTGTTTTCAGCAGCTGTTTCTGCACATGAACTCCCGTGCACGCTCTCCTTTAACAAACCCCTACCACGCATCCGGCGGCAATTAATACGATCTCAGCAGATCAGCCCCGAAAGATCACCTTCCATCCCTGCAGGTCAGTGCCGTCGGTGGACACGCTCTCTGTTGCTAAGTGCTGAAAAAGGGGAAGAATCTACTTGTGTTACATGAAATGCAAAAGAAATTACGCAACCTCCACTGTGTGTTTTATGTGGGTGTTGCCATGGACAAGCACAGTACTTTGTTGATCAAAGTCCCTGTGAAATAGCAGAGATATTTGACAGAGGAGTTGGGCTGAGGAGATAGATGTTTCCTTTTAACCCACACTCCTACCGAGTCTGTTCTCGCTCCGGAGAAGCCTTTGACTTTTGTTCTGTTCTTGTTTTGACCGTGCGCGCAACACACAAATCTCTTGTTATTGTAAACCAAAAGCCAGGCATTAGCTCTTTGGCAAAGTCTCAGACAGGGGTATTAATCACATGACCGCAGTTCACTGAACTCTGCCTTGAAATATGAGATTCATTTCTCCTTCCTGGATAATCAACTTAGGAAAAAAATCTGATATTTCACCTTGAAATGCTTCATAACTTGCTTGCGGGATTCTAAACTCGTCATGCTCATGCCTGATTATACCAGACTGAAAGAAAACTAATGAAATAAAAGCTGGGATTCTGCGGCGCAGCTTCTCTTAACACATGCACGCCGCCCCGTGCATGCCAACAAGCCAGTGAATAAATCTACATGAAAGCTCGTATTAATTGAAATGTAGTTTTCCTGCTTTTAGAGCCGACAGCAGATGCGATATTTTGGCCAGAACACTGTATTTTGGCCATTTCTGGAGGGGGGGTGTGGTGGCGGTGGCGGCGGCGGCGGCGGTGAGGGGGGAATATGTTTCCCAGAACATTTTCTCTCAAGATCAACAACTAATCGCTGAGCCTGTGGGATAACTTCAGAGGACTCGCAGGACGCTTTGCCCTCCCATTTAAGCTGCGGCATCACTTCTCTTAGCTCAGGAGTCTGACATTATGTAAGAACATCCTCCACGAGTTTGGTTCATATTGCAATATTTGGCACATTAAAGGAGGAAGTGCTAATAAAACCCCACACCTGATGTCAGGCGCCTCAGCGTTCCTCTGAACGCCGCTAATTTGTTTGGTTTTCCTCAGTCTCGCACGCTATTTTATGCAAATGATCAGCTTGTCAGACGCTGAGGTTTAACACCAAAACACCCCGCCGAGCGCACGAGCTGCAGCTAACGGACGACTCGGCCGCTAATTAGCTAAACAATCCGGTCTCCGCCGTCATCCGCGGACGCCGCTCTCGCCGTGCTAACCGCTTGTAGCGATCACGCCCAGAAAGCCGCGCTCAGCCGGTGGAGCGAGCTCGTCTTCCTGTTGGTAACTTTTTATCGTCAGGCTCTGCCGGGGGTTTTTTGTCTTTTAGTGCACTCGAGTCCTCACATGAAGAGGCAGCCCGCCCACATTTTAGCTCACAGTGGGATGACAGTTATCTCTATAATGAGGTCTGGATGTGGGTTTTGTTGTAGTGGCCGGAGCCGGGCCTGCCTGCCTGTCAGGCGCCGCCGTCGCAGCGCGCTTCCAGATCTGCGGATCACGTCTCAGATGTGATGTCTGTGATTGGAGCGAGGCTGGCGTCGTGCTCCTTGACCGCTGAGACTGCAGGTAATTCGGGCGCCTCGTCTTGATGCGCGCCACGCCGCCGCTGTGCGCTGGTGTGGTTTTCTGTTTGTGATGCATCTGGAGACCCTGCATCTGTTTTTCAGTCGATGTCAGGTGAATCCAAAAGTAAAGTAGTCCACATCGTCACCTGCATGCCGGGAAGACAGCACAACAACCTGTCTGATGTTTGAGACTGTTACTGATTTTAAAGGGTTCAACAATATGGCGGCTGATGTTGCATTGTTTCTGCATTATATACAGGAAAAATCAGTTTGCATATGAGGAGCATGCAGATATGATATTGATTTATCTGCGATAGGTGAATATGGGATGATTCAATGTGTCATGCACTGATTTCTGCATGTCAGCAGCTAAATGTGGCCACATTTCAAGGTAGTGTGGACTGACAGCCGGAGCTGTGGTTGTTAAATGACTAACTGTGGGGTTAACGAAGCCTCCTGCGGCACATTTATTGCTTTATCATACACCTGAACGTGGCCCCGCCCCCCCACAGGCGGCGGCCTCACACGGTAAACAAACGCCAAACGTGGCCTCCCATTTTTTAAAAGTTTGGAAAAACCCCAATTACTTGGAGCGACTTGAAAAATGAGTATTCATGAAGGCGATCAGATGTTAGAGGTCAAAGTGGTTCCCTGATGGTTCGGCGTCCTCGTGCCGAGCGAAGCCTCCTCTGTCACCGCCACCACCGCCGCCGCCACTCTCCCCTCAAACAACGCTCTGCATTCAATCCTTTCAGGAGGAGCTGTGCCCTTCCTACCAACGCAGCTGATGTTTAATTCATTCCCGGACACCTGGGGGACGCTCATAACAACAACAGGAGAAAAAACAGAAAGAGAGCGGCAGAGAGAGGGGGGCAGAAATGAGGAGGAACTAAATGTTTGCTTTGTATTTGCCGTCGGCGGGCGTTAAATGAATGAAGGGCCCACGGCGAGACCGAGGAGACTTGAGACGTTTGCGACGGGGAGGCGGCGAAGACAAATAAATCCTGTTTCCTTCTGTTTTGTTTGACTTCAGGAGAGGATGGGGGCAGCGGGGATGTTGCCGGACACCTCGGCGTGCTCCCTCTTAATCAGAGGTTGATTAAGCGCGCTTTCAGAGGCATGGATTAGGGGGCTCCCCTCGGGCTCGGCTAAATTGGTCGGAAGGGAAGGAAGGCAGAGTGTTGAGCGCTGCAGAGGGAACTTTTGATGTGTCAGTCAGAGAGTCTGGCATGGTTTGCTTTTATTGACCTTCCCATCCTTGATTTTGTGACAGATCCCCCGGTGCCGGGGTAGGCGGGGAAGGTGCTCGAGAGGTGGGGAAGGTGAGGGGAGATTCAGCTTTTGAAGAATTTCCAAATTGTGCTGATTCGGTGGAGCTGCCACAAGCACTCCTGCTATTTCATGAAAATGCGGAGAGGGCAGGGAGCCGCTAAGCGTTTGCAGCCTTGACGGTTTTTGAAGATTATATTTCTGTCGTTTTTGCTTTATTTGACGAGGACAATAAGGGAAAGACGAAGCGAGGGGTCCCGGGGCAGATACGGATCCGGGGTGCTGCATCTTAGACCACCAATCAGCCAGGACGCCCTGTCCTGGGAACATAATGTAATATAATATCACCTGGTGCTTTCATTTAAACACAAACAATGGGTTAACTCACGTCGTCTTGTATCCGCCGTTAATGGATTCAACCGAACGCGGCTGCTCGGCTCTAAATATACCCGTCCCCGCGTATGGACGGTGCGTGCCATTTATGGATTTACGGTTAATAATAGCCTGATGCTTTTCCCCCGCTGTCACACCGGTTCGTAACCCCTTCACAGAAGGAATGGCATTATTCATGTTGCGGCTGTGGCACCGCTATTAATGTAATGAGTCAGGCTGTTAACGTGATCCCGCTGCAGACACAAAGGGGATCTCTCAACCTGAGCTCCCGCTGCCGACAGGAGACCTCTGCGCCCTACATAACAACGATGGGACGTGTCATCGCTGATTTATTTTGCCCTTGAACCTCCTAGTGATAGGACCTTGTGGGACAGCCTTTAAAAGAAGCGCCCAGAGATGAAATGAACGCTCCGTACCGAACTATTGAAAGACGTGCGCTACAGCTGAAGGCTTTTAGAGGGAGTGCTGTAATCTGAAATGTGCTATTTCTCACGCGGCGCGGCCCCGGGATGGGCTGATCAGATCGGCCGAGATGAATCTGACTCGACCCGTGAGCAGCAGCAGTCGCCGCCTCCTGCATCGCCGGCCATGAGAGGAATTTGCAATGGATCCCGGATAGATAGAAATCAATTCAAATTCAGCTGAGGCGCCACACCTCGATAAGGCCCCGCTACACCGATACTCACAAATTTCATAATGAACAGATAAGGATTAATGTAATTTCGACCTGTCAGCGGCTGCCAGATGGCGTGTCACGAACGAGCTTATCACTGCGCCGCGATTTTATTTACATCCACAGACACAAACAGCCCGGCTCGCGCCCGCCTCATCCACAAACACAACGCCATGGTAACCGTCCACGGAGGTACGTCCTCTGAAGTGTTTTTAACGGCCTTATTAACTCCGTCCACTTGCTCGTGTAATTAACGTCTGCTTACAATGCAGCTAATGCCCGCCATGTAACCTGTGAAGACGCGCCATAATTATGGCAGCGGTTGAGTGACAGAGATCAGGAAAGCAAATAGAGGAGGTCTGTCCTCCGCCTCATCAGGAGGGGCAGAGTGTTGGTCCAGGTTAATGGGCTTCCTCCGGGGAGGGATTAGCTGGAGTTAAAGAAAGTAAGGAGGGAGCCGTTTGAATCCAGTAATATAATGTCAAATACCCTAAAAAGTCTTTTTCGGTAATCTCATTGTCACGGGCCATTTGCAAGTTCTTGGTCCAAGGCTTTATGAAGTTCCCTGCGCAGGCATTAAAAAACACTAAGATCCTGTGAAAGAACACTTTATTTGAGCTGGACACTCTGTAGTACCGTCCAGAAATAGCCGGCCATCTGTTTCTTGCTTTTGCAGCAGCCAAAAAAACTGGAGTTAGAAACAAAGTGAGCTTGGAGTAAGAAGGAAGACGGACACAGGAGCTGCGCGGCCTCCTGCAAAGCGAAGGACCCAAACCTCAGCCGGGCGTCTGGATCCTGAGCGTCAGCGCGGACGGGGGAATCTTACTTTATAAGGCGAATGCCACTTGTAGTGGAGTGGACCTGCGATCGATTGGGATGTGAAGTGGCTTAGCCGTACCTCTGTGTGTCAATAGCTTCCCCCCCTCTGCCTCAACCTTGTGATAAAACAGAAGCTGGCGCTGCTGCAAGTCGCTGCGCGCCTGCACAACCTGCCCGGCGTGATCAGACGCGCCCTCACCTTCCGTCTTTACGCACCTCGTCTGCAGCCGGGTCGTCGCAATCACGCCGTCCCGCTGTCCAAACTTTTCACTTGTGCAAACTCAAAACCGGACACAGGATCCTAGAGGAGTGAAAAGGTTGAACTGACAGCGAATTAGGATGCGCTCCACGCCGCCATAGATTGAGACAAGGATTTAATTGGCTCTGTATCAGGGTTAGATAGCGCCGTTGTTGGCGTTTGATTAGAAAAAATAAAAAGAACAAGGTGACTTGATATCGTGGTGATAAGCGAAAATCCCAACTCGATCACATCAATAAGTTTCTCGGGTGCACGTAGGTGGCTCACCTTGTAACCAATGACAGTGGCCGCAGTGGCTCGCCGGCAGATAGACATCAGAGGTTTGCCGGCGAGCGTGCATTGTCGTGCTTTTATTGCTGTGTGTGCAGCGTCTGCCTTCCTCCCAATCGTTCCAGTTGTTCTCCACGTGCTGTTGACTTAGAGGTCGAGCCGCGCAAAGGCGCAAACGTCCACGGCGTTGATGTTGGCTAATTCACAGCGCGTCACGCGGCAGCTCTTCGAAAACAAAGGTCACCTCTGAGCAGCGCTTTACGGCGTCTGTTTTACAGGCAACCGTGCAGATTCACCGCCGCCCATTATCAGAACCTGAATCACCTGCGCACCGTCTTTGCCTCCGTACAGAGACTTTGTTTCAGCGGAGGTGAACTGAGCGCTCCCGGGGCACGGCACACACGAACTTTCATCACTTTAATCGTTAAATACCCAGATTATTAAAACGGTTCGATCTGTTAAAAGCAGTTTCCAGCCATGCAACGACATCTTGTGCATTCCCCAACTTTAAAACCAAACGCTCTGCATCATCGTCAGACTGGAAAGACGAGGTCTGCAGCAGAGTTAAAGCTTCTTACTGGTTCATTTATGGAGAACTTGCCGTGGTTCCTGCATCAGTAGGACACGTTCTCCTAAACCGAAACACACCTGTTTAACAGCCAGTTAATGGTTTTTAGTTGATTACTTCTATATCTATTAACGAGGTCGGTTAATAATTGGGAACGACTGTTCAAGAAGTCCAAGGATAGACACAGCCAAGACTTAAGGACCCCAACCTGCAGTGTGAAAGGCAAATGCATCACGAGCTGAAAAACATACTCTGTAAATCAAGACAGGAATGAAAACGAGTCCTGTGAATGCATCCGCTGAACCAATTGTCCAACTCTGCAGAGTTTGTGTCGATAAATTGACTTTTTTGAGTTTTTGTGTCGTACAGTTTTGTTTTTTTTTATTTCGTACAATGTTTTTTATCTTTTTCCTGCTCCTGAATCCTTGACCCCGAACACCGGCCACAGCGCAGTGAGAAGCGCAAGATCACCTCTTTATTTCTCTGAAAATTACATTGGAAAAGTGGAATTATAATATATTTCTAAGGCCAGGCAGTGTAATACTTCCTAATACATTTTTTAATTTAAAATTTGTCCAAATGTTTTTTTTAAAGCTCCAAAAACATAGAAAATGACGATCCCTAAGCATGCAGGATATTATTGTAATAACACTGTGCACATTAAAAACAGTGCTCACTATGATTCAGGACCTTAAACCCTTTAAATTCAAGTATATTTTGCATACAGCTACTTGTTAATGTGCTGATAATTTGTCTTTTATGTGCAATTAGAGCTGATTCTTTGCGAGCATGGCTGACACTGGCCACTTTATTAGGAACGCTTTTTAGCTCCTTGTTAAAGCAAATACTCAGGAAATCGCTTTACAGCAGCTCAGTGCATTTAGCTCTGTCGACACAGTTAAGGTGATTTGCTGAAGCTCAAATCAAGCATCAGACCTGGGATCAAAGGTGATTCAGTGACTTTAAACCAGGCACAGTTGCAGGTGTTGCACGACTATCTGAAGCGTTTAGAGGTCGGTTTGAGACGATAGAAAGGGAACAGCAATGCAAATGACTGCTCATTACAACCTGGTCTTTAAAGGCACAGCGTTAAACCTTGAAGGTGTCAGTCCCGTCGGGCTCCAGCAGGAAGCTGAGGCAACATTTGGTGCAGAGAGACCGAAACTGGACGAGGGAAACTGAGGTCTGATCCTGCCTTGTGTCAGCGGTTCAGGCCGGTGGCGGCGGCGGTGCTGTGATGGTGCAGGAGCTACTTTCTTGGAACATTTCGGGCCCGTTAGCACCGACTGATCATCGTTTAAACGCCACAGTCTACCCGAGCATCACTGCTGACCACGTGCAGGCCCTCATGACCACAGTGTACCCATCTTCTAATGGCTTCTTCCAGCAGGATAACACATCATGTCACAAGCCTTAAATCACCTCAAACTGGTTTCTTGAGCACGACGCTGAGCTCGCTGTCCTCAGACGGTTGGACGCGGTGAAACGGGAGATTTGCATCGTGGGTGTGCAGCCGCTCCTGCAGCCGCATGAAGCTCACGTATTGTGATGCATTTCAGAGTGAAACATAGCACTTGAGGGGATCTGATCTGAATGTCAATGTGTGCAAGTCATGACAAACGTGGAGGATTACAGTGATTTAGCTTTAGGTGCTAGCCTCCATTCAGTCACAGAAGACCACCAATCACCATCGCACCTTCATCACCAGCATTAAAGGAGCTGACAGACCTCCTCAAGGAAGGAGAAGCTGCTAGCTAGCTCGCTAATAAAGCTGAGAAAGTGCATTTTGATTTTGATTTTTATATATGTCGTAGCATATTAAACTGTATTGTTGCACAACATGACTCTGACGGCGCCCCGTTGCGGTGCTAGCAAGCTGCACCTCTTAGAGCGAGTGCAAATCTGACCTGCGGTGCTTTCGGTGTTGCCGTATTCAAATTCTGTGTCAGAGTTTAATGTTTTGATTCACGCGGCGCTTCAATTCATGTTTGACATTCACCCGTGCAAAATGCCCGCCACCTTTTTGCAGCCGCCGCGCATGTTGAGCCCTCTGTGGTTAAGACTGTGTTGACATTATGTCTCTTTGTCTAAGCTTGTTATCTTTGTGCCCCACGGTTTGCTTCACTCGTTCCAAAATGCCACTCTATGTGTCTTTAGTTGCGAGCATATTAGTCTCCATGGAAACTCGTTTTACCAATACTTCATTGGAGCCAAATGACCCTGTGCTGTTACTTAGCTTCTCGCTGCTTTGTGTGGAAGTGTTTTCTTTTGGAGATTAAACGTTTGAAGGCAAATTGAGGTCCTGCTGGTTTTATTGCCGGGATATTGAATAAGCATATGCGGAAAATACCAAAGCGCGGTACTGTAACACATCATTTGGAAACACATTACGATATTTTCCTGCGCTTCTGAAGGGTCAGGGGATGACAAATGCCAGGGGTGCCGCTCTGTTTCATCAGGAGGAAACAGGGTGTGGAAGGTAGCAAAGCACAGATCCGACTGCTGTTTGATTCCTATTTGTGAGATTTTCCCAAAAGGATATTCCCGAACCTTCCTAACACACCTCATCTGACCGCAGAACGCTCCCTCAGATTAGTGATCAGACACGAAAACAATGAATCCGGTCTTTATGTGACCGCGTTTTGCTTCCTGCGGCTCTACCCGCGCACTGCACGGCGCTGCATCGGCGCCGGGATTCCCTCTGGAATATTTACGCCGCTTCTCTCTTCAAAATGTCCACAGATAATTGCTAGAAGGAAGCGCCCGGGAAGGTCAGCCAAGTATCCCGCCGTAGGTGCCAAAGTGAAATCTACAGGACTACAATTACTTGGACAGACTGAGGCAGCGGAGCAAAGTGAATGACAGGTAGGAAATAATTCATATGAATCACCTGCTGTATTATGAATAACCACCTGCTGAGAGGACATAGCACGGTCAGTTATCCTCAGAATTGGTTCTGAATAGCCCTTTCTGTCATTTGTTGGTAATTGCCTTAATTCTCTTGATAATATAGTGAAATTAACCTCGGAGAACATTTCTTCCTTATGGCATTTATGAGACAAGGTTGAAGTTGACACGCCAGCAGTCACGCAATTATATTTAGATTATTCTGCGCCGCCGCCGCCGCCGTTTGGCGTCCTCTTTTTGATGTCGGCGCTTTTCAGAGGAAGCCGCTCATAATTCATAATCTTCATTTTTACCAAAACATACAGTGTCGACTCCTACACGAAGGGCGTTCTTGAAGAAATCCAGGATCACTCACGTCTTTTTTCTATTTAGGGTACATCTGACCTTGTAGTGAGCAGACATGAAAGGCTGTCAGTCAAACCGTCACGCCGTCTTTGTTTCTTTGTGGTTGTCATTCTCCAGAGGAGTCAAGCAGCCACTGACTTAAATCTAGTGATTCTACGCTCCTGGCAAAATGCTTCTCTGTCCTTCTCTCCACCGAACTCAGCGACCGCCTCGGGGTAAGGTGGAGAGAAGGTGAAAAAAAAGTTTTTGGAAAAGCGTTTTCGACGGTTGAAGAGTGTAATCAAGGCCAAGAGATGGTTAAACAGCTCGGTCTCACTTCTCATGAATCAACCCGACTCAACACTACGGCTTTTTAAGAGGCTTCAGCCTTTTCCGTGAAACCGCCGCGGCACGAAGAACCAAAACATCAAAAGATGAGCCGCCGCATCTGTCGTTGGGGTCGAGCTGGAATTTGAATCCTCTGCGCTTTTTGTGCACAGAAATGTGAATCCTAGCAAGGCTGCGGCCACCGCGCCGGTCAGCGCTTCTCACAAGAGGCGAATGACGCCAAAGCTTTGCATCACTGAATGGGCGTTTCCCCTGACAACTGAGAGCCCGCGTTGCTAGGAGACGCTCTGTGTTGCACCACTGACTGAAAATTGTCATCCTGTATGTTCACACGCACCCAAAGCATCGACTGCTAGTGATTTAAGTTCAACATTCGGGAGGACAGATGTTAGACAGTTAGCTTAGCTCGCTAGCATTAGCATCGATTCCCTTGAGACGTTTATGTTGGCTCATGCCATGCATAGCATTGTGTTTGCTAGCATCCCTGCTAGCTGATTACAATCATCCTGTAAAGATGTTTGTTATATAACAGACTCACTGCTGATCCATCTGGAGCTAATTAGCCATTAGCATGTAGCTTTGGAAACAGGACGAAGGTGGAAGCGCCTGAGCTGCAGCTGTTGGGGCTGTTGAAACTGAAGCATCCCAAACGATTTACTGCCCACGCAGAAAACCGCACCGGCAGGACCAGGACCTCAGTCCGGTGCCGGTAGATGAATGCAAAGGGTGCCGACGATGCACTGCAGTAACATTCAGCGTAACTTTGTTAGGAGCAGCGGCTGCGATCCACTGCAGCAGCTCCGCCTTTTACAAATACGCACATATTTATAATGGAGTTTGTAATTTGCAGTGGTGTTCCTAATATTCTGACCACCGTGTTGACATAGGTGATGGGGATAGAAACACCTGCAGTGTGCAAGCACAATGCAATACAACTTTGCTAATGGTATTATTATGATTATTATTAGCTTGGATCAGGTGAGATGATGCATGTGGACCTAATGAAGTGTGCGTACTCAGTTTCACAACAAAGCCGCCGTGTGTGCAAACAGACTGCAGCCTCGTCTTGAAAATTAAGAGTGAGTATTATGAATTTATCAGAATTAAATTATGAGAAAAGCAGCGGGGTTAAAGGAAACATCTGATTATTAATGATGGTTAATGAAGACGTTAAAGGATTGCTCATGAGTTGTCAGTAGTATATCAGTAAACAGGTCTTTATTTTTGTTTGTTAGTTACTTAGATGCATAAACGTCATGAAACCTTTAATTATCTGCATCAGTTAATGAGGTTGCATGGATATACCGTGCGTTCACAGCTCTACTGATAAATTTCTGCCTCCACGCATCGTGCTGGTTTGTGTTTCACTGCGCTGGCATCTCATCCGCCCGTGTGCGCTGCCTCAGATGTCTCTGCGTGCTGTTGACCGCAGTGTTTAAGGGAATTTCAGACGTTTGTCCGTCTAACCACCAGCTGGCCGCCTGACTCAAACCCTCAGCAGAACATCAAACATCACAGTATCTCAGTGCTTGGCTCAGTTTCACATAAACAGATCAAGGGTAGCACAATGTTTTTATTCCAGTTGATATGGAAATGTCACATCATTTCAAAGAGAACTTCTGTTTTATTCATGTCTAATATCCTTTTACTTCTGACTGCCTAATACGGACCTGGAAGAGCTCAAACCAGGCTGCCGTGAAGCAGAAGAAGCTGTACTGTAGGAGCTACGGTGCACGGCACGATTGTTTTCCTGCACAAAACGGGGAATTTTGAAGTATTTGTAAATACACCCAAGCGGAAATATTACCCAGCTTCTTCTCTTCCTGCTTTGAGCCACACGTTGTCAGATTTCTGCTGCACTGATGCTTTGCAGTTTGAAGTGATGATGAGGTGAGAGAGTCGGTCATGATGAAAACACCCCCAAAGAAAAAATAATCGAGGCTCATTTCGAAGCAGGAGACACTGTGCATTTTCGCCTTTTTCTGTCTTTTTGTGCTACGAGCGGTTTCACCTCGGATTTGTTACCGTAGCAGATGTCGATGGGCTTGTTGAAAGATGAGAACGTCAGACAGGAGCGAGCCTGCACGGCGTCCTGTAACGCTGCCGATTTCAGTTCCTGCTCTCATGAAATTAAACGTCCATATTTTTCCTTAATAATGCAGACGACGCTGCAATTAGTTTCCGTACCCGAACGAAATATCTAGGAGCAATTAGAGCAGAGTGTGCGGTTAATTGCGCCGATTTATCTCGGGCTGCAACTAACAATTATTTTCTTTATCATTAATCTGCTTATTGTTCCCAACGTTAATTGATGAACAATATAGACTGTAAAACGTCAGGAAACGGTGAAGAATGCAAGTCGGTTTGGGCGGAGAAGCAGCAGGAGCGCCGGCGTAGGAAGCTAAGCAATGCAACATCAGTCTGCGCCATGTTTTTAATATTTCCACTGCTCCGTGCTGCTGTCAGACATCACTTTGTGGCAGGAAACTGAAGCTGAAGTCATCTTTAAGCAGAACATGGGAGTTGCTGGTCTGCCGCTGCCTCTGTAGCTCTGCCTGTTTGCTACCGTTAACCCATTATAACACTGGAGACAGACGCCTCTGACGCCTGTTTGCATGCATCAGATACATTGCCTTGGATCACATTTAACACTCATGCGTTATAATAAATCTATATTATTTGCTGCTTTAATACCAAGAACAATCAAGAACGAATAGCTCTGGTAATGACAGACCTCCTGAATCGATCAGAACCAGATCAGAACTGATAAAAGTGCATTTTATATATTTTTATTTGCTTCCTTTTAAGGTGATGATCATTTGTTCGACTACGTTAGCTATCGCTGCTCAAGCTAGCTACTTATCGTTTCCGTCTACCCCTGAATTCACCGTGAAAACAGACGAGGCATTGCTTCGTGCTGCAGCAGACGAGGCATTGCTTCGTGCTGCAGCAGACGAGGCATTGCTTCGTGCTGCAGCAGGCGAAGCGACCTGGCAGCGTCAGTCGTTTGGCGGCAGCCGTGCTTCAGCGGGCTTGATGGCGCCGTGTGAGCTACAAACTTCACTACCTTGCAGTGTCACGTTTGACCTCATCTGCACGTTATCTCTGGTTCAGCACCAAGACTGGCACCTTCCTCCAGGGCTCGGGCTTAATGTTTCCACTAGTACGTCTGGTGCCACACCCAATATATCTCCATTCTCAATTATACATGGCTGGAATGGGAAATTAGCATAGGGCACATCATAAAAAGCTTGATAACGGAGCTAATACAATTACATTAGAGTGATTAAAAAAGGTTAAATAGGTGATCTATTACATTGATCTTAAATGCATTCAGACTTAATTTAATTTAACAGTGCTATAATGCTGTAGTTAAAATATGTCCTATTAGTGTTTGGAGCCCGCATGTATAACGATTAATTATTGAATAATTGTTCATGCATTTCAACACTGGCAGGCTCTGAAGGGTGATTTATTTTCTTCAGTGGCTGTACAGAGATAGGGCTTAATTACAGTGGATAGCCTTATCTCCCCTCTCTAATCCTCTCTTTGGAGTCCCCCGCGTTCACGCCATCTAGTCGTCGATATCATCAGACTGTTGGCAGAGCCAGACAGAGAAAGTGATCCCCAATTTCTCTGTCACATTAAGGCTCATTCACGAAGTCTCCGCTGTGGACCTGATTTAAGAACTCCAAAGTGGGAGGAAAGAAGAGTCGCTGAGTGCTGAAAACCTCTCCCCGAGTCTGAGGTCAGCGCCGGCTGGCACATTACCCACTTGTGCTGTCTTTGTCAGCTGGATGGACTGAAGAGCGTGTGGTCAAATCTGATCAGATAATGGGCTCGGTTTGTTGCCAGGAGCAATTTGTTGCGGATATTATTGCACTAATGTGGGCAATTTGATTGCTCGCCGCATCTCTACGAGTCCAAAACTGTACGTCCGTGCTGTTTGCAAAGATGTCGACCAAAACGCTCGCAAGATAAGACGTTTTAAGCCCCGAGTGCGCGCTGACAGATATCTGTTTTGACTTTCAGTTGACCACCGCTTGGACTCGATGTCTCACAATCAGCCAGTGCTAGATCTTAATCAGGGAGACTTTAATTATTGTGGATTGATGGGAGATTTCCACCACAGTTGCCTCTAATTGCTGCATATATTAAATAAACCTGGGATGAATGAAACGTTGGCAGCTCCGGCAGGCTGCGTTCTGAAGCGCCAGACGGGAGTGGGATCAGCTGATGTGTCCGGCGTGATGTGCCTGAGCTGCAGGAACGTGATGCTCAAGATGAACCACGGCAATCAAAACAACACCACCATGTAGGAAACAGCACGCTGAAAACGCACAGGGAGGGTTTAAATCTGCTTCTGGCAGCGATTTGACATGAACACCAAGAGCTAAAATGCAATAAATGGCCCAAAGTATGTGGACGCCAATAGTTGCAATGAAAGGAGAACAGACTGCAGCTGCACACAGTGAAGCCAGCGGACATCACTAATATCTGGTAGAAAGCCTGAATCAAACCAGACGAGACCTGGAGGAGTTAGATTCATTGACAAACACTTTAAATTCTCTCTTTTAACTCATGACACTATGTTCTGGTTAAGGCTCGATGGAGGGCGCGCACACCCAAACCCCCACACTCCGACTCGCTGCACAAAGGATGCAGTACTTCCTGCATTAGATTTAAAATCATGGCGTTCCACATCTTCCAAGATTTAATGCAATTACTTTGGAAACTGATCTCACATTTCCTACCAGCAGGAAACAGTGGACTGTGTTGCAGCTTCTGCAGGAGATTGAGTTTGTCTTCGGGTTCTGACACAGGCTGGTTCACGAGGTGTAACTCGGACCGATTCCAGCGAATGCAGGAGAACGTAGCGTCTGATGAGCGTTACTGGAACCTGCAGAGGGATAACGGCACTGACAGATGTTTGGAGGTGATTAACTAGAAAATAGCCAAGTAAAACTACATTAACACCCAAACATCGCCGCTCCTTGATTGTGAGAGTAATAAAACCTCGCCCAGCGCTGATGCTGGGAAGGCGACGTGCATGGTTGATGAAGTGGAGTTATACACGCCGAACGTCTTTGAGTCTCTCCCTGCCTTCCTGTTTTCTGGAGTGATGACGACGGCGGCGGAGATGCTCAGTATGCTGATGTGTCAGGGAGATGAGAGGGGAGGCTGGATGTTCTGCTGTTCTTTCATTGGCTGAGTGGGTTGATGTTGATGTCACTACGGCCCGCGACTCGTCCGGGCATCCCGAACACGGGAGCCGCCGCGGCGCTCTGAGCTTCCGGCGACCGACCTGCCGGGAATAATAAAAACCGAAAAAACAAGTCAAAGCGAACTCATCGACAAATTCAGTCCTGCACCGTCACTCCGGTGACAGCTCCACCTGAAACTGACACAACTCCCAGTGCAAAGAGACGAGTCGGCGAACTAATTATAGCAGAGATCCAACACAAATGTTTAATGAAGAGATTTTATATCGCGGCGCAGAATCCCGGAATAATAAAACCCCTCTGCCATTTGTCTTCCTTCTTTTCTACCTTTCCCACTGAAGTCTTCACTCGCTTCAGGAAGTTTTTAATGTAAGTTATAGCAGCTTCTGTCTTCTCTCAGCCGTGCTTTCATGATGAAGCGCCCTCCTCTTGGATTTCATTTAGTTTTAGAAGATTAATCCAGTTTGAGGCACATTAAGCTCATTCGCTTCCGTTTATTTTGATGATTTTTGTTTTTTCCCTCCAATCTTTCCTGTATTTTCCAATCATTATTCTGCCATTAAGCTTCGCGGGGACCTTGTTGTTTGATATTCGATTTGATGTTTACAAATCGAAAAAGAAAAAAAAATAAACCTGCTCCCGACGCCGCGTCTTACTTTTTTTAATTTCTGCAGTTTGGTTTTACAGCGTGGATCTTTGTGATGGACGATGCATCAGCGGCTGATGCGTCATCCCTCCGTCGTGCGGTTCTTTGGCGGCTGTGAGCGAACGCGGCGCGTGCAACAACGCTGCAGATGAATTCATATTAATTGCAGTTGCCTGCGTGCACGTTTAAAACAAAGACGAGCGCAGACGTGGGTAAAAGCGTCCTGCAGCAACAGCAGGAAGGACCGGGGCTAAATCCAAGCTGCCCTTTATTGACCTCCTTACATTTGTGCAGTCGCCCAAATTATTGATAATTGGTTATCGTCGTCCTCCTTTGATTCCATATTGGTGCATCTCTGTCCTCCCGCCTTTACAGATAAATAATTCAGACCGGTTTCACATTAAGTCTTTGACAATCTCCCCATAAATAACCGTGCGTCTCCTGCAGCCTGTCAGCTAATTATTAAATTATTGGCTTTGCTTGGGTAACTTTAATTCATATTCATCTTCTCTTTCTTTCCCCATATTATTGTCATTTTAAAGCAGGAGTTGGGGGGGGTGGTTGTAAAGAGAAGGTAATGAGACTAAGTCATCCTCTTGCCTGAAATGCAATCAATATTCAAACGAGGCAGCTGATTCCTGCTAACTGAATACCATATGCCAGCACCTGATGTTGTACTGATGGTAATAGCACTGTCAAGTTTGACAATGTGGAGAAAGCAATACTGTCATTCCCCATATTCACTTTTGAAAATCTCATTTTGCTTTCATCTCTTCACTAACACAGAGCTGTCAACGTGTAATTCAATGAGTGTCACCACTGCGCTTGAACGTTTTCTTCATCTTCTTTCGCCAACGGTGCCGCCGCTGCCGCCGCCGCCGCCGCCGCCAACGGCTGGACTTTTACTCCTGTCGTTGTTAAATCAGGTTACGGCCACTTTGCTTGTGATTGTGGTTAATTATAATGCAAAACGCCGTCCCACCTTTTTGTGTTAGACGCTGGGTTTTGCTAAAGGTCTTGATTTGTTGGCGAACATTTGATCTGGAGGTGATGTGTTGATGTTTGCAGTAATGCCCCCTGCACAATAGCCGCCTTTTATTCAAAGCTGCGGATGAAATGGGCTGTCAGAATGGAGGAAATTGAAACCAGTCAATACCCCGGGCATTGTGAGAACACTATCTCCTGCTTTCAAAGGCAGTCGAAGCACAAAACACAAACACACACATAAGCCTCCTCATGCACACACATACAGCGTATACGCTCCGTCCATCCCCCGCCCTTAAACCGAGTGAATCGCACCTCAAGAGGGAGCATCAACAAGTGCTCCAGCCGAGGCCGTCCGCACATTTCAGTCCCAGCAATCGACACGTCTGTTTAAAGGACGAGCTGAAAAGTATTTTCTTTCTGACAACAAGGCCCCTGAAAGGACCGGAGGTGACGACGACTTGACGGCACAAACGGGGCTCATCTGTGAGTCCAGAGCTCCACTGTTGGGCGCCAACTATTAACATCAGGTGCATCAGGTGACGTGGTTTTCAAGCGTGAAAACCACAGTGTTGCGTCGTATCTGGACGTCTAAGACGGCCATGTTTGCTTCTTGATTGTCAATAGCAAGGTGCAGAGTCACGACACTCGTCAGTGTCTTCAGTGTTTGACCCAGGCAGCCAATCAAATCAAGCAAGAGGCGGGCTTTACCACTTTAACCCGACCTTTGGTGCCTGTAGCGATGCCCCTCGGTGTTATTGCCCTGCAACAGGTCGCCATTGTTTGTCCAGTCAAATAAATCTGAATTGTTGCTTTTTGCCGTTGCCGTTCCTGATCTGCAGCGTTTCCTGTAACCGAGCAGCCATCAGCAGGGTCGGCAGACTGTTTCCGGTCTACATTAGCATGTGAATGAGCATGTGACATACGTGTTCAGGTGTCTCCGTCTGCACTGAGACCCTCGCTCTGCATCGACTCTCTGCCTTTTAAATGGAAACATGTAATCATGGTAGTAGAGCACTGAGAGACGTCAACAAAGCAGTCTCATCTCAAGGTCCATTTGGTGTCCTGTTGTGTGGCTTTCGATCCTCACGCGTCCTTCATCAGCACATGCAGTCTGCCTGGTTGTCATGGAAATCTACATGTTCAATGTTCAACACTTCCCTTTGTCTCCGGGGGCCTTTCAGCCGCAGCTCCACGGCGGTGACCAAATGGACCTCGGGGGCAGATCGTTTTGTCAGCCGCGAGGTCAGGAACGCACTTTTGAGACTTCTGAGTCGACGTCAATGAGTCGTCCTTAAACTGCGCAGGAAAGAGAGAAGAGGTGAAGTATTTCCATGGCGACGAGGCCGGTGACAATAATGCGACATCAAAAGCTGAAACCGGCAAAGACGTGAGCCACAAGGTGAGATGGTTTCATCTCTGGGTGCAGACGGGAGGGAGCTATCGCTGAGGAGTCGTGTGTTTCCGCGGTAAAAACAGTTCCTGGCAGACATTTTCCTCTCAGACAGGACGGGAGTCATCTGTTTAATCTGTTTCCTTGTTAAACGGCAAATACTTTTATCTTCTCCCTTCCTCCAGCGGAGATCCAAAGATTCAAGCGGATCATTTACATACAAAGGGATGATCCCTCTTTCTCAGCCCCACAAGTGACGGGAATTATCCGGTGCAGTGCTACTTGTGCTGCTGGCTTGTCTCACCAAAAGACGTGTGAACAACACTTCAGTTGTTTCCAAAGCAGGCCGACACTACAGTCATTTTCATCAGCCCTCTTGTTCAGGTAATGTTCCTTCAGGCTCGCTGATTTCAGGGCTTATCTTGTTAAGAGCCCCCCTGCTTCGCCGCGGATCCGCGCCGCTGTCACCGGCAGGGCCCGCGCATCTCGCCACTGTTGCCGGTGATCGCAGAATGACACTAATTAAAGTCATTGATGTTTAAAATCAAGCGCGGCGCGTCCCGCTTGTTTTGCCACAAAAGCTCAGATAGCTCCTCAACCTGGCCCCGCCGTGTGGTTATCATGTCATTTGTTTTCAAGCCATGTGGAGAAAGCTAGCGTGTGTGTGTCACCTCATTAAAAACACACACGCACACACACACACACACACACACACACACACCGCCTGACGTATTTACATTTTAATTTTAGCGGGGACATTCTTGTGCTTATGCAAGGTGTAACACTATAGCTCACTGAGTCAATCTTTAATCTAATTTTTATTACAACGGAGCAAAATTGGAAACGGCAGAGACTATTTATAAAGAAGTCTGCCGCCGCTCTCAGCTGACTGCAGCGACGTCTCCTGCCACATTCATTACTGAGTCAATTTCCTCACGTACGTACGCAGTTTGTTTGTTAGAGTGAGTCTGAACGCTTTACTTGATCCTCGGCCTTCATGCTAAATAAGGTTATGCAGTGCGAAGCCTTTATTAAATCAGTGACATATAGTTTTTTTCATATCTGCATCATTTGCTGTGTTGACTTTGCTGCATTTGAACTTGGAGACGACCAAAGCTAACTGTAAACGACGGCTGTGCAGTTGGATGCAGTGATATGAGGTCGTCAAGACAGAAGATATCATTATTCTGCGTATGATTATTATTGTTATTATAAAGATTATTGGTATTTATAGGAGTAGGAGCTGTCATTGTTGCAGTATTGTGGCGTAAGCGATTAGCTTAAAGATGCTGCAGAGCAGAGCTGCAGAGCTTCTGTGTCAGTGGCGACTTCCTCGTTAGACGTCATCAGCGTAAAAACATTAAAGGCGCAGCTTCTAGTGACAGGTCGCCTGTCGCCTGTCACCTGTCGCCTGTCGCCTGTCTGTGGGCGTCCGGATGTTCGTGGAGAGGGTGGGGTTTCAACACAGGGGCGGCTGCAGCGTCAAAGAGGCGGCGTGTGAACTGCACGTGAGGCGCCGACGCTACCACGAAAGATGGAGGACAAGTCTGAGTCTGTGCACGGCTGACGATCCACGAGTCGGCATCGCTGCGTCATAACACGAGACACTGACAACTGAAGGAAAAAAGATAGAAACAACAACAACAACAACAACAACAATAAGAATGCTTGTTGCTGCTGCAGTTGTAGTAATAGTGGTAGTTGTTACTGTAGTTATTGTTGTGGTAGTTGAAGTACTTGTAGTAAATCTAGTAGTAGTTATATTAGTTGTTGTCATTGCTGTTGCTGTAGTAGTTGTTGTTGTTGTTGTGTTGTTGTTGTTGTTGCGGTAGTTGAAGTAGTAGTAGTAAATGTTGTAGGGGTAGTTGTTGTTTCATAGTAGTTGTTTTTTGTGTTGTTGTTATTGTAGTTGTTGTTTTTGTTGTAGTTGCAGTTATAGTAGTAACAGTAGTTGTTGCTGTCGTTGTTGTGGTGGTGGCAGCAGTACTTGTTGTTGTAGGAGTAGTAGTAGTAATGTGTAGTAAGTGTAGTAGTAGTGGCAGTGATGTAGTTGTTGTGGTTGCAGTAACAGCAGCAGTGCTGTGAGTCACAGTGTCAGTCACACGTGTCTGTTGTTTCTTTTGCTCCAGTCACTGTTTGAATATTCACGGACGGATCAGCGAGTGAGACGACAACTGCCGGCGACGTAAACGGGACTCTGTGGAGACCAAAGAGTTAATAATCAGGTTAAAGGGTAGTCCTGTTCTTTCCTGCTTACTTAGTTATTTATTTGGCTTTGCTTCGGTGTATGTGCATGATTGGCGACAGGGAAAACATCGCTGTGACAACAGAGCGGCGAGATGAGAGGGACGATCGCTGCACCGAGCAAACGCGCGTTTGTATCTGCAATACTTCAAAGTCTGACTTCAGCTGAAACTGACAATAAGTGGCTCCTTAACGTCTAAATGAGCCGAGGTAAACTCCGGCGCTGCCTCTGCGGCGCCGCAGGTAAATCCAGAATGTGTGTGAGGGCAGGTGAGGACTGCGATTCCTGACCCGCTGCGTGTTAACATGGATTTTACTCCTCAGAGCAGGTAAACCTCCTCCTGCCGCCTCCCACTCACTGGGTTTCTCTCCTGCGTGTAAACACAGAGAGCGTGATGCTGCGCCCTGGCCCCGTCTTCCTCTTCCTGTCTCACCGACGCGGCGGACACGCCTGATAATTTATTCCATTATTGGTGGAGATTTACGCAAGACGCACACGTTTTATCGAGTAAACGAGTCGATGCTGTTTTCAATTAGCCGAGTCGCTCGTAGGACCTCTCTGGGATGACTTAAGGGCCCGATTCGACCCGGGTACCACCATTTGAATAACCCCGCCTTAGGCTACAGTCAGTTGACGACCTTTTGATTTGAGACTTTGGCTCCGGTGGCTGCGCATCAGCTCTCACCTCGCTGCTGTTGA
Source organism: Datnioides undecimradiatus (assembly GCA_008933995.1). Lineage (NCBI taxonomy): Eukaryota > Metazoa > Chordata > Actinopteri > Lobotiformes > Datnioididae > Datnioides > Datnioides undecimradiatus. The sequence continues at coordinate 1,135,569 of WARS01003734.1, read as the reverse complement.
AGCGGCGTTACGGACGCTCGCTGCCTGTTCCTCCTTTATTTATGGCCCCGGCAGCATCTGGCTGGCAGCCACAGCCGGGCCGCTCCGCCCCTGCACCCCCCCCCCCCTGCTTAAGATGCAGTGGAGCCTCCACGGGTTAGGAGGGCCAGCTCTATCAATCTGCTCCCTTCCGGCCCCCACGTTCCCCAGTGCGGTTAATCACTGCCACTAATTAGTGCTAATTACTCATCGCTGCCCGGGAGAGCCCCCCTCGCTGGCTCGCACTGATCTGAAGGTCCTCTGTGGCACCCCGCTGCTTGGCATTCCTCAGGTACGGGAGGAGGCGCAGGGACGTGGGAGGTGCTGAGGGGACGGACGAGGCAACAGGGAAGCTCATCTTTTCTAATTTATTTTAATTTTTCCTTTTTTTTGGGGCAACATTTTGTGCTAAATGCAACACATCCCTGGTGTTTAGCCTCCGGTGGCTGCAGGTAGAAGGCTGAGTCCCTGCGGGGCTGCAGGGTCTGCAGGGGCTGCAGGGGCTGCAGCAGCGCCTGAGCCCTGCAGACTGGTTTGCGCTGGTCTGCTTTGGTCTAGCCGGTGGCCTTGTCTGCATGCACGGGCCCAGCCAGGCTTAATGAGCCAGCACCTTTGTGCTCCCTCTGTCATTAATTGTCTGCGGCCGTGACTCTGTGGGTTACGTCGCGTTTGGCTGATTTTTTTTTTTTTCCTCCCAGTAATTTTGCTTTAATAGATTCAATTTGCTTTCATTTGCTTTGTATTGATTTATTTGTCCTGCTTTGTCTCGTCAACCGTAGAAACCTATAATTTCTCACAAAACTTTGTGAGGAGAAAACGGCTGAGGGGGGAAAAAAAGCTCATTTAATTTGCTAATATCGAGCGAGTTATTAAAAAAAAGAGAGAGAAATGACAAATGGTGTTGATACGGTGTGCAAGTGAGGCTTGACTACAGCTGAACTCATTTCTTCGAGGCGAGAAAGCCACATCAGAAACATTAAAGATTTCAGATCGGGCGCAAACAGAGGAGCTTAATAACAGGCAGAGAGGTTCGGCGGGTCGCGCCGCTCCGTCCGACTTTAACCCGTCCAGCAGAACCCAAAGCATCTCTGTTATGTCTCCGGTAATGGAAGGTGAGCGTGTCATGTCAGCCCTAAATAATTAGACAATGACAGCTGATTTTAGGGGAGATGGGGGGCTGGGTGAGTAAATTGGTATTTCAGAACAACAGTTTAGGTGACGGGGTGGAGGATGTGTCTGAAATAGATTGCTTTAGCCTCTGTCAGAGGGACACGGAGCACGGCGCCGAGTGTCACCGGGAATCAGCGAGAGGGTGAAGCCTTTACCTCTCACTGACCTCCAAATGTGAAGCGTCCAGCCGGAGTAACTGTGACAGATGAAGCAGCTACAGTCATAACACACACACACACACACACACAAAGGAAGAAAGAAAGACGCATTCAGACAGAAAGGTTCACTCTGAGCGAGACGCTTCATTATTAATTTAGTCTTTTTTTATGAATATTGGAGGTTTGGGCCGCTCTGTGCTTCCTGCGCGGAGTCCTGGGCAGTTTCCCGTCTCTGTTGCACAGATTTTAACACATTTTGATGCAACTTTTCTTCCGTTGGACTCGCAGAAACCCTTCCCTCACATCGATCATAACCACCCGACGACAGCAGCTCATTCACCGAGCGCAGCTGCGGAGCCAGGAACGCAGGAACAAAAACTGGCAAAGCAAAACAATATTTGGGTGCATTTTCAATTTCCTTTGTTTGACGCGAAGGGATCTGCCAACGCGTTCAGAGACAGACGGAGAATATCTGCAGGAAGCTAAACCAATCAATGAAAATCACCCAGCAAAAGAAACATCCAGCTCATGATTCCCAATTTGTGGAGTGAAGGCCGCCGGTACAGTGACACTACTTCCACCTGTTTCCAATACAAATCAACTAAAACAAGTGCCTGCGTCTTAAAATGAGGAAGGAAGCGGCGGTTTGCTGCACGCAGGTCCAGTAAAGAGTGAAGCTTAAATTTGAGAAACAATCGGAAAAACCTTCTCTTGACCTCAGAGACAGAAAACAGTGTCGGCACAAGGGTGATTTAGTAACTTCTCCGGAGCCTTCAATAGCTTTAATTGTCTAAATCAGCAGTCGGCATTAGCCCGGTCGTCCTGGGATTGTAGATTTCCACATTTAAAAGACGTCTCGTGGATGCTTGCCTGAAAGTTCAGCATCAAACTTTGCTCGCGGCCTTGGAAAAAGCTGCACAGGCTCTGCTCAGGAGAGAGACACAATGAAATTTCAGGACCTACAACCTCGACTGTGATCACCAAAGGTCCAGACCAGTGACTAAAGGGACCTTTGCTGCCAGTTTAAACATTAGCATTAGCTTAATGTTTTTTGACAAAATAAGACTTAAATGATGAAGTTAGAGCCAAAAATGAAGTCTGCAAAAAGCCTTTTCTTCATCACCAGTTACATATTAATAATGCTATTCAGGAAAATAGATTAGAATGTGAATTATGTGGAGGATAATTCATTGGAAATCTATTATAAAGTCAGAAAATAAAGCGAGTCAGTCATATAAACGTAGGAGGACTGACACAAAGTGAATGTGGCGCAGCTGAACTGAGCTGACCAGACGTTCTCACGCTGCAGCATGTCTTACCTTTGTGATATTCGCCACCAAGGCCGAATAAAAGCTATACACGGGCAGGTTAGACCGTGAATAGAAAACACTCTGTTTATGCCTCCCGCTCTGTCATTACTCGGGGGAGAATAGCAGTAGTTTTGAAAGCAATCTCAGTCGCGGCCTCTCAGAGAAAAGAGAAAGTGTCAGAATCAGAAACGCATCCGGGCAGGAGAGCAAACTTCAAACTTTTATACAAATGACAGGACGACGCTGTCTTTCCACCCCGATACCCTGACGGGTTCCCACTTCACTGATGACAAGAAGGTGAAATTAAGTTATGGTTAATAACATTTCGCAGACAAGCTCAGACAAGCGTGCTGGCAGTGAGAGATGTCGTATAGATGCACCTGTCTTCAGTCTGAGCTGTGTGGCGGTCTGCATCAGCCCGTGTGCGGTGTTTTAGCAGCAGGATGCATCGGTGCAATCATCGCTGGGTTAGAGATCCACATGGTGCGATCGGGAAGTTCCCAGGCTGTTTTGATAAGAGGCAAAAACTTGATTTGAACTCGGCCGCCTCCATCACCTTCTGCAGTGAAACTCTGCTCCCAGCGCTCCTGCCTTGTTTGGACCGCTCCTTGGAAGTCAGGCTCTCTGCAGCACCGTCTGCAGCATGCGCTCGATAGCCTCTGACCTCCTCCACTGCATCAAACCAGCCAGCTTTCAGCTTGATTTTCATTTTGAGGAAGTCCAAAGGTCTCACAATGCGATGGGCACGCTCCTGGTCGCGGCTTCGTAGCCCTTGACCCAGGTCTCGTCGCTGCCGATGAGCCTTTGCATGAAACTTGTGTTTGATGTTTTGAGGTGCGTGTTGAGATCGCAGATGTGCACCTGCAGGCGTGCACGAACACGTCTTACACCAGCTCCTTTGTTGATGGAAAACTGCTGCACGAAGGTCATTTCCTGCACCTCCTGCGTCCGTATGCTCCTTCCGTTTGACAACAGGAAGAGTCTCTGAGCCTTTTTGGTTAAGGTTTGGCAAAGTTAGGTTCTGTGTTGTTCGAGAAGCCTTGGGGACCCTTGTCACTGAACGATCGCAGGAAACAGGAAGTGGTCTTCTGTGGTCCAGTGTTTTGCCGGCCCATTCATTTTCTCAGTTTGTCTCTTCTCATAATAAAGAGCCGTCAGACCTGCTGCAGCAGTGAAGAGCAGGTTACGCATCTTATCATATAGAATAACATATTTCCATTCACACAGGCAGTTTTTCTGCATGATGCACATGCACAACACTTACAATCAGCGCATGTAGCTGCATCACACACCTTCGCATGTCTGCGCAGCATTAGTGGGGGATGCACACGAACTGGTCTAATGATCGGTGGCTGGTTGAGATGTAAATTTCCGAAATTGTCAAACTTTTCAGTCAAAGAGAAATGCATGGCGCTGCACGCAGACACGCGTCCTGCTGGAAGAAGCCAGCCTTGCTGCACCCGGTGGTTTCTCTGCAGCAGTGCTCTTAAATGTGCGCAGCAATGCTTCATGCAGGCGTCGTTCCTCCGTCTCCTCGCGCGTTTCTTTCCGTGGGACTTTAAACCGAGACACCCTCTGAACGAATCTCTCTCAATGGAAGATATGAAGCCTCTTTACTGTTTGAAAATACATTTATATCTTGTCAGTATGCCTCCCTTGAAAGTGTATTCATCTCTCCAATAAGATAAATTCCCCCTGCACAAACTTTGTTCATTAAACCTCGGAGATTCATTCAGGTTTATTTTTAGCGAGACGCTCATCGTTACAGCGGTGCTGATTCTCTCCACAGTCTAGTGGGTTTTGTTCTGTTGCTGCAGGTACTTCGGCAATATGTTTCCTTGGAGCAAACACGAGCGAGATGAGGGTGGAGGTGATCCTCCCCAAAAGTGGATTTTGGTGGGTTTTAAAAATTCAGGTCCAGGGACAGGAGCGTTGCCTCTGCAGGGCTGGTATTCCTCTGTCAGGAGCCGTTCATACACCCGACTGTTTCCTCCTGCATCGTGTGCATGAAGGTCGAACCTTCCTCCGCGTTTGCATAAAAACAAATGCCTGTTGTGTTTTTATTTACTCAACCAGATTCTTTTAAATCAAATTTAATTGGTGTTTCATTATTTTCACAGTCAAGCTGTGTTTTAAATTATAGAACGACTCGACGGCGTTTGGAAAAAAACAGGGAGGTAAATGGAAACAGAGAAGACCCGGGGCAGTGGAAGTGGGATAGCCCGTGCCAGCTTTTCAATCGCAGAGGATCTTTGCTCATTTGGAAGAGCTGCTGATAAACAAAAGCTCCCCCTCGCCCTTAGAGTTCGAGCCAGATCTGTGCTTTGTTTATGGGAGTCTTCTGCAGGATTTGTCTGTATGATACTTTGTTTGCTTTGTGGTGCCCCCCCCCCCCCAACGCTCTAAACCCCAAATACTTTCAGAAACAGCGGGCGTCCAATGAAAACACTCCGTCGGCAAACAGTGTTTTTGTCACTACATCGGTAACTTGTGCACAGGCGTCCCCGAAAAGAGGCACCGCTGCCTTAGAACCAGCAGAACCGTCACGTTGCACGGACCTGCGGCCCGTCACATTGCGCCGGCGTGCGGCCCGTCACGTTGCACCGACCTGCCGACCATTTGCATTTGTAAATTGGAAATAATATATCAGCAAAAATGGCACAAATGTCACCGACACGCGGGGACAACATCAAACAAACTGTAATCTGTTGCATTTCGCCAACGTTTAATTGACCTTTTGTTCTCTCCCCCACTTCTCTTTCCTTCCTAATTCTCAATTCGCAAGAAATATAGCCATAAACCCGAAGCACAGACCCCTGCAAAGCCGAACCTAAAGGCCATTCTTATTCATTAGACGAGCTCGCGGTGTTGTTGGCTGTCGCTGCCACCGAGGGACCTGTCCATGGCTGCAGCCGACATCTGTTGGCATAATGTAGCGTCCAGGGCTGTGATAGGCAACAGGATCTGATTTATAAGGTTCCCTGTTTAAGTGGGTGTCTTAAGGTAATTATAAACTGGTGGGGGGGTTGCTACTAATTGCACCTTCCCTGATCTGTAATGAAGGCCAAACAGCATGAATGAGCTCATCCTGCGCGTCTCAGGCAGTGGAGGAGCGAGGGCAGCTGAGCTTGACCAGTTAGTGTTGGTTTAGCTCTGGGCTGGAGCTCCTCACCTGCTGTTACGCCGCGTCTTCAGCCAATTTCTCTTGAGTAATTAACTGTGATGCCACATATGGCGCAATGGTGGAAAATCTGATCGCTGGCGGATGTAGAGGAGTCGAAGAGGGAGGGAAACGCGGGAACCCTGCGGTGACCACGGCTCCAAACACCCAGCGCGAGCATAAATGGGATGAGTGGAAAATTCTTTTGACATGCACAATTAAAAACAAATGTTGTTTCCACATGACATAAATGAGTGTAATTAATCACCGAACAAATGAATTATTAGGAAGATTAGAAAATGAGGTAGATTAAGTACACCAATGAGGCTTGAATTATTAACAATATTTGTATCAGTTGATTAAGACGTTATAGGAAGGGGGCGACATACGACGAAGTCATTAGAGGTGGAGTCTCACGTTCGTTAGGCATCGGGACGCCTGTGCAGCAGACATGAGCACAGTTTGCAGAACATGCGATCAGAGAACCCTCCCATCCTTCTTTTGCATGTGCCTGTATGTTTGTTTTCACCCTTAGAAACGCATATTTTAAATATCATGTACATGCATTTTTGCTTTATTTACAAGTTGGTGTCATATAAGAAATACATGTATGTTAGAGAGGAATTATCACATGCAACGCTTAAATATACGATGAGGTACATACAGCGTGCAGATAAGAGATGAATGGATATGTGGACAGTGGAAAGGGAAGCTGCAGCGGGTTGTTGTCCGGTTACCATGCAGCAGATTACTGCAAGAATTCAGCTGAGACTATTAGAGGCACCGCAGCAGCTCACACAGTAACTGCTCTGGAGTCAGTTTCCCCAAACGTTTAGACTGACGGAAATCCATACGTCCTCGAGCAAACACACAAATGTACGCAGCTTCTCTGTGCGTTTGTTCGGTGCATTTGACGACCTGCAGTAATTAAAAGCTGTGCGACACACTGTAGCACGGAGGCTAACCCTGATAGCATCACGGTGCGTCACGGCGGAGAAGTGTTATTCCCACGGTTCTAATTAAGACTTCAACCTCCTCCAAAAGACAGTTCGGTGGGTTTGGGACAATTATAAATCAAACAGAAGCTCTGTTTGAAACTATTAGAATATATTTCCCATAAACTTGCTATATATTGTCTGACCCACCCCCCCCAAAGTGGACCATACCATTCTTTAACCTTGACATTAGCCGAACGTCTGCAGCTCCAGTCCTCATTAAAGCCAATGCTCCTGTGTGTTGAGCAAGTTGCTGTAGGTGGATGCAAGTAGCTGTGTTTGCAGGTTAGCGCTAACGCTAGCTAGCTTCTAACACCTCTGCACCAAATGCAACTTCATCTGTGGCAATTATGTTTATGTTTAACGCTAAATGGTAAATGCTAAATATTAATTTTGCAGGAGAGGCTTTGGTGCTTGTGCATTTTGGATTTAAAGGCCTGAGTCCTACATGTGGTCATTTACTGCTACAACAACTAGCCAAGGTTAAATAATCAGTGCTGTTTAAACCATAAACTAATAACATTTAGCATAAATTCTAATCTTTTCTCCATATTTTAACCAAAGCCTTTGAATTGCCTGAACAAACACACAACTGGGAAACTGTAAGAACCTAAATCTGCTTCTAGATGGCATGAAACGATTGCTGCAGAGAAGAAAATGTAAGTTTGCTTAATATTTTTTTATTTATTAGTCATTTTTCCAGGAAACAGAGTTAAATAAAAAGATGGTGGGAAGGTAAAAATGCATGTGCGACGTGTGAGGCCAAAGCAAATCCATAAAAAGAGTCGTAATGTGTTCGAATAATATATGTTATTAATGAGTTTTAGTGAATAGGAAAATATGAAACATTTATATGTGTATGGATGGGGCAGTAATTACATTTCTGAAGTTGCCCAGAATGAGTTGGAGCCCCACGCAGGAAATGACATCATTAGATTTTACGTTTGTGAAATGTAAAGAGGCCTCAGAGGAAACAGGCAACGGGCCCTGCAGCACGTTTCCTCTTTTCTTGCAGAAGGCGTTATGGTGTTGAGGGATTATTTTGGTAATAAACGGTTTGTCAAATGATCAAAACGTGCGCAATGAGCTGCAGTTGAAGATGGCGGCGGTGTAAAACAGTGCGGCGCGGCGGGGCTTTGAAACGGGGGAGGTGAGGCGGCGTTTAAGCACCGAGTAGCAGGCGACGAGTTTCCGTCAAGTGACTGACACAAAAGCAAGATTAGGGGATCAAGTGCTGAAAGATGAGAGAGGAATTTAGTGGAATTGACAGCACATTCAAGGGTTTCGGAGAGGAAGGGAAGACAAGAGACAGGGCGATCATTTCAGAGATTTGAAGGGTCAAGATTAAGCTGCCTGATAATAAGCAGAGTGAAATGAACCGATTTCGAAAATATATGCTGATGCAGTGCGGACGGACGGACAAAGAGGGTTGTCAGTGCTTCCACAAATGACTCGGTATCAGACAACAGGCTTTTGGAAATATTGGATTGTACAGTCAGACAGTTTCACCGCCCGCCGCACTATATTTATGCACAGATCATGTTCGAGGCCGCGCTCGCTCTCCTGCACGCTGCTCATTTCTTTCACGGTAAATGCGAAAGACCGATTAAAAGAAAAGAAAAAAAAAAAAGAAGCCGGCCTTCTCGTGGATGTAATTAGCCAATCGTTTCTAATAGTGTCCATAGCAATGCATTTTCACGCCGGTGTCATTTGCACCCCCGGGGGCGGCGCGCCTCCGAGTGTAATTTCTGCCCGAGCGTTTAGACACAGAGCTATCGATTGCATTCAGTGAATGATCTGCTCAGAAACCCATCATCTACTTTAATAATGTCACTCACCGCCACATTCTCTCTGCTTGGTTTCCATTAATAGCCATCCTACGTGACATTGTCAACATTCACCGCTCAAACAACAGGGCCTTTGAAGCATGGCTGCTTCGCAATTGGGTCATTTAATCAATTTATACAATTGAACCTATTTAACATATTGATATGCAGTTACCCTGTAATGTGTGTGGCCTTTTATCCCCCCACCACCCACCACCCACCACCACCCACCGGTGAAGGAAACTCCAAGGGAGCTTTTCAGATCTTCTGCCGTTATTTATCATGTGACATTTAGCCGGGCCCTGATGGCGGCAGCTCTCCACTTTAATTAAAGGTTCAACCTCTTCACTGGATGACAAATTGACTGGTTTGTGCCTTGGAAAAGTGGTGGAACATGTCTAGTCCACCCTGCCCCTCGCTAACGGCGGGCTAACGTCGGGGAGAGGGAGGTGGAGCTGGCATTTTAGTCAAGTCATCACCGAGCAAGGTCAGAGAATGAGCCGGATTATCCGCCGCGCGGCTCTAAATAAAGCCGAAGCTCAGACCGAAGCTTGTGTGTCCGGATGAAGCGGCTCTTTTCTGTTTCTGCCTGCTCTTAACATTATTTCCTCCTTGTTTCGTTCTTTTGTTAAGTTTTCCCGTGACCTTCTGTTTGTGCAGATGCGAGATCTGCAACTCGGTCGGTAGCGGCAAATGGCTAATGGTCCATCCCCCGGTTATTTTACGGCAGGCTGGAGAATATGTCCACTTTGCATGGTTCCCTTCTTCCATTTTTCAAACTTCGCCTGAGTTGGGGGTGACACAGCTTGAAACGGGTTTTCGGGAGAAGCGGCAACACAAATGGAAGAGTAGGCCCAGATGATACAATCACTTTGTTCAGCATGAACACTTCTGCAAACATGCTGGGGGTGGGAGGGGGGGTTTCTGCGGGGCAGGCGCCAAGGCTTCTGTGTAAGATGAGATGGTGTAAACAGGCAGATTGGCTTCTCTTCTCAACGTTAGCTCCTTGAGATTTCATGCTGGCTGGATTTATAGAGAGCCACGGAGCGCTGGAATCCGCCTTGGGCTCCTCTGGGGCCGGTATCAGAGAGAGCACAGAGCTGTGAACTTCAGATGGTAAACCAGATATAAATCTATAAAAAAATATATGAATACATTTTACCGTCTTTAAAATAGAGCCCCCGTCTTTTTATTGCGGCTTTCACATTGGAGTGGCTCTGCCCGCTCGGCCTTCACGCTCATCAGATCCGTGCTGCCTGCCCGTTTCCCTTTATTACACATTTTATTGTTGTTGTTTTTAATCTTTGCACATTGCTGTTCTTTTTGTTTTAGCTCCCCACTCAAAGCTGCAGAGTTATCTCGTTGTAATTTGGGTTAAAATGGCTAATTTTGGCCAATCGCATATAATTAGCAATGTTTAATTGAAGGTTTCCTGCAGAAACGACGTGTGCCTGTGTGAGCACACACTCCTTTCAGACCCAGCCCCCCCTGGAAGTGTTTAATTAGATATTGTTGTGAAGCGCTAAGTAAGTTATTTCAAACTGAGTGTTTCCTTATTTTTGTTTTTCAAAGCTGCAGATGATGAAATCATCGAAGCCGTGCTGTCGTTATATATTAGAATGACTTCGTCAAACAAAACAAAACATGCACTAAAATAACTATTAACATCAGTTCAACGCTCAATGCACAGTTTTCTACCACTAGGGGTCTCCTTATCAAGCCAATAACAGAAGCTGCGGTCATGTGACCTCCTGCAGCAGCGTGGGATGCTGGGAGTTGTTGTCTTCCTGTCAGCTGGGATTCCTTCAGTGTTGATGGTTCAGGAGGTTTTTACTGGGAGCTGAATTCTCCACAGAGGTCTCCTCCTCTCCAGAACAAACAGAGCCGCTGATTCAAACCCAGAGAAACACTGAATAAAGCAGTTCCACCTTAAAAACCACTGTTTCTCCCACGCTGTCGGCCGCACACGGGACGTCCTGGAGGGGCGGCGAGCCGAGCTGCTGCTAACGTTTGCTCAGCTTGTTTCTCTGATAACTTCAGATCCAGACGTCCGACGACTGAAATCCTTCATCTGCTTCAGATACAGAGTTAAAAACAAGCAGCGGCTGAAAAGAGGAGCACAGAAATGTGTCTTACAGCTGATCCAGAGTCAGTTTATCAAGCTGCTGACACACAGAAATGTGTCTTACAGCTGATCCAGAGTCAGTTCATGAAGCTGCTGACACACAGAAATGTGTCTTACAGCTGATCCAGAGTCAGTTCATGAAGCTGCTGACACACAGAGAGGAGGTGGTGAAACCGACCGTCATGTTCATTAAAATTACAGCTTTCTGTTTGAAATTTGTTGGAAACGATCATTTAATACGACTCAACCAAATATACAACATGGTTCCAGCTGTTTTTAGACATTTAAATGCAGAAATATCATTAATTATAGTTTAACTTCAGTTTGCAACATCATCAAGTCTCTTCTACACCTTCGTTCTGTTTTCTTCTGCTGCTCCTTCTCCATCTCTTTGTTCATGAATATTAAAATACATACATTTCAAAGACACATTTCAAAGACACAGGCTGCAGCTCGGTGTCATCTCGGTTTGTTAACGACAGAGAAAGAGACGAGCGTTTGTTGCATTTTCGATAAAAACGCAGCGGCGAAACGGACGGGAGCAGCGTTTCGTCCGGGCGGACCGAGGGACCGCGGCTCCCCGACGACGGTCCCGTGCAGGAGGGACAGTCGTCTCAGCTGCGAGCCCCACTTCCCTGACAGCCCCTGGGATCCCTTTGTCCTGCTGTAAACTATTCTGAAGGAAGGACATTTAATTGCCCGGCACACACTAATGAGTTTGCAAACTAATTAAAGGGGGTATATTACGCCCTGTGGAGGCCCACATCACTAAGAAAGCCAGGGACATCTTTAATGAGGAGCCTTGATAACCCTTCAAAGGAGGAATGTGTAGTGTCTGTAATGATGCCCAGGGTAAAGCCGAGCTCAGCCAGGGAAAAGTGTGTGTGTGTGCGTGTTGGTGTGTGTGTCCCTCACCTCGGGTGTGTGGAGACTTGCAAGCAGATGCCAAGTGTTTTCAGTCCATCGCCCACAGCTACCTACCTACATGTCCTAATCAAAGAGCTTCACTCTCCTTCCAATAGGTTCAAAGAGACCAGAAGCAGCTCCTCTCTCGGTGGGTGGCACACACACACATTTCTGGGCTGTTTCATTTTCCCGTATTGTATTATTCACTTCAGGATCATTTGCTTTATTGAGGAATCAGAGGAGGCGTTTTAGGAGCTTTGCAGCGAGCGTCTGACCTATATCGCGCGTAAAGAATGAAAACGCGGGGACGGGGGACGGGCGGTCTTGGCAGGCGTCGGACAGATGGACCGAGCGTGCCGTCGGAGTCGATGAAGGTCGTGATTAGTCCCCGTTTTGGATTTCGTTAAATCGCCCGGGGCGTTTTTTATGTTTTCAGACAAATTAAACTCTCTGACTGTTGCTGAGGTTCAGCCGCCGCTCGCCGTCATGTCCGCCCGAGCCCCTGCTGTGGCTCCACGCAGCCGGCAGCCCCTTTCTCTGCAGAGTCAGCCCCCCTCCTCCCCCTCCCCCTCCTCCAGTAAACAAGTGCGTTTTTTTATTTTTTTTGTTTGGTCACAATATTTTCCTCCCAGACAGTGACGGCTGTTATTTTGCCCGTGGCTCCTGTCAAAACTAACATGGCTTAATTGACTGCAAGCGAATGAGCTCCTGGATTGATCCTGTCAGGCTCCTCAGGAAGTGATGCTGCTCCATCTGTGAGGCGCAACTCCGGCGACAGCAGCAATCTGTTGCTTGGGACTGAGCCAAGGCTTTGGAAAAAAAAAAAAAAAAGTCAAAATTACAGAAAGCACCTCAGGCGCTGTGTGTATTCTGATCAGCTGTCAGTGATGACACACTCAGATGAACGCGCACATGCGAGCGCGACCGAGGAGCGAGGCAGACAGACCGACGTCCACGTGTGCACAATGTAATTTTTGCATCATGGTTAGCAATGTCACATTCAAGGGGGCCGGCGCGTCTCCCTGAAGGTACGGCGGGAAATCAGACTGGTCTCGTCTGCCTTGTTAGACATCTGATGTCAGGCGAGCTTGTCCTCGGGGTGCATCCAAAACGCAGCCTGTCATCTCTTCCTGCACCGCTGTCATTTGTCCAAACAGTCGTGGCGTATACTGTCATCTTTAGTTTTTACCTGTAACTCAGCTCAGACCCGTGACCCCGCCCTCCCCCCGCCGAGCCTTTCACCTCTCCCCTCTCTCTGTCCTCGCCGCTCATCGCTCGCGGCCTATCTTTCCAGCTGGAGGTACTGTGTTTCCGCGGCCGAGGCGTGCGCTGCCGCGGCGTGCGCTGCCGCGGCGCCTTCTGGCGCGATTAAATATTTAGACGGCTGTCTATGTAGATGGCGGCTCGGAGACGCGGAGGAATAATCTGGGAGACAGCTGCTGTAGCACATCTGGGTGTCACTGATAGCAGAGGAAGGTGTGCGGCTGGTGTTGCAGTGGAAGGGTGGGTGGGGGGGGGCTTAGGAGACACAGCTGTCAATCAGGCGGGCGGCGCGGGCGCAGGGCTTCATCGCGTCCCGGCGTGGTGGGCCGGCTCACACAGACTGACGCCTGACAGACTGAAGCCGCCACTGACGCCTGAGCCGCCGCGCTTTTTACTTTTCTTTCTTTTTTTTTAATTTAGTGAAGTCGACGGCGTGCTAACGTCGCCACTAGCCGCGCGGTGTACTTTTAAAAACACATCCCCGCCGGCCGCAGCTAACCTCACGTTAGCGCCAGCGATGCTACGGCGAGGGATTTAAAAGAAAAGCAGCGGATCCCGACTTCCCTCTTCCTGCAAGGCGACTCCACTTCCTGCAGGAGACATTTTGGGTTTTTAAACAGCGCTGATCCTTGTTTAGGTTTGCTGGTAGCGAGGGGTGAGGGGGGGGTGGCTGTAGGTGCAACGTGTCAGAGCGTTTGAGGAAGATCGAGTGTGAAAAGACGCCCACTTCTTCCCCCTGCACTCCTCATGCGAACTTGCAGGCTGCACGGCGGCGCTGCGAGGCCGGCTGGCCTGAAAATCACTTTGTGTTCCTCTCCCAGGCACATGCGATATGGATGCGTCTCCACTCGGCTCAGGCCCTCCCGACACCGTGATTAATGGCACTCGCTTCTCTCCCCATCTCATTCTGTTACTGTCAGAGTTAAGTGGGCCGAAGACAATAATAAACAGTCAGTCTTCTGTGAACCCCCTAACACGATCATTCCACCCCACCCCATTCCCCCCTTTCCAATGAGAAAAAGAGGAAGAGAGATGGAGTGAGAGATAGAGAGGAAGAGTGTGTGTGTGTGTGTGTGTGTGTGTGTGTGCAGAGTTAAAGACACAGGAACAGGACTCTGTAACTCTGAAACGGAGGCTCGGAGATCCGTCGGTGAATCTCATAAGCACGGGAAGTTTGCAGCGCGCTGCGAGTTTTAGCATTTTAACCACAAATTATGGATATCGTCACGCTCGGCAGTTTAAGGTTTCATGATGTATATTCCCCACGTTTCCGTGCAATATTAAAAACAGCGAGCAGAGGCGTGAAACATATTTATTTATTTATTATTTATTTGCATAGGGACGAGCGTGTAGCATGAGCAGATGCACCGCAGCGCTTAAAGCCTAGATGAGCCTGTAAAATAAAGAGAAATCAATCAGATGCACGTGAAAAGAGCGAAGTGCACGCGCGCCGTACATCAAAAACCCCAAAACTCAGGCAGGAGGCGTAAAATACAGACTGTACACCCGTAACAGCAGTCGTGTTTCTTTCTAATACTCGCTGGGTGATTTCATTTCTCAGGCTTTTTAAAAGTTATTCAAATCAAACAGCAACGCGACCCCGGAGACCGGCTGCGACGGTGGGTTTCAAGGGTTCACAGACCAGAATAGACTTTACAGGAAGGAGCTGATTAAGAAAATACCTTTAGGATAAACTGCAGAGCTCCGACAGACCGGGAGGAAAGGAGGAAATTGAGATCTCGGCAGCCAGAAGAAAGCAAAGCGGAGACACTCTGAATCTCAGACCTGCCGTTTTAGTCACTAGTGAGCTGTCTCCTCCTGCAGCTCCAGCCTCCTCCTCCTCCTCCTCCTTCCTCCCCGGGCCTGTCACTTCGCTCTGCCACAGCCTCTTCAGTGGAGCACTCCTTCTTTCTCTCTCTCTGTCTCTGTAAGATGCCGCTCGCCGCGCGAGCAAACCCAGCGCAGGTCCTGCCGCAGCACGGCTCGGTCCTCCGAGGTTCCCTCCGGACACAGGCAGGAATAAAGGGTCGGCGTTTGAGTTCCAGTCACCGACCTTGGTCTCAGGGCCTCAAAAGCCTCCGCCGAGGCTGTGAGACCCATCACCGCCGTTACATCCTCCCCTCCTCCTCCTCCTCCTCCTCCTCTTCCTCTCTTTCTTATTACTGGGGATGACCTGCCTCACAGCCCTGGGCTCAGTGACCGAGAAATCCTCCGTCCCTCGCCGTCCCCCATCCTCCTCGCTGCTGCCGGATTGTCTTTGTGTCTACCGGAGTGGCCTCGGAGAAATGAAGTGCCATGATCTCA
The DNA here is from genome assembly GCA_008933995.1 of Datnioides undecimradiatus. Lineage (NCBI taxonomy): Eukaryota > Metazoa > Chordata > Actinopteri > Lobotiformes > Datnioididae > Datnioides > Datnioides undecimradiatus. Next base: position 1,120,334 of record WARS01003734.1, on the reverse strand, counting down.
TCACGCCGAGCCCATTGTTTTCACTCTCATGCACACTGTGTAATAGCCATGGAGATAAGGGGATGATTCAGGCCTTTCACGGAAGGAAATGTGAAAAGCCTGCCTGTGAAAAAGTGAAATTACTGTTTTGATGGCTTTTGATGGCGGGGGGCATAATTGCTGGATGGAAGGAAGGATGGAGGGTGAAATACACATAGGAGATTAGTATTTCTAATGCTGGAGACGGCTGGTAGGAGGCCTGCAGAAGGTTATGCACGCAGTGGGTAGTTCTAATGAAGCTGCCACGTATGTAGAGCAGCAGATTGACTAAAATAGCTCATTGTTCTTCTTTCCGCAGCAACCTTTGCCCCTCTGGATTGAAACTACGTTCTTGATGGCCCCGCTGATTATGATATTGTTCGACGCTCATCGCCATAGTAACGGTGATTATTTTCACATTGTTTGCGCGCCGAACGGTCGCCGGAGCCTTCAGGAGCGGGGAAACGAGCTTAAGTATTTTTGGCAACCGGCATAAGGCTCATCAACACATGCAGACAACACGGGTCGGAGGATTACAGCTTGTTGTAATGACAGGGGCAAAGCGTAAATAGTATAAATACTCCATGGGATTATAATTAGCCTTACTCTGCGCATTTAGACACACTCAAGTGGAACTAAAACCTTATTGACTTCTGGAGACAATTTCATATTAATTGGATGCCTCTTCGCTCCCGCTGTCTGTTTCTTCGGTTTGTGTTTGTCGAGCTGCTGACAAACGCGCCGCGGTGCAACAACAGGGAGCGTAGCGGATTAGCGTTAGCCACAAGCACCAAGTCGAACGCGAGAAACGCCGCCGCCGCCGCCATCGCCGACGATGCCGTCGTTGGAGGAGAGGGATGGGAATCAAAAGGTAGTCGTGCCAGCTTTGAGGAGCGACTCAAAAAGCGCGAACGGGGGGGAATCGATGCGAGGGGGAGGCTGATCAGATAAGGCACATGCTGGCGTGGCTGCATCCCTCGGGTGGAGAGACAGAACCATGGAGGCGAGGAGGACGGAGTTTCCTGGTGATACTGGGGCCAGGACATGAGAAGAATTAATGCGAATCTTGTCCGCCGCCGCTGCCGCCATCGCCGCCACCCCCTCAAACACACACACACACACACACACACACTCTATTTCATCTTCCATCTCAGCATTCAGCATATGTCCTCCCCCCTCCCTCTCCCGCTCTCCCTCCCTTGTTCTTTCAGCGCCGGCCACAAATTTATCCCTTATTTTCCACCCAGAAGTGGGGGAAAGTTGTAAAGCTAATTAAGGAGCGGGGATGCGGCAGCTCGACAGATGTGCATTGAGATGGGTGCTATTGAGTAGCGGGGATAATGGTGTGTGGACCTGGTGGGCAGCGGGGTTGTGTTGGAGGGAGCTCCTACCTGGGCGTGCATGTTAATCAGCGCGCCTGTCTGTTGAGAGCCGGGGAATTAAGGGGGAAGGGAAGCGTGTCGCCAGCCTCCAGTGAAGAGACAAGGCTGGCAAGCTGATTAAGAGCACAAATTTGCCAGTTTGGTCAGACGGGGAGATGTGTGTACGAAGGAGGAAAAGGGCAAGAAAAGTGTGTATTGATTAACAGCGCAGGTGGTGGTGGTTAGAAATCTGCCTGCCGTCGTCAAACTAGATATTCCACAGCACTTGAAGGCATCACGATGCTTCAAAGGGGCAAAAAAATAAATAAAAATCACAAAATGGCGGTCGCACGTTCGCAGGATGATTTCGTGACCTCGGCGGTGCAGGGAAAACTCGCTTCATCCGCACTCGGAGCAAAAACTCGCAGCCTGATATGAATTTCATGGCATTCGCGGTCGTTTACAGCGTCTCGGCGATGGAGGACGGGGCGTCGGTGTGAGCGCGCGACATTCCCGCGGCGAATAAAAACGTTCTTCCCGTTGTGTTTCACAGCAACGGCTCGTCACTGACACGGAAACGCTGACATAAACCAACGATTTCTTTATATTTTAGACAAATTATTACTTTGGCCTTTAAAAAGCCGATGCCAGTTGTAAAGGCATCGTTAGCAGCAGGAAGCACCGTTGGAAGCTAAGCAATGTCCTGCTGCAGACAGGTCACCAGCAAAATGGATTTTAGATACTTAAATGAATCAATCAATAAAACTATATTCATATTATTTTGAAAATAACCTACTCTCTCTTCAAATCCACCAGACTCCTTTAACCGAAACAGCAATTTCACCTTGCAGGACACGGGAGTTGCTGGTCTACGTCTGCCTCCATGTGTTAGTTTGTTATAATCACACAATAATCATTGTTTGTTTGTGTTACTGTGTGACCGTTTTGTTATAAAGAGCTAGTTCAGATTCACTAAAGTCACACAGTAACAACAACAAACCAACACACGGAGGCAGCGGTAGACCAGCAACTCCCGTGTCCGTGCAAAGTGAAACGACTGCTTCAATTAAAGGACTCTGGTGGATTTGAAGAGAGATTAGGTTGATTTAAAATCTATTTGAGGGAAAAGAGTCCAAATAATATAAATACAGCAGCAATGATTAATTCATTTATGTATCTTAAACGCAGAGAGGAGACAGCAGGACATTGCTTAGCTTCCTGAACCAGTTTCCCGCTGCAGACCGCCATCTGCTGCAGCTCACACGCTGAATATGGAGGAGTGGGCTCCTAACAACCCCACTAATAACAACTCAAACTGTCCCTTTAACCTGCTCTAACTCACATTTCATGACATTTTCATGCTTTGGACAGTTGTTCAGACACAAAACGAGCGATCGAGACGACGGAAAGAAGGAAAAGCGTGACCTGGTCGGACGCCAATTAGCAGCGTGTCAAACGTATCAGAGGGGCAACTTTGAAAGCAACAAAGACAATTCGCACAACTTGGAGGGTGGTGCGTCCAGACTGCGAATGCATGAGACGGAAAAACTGAATTTTGAATTGAACAAAACGCATCAGAGTCAAACGCTGGCGCCCGCCAACAGGGAGATTACGGACATATGCATCACATACAGAGGGTTTACGCATTTGCAGTGGTTATTCAGTCACTCCCGGCATAAAGTCCTTTTTTATGAGGTACTGATGTCATTTTATCCGACCTTTTCGCAGCGATGGGAACCACAGCGGCGTCTGAGTGCAGGTCTGAAGCGCCGCCGCCGGCTGGTATTAAACTCGGGGAGGGAGAGCAGCGGTTTGGTTTAGCGACACCTTGTAAACGCCACAAAAGTTTTTCACACACGAGTGAATAATAATTCGCCGGCGCCGATAGACGCGCTGCCTTTTCATGCTTTCTTCCCCAGATATCTGCGAGTTTTTAATTAGAATTATCTCCCTTTTCACCAACACAGCCTGATCTAATTTCTCCCTAATTGTTGTTATTTACACAGTAAAGGTTTACGGGTATTTATCGACATTTCCCTTTCCCCAGATCTCGGTGTCTGTCGTCGATAATGAGTGGGGGAAATTATTTTTAACACTCACTCATTATCTCTGTGTTCAAGTAGTCTTCCTTTTAATATGCTAATGCGGCTGATATAATCAGCTGGTAATTGTAAAACACTTGAAGTACGACACATTTCGCGGCGCTCTCTCCTGAATGAAGAAATCACAGCCAGTCGGCGGCGGCGGCGGCGGCGCAGAGCTGCGGTCGGATGTGCCCGACGATCTGTTTGTGTTCTCCGGTGGGGGACGCCGCGGAGGGATCGCCCGCCATTCGATCCTGCGTGGCACGAATCCAAATCACACACACACGCGCGCGCGCTCCTATAGATGTGTAGGCTAGCGTGAAAGCCACACTGCACTTCTTCACTTTGTGTTTTCCAGCTTTTTATTCTTAAAAATCCACCTTTGATTACAATTGATCCCTCCCAACAACAGTGCAGCTGGTTTATAGCTGCGTGCTGCTCACAACATCTTAAATGAATCTTTTTTTTATTATTGTGTGTTAAGCAGAATGATGAAAGAAGTGCTCTCCCCATGTCCTCCGGGGATGCTAGTGCTTTTCTGCGGGAGAGGATGGGATCCTGACTTTGTTTTTCTCCTTCGGCTGTTATTTCCCTGAAGAGACGAGCGGAGTGAGGGGAGCTATGAGTGATCGACTTCGCCTTTATTCTCCAGGTTTTCGGGGGATTTGAAGTTATTGAAAGTCTGGGGATGGGTGACAGCTCGAAGATGTCTGTGTGATGCCCGTCAGGCGTGCGTGCCGGCCCGCGCCGCTGTGTGTTTGCGTGCGTGCAGGTGCGCGCGCGTGTCCAGCCCGTCGCAGGCGGCGAGACAGAGGGCACGGGCTCCCATGTTCTCAAATACATGTTATTCTTGTGGCCAATCATTTCTGCTCACACATGACATCTCTGCCAGATTGATTTCATTCAGCTGTAGAGGGCGGCAAGATCAAACAAATGTTGTCTGAAATAGCGGCGGCGGCGGCGGTGCAGGGGGGAGGAGGGGGGAGGGGTGGGAGGTTGCTTGCTTGAAAGATGAAGTGAGGGATGGAAATGGAGAGAAAGGGAATCCGTCATCCAGTCAGCACTGTGCCACGCGGTGACACGGTATAGCGGTGGAAGGTGTTACTCTATAAACCTGCAATCCTTTCGGCGGCGGCTCGTCCTCACTGCGCGGCGGCGTCGCTGCAGAGGTGTCGGCGGGGCCCTGCTCCTTCACGGCGCCTCTGAGTACCCATGCAAGGAATAATGGATGCGTAATATGGAACGACAGCTTGCAGAGCACTATCATTAATGTTGTAATTCACTTTTAGTGTTTCTACTATTGCGCTGCAACAGGAGGCACAGATGTCACCTGAATCTGCTCCTTCTAGCAGCCAGAGCACACCCGGTTTTCACCAGCTGTCTTGGAAACGCACCCTGCCAGCGCGCCCCCCCCCCTCCACCCCCCCTGCGTGGGCAAATGTGGGCATGAGTGTGTGTGTGTGTGTGTGTGTGTGTGTGTGGTCTTGTTTTGCTTGTTTTAAATACAAGTTTGCAGGATTTTTAGATTAAGTCGCGTTTAAAGTTTAACATTTTGGTCCCAGACTGATCAGACTCATCGGCTAAAGGGGCGTTCGAGGCTAATTAATCATCCCTGCACCTTCTGCTCGTCACACACGGGTTTGCTCTGCTATCGTTTCCTTTCCTAATCTGAGGTTTTAAGACTCGTGCGCTGGGTTTTGCCCCCCGGTAAAGTTAATCCATCACTTTGAATGAGAGGATGACAGCCATGTTTTTCAGACGCTCGTTACATGCAAGCGAATTCGCGTTAAAAGCTGTTTCACCCACAGCAAGTGAAGTCTCCTTCAGTCACGTTCAGTGGTTTTTGTTTATTTGACTTTAATGCACAGTAAATATTGTTGTTTACTCTCTCACTGTATACGTGTAGGAATCAACTTAATATAGTTAGTTTATTTATTTTGTCCACAACATGTTTTTTATTTACTAGTAAACATTTTGTTGCTGGTTTTTCCCCAAAATATGTTTAATTTCACTTTAACTGATGACTTGTTGACAGAGCTGTGCACTGTTTGTCTTCTGTTTGTTTGTTTGTTTGTTTAACTGGCCAGTAAACAGCGGCACTGGCCGAAAGCGTTTGCGTACATTGTGAGACGACTCTTTGTTGTTTTGTTTATTTGTTTTGTGTCTCTTTGTCCTTGTTATTTTATCATATATATGCATCGTTTTGTGTCTTCTTTGTTGTCATTTTGTGTCTCTTTGTTGTAGTTTTCAGTTTCTTTGTTGTCATTTTATCGTGTCTTTGTTGTTGTTTTGTGCTGTTTTGTGGTCATTGTTTATCCAGTTGCTTGTGTCTCTTTTTTTGTGAGTCTCTTGTTTTTTAAGTGTCGCTGTTGTTGTTTATGTCTCTTGTTTGTTGTTATTGTGTCTCTTTGTCATTGTTATTTTATATATGCATCGTTTTGTGTCTTCTTGTTTTCTGAGTGTCTGTGTTGCTGTTTGTGTCTCTTGGTTGTTGTTATTATGTGTCTTTGTGGTAGTTTTCTGTCTCTTTGTTGTAATTTAGAGTCTCTTTGTTGTCGTTTTGAGTCTCTTTGTTGTCGTTTTGAGTCTCTTTGTTGTCGTTTTGAGTCTCTTTGTTGTCGTTTTGAGTCTCTTTGTTGTTGTTTTGAGTCTCTTTGTGGTTGTTACACCTTTTGAATGACTTTTCAGCCACAAATCTAAAAAAACAGTCACCTTATGCAGCAGACATGCTAACAAACCTACAAACTACCTATTACCCTTTGACTCTAGTTGTGGGGGGGGGCATGCACCAGGCCAATCCAGTCTTTGGGGGGGGGGTAAATGAATGCACATGTTGTGTTGCATCCCTTCAAAGTGCAGGATTCTGGTTTCTGAGGCAAAATGCAAAACAATAAGTAACTAACGATATGGATTTCATGGATACTCGGCTCTAATTGAAACAGGTGCGATTAGCATATTGTTTGTGTTTCACGCTGCACCGTGGGCCTGTTTGTGTTTTACGGCGGGGCCTGTATGGAAATGAGCTCTTTGAAAAAAAAGGGAAATCAACAGAAATGTATCCTATTTCTTTAAAAGGGGCACAAATTTACTGTGAAGATCATCCTGGCAAAACCACAGAGGGAAATGTCAGGAAGGGAAAAAAGGTTCAAAGAGAAAATAGCTGACTGACTCTGTAAGTGAAGCTAAGCTCAAAATGAAAAATGTTCATTATATGCCCGTCAAGGTGAAAGGAAGCCATCTCCTCGCTGCTGCAGTTAAAATGTCGACCTCTCCTTCTCCGAGGGCGAAAAGAGGAGAAATGTAAAAAGAGGAGAAAATACTGCTGTGTGTGTGTGTGTGTGTGTGTGTGTGTGTGTGTGTGTGTGTGTGTGTGTGTGTGTGCATGCATGTTTTGCACGTGTGTGTGTGTGTGTGTGTGTGTGAGTGACTGATCAGAGCTCCAGTTCAGACAAGGGCAGCGATGTTAATGGTGCCGCTCAGTGAAATGACCCCCGTATCCGTTTCTTCATACGTTTTCCCAGCTGCTTCAGAAGTCCTCGTATTTTCCCCTTGTCAGCAGCGTTTGTGCATCGTCGCCGTGTTGTTTCAGGCCGTGTGCGCGCGCGTGACCTCTGCAACGAGCGCCGCGCCCTCTCTCGGACCCCCGCTTGTCTCTTTGCGTGTACACGCTCATGTTAAAGCCGTTAAATCGCACTCAGGATGCATTTTCCTCTGCAGCGAGGGAGGATGCTTCGGTCGACCTCTGCGGATCACAGACGCCGTCCCCGCTGCCTCATTACCGACAATTTCTATAATCTAACGTTACTCGAATCACTCGCCGGGTTGGCAAATGTGTTTATCTTTAAAGCGGCTCTCGGTTGGTGCTAACGCTTCGGCCGCCGCTGTGGGTTTGTTCATATCCCTGAAAAATAAAGCAGCAGGTGGGAGCCGAGCAGCTGATTTCTGACAGAGCAGATTCAGGAACAGCCTCCGTGGCCCCGACGGCTAATGAGCTGAAGCCTCGCCGGTTTGATTGGCTGGGTTCTGTGCTCGCGCCAAGGCCCGCTGCAGTTTTCATAAGGACTGCGAACTGTCTGTTATGGATTACGAGCGAACCTTCCACCTCGCCGTCTCATTTGATGTGAAACACTCTCAGGTCTTTTTTGTTTTTTTCATGAACGTGCGCGGCGACATCAAAGTGCGACCGAGCTTCCTCCCGTCATTAGAAACCGCTCCACTGCTGCAAAGTTTCGCCTTTTGGTCTGAGTTAACGGCGTAAGTTAGCGGTGAAACTTTCTCATGGTCAACAAATCCGGCGAAAAGGCCCGAAACAAAGCAGCGACTGCAGCTGCAGCAGAGCGCCGCGTCGCAGCCCGATCGTCTCCGCTCTGGGACTCGCCGCCGCACCGGCTGACACGCTCCTTCATCACCACGAACACACACACACACCTGAGTTTATAATACCCACATCCCTGCTGCACCAAAACGCTCACCAAACGCAGATTCATCCGCCGCTGAAAGTAGTCCCCAAACAGATGCAGATGCACCATTTCTTAATGTCTGCTTGATTAAAAGCGGCAGCGAGCAGCTGCTGCAGGAAGCTCCTGGACCTTTAAAACCTGAAAGTAAATATTTCTGATGTTTTTATTTTAATTTGTTGGTTTTGATATTTTCAGGTAGTAGGAAAATACAGAAAATACTGATTTATTTATTAATTAATGCCACTTAAAAGCAAGATTTTAACTTTATAAACCATAACGCGTCACCTCGTCATCTCAGTGTTATTATTATGAATGTACTCATTACTCTAAAATGATAGAAACAGAATATTTTACGTTTGCTTTCATTTCATCACAGATATAAAGGTTTTAATTTTACAGTTTTACATTTTTATTCGTGTGTGGAGGGGAAATTAAAATCATTTGCAAACAAACAAACAAACAAACCAACAACTCATCGCCGGCTGACTCTGTCTTGCAGACGCTGGTTGGCATCTTGCGGCGCTGACACTGGACTTCACTCTCTGCAGCAGCGACAGGCGATTTCTCTGCTTCCCGACACCTCCGACCTCTGACCTCCGACCTCTCAGGTAGGACGACTCGCTATCACGATGACGATATGAGTGTTTGTGCTGCAGTGCTGAGTATCTGCCGTCTGGATTCACGCTTCCAAAACAGTGTTGCACAGGAAAAAAGCACGTTTGTCTATTTTTTCATCAGGAAACATAAAAAAATGAAGTTTTAGTGTAAAAAAAATTAAATACGACGCTGACATCACGTGCAAATGATCAAACAAAGATAAATAACTTACAATAATAACAGAGGCATCAGACATCAGCTCATACTCAGACTGTTTCACACACACACACACACACAACCTGTTATTTTGTTCAGGACCAAGTCTGAAAAGTAAAGAAACTAATTTGCCTGCACGGCGGCGAGCTAAAAGTAAAATTAATAAAACATATAAATCTTTTTCAGTACGCTGCGTCTGTGCTTCCTCATTATTTAGCTCATCTCCTAATTAACAGATGTCTCAGCAGGTCTCTAAATGCCATATTGACTTTAGCTACAAACCAGTGGACAACAAAGAAATACCATTTTTCTTCTTTTGCCATTTTGTGTAATGAGCCACTGCCCCCCCCCCGAACACACTCGTTGCAGTGATAATCTAGTAGGTGTCTGCACTCACGGCGAATATCTCCGAGCATGTCGGACCGGCATCAAAGCCGTTGTTGTAATTTTCTCTTCAAGGGCGACTTGAAAGAGGAGTCAGGAGGAGGAAGAAGTGGCATTAGTTTCTTGTTTTCTCCTACGAGGCAGCCGGCTCAGGAGCAGCCCGGCGCTGCTTTCTGATGCTGGGGGGGCGGCGGCGGCGGAGGATGATTCAGCAGGAAAGCCAGCAGCCCCCTCTGACTGATTCACATTTAAACATAAACAGAAATATGGCTGCTCCAGGGAGCGCGGCGGAGGAATGGAAAGTAGCCCCGAGTTTCACAGCAGCAAATCAAACGTCCTTTTATTTAACTCTTCCTCTCTGCCCCCCCCCCCGTCTCTGCAGCTCCCCGCAGCATTGTGCACACATAACAGCGCCTACTGATTGGGCTTATTTGAAGCACGCACCCTGACAAAAAAATGGAGAAGAGGAGATTTTCCCGTGTCACAATGGGATTGAATGTGGTTCTCCAGGAGAGGAGGGCCTGAGAGGATTATATGGCTCAGTGGGCGCCGTATTGTGTGGGGAGTGGATACAGCAGGTACCCACCGAATCCCAGCCAAGAGACAGACACAGTGTTGCTAGGGATAATGTTGCCTCCCAGCAATTAAACTCTGGAGGTTTTGGAGTGGTTTAGGAGGAGGCTTGTTCAATTATCCCATCGCTTCTTTGCTCCTTGTCCATGTTTGGCGTGTGACCGGAGGAGCCGCCGCCGCCGCCGCCGCCGCCGCTCTACTGAATCCTCATGTGTTGCATCTTTCTGCCTCGGTCACATATACAGTGCACGGCGATTGAGACGTCAAGGAGAGGAGTGCACCCGCTCTCTCCTCCTGTTTGGGGTGAAGGCACAGTGAAACTGCCACGAGCTGCCAGCTGATGGCAGCTTTGAATTACAAACATATGAGCTTTTTAGAAAAGCCACAATAATGTAAACTGAACGCCGCTCATGAGGAATCTGAGCGGGTTCACTCGGTAAATTCAGAGGCTGTGGTGATGTTCTGCTATGACGGCGCAGAGGTCAGCGGGACGACACGCCTCCTGTTAGCTTCGTTCAGCAGCATGCGTCTTTACATGAGGGTCTGGGCGTCCCAGTTTCTACAATATCTGACCAAAGGAACTGAACCCAGCTTCCTTTTCTTATGTATGTAACTTCATTTATGCATTTATTCCATTTTTTTACCACATATTTTATTGTTTTAATTCGCATTTTGCAGCTGTAAACTGTAACTTACGGCGGTCAAACAAGCGTCGCGGATTAAAAATGAGATTACGGTTGTAAAAATGTCAATTTACACAGATGCAGGAAATCAAAACGCGTGTAAAACTGTGCAAACGTGAAAACGCTGCTTCCACGTTCATGCAGCGGTGACACACACGTGCAATAATCCTAAAAGGAGCCGACGCTCGTGCAGACGCGTCTTTATTTTGCTGCAAAACTGGTCAAATGTAAGTAATTTTGTATTTAACGTTATAATCCCTGAGATTAACACCTCCAGCAACCAGCCCACCTTGGATCCAGACTGCCTGCTTATGCTTATGACAGACACACAGCTCTCTATTGTGTTGTAGTGCCCAGTGGAATTATGGGACATGTAGTGTCAGACTGCACCGGCTGGTTACCAGAGTCCGCCACCCCCCGTGTGCATGATGCGTTCAGGTGCAGGTTATAAAACGGAAAACTCACTTTGTTTTCATTTCGCCTTTGAGTTCAACCTCTATAAAGACTCGCGTCTTGGTTTTGGGTTTTTTACGGGGGGGGGGGGTGTTGCTCGCTAACTTTGACCACTGTCCTCGCCCTCGAGCAAACAAACAGCGCGTTTCAGAGGTGAAAGTCGGCGCCGCTCCTCTCAAACAAAACGAAAACAAAACAACGCTCTCTCATTTATTTCCAAATGTGACACCGTGCTTCCTCACACCCCTGGGACCCCGGTGTCCGTAGTTCCAGGTCGGCTCCCAACAGCGCAGCAGTGCTGCGTTAACCTCTTTTTTCCCTACACACACACACACACACACACACACACACACACACCCCAAGGTAACTGTGGGTAGCCGAGCCCCAAAGCTTCGTCGTCCAGGACAAATTGGTAGCAAGCGGCTCATTTACTCGCAGCCGTCATGAATGGACTGTGCCGTGACTGTGTAAACAAGTGCAAAGACTCCCAAGGGCATTCCTGCATAAATAATGACTCCAAGAGATGTTTGCCATTTGTACCGCTCACCGGCTGCAGACATGGGTCAGCTAGTCTCCTCTGCGGGGAGTCTTCGGTAAACAACAGCCGCCGTGTCCATTAACGGCTGTGTGGAAAGTTTACCTGGTCACAGGTGCGAGGGCTGGTCTCCCAGGCTGTGGGGGGGGGGGGTCCATTTGGCTCCTCCTTCCGCTCGTGCTGGCTTTGGATCTGGACCACGGCAGCCGACCTGACTGCGCGTTTTGTTCAGTTTCAAACAAGACGAGACTCCGAAACCAAAGTCGGCGGGACTCAAAAGCGAGAGCCTTCATGGCGCGGACGTGTGCGGGGTCGTGTTTTGTCATCCTGCCACAGTGGAGAGCGCGGCGGCAGGTGACGAGTCAACACGCGTCACGTCTCCTGTCAGAGGACCGACTCTTGACGCACACACGGAGGTTGAGTTCAACCGTCTTTTGGTCTTGCTGGTCTCTGCAGGAAGGAGGAACCGGGGAAACTTCCTGTTTCCGCTCGGTAATCAGCTGCGCCCCCGTGCCGTAACTCAGCGCTGCGCCTTTTTGTTTTCAGCGTGTCACATTTATCACGAGCTGCTCGACGTTTCGCCGCGGAGCCGACAGGCCCACGGGCGTCTGATTGGCATGTTTGACTGTATTTATCCCGTGCGAGTCAAACACAGAACGAGCACATTAAAAATCATATAGTGAGGCTGACGCGCCAGGCCCGCCGCAAACACACGAAGCCACCGGTTTGAACGCCGTCGCCTGATATCATCTCCGGCTCCATTAGCACTGCGCTCTTCTGACTGCCGCCGCACGCCGGTAGCTGCCGGGAACTCGCGGTTTAGACGGCCACCCGGGCTGCGAGCGTTTCGTAATTGTTTGGCATATAGGTTTCAGCTCCGAGCGTGGGTTTGAGGGAGAATGCAAAGCAAAGAGGATGTGTCGGTGGGAGAGAGGGGAAGAAATAAAGAGGAAGACAAAGCGACGCCCACTCCTCATTAGCTTAAACATTGCGTGCATCCGTTATCCTGTGAGATAACATTTGAAGAAGAAGAAGGAGGAGGAGGAGGAGGAGGAGGAGGGGAAGCAGGGACGGGGAGGAGGGGGGAGCGGAAGCCCACATGTACTGCGCCACAACATGGGATGGAGATATAAAACAAATCTCCACACTTAGACTCTGCCATCTGTTCATCTTGGAGGAGAGCACGCCTTTGCGACACTTTCCTCTCCCCTCCCTTAGAAACCATCAAGCTCTCTCAGAAACCGTGCAGCATGACAAAGTGACACGCCTGGATGCCAACCCCGCGGCTGCGCGTCCCCTCCCGCCGCCCCCCTTCGCCATCCCGCCACATAGTTTGCATATCTAAATCCAGTTTCTGATAGCATACGCGAAACACAATGTGACACAATACAATTTGAGAACCGGGAATTATCTCGGCCGTGATTGTCGGCGCCGTGTTACAGTAATCGCTTTCTTCCGGGAGTGAAGACGTGACTCACTCACAACTTGACCCGCCGTCATTATCCGTTCGCTCTGACGCTGTTTATTTATGCCTTTGGCTCGATATTTTGCTTTTTCCCCTTCAGGTGAATCAGAAATGAATTTGGAAATGGAATAAATAAATAAAGGGAATGATGAAAAAAGCAGGAGTAATCCCTTTTTGCAAATTGGAACAAGGAGTAAATCCCAGCGGCAGTAAATCCCCCGCTGCTCCTATCTGTGTCTTCCTCTCTCAAAGCGCTGTTTGGATGCTCCGGAGGAAGTGGTCGATCTTCACAGTGAAGACACGTCATGGGCTGCTTCTCTGTGATCTCCACAGCCAGACCAACTCCCCGGTGGTCTAATTGATGCAGGGTGTGTTCTCCTCGTCTCCAGAGGAAGGTCACGTCGCGTGAGTCCGGCACACTGTGGAGATTCACAGGAGTCTTCGGCGCCGGCTCTGGTTCGTTCTGCAGCTGACTCGCCGTCCTTAATTTAGCGCTGGAGCCCGACTCATGCGTCTTTGGCGGCGAGGCTGCAGCCATTTTCCGATGTTTGCTGTGCACATATCTGCTCGGGAATCAGGTTAGGACAGGCGCTCCAGAGCCGCGGCTGGGAGTTATTTCACGATATGTCTGAATTTCAGCCCCAATAACAAAAAAACCTTGTTTTCGTAACGCCAAGCGGAAGCTCGGCGCTCCGACACCGAGCCGGCGTGAGGTGTTTCGTAACCGTCACTGTGCACATGTTAAGTCGTCTTACATCAGGAAACACTTTGCTCTGTGCACCAACTTTGTCTCAAGCGTTTTGCAACAAAGCAGCATCATATTCTTCCACATCTGTAAATAAAAACATGTGACTGGTCTCATTCTGCAAACAAAATGCAAACAGACGCAGCAACCAATGAAGAAAAACTGTATTTATGACTCATTTGTCGCCGTGGAACTGAGCGGCCTCTCATCCCGGCTGCCGTGGACTGAGCGGAGCACGTGTCTCTCTGTGTTTTGGGCACCGGTATCTGGGCGATGCCCCCCTCCCAGCCGCCCCTGCCAGGCGGTGACACACGGCCGGCGATGCATCATTTTCGAGTGCTCGGCTGAAGCCTCGCCCGCCCGCCCTCCCTCTCTCGCCGCGGCCCCTCAGCTCTGCTTCCACAGCCCGTAAAGAGGACATCCATCAGGACAGGTGTAATTTGCCATGCAGTCACGCTTCCCTGCTAATGCAATTTGTAAACCAGTTGTTAAATGTGCATGAGTGTGTGTGTGTGCGTGCGTGCGTGTGCGTGTGTGACCCTCATGTTTTCACAGATTTTCCTTTATTTTCTTTGAACTTTGAATAAACTTTTAACTTTTTTGATTTTTTTTTTTTTCGTTTTCGGTTTCTGCAAAGACGCCGATGCCCGTAATTGGCTCGTTGGCTAATTAACTTTTGTTTTATCAAAATAATTAAGGATTTGTTCAAAGAAAGGCAAACTTTTCCTTTTAATCCTGTCGAACACGGTCGGGATGAAAAGAGCCCCGAGCCTTTAACTCGCGGAGATGCGCCGATAATTTGCAGGCTTTAACTCGCCGGCTGAGAGCGACGCGGCGGCCTGTGATCGCCTGCGCCGTGCACGCCACACTCCAAACTATTTGTTGCTCGGTGACATTGAGGCGACCCAGAAAATTCTATGTCATTAAATGCTTGGAAGGTTTTTTCTTTTCTGACCGCACTTTGTTCTCAACGACGCGCCGCTCGTTTCTCCGGCTGCAGCTCTGAGTGTCATCTTTTCGTCCGTCCGCGCCGTAATGAAATTCTACAATTACTGGGCTCTTCAGGCCCCGTTTGCTGTCGTCGCCTCCCCGCCGCCTCCTCCCCCACGTCTTGCATCACGGTCGCAGCTTTGCACCGAACGCCACCGAATGGGTTTCCTAGATACCCTCGCACAATGCAGTTTAATTCTGGTTACACAACACTAGATGTCACTCCAATGTTCTGAGATTAGTTTGATGTGACTGCATTTGCCCACAGCCTAGGTGGACATCCCCGTTCGCCTTTTAGTGCATTTCCACACGTCGGCTTGCACGCTTTCACATCGCATTACATCACACGTCCCCGCAGTTAGCCGTGGATCAAACGCTCGTGTCATCCAAGTCGGCGATGCTGTCTCAGATAAGCAGATTTAAAGTGTGTGTTATCTGAGCAGAAAACTGGAGAGGGGTTAGCGCTGTGGTGTGATCCTGGGTCTCAAGGGGAGGCTCCCGCTTGTCAGAATGTGCTGTTGCAGGATCTTCCTGATGAAGTCATTAAGAAGTCATTAAGAAACCATTAAGAATCATTAAGTCGGCGAGGTGGCACTCCGATGAGCGCACAGCGAAGCGCCAGGCATCAGGAAAACTTGTTAATCACGCAGTTTATTTGTTTCCCCAGTGTGAGACTGTAAATACTATGACAGTGTGTTGAAGTGTGCATCCTAATGAAAATCTGTATTAGCTCCTTTGCCAGTGTGTGAACGCCCGTCTCCAGAGGCGCCACTCTCATCATCACACAATGGCTGCCTCCTCGCCAGCTTACTCTCTAAAGCAATAAACAAGACCACGCGTTTCTGATTCTGTTCACTCATTTTCCCCTTAATCGGCCAGGTGGCTGATTTATAAAATGGCAGGGGTGTCGGGGAGCGTCGCGCCCCGCCTTTGTCCTCTCACCACCGCTGCGAGTTGTGATCCCGGGGCTGCGGGATCACGTATGTGCACGGGAATGCGCGGCGCCAAGCGTGCGCACTTGTCATGCATATAGGCGTGCCCTTAGTGTTTTTCTAGCTGATTGTCTGCGACCACTAGAAGCCCCGTGCTGTGACGGGTCAGGAGGAGGAGGGCGCTACTTGGAAAACCGCTGAAGAGCTCTTATCTTACTCATTAGGCCTGAGCGAGATGTTGCCTTCCCCCATAATTATCTCTATACAGTAAATCTCTCATTAGGAGGTCCCTCTAAACCAAAGCCTCAGAGACACGGAGCTATCTCCAGGATGAGGAGGGAGGGACGAAGGCTCAGGTGGCGCTCGACGCCGCTATCAGCCAGCGCTAGGCTCCACGGGGCGGGTAGACAAGGTCCTTTGTGACAGGAAGTGAGGGGTCACAACCTGCATGTCGCTGTCAAAGTAGCATTTAAAAAAAAAAGATGTAAACTCTGAAGAAAACCTCGTCGACAAGGAGACCAGTCTTAGGAAAAGCATGCGCCAAACAGCTCGGAAAACCTGCAGGGAAGCGCTCCGAGGCCGCGAGGTGTGATGCGTGCGGCTGTGCAGCGCCGCGGCTGACAAACCAACCTGAAGCAGCCTCAGCTCCTCACCTCCGACCCCTTGGGTTTGGACACACTTACTTACTCGAGCAGCTGAAGTAAGCAAGTGGGCACGATAGCCACCGCACCGCGTGATGAAACACTTGAAAACAATGTAGGCGTGTAGCTGTTTACAGGCTGCTTATGTCCTGCCAAACAACAACAACAACAACAAAGCACACAATGTCCTCTTCTTTGTCGTCTTTCGATGCAACTTGTGTTTGCATTCGCAGCAAACTGTGGCGCTTTGACACCGGCGGCTGCTCCTCCTCTGCTGTTTTCATCCCTCCAGTCAGCGTTTGCTGCTCCTCCTCGTTTGACTTCGGCCTTTTCTCGACTTTAACCGAGCCGTGTCCGTGCCTGTGATCAGAAACCAGCCGCGGGAATCGGCCTCAGCGGCGCCGTGCTCGTCCTGCTGATCGTATCAGGACACGCTCGTGGATTTAACCTTCAAAACAAGGAGATCGACTCAACTCCTGGCGCACTCACCGCGTTGTCGGCAGCATCGCGCGGCGTTTCCTGATTTCGTCGCTCGTTCTGGAAAAGAAGGCAGGTGAAACTGTAAGTTAACATGACAGAGGTCAGGTGATCCAGGGCCTCGTTGTCCAAGCATCTGAAACAAACTAGGGCGCGGTGCGAGTCATGTGATCACAGGCCGGCCAATCCCTGCATGAGCCTTCGCTGCCGCTCAGATAGATGCTGTCAAAGTACCAGAAAGGCGCCATGACAGATGGCTTCCAGCTGCATCATTCAGCTTACGGGCCTTTTGTCCACACACTTGGCTCGACACCTCGCCCCAGCCCGAAAACACAGCCCCTCCCGCCGACCGTGTGACCCGGGTCAACCAGCTTCTCTCAGGGATTAATCCTCGCTGTGTGTAAACACATTAACTGGCAATTAATATGGTGATTCTGCTCCAGATGTGCTTGTAAAAAGTGGAGTCTGGACTTGGCAAGCAGCTTTTCTGATCCACGTGGGTTAGCAGCCGAGGCAATATTCCACCTGCTCCTGCCGCCGTTATTCCTCACACAGGCAAACAAATGCTCCAAATGAGAGCCGCGGCGTTTGGTTTAGCGTTGCTGATGAAGGGGGGGGGGGCCTGGTCCATGTACACCTGGTTAGTACGTGTGGAGACGTGCAGCCTGTTTCTGCTCTTATGTTAATTTCAGTCCTCCCACACTCGGAACATGATGATGTGAGGGTTTCATCAACAGCTGCAACTGTCTGTCGAGTGATACAACATTACTGCAGCATCAGTGCTTTTCTGTCAACGAGCTAAAGTCGACAAACTCTCGCTGTCGGGATTGCGTCGATAACGCGGAGCAAAATGATGTAAAACGTGGAAATAGTGAAAGTGGAGCCCGGAGCGGTGGCTCAATCCAGCCTGGTGGCACCTCACCTCGCCCGGCTCAGCCAGACACACGAGCGGCGCAGCATCCCTCAAACAAATTGAGCCGAATTGTGCTAAATTACTTTTTTTTTTTTTTTCGGTATCGATCCGGCTTATTTTCCAGGCCGTGTAATTTAATCCTCCTATTACTCGGCCTATATATCATCTTTGTTTATAAAGAAAGGCCGATCAATAAAAAATAATACCGAGTCTCTTTGAAAATGAATCAATGTGAAACATGATGCCGCGGTATTATCATTCAAAAGCAGTGTGGCAACCTGATCTGCCTCAGATGTGCTGTCGCAGCGTCAGTGGCAGAGGTCTTATGGGGCTGGCAGCGTGGAGGCGTTAAGGTAAAACAAACAGGGAAAGTAAGAAAGTAACGGCCCTGGAGCAGGTCGCCCAGGAACGGCGTCTTTGCCCCGCGCGCTGGACGACCGGGTGGCGCGCTCGCCTGTTGCTCTGCAGTCCTCCGGCTTCTCTCAGTCAGGTGTGTGCAGGTCACAGCTGAGATGCTGTGTAACGCCCGCCGAGATGATCAGCCGCATCAGCCAGCTGCAGAAAGAGTGATTGCATGCAAGCTCTGTTAACTCCCGCTCTCATCAGGGTTCTCCTCCAAAACACCCACTAATTCGGGATTCAGAGCGGCGGCGGCGGCGGCGGTGGCGGCGGCGGCGGCTAGTTTTCATGTCACACATCCTCTCGCTGGGTTTTTTTCTCCCGCTGCCACAAGAATTGCAGCACTCTCATCATCCACGGGGGCAGACGCCATGATAGAAATATAAATGCAGGCATATTTTAAAGCCGGTCCCCGGTAGAAAACACCCACATTTCAGCGTGTTTGCACAGAACAATGGCAGGATTCCCCAGCCGGTTGCATCAGTTCCTCGGTTTCTCTCTGCCTGCACCTCGGAGTGATTAAAAAGCAGGTGCACGGCGAGGCATTGATCATATTTTTTGACATGACGTGCGACTCCTGTGTATTGAAACTCATTAAATGTTCATCTTGCGCAAAACAATAAACCTCACATGCAGATGTTAACCTTGCTGGTCTGAGAGGAATTAGCAGAGACCCGGGAGAACAGACAGAAACCGCAGGAACAGTCCAGAATTCGGACTGAAATGGTGCAAAGTTATTGTTGTTGCAACTCTGATTTGGAAGTAATAGTCAATAAATGCTCAGATGGCCGATCGATCCCCGCCTCCCACTGTCCACACGCTGTCCTTGAGCGAGCCGCTGGGCCTTGAGCTGCTCTCCGAGGATGCACAGGCAGGTCTAACTGCGGTTCCCAACTAAAAAGTGAGGTCAGAGGCGGCGCGTGGTGTCAAGGCGGCAAATCAAATATGGAAATGGAAAGAGACGATCCGCTGCGCTGCAAGAATCACAAATATCCGGTTAAATAAGTTTGTTTAGCGGATAAATAAACGACATTTAAAGCCAAAATACGACCATGTTTAACAAAGATAAACCAACCTGACTGATTTCTTGAAGATCAAACCCGTGTCGCTCCAAAGTTGCTATGCAAACGTCCGTGGACGATCACAATCAACGATAGACGAGCACCGATATCTCCGATTTTTCATGTTGCAGCTGAGAAATCAAGGGGAAAACACCTGCATGCTCAAAATCATTGAGTAAATAACATAACCCCGCACAAACACACCCTCCCCTCCCAGATGATGTCGTTACTAATAGGAAACGAAGGGATTTGCTGGAAGTGACCCTAATTTCTCAACCACCAATATCGCCAGCGGCCGCCAAGGATTCGCAGTTAATTGGACGATATTACTGTAAATCCACGTTTCGAAAACGCCTAACGCGGCACTTTTTAAAGGCAGTGGGGGACGCTTTGGCTTAAATTAGACATCAACAGCAAGAAACTAAAACAGGATACCAGGCTGCGGGCTGTTTTTCGAGTAACAGCCACAAACCTCCCACTCCCCGCCACATGGGGTCTGTCCTCCAGCTCGGCCCGGATGGACCAGCGCTCCCCTGATGGTTGCATCCTTTCCCCTGAGGTCCGCCGTGTGCCGGCGGGTAAAGGGGAGAGATGCACTAGCAGACGCTGGCCACAGTTGCTGCGCCTGGCATGAGCGTGCTGTTGGCTCTGGCCGGGCCCGAGTCTTCCAAGAGCTCTGTCTTTTCCGGCCGGCCTGAGCGCCCGCATGGGGCCTGGCATGCTGCGCGTGAGCTTGGCATCCCGGACAAACAACAGGAGGTGGAGGCATCCTCGCTCTTTCTCTCTCTCCTGATGATCAGCTCCAAGGACGATTTCCCTTCTCTCAAATCTGGCTGCGGTTACGGACACAGCAGCAGCAGCGGCGGCGGCGGCGGCGGCGTTTTGCAGACCTTCAAAAGGAACAGAACAGAACAAAAAGGATCTGAGGGGAAAGGTTTGATTCGCTCGAGTCGTGCAGTATAGAATCACATCCAGGCAAATTAAACTGCATTCATGTTTGGACACAGATACACTGACATGCGGAAAGTGCACGCTGAATCTGTGCTCGGGCCTTGGCCTCTTCTCCGTATGTGCTAATGGCGGAATACAAACTAATTACATGTTCGTTCCTGCTGGGATGACTCTGCCCGGCCTGAATCTGTACTGTCTGACTGCATTATTTAGCCCGACACCGCGTCCACGCCAGCGTCTGCGCGGGGAGGCACAGAGGAGGTTAGCATCAGCAGGTTGTTAGCATGAGCTCGTGTTTTCCACATCTTTTAAAGAAAGACGCTCCTGATGTGGTCTTTGGGTTTCCCCGACCTGGAGAAACCTGGGATCCACTGTATTTCCAGGTTCTGTCACAGCTGATCTGTCTGGTTTATCTCTTTTTGGTTCTTCTGGGCTTTTGCTAAGTCAAAGTCCACTGTTTCCTGGTTCTAGGTCCCAGTTTCAAACAGATCAGATCATGAGATCAAACAAAGGAACTGGATTTCTGACAATTATTATATAAAATTATTGTTAAAGCCACGTGCTAATTGCAAACTTCTTAGCAAATAATCTCCTGATCGACCTGATAAAGCCTCCATGGGTCAGAAGCTGCTTAACAACATCTAACAACATCTGTAACGTGAACAGTAACGAGGTGGGTCGTGCATCAGATGAGGACTGATGAGCCACTGATGCTAATACATGAATTTCCAAACATTATAACCAGCTTCTAAACAAACAGTGAAGACAAATCACAAAATAAAACCAATGTTTCAAATGTTTATTGATTTAAATCACATGATTATTGAATATCACAGTCGGACCTTCTGAGATGTTGAGACGTGCCGGCGTAATGCGGCGCTTCAACAGGATGCGTTGGCGTATCAGGCTTTGATGCATAAACGTAAATTTAAAAACACATGAAAATCATCATTTAAGCCCAGCACGGGGACGCTGGCAGCCTGGGTGCTTCACAAACCGGCGCAGGGTTCGCTGTAGGGACGGGCTGCGACTCTTTGTCTGTCTTCCTTTGTTTACGCCCGGTTCGTTGTATCTACAGCAAAACACGTCTCCACAGAGACGCCGACCAAACGCCTCTGGATGAAAGTCAAACAAACCTTTTGACAGACTTCCTGCGTGAAGGCTGCGAACTGAAATCCAGGCGAGCGCGGACGCTGCGGCGGCCGGTCGTGTTGGTGCGTCAGCTCCAAACGCTGCAGCTGCCTCGCCGCGTTTCGCTGCAGAAGAAGGTCAGGAGGGGCCGGTGATTAGAAAGCGTCGCCGCTTATTATTCACGGAGCTGGGAGAAACACGGCGCCTCTTTTATCGGAATTACATCTCTATCACTGTTTCCTCCGTGTCAGCGTTCCCGTATTGATCCCGCACCGTGGCTGATGAGCTGGAAGCTCTCCTCACTTCACCCACCGCGCTTACTGCCTGAGCGACCGGCGGCGGATTTGAATCCTAACAACGTCCTTCAGGCGTCGCGTGAGCCCGAAGCGAGCGTCTCATTTCCATATCGGGCTCTGCGGATGGCTAGCTTCCTGACCGCCCCGCCTGATGAAAATAAAGGAAACTGTATTTTAAAGCGGCGCCCTTCCTGCAACCCCCATAATTCATGCTGTTTATGATGTAAATATTTCAGAGAGGTGAGATGACCCCACGGCGTGGCAAAGGCCATTAATAATCATAAAAAATACGAACCGCCCTCTCGGTGATTAATTGCGTGCGTTTTGCATAATGCTTTGTTTGCGGTGAGCTTTAAGCAATTTACCATCGGCCGACCAAACTGTCAAAGTAACCAAGGCTACTTCAAAGTGATCTTCGGCCGCGTGTCGCCAGCTGCTCCACAGGTATCTCCAGAAAAAGAGCCGTGCATCCATGAAACAAGCGTCACTCAGCAGCTGCGAGCACTAGCACGCGCCGCGCCGCGGGTCTGTGATGAGCCGCGTCAAAGATGAAGAGTTTTGATGTTTCTGATTTCGGATTAAAAACGCCTGAATGACACCGAAAGATGGCGTCTAGTGAAGGTTAAACCTGCTTATTGTGACTGTGGGGGAAAAGAAATGTGAGTGGATATGATGTAAGGCACTAAAAGCAACACAGGACAAAATAAAACAACCTCTGACAATTAAGAAAATAAACACAGTTAAAATGATTAAAGCAGCACAGGCTGATGTCAGCACGCTCAACACGTCTCGCTGCAGCAGGTTTCACCTTTATATTTATTCATTTTAACATTTTCTTTCATATTTGAGCAGTTCCTGTGCAATAAGCCGAGCGATGCTAAGTTGTTTTAACACTGAAACAAGTTAAACTTTGGTTTTTACACAGATTCATCGATGAGTAGCTCAGTCTGTTCATGCCTGTTTGTTTTTCAGCTGTGTGTTCACCTGTTCTGTTCGTTTTATCTCAGATACTTTAATTTACGTTTTGTCTAAAACTACATTTACACATAATTTGCAGCAGCAGGCTCACATCTGACAGAAGTGCACGTTTTAATCAATGTAACGGTGAAACGTTGCCAGTAAATATAATAGGATCAATATAAAGCTTCAGAACGTCTGCTGTAAACATAGCACAAACACAAAACAAACTTCAAATGCAGATTTTCAATGCAACGTGTGTGTGGACGTCTCCTATGCTAAGCTAACAGTGTCTCTGAGCTGCTGAGTGGGTGTGTTGAATGAATTACTCAATAAACTCATCACTGACGGGAACCTTTCAGAAATGTGAATGAAGCAGATCGTTTAAGTCGACTTGAAGCTGACGCATCCGGTTTAATTAACGACAGGCACGGCGCCGCGTTTTTACGGCGCCCTCGCCTCATATCGCGCGCCTCTGTGAAGCGGCACCTGTTGCACGCCGTGCACGTGCGCTCGCGCCGGATTATGCCGTGCTGTATCTTTTACAGCGGCCTCTGCTGTCATAAAACCCGACTCGGCGGCGCACAGTTACATTTGGCGGTAAATCTGCCGGATTGTTTTATGGCACCAAGACAGATTGCTTCACAGCCCGAAACAGGAAGCAGGTATTGTTCTCCGGGTGTATTCAGAGGGTGAGCATCAAACACGAGAAAGCCCAGGCAGTTTGTTTGTTTGTGTCCTTGTGGCAAACGATCCCTCCAAGTTATCCTGCAGAAAAACCGAGGAGACGCATCCTCGCAGGTTTTTTGTTTTTTTTTAAATGGGCTGTGTGCTTGATATCGCATGTGTGACCAATTAAAACACGCAGCTGTTCTTTCTCCCATCTGTTTGAAGCAGCTCTGTATTATAGACTGTTGCGGTGTTTGGATGCGATGTGTCATTCTCACAATGAATCACCGGGCTCCTCATTTGTTCTCATCAGCCGAGCCGCTGTCTGATTTACCCTCATCCGTCTCCCGCTCCTCGTCTTCTCTCGCCGTAGTGTCTTAACTTGGACGACTCTGCGACAGGAACAAGAGGCTGTTTCCTGCTCAATATGTGATCTTAAAGCGAGAATGTGCAGCTTGTGAATGCAGGAATGAAAACAGGCTTGTTCTTATAAATGAAACTCTGAATTCGTTAGCAGGCACCGTTAAGGTCCTGTAAAACCAGCGGCTTGTGGCGGCTAATGTCTGCAAACCTTAGATGTTGCTTAATCAAGATTTCAGGGGTTAAAAACGCACCAATTTCCAATATGGCCGCCGATTTAGTGAATGTATGCACTGCAGTGGTGCAGCGATGTGACTCTGCAAAGGTCCTCAGAAGCTGCTTTCTGAAACACATCACGTTAGTAAAGAAGAGATTTCAGTCAGTGTCTGTGGTGACACCAGTACATCACCAGTAGCAGGTGAAACTGTCTAATTTCAGCATGTCGGGCTCTAATCGATGCCATCTTTGGATTGTAGCAACCAAACTGAGAGGTCCAGAGGAATCAGGAGCGAAAACAAGCACCCCCTGCGTCACGGCGGACCGCACGTGACGGCGGCGCTTCGATTGGCTGAGCCCGGGGTCGGCCTGAGTCGCCGGCGTGTTGGATCAAGCGAGAGACAGACGAAACTGACCAAACAAAGGGCTCCCCCAGCCGAACGCCGCGGCCGCTGGCAGTCAATAGTCCTATTTGATGTAGATTCCTGAGAGGCTGAACTAACCCACAGCCCGAGTGAAGGTTGGCCCTGGATACACAACCCCCCCCCCGGACGAAGACAATACGTCCTGTGGCCTCGTGAAACAGGTGCTGGCAATTTAGCCTCGACCGGCAAGACACGGCGTTTGATTGGAGCGGAGCGGCATCAGATTGTTCCCTTCCCATTGAGCCACAACCAGCTGACATTTTCACAGTATTTAATAAAAGCCACTCTTGATTAGCGAGGCCTCACCACAATCTTTTTATTTATTCTCGGCGGCAGAAAAGCATTAATTCACAGTAATTAATGAACAAGTGGTGGAGGGCCTGGGAACAGCTGCCTCCTCTGGGAGGCTGGAGGAAGGGACTCTTCCCTTTGCCCTGATTAGATGCACTCCATTTCCAAGCTCCCCATGACACTTTTACTGTCTAATGATAGCGGCTGCTGCACTGCTGTACCTGAGTTTTATATTGTAGAGCATACTGGAGAGAGCCAGAGCTGTTTTGGCTCCCTGATTACTCCCGCTGTGCAATATTCTTGTTTTTTTTTTAGTGCCGTTTGCACGGCTGTGGTGTCCACGCTCGCTAGTTTCTCATCGCAAGGTCAGTGAATCATGCCCAGTTCACAAAACAGGTGCCTGAACAGCTCTTTGCACGCTCCGTCCTGCAGCAGCGGAGCTGAAAGCGAGATTCAGAGCAGCCGATTAGCATCGAAACCGGGATGAAAGTGTTAAAAACCCACTTGCAAAATATGATTCTGTGCAGCAGCGGCAGCAGACGTGTTATGAGTCCATTTGGAGTCGTTGAATTTGCCATCCATCTTATAACGCGCTCGTTCCTGCACTGAGATTTTTTTTTATTATTTAGTTCAGAGTCATTTTGTTGTCTCCCAGCCGTTCCCGTCTCATATCCTCTGTCTTTGGCTGTCACTCGATTTTAGTCAGACGGATAAGCTGATCTCTTTTATCCACACTTGATCTTTTTCTCTTTTATCACCACGTCTTGATTTTTTTTTTTCCCTCTGACATCCCTCTTCCTTCCAGTTGGCTGGCCATAGAGCTCTGCTTTATGAAAACAGTTTAGACTTGAAAGGCAGGAGCGAGGTGGCGTTGGTGGGGGCGGCGGCGAGAGGGGAGGTTAGTCAGGAGGAGGAGGAGGAGGAGGAGGAGGGGGCGTCAGCCGGCCCACAGGTCAGACTTTCAGTCGTGTTTTGTCTGTCGCTGTGAAAGAAGCCAGGCATCGGCGTTTGGCATCCCGTCAGCTGCTAATTGTCTGGCTGCTGCTTATAGATGCTGGCTAAAGACCTGGGCTTAAATTTAGACTTGCTTACGCGCCAAAAAGTAAGTTTCCCCCCTCCCTCCCGCCAGGAAGCGGTGGCGTGAAGCCAGAAGAAACTGTTACTGACTCTGTCGCTTCACGCCTGAAGTCGCTGTTGCCGCGGACGACAGCTAAACTGTGGAGGCCCAGACGTGTCCATCTGAGGCTCACGTCTCTGCACCATATGATTTTCATGAATCATAATTAAACCAGGATGTATTTTTATATTAATGAACAGAAATGATTTCATTCCATTTGCTTCCTCATCAAATATCAGCTTCATTTCATTTGGGTGGGTTTAAAGTCCTGATAAACGCTCTGTGCCATAGCGCTCCGTTGTTTACGATGCACCGTTACACATATTGTCCTTTATTATCCTTGCACAGCTGCACTGTAAAACTTAGTGTTTAGTCATTCAGGCGTTTTCTGAACATCGTTGTCGTTTCGTCACTGCAAGAAGCGGGAATGATCGTTCTTCTCAGAGCGCCATTTTGAGTTTTACTGCTCCCACCAAGTGTGCGCTGATGCATTAGCTGATGCAGCTCCCGCTCCTGCCATGTTTAAAACATTAGCCGCGGCATAACAATGGAACAAAAAGTTTAAAAAACAGCGTTTTCCATCTTATTGTTGGTATTTCACGCCGTGCAGAAGTAAAGCTGCTGTGCCAAGCGCCGTCCGGTTTACATAACGTCAGGGTTTCTGTCGGTGGTGCAGTGCAAAGATAAAGAAAGCCCCTGAAGTTGTGTCGTTCTCAGGGGAAACCCCCCGATGGGAAGCGCCTCTCAGGGAGTTCTGGTTCAAAAACACCTTTTGTCCCACGCTCTGCTGCCCTGAGCTCTCACCAGAGCACCAAATGTGTTTTCTGCCAACGGGCCTCAGGCTAAGAGCTCCAGACGGAACAAAGGGACGTCAAAGCATTGAGAGATGGACTAACGCTTTGCTTCTTTATGGGATTCGTTGACAACAACAACACTATACAGTGTCTTCACGATGTCTGCAGCCGGATCGAACCACCTGTAATGAGTTGTCATCATCAGCCGACCTGAACAAAGAAGCTCTGCAGGTTTCAGGCTTTTGGCTTCTGCACAGAACGTCGTTTAAATCTATGTTTCCAATTCGTCGTTGTCAGTCAGCGTTCGATTAACTGCAGCCCCGCTCACAACCCTGCACCAAGCGCATTTAACCATCTGTCCTGCTCTTTTCTGACCATTCGCTTACCACAAACTCATCAGGCACCATCAAACGAAGGCGACGCAACAATCGTTCGAACTTCTTCGTCCTCCTCCTTCCTCAGTCCGTCCCTGTGTGAGCCGTCGCCGGAAATCAAACCGGGCGGGTAAATCAAACCTTTCATTCCCCGGAAACTGCGGACGTAAAGTTATTTTTCAAAACCCGGCCTGAAACATGGGGGACCTCTGTGTCGCGCTATCCAAACTTTACTGACGTACCGTCCCCGCTGATCATCTCACCTCCCGTTATGAGGACGAAGGAGGAGCGGCTGCAGCAATTTGCACCTGAGACGGTTAATGATAATCACTCAGTCCTGTTTGGGCGACGTTACAGATGATTAGTATTTGTAGGTACACGTGTAGCCGTGCTGCGCGCTGAGTTTTAGATATTACATTTCATAGTATGCCGCCGATTAGATTGTATGCATGATCAAGTTCTGATGGTGCCACGTTGGAAATGGACAGCATATTTTATTCAACCTTCTGTTCTAATTTGTTTGAATGTATGAATAATGAGGAGAGCAGAGCGGCTGTCTATTG
Organism: Datnioides undecimradiatus; assembly: GCA_008933995.1. Taxonomy (NCBI): domain Eukaryota; kingdom Metazoa; phylum Chordata; class Actinopteri; order Lobotiformes; family Datnioididae; genus Datnioides; species Datnioides undecimradiatus. Next base: position 1,093,203 of record WARS01003734.1, on the reverse strand, counting down.
AACCTTGTATTTATGGGCCCAATGCATTAGAAAGTGCAATTCCTGAATGATAGAGAAACCCATTAAAGTAGTAATAAAATTGCAAATGTCTCCCCTCTCTGTTTTCCTGCCTTTCAATATGGGCAGCGGAACACGTCGCCCTCGCCGACTGTGTGCGGGCCTCTGGCGAACACATACATAGCAATATGATACAGAACACATTTCCCAATCCAATTCCTCCCCACTGCGTCGGTGAAACACTTGGTGAGATCCATCTTTTTCAATTACTCCGAGAGAGGACACGCACTCCTCTAAGCCTGGAGGGAGAGGGAGGTTTTAAGGACAGGTCTCATCCCCAGATCTCAGGCTACATTAAAATGTATTGGTGCCATTGGATATTGAAGGAGCATCTGCCGGATTAATCGGCGAGAGGCCTGCTGAGGAATCGGCGTCCGGAGACACACACTTACTTACAGGAAAGACTGCTATGATAACAGATTTAAAGAAACACCGGCAGCGCGGCACGACGCGTCAAACGTTACGGTTTCTCTGAGATGACGCGCAGATTGGTTTGCCGAAGGATAACTCCAGTTTATTTGAATTTGGGTCTTATTTCTGTACATATCAGTCGCGTGTACTCACCAAAGTAAGAGAGCAGACGAATTCCTCCAAACTAAATTTTTTTTTTTCCACTGCCTTTTCAAAACGAACCATGTGATTGTCTCCGATTTGCAGCTGCTATGGTGAGGATTTGGCTTGGTGTTTGCACGAGGGCTGTGGCGAAACAAAACCCATGTTTTATATTGGTGCAAAATGGGAACTGAGCAGTCTGAGGAGTCACAGTCACACCGTCTGTTAACCCGCCCGACTCGGGGTTTTGCTGTCAGCGTTTGTGCCTCACGGGCATGAGTCGTAATTCGCACAGCCACTCGTTTTAGACGTTTAAACAAAGACGAGCAGGTCAAACTTTACCCTAATCGTTGCAGGTCGTCCCTCATTGCACAGGGAAACTGCATTTGCACATTCCTACGTGAACACTGTACAATCCACCCATCCATTTATCTGTTTTCCAACGCTTATCTGGGTCCATGTCATGGTAGCAGCATGCTAAGCGGGGAGCAGGCATGACACACTTCCTGGTCACGTCATGCAGCTCCTCCTGTGTCACTCCGAGGATGGATGGGATGTGTAATATGTGCAGAGTTTTATGGGTCTTCCCTGGGGTCTCCTCACGCTCGGTTCTTCTCTGGATACCTCCACGGGGAAGCGTCCAAGAAGCATCCTGATTAGATGTCCGAGCGGCTCTTCTGAGTGCGAAGAGCATCCGTTCTGCTCCAAGCTCTGAGCTCCACCCCGACTGCAGCCTGATCCTGCACGTCATCGGCCAAACCCAAAGTATTATGAACGATTGAGTTGCCAAAACTTGGAGAATAACAGCCCAGTGACACAGCAATCGTCTTTAAACTGAGAGTTGCGCGGCGAATGAAAGAGGGGACTGTGAAAACGCCATCGCACTCACCTGAAGTGTAAGCTAGGATTCACAAGTCACCCACTAATGGCGCCGTCTGGCTGCAGCACGAAGGAACGGGAGCTGTGCAGTGAAAGGTTACAGGAGCCGAGTTCGCCCCCAGCCAGGCCCCCCTCGCGGTGCACTATAATCAGTCCAGTATGTGATCATGGTGTTTGGTGTGTGATCACTCAAAAACCCTATTGTGAATGGGGATTGAAAACACCAGGACGCTTCTGAGTAATGGACAGAGAGGGGTCCCTGTTCCCTAACCCACCTTCTCCATCACGCACCGCCGCTGCCCTGCAGGCAGGCGCAGGGGAGGGTGGGTGAGCCACACCAGCGGGTGGGGAGGCAGTGGCAGGGCTGCGAGCGTTTGATGCTCGCCCCACCTTACCCGTGATTCACAGCTGGTCATTTGTTTTGCTTTATGTGGCGCGGCGTGAGCACCGCGGTGGCCTTTCTGATCACCTTAAACATGCACGGGGGTGTGTGAGACCACGCCGGCTACAAACCAGTCACATCCTCAGCTCCTAATCAGGGAGCCAGGCAGCATCCCTCCTCCTCCTCCTCCTCCTCCTAGTCCTCACTCCCCTGACCGACCAGAGGAAGGGAATTACATTTCCCCTGGGTGGCCTAGCGCTGAGAAACAAGCCCCCACTGGCCTCGTGTTGGGGGAAGATGAAGATAGCCTGTGGGGTAGATTGAAAAAGTGACAAAATCTTCCCCAAATCGGAGAGGTGACCTAGCCCAGATTGTTTGGCAGATTAAAAGTCTAAGTTTGTGATACTTTTCATTTGTCAGGCTACGGTGATTGATTCGTGCTCTAAACCCTTTTTAAGTGCAGTGGCATGGCGGCAGTCACAAGGGGACGTGTCTCTCCCAGTGACATTACGAACACAGAGGGTAGAGATACAGAGAGGTTCTTACTTCTGTCTGCATTCGGTCCATCCTGACATCTGGAGTTGGATTAGCCAATTAATTGAGAGATGATTGACGGAGAAGCGCCTCAAATATGAAGATCTGCTGCTTTTCTTTGTTTTGTATCATTGTGAATTCAACATTTTTCAGATTTTGGATTCCGGTTTGACGAAAACAGGGATTTGAAGACCTCGTGATGTGCCTTTTGACCTGTTTATACACTCTGCAGATGCATGGACTCCGTTATTTAGTTGCACATTTGCTCCAAAGTTGTTTTTCCACGAGCTTCGTCCGCGCTGGCTGTATGAGTCGTGATCAGCGTCGGCTTTCGAAACGACTGCATTAGTAAAGTTCTGAGCTTGACATTGTGTTTGCGCTGTAACATTGACACAGCTCCTCTCTATCAACAGCATTATCTAAATCATGTTATTCCACTAAATCTTTTCTGAAGGCTCCATAAAGAGCCTGTGTCGTTTAAATAGGCGCTGGATGCCTCTTGCCCGATTCTCTGACCCCGTGAAGGTCACTGTCGGTCTTTGTAGTAAAACTTTATGGGATGAAAGAATCCCCAACTGAGTGAAGACCTTGGTCTGTAATTGCTTGATACCCTTCTGCTTAATACGAGAGAAAGAAAGAGAGCGACACTGAGGCTCAGACGGCCAGAGAGCCTCATCTGTGATATTCGCAGATGAGATTGAGTGACATGGGGTTGAATATTCCGGATGATGCTGTTGGACGCGGCGATCGGGCTCATCCGCCATTGTTTTTCTTCCCTGTATCACCGCCGATGGGATAAGAGCGCGAGGGGCTTTTGTTGTTTCCGTGCTCATCGCCGCTCTGTTCTTTATGATCCCGATGTCCCCGGCCTATTCTGCACAGAACCGGCGATTGTCTGCGCAAACAAAACCTCCCTCCCAAGCGATCGCTTTCATTGAACCGTAGACACTGTATGAAAATATGTACTCCACTATTCAGGCATGGGAAAGGGCAGCCGTCAACAATACCTTTTGCCTTTTTCAATTCGCGGCGCACATCAAAAGACGACGCTGGGTAAAATGCGGCGGAGTTGCCAAGGACTTCACAGCGATTCCACTTTTTTTCCGTCTTTTGTTGTGGCTTTTTGTGTCCTCTTCATAAAGAATAACAATGGCTTATTGTCTCTGCCTCTCGCTGGGAGCCAGGCAGGGACTATCAGAGGAAGAGTAATAGGACGCACAGGTTGGGGCATATGCTGGCGCAGACATGGCCCCTAAACTTCCTCTCCATCATTCTCTCCATTTACCCACCGCTGAGGCACATCTGGGTCCAGGTGGCATCCGAACATGTTGTCAGCATGTTGTGGTAACTGCCTTAATGGCTTGAGTCATTCTAACTGACAAGATGGGAAAACAGACATGGCAGAGTCTCACTCAGCCTCTTTATCTTGTGTTTACCCACCACTGTTTCCCCGATAACAAAGAGCCTCGTACCTCCGTGGCCTGCAGAAGCCCCCCGGCCTCGCCGCTCAGGTCGGAGTACCCTGGGTTTTCATGAAGCAGAACAAACAGAGTGAATTTCCAGTCTGCTGTGGCTGAAACTGGCTGAAAAGCACGACTCAATGAGACATTTAATCATTGTCTTTTCATTAACATTAGCCTAACCCAGCTAAAAAGTCCACTGTATTAACTCTGCAGGGTCTAACGCCACAGTTTCTAAGTGCTGTTATGCACGTAGCGGTTAAATTGTTTTAAAGTAGGAAAGCATTTTGGACAGCTGATGGGAAACGTCACGCGCTCGGGATGCATGGATTCATTTTGTTTGGTCGAACGCAACATCCAGTGAGCAATGCAGCAGCAGATGACCAATCAGCCAGCTGTGCAGCCTTTAACTCCTCATTTTTACAGCGAAACATTCCTAAAATGCTAAAACTTTGAGTTCCTGAAGAGCATGAAGCCTCCAAACATCTAACAACAGGCTAAGCGAGAGGCGCTCGTGACGACATATGGCTTTTTTTAATTGATTGGACAAGATTAACAGCACAAACCGTTCCCAGGTTTTTCTCTTTAATGGGCACTTCAGTGCAGAACGACGGCTTCCTTGCCTCCAAGTTGTTTTAATGAATTAGTGTTTTCACATAAATTAGTCCATTTATATGAAACAGAGCAGGATGAAGGCCGTTTTCAAGTGGTCGCTGATGTCATGCATTCCCACGTGCAATAAATACATTATTATCAACATTCTTATTAAAATAGGTTAAATACCAAGTGTTTATAAGCCTGGAGAAGTGAGTTCAAGGCGCGAAACCTTGGTAAAGGTACATCTGTTGCCTCTAAAGTTCAGATGTTTGATTAATCAATTAAAATGTTTAAAAAAGCATCATAGTAACCTGCAAATGACACTGATTTCACACGGGAAGCAGTGAAAAACCAAAGTCGTGACGTGTTCATTCATGCAAAGCCTCGTTTCATTAGACGATGACACAGCAGAAACAGGAAGAGTACCCACAATGCTTTTCACAGGAAGTGGGACGATCACTGTTGCAGCTTCTCTCCTTGAACCTTAAGTGGAAACCCCGTCGTGTTAAACATGCGGCACGTGCACGTTAGCAGCTGTATTTGTTTAAAAGAGCGTGTTGGCCCCTGCACGTTACAGGACATGAGCACAACCGTGCGCCCTTCATTCAACATGTTCACCATACGTAGCTTTATTAGCCCGTGCACATGCATCAGCTCCCGGAGCACCACGCGTTAAACCCTAAACATTTCTAAAATAGAGGATAAAAGTTAGCTGCGGATGAATCCTAATGAGCTCAACTCCCAAGATGAGCTCGAGGAATTTTAATTGACAGCACCGTCAGCTTGTTGCCCGCACACACACACACACACACACACACACATCAAATAAATTGGCCCTTGCCTCCGCTGAGATTCGAGCATTGCATAAGAGCTTCCAGGTACGTCCTATAAAAAACAGTGCGCAGTGTATTTTTTCTCTAATAAAAACTCCGAGATTAGTCCTTGTTTGTGATGACACGCGGAGACGTGATGACCCGGAGGAGTTGAGGATATTATCTGGATAGAGGAGGGACTGTGAACCGCCATAAGTTATAGTGAGACGTGCACTTATGTTTAATTAACGCAGAGTTCAAGAAGTGCTTGCTTCATCCGTTACAGAGACGGGCAGACGGAAGCTCCTTTAATTGGGGATGAGGGAAAAAAGGAGGAGGGAAAAAAACAATTGAGCCGAGCAGACGGGTCACGCGTTAAGGTCAACATTTTTCATGGAAACCTCCAATCCTCTCTCCCGTACAGCGTGATTAACTTTGTCACAGCTTCATTTTCTATTTGCGTGCGGCGAGATAATGAGTTTAGAGTCGAAGCTGTAATTCATACAGTCTCCGTTTCCGCCTCAGTCGAAGGAAAAGGTGTTTGTTACTTGCTGGAAATCGGGACAGGACGTGGACGCTGCTGTGACCTGAGGACGGACCAGGTGACGTCGGTAATCAGGGAGCTGTAGTGTGAATTTCCCTTTACTCCCTCGGAGCAGCTCTTAGAAGGACGCCGCCACAGAGGTGGATGCAGTTTGCATAAACGCTGATTTGTGCCGACTGCGGTTATATTTAGCTCAAGATCAGAGTTAATTTGTCATTGAAAATAAAAGCAAACGATGTCTGAAGAGCATGAAACGAAAGTTAAACTGCATGCTTTAAAACACATGAAAAGACGATTTAAATTCAGTTTTAATGTCTTTTGCAACAACCTGCCCGACTCTTGCGCCATGCGATTTCTAAAACTGTGCCTCTGTTGCCCAGAACTCTCGCCCAGAGGCTGTTTGACCTGTTGCACTGTTGTGCTTCAGTAACATGATCTATTTGCAAGTAATATCAGCCACTGTCGGCGGTTTCTTGGAATGAAACATGTGCACCCTCAGTTTCACTGAATGTTAGCCAAGAGGCAGCGACACAGCAGCCGAGACAAACATGCGAACCGCCGGGGCAGCTTTAAACACCCGGAGGTCAGCTGACGTTAGCGCGACATCAGCAGAAACTGTGCGTGCGGGGGTAACAGTACCGTCACTTATGATTGGGTGCAAGTCATTGAGGATTCGTAAATACAGTTGCTCGTATCGTTTAAATGACTTAACGTGTCAGTTTTCTTATTAATGCACACACAGCTGTGATGTTTTTGTGCTGCTGAGGCTCAAATGTTATCTATCGTGACACCTGAGCTACACTTGTATTGTCCTGGTCGGACAGGAGGATTTAGTAGACGAAGAGCTGCACGATGACGGGTGGACCTTAACTTAGCTTTGCTGCAATGGCTAATATTTACATCCACACGATGTCATTCATCATAATCCTTCACATGCTCACACAGTCTGAGCTGTTCTGCGCCGCCGTGACGTCCATAACCTGCAGCGAACCCGTTTCACTCCCACTACAGTTTGCTATTTAATTGAAAGAGCTAATTACTTTCAACTGTAGCTGGAGTAACAGCAACAGGTTTCCACCAACGCTGGCAGTGATTAACGCCGTCCATCAACAATCTTAATCTTCCTCTGAAGCGTCGATCTGGGCCGTGAAAACACACAGGTAGCCGCGGTGACGGAGCAGGATTATACAATAATACAATAATCTGAGATTTGTCTGATTGTGTGAAGTTTAATGATCAACTGGAGGAAAAAGACCAATCGAATCGCGCAAAGTCCAGGAACGACAGTCCGTCTGTCTGTGTGTACGAGCGTCATTAGCCTGCTTTTGCACCACAGCCTTGCATCCGTTGTCACGGCGCAGTTTCAGACCGTACGAGGGCGTTTTGCATCAAACATCCCAGCAGAGATGATCGTCGACGCTTTCAGAAAACACGCATCGCTCTCAGTCGTAAATACGACCAAAATGTGCAGAGATGGTTAAACCGTCCGAGGGATCCTGCAGCTTCTGGAGGTCATGAATGTGAAATCACCGCCTCAGACGTCGCTTTTACACGGTTTTTGGTAAAAATGTACGTTAACCCAGGAACCGGAGATTAAGTGAAAACGTGAGGCCCCGGCGCAGCCCTTGTTTTAACTTGTCATCTCTGATTTACTCCTGCAGATGGAATATTAAGTATGTTCTTTTAAACACAAGAGGGAGAGGGGGAAAAAAGCGGCAGAGAAAGGGAATTAATCCGCTCGGCTTTATTTTGATAATGTTTTAGAGCTACGCCTGCCCAAATCCATCGGCAGAGCTGTTCTACTTTCTCTTCCACAGACAAGCCAATTCTTAATCCCAATTCATCTAATTGTACCTCAGAGTGCTAATAAATATTGTTATGAATTATTCAGACTCTGAGTGGGCTGATGACACAGAAACGGGCGCAGTGAGCAGAATTCAAAGCACTTCAAATTGGAAATGGGAAAGTGCACTAAATTCTCTCAGAATTTGAATTAATGAAAGTTACATGGAAAATGAATAGTGCGGGGACCTTCTCCACATGATTATTGTTCTAATGGGGATGTTAGTGCAACTGTCTAAGGCAAAATACTGCCGCTTCGTTGCATGCAAGCAGATATAAAAGGTAAGTGGCATTAAACCATAATGTTGTCAATGATAATAAACACCCCTGCATTAATATGCCTATTATACATGAAAGTTTGTGCACTCAACAACTAGCTGACACCGCCTGAACCCAGAATTTTACCCCGGCGCTGATGTCACGGGAAAATGGTCCAATAATCTATTCACGCCGCACCTGGCAGTCATTCCTGCGTCGTCTAAGTGCCGCCTTTAATGCATTCGTCTCTTAATTTGGCGCCCAGATACTGTATGTTTCCAAATGTCATCCGTGTTCTGCACAGCTGGGGGTTTTACAACTTGCTTCATGACTGCAGGTCCGCAGGGAGCAACCGGGGATTAGGCTCTGTGGCAGCATTGTGCCGAGCCTGTCTCGTCGCGGTACTGTTCCACTACTGAGCTCCACTAATGGCCACGGCTCAGACCAGGCCTCATTAAGGCAAACTGACACCAGGAAACGGGGGCTTGCGGTAGGCGTGATTAGATTAAAAGTTCAGACAAGCCTTTGGTCTGTGTAATTTGTGGGGCTCCGGTGATACACAAATAAACAAAACGCAAGAGCACTTTAGAAACAGCCCCCTTAATTAGCTCGTTGGGACTTGGGTAAGCAATATCAACACCGTGGCCTTGGGCTCTGGAAGGAGCTGCTAGAATGAGGGAGGAGCAGCGAAGGGGGGAGGGTTTGAGCTGAGGGGAAACGAGGGACGGAGGAATTATTCACTGTACAGTCATGTTTGTATGAGTGTTATTTTTCGGCGGTGGAAGCAGGCGGGAGGTCATCGGAAGCAGCAGCTCAGGTCCAAGCTGCTGATTTGGGGCTGGAATTAAAATGTTCCACAGCTGTTTGGCTGGTCTCTGTACCTTGACTAATGAGTTGTGGAACAGGCTGATATCTCGCCAGTCGGTGACATCCTCACTCCGACCAGTCAACTGTTTCAAAGTGTTTTCTGACTGAAAGACCACCTGCCCCGCTCAGCTGTTGCTACAAACAGCTGCCTCCCCAACATGTGGACTGCGGCGCGCCGCGTGCAAAACCCGACTTTTCGCCGGACCGCCAGCGCAATTAACCGGGCTTTTGATGCAGCGGCACCAGATATGGCCGTCCTCTCCGCACACTGACTTTGCTATTTTCTTTTCACGTGCCAGCTCGGAGGCAGGAAGAAAGACAATGTACCTGCTGCTGCAGAGCACTGACCAACACCGCCGTCGCTCCTGCAGATGGCGTCACCTGAAACGTCTCCGATAGCCTCATTAAAGCTACATTCCCGTATTATTCTAAAAAGTAAATGCAACTTTTAATAAGCGGCGTCTCTGCCTAACGAGTAACCATGGCGACCCTGTTTTTCTTCACCCTGATTGGTCAGTGGAGAGGGTTAATTGATAAGCAGTGACAGGAAGTGCTGCGTCGCAAGCGCGTCGACTTAAACTCCGAGCCGATCTCAGCACCAACCAAATAAGAAACAGCTCTGAGCGGAGCAGATGAGGACAAACAGAGTTTGCTGTCAGCAGTGTTCCTGATTGTTGATGAAGATTAGCGTGTGCTCAACCAAGATATGGTGGATGAAACACTAAAGAATCACAAACTACCTTGTCCTTCATGACAACGCTGATCCTAAAAAACATTTCCATACCTCTGAAGAGGCTTTGTCTCCGAGGCTCTGGAGGAAACCGGATTTGGTCCCGACTCTTTTGTCCTGCACAGAATCATATGGATGGTTTCAGGCTGTCGGGGTCATGGGGGGAGCGAGACGGTTGGTTAATGTCCTGCGTTCCAACGTGTCGTTAGCTTTAGGCTGCAGAAACATTTTAGTATAATTATAAAAGGACTGAACTTTGGTCAGATGCTGCAAAACAGTCACATATTGTTTCACTGTTTTCACGACTCTCCGTGTTTTATATTTAACCGAGACAAAGACAAACCTTCCCTATTCACAAACAAGTGGTGTAGCTGCTCAACCGTGACCATAAAAACAGCTGATTATGCTTCGGATGCAACTACTGCAATGGAGGAAACCAAATTACTCAACAAAAGCTTTAGTAATTTTGCAGAAAATGTGATTATAAAAGTGTTTTTATCAAGTTGAATCTTTCTTTTAACTAAGAAATCAACTCATTTTGTTATTCCTGCAGGAGCATATCCTTTAGATGCAACCAGAGCACATTAGCATTTTTAGCAAACTAGCTATTTTGCAAAAAAAATCCAGTTCAGGCCAAAGATTTGAGGCGAAACTGTTTAAAAAGTGCTTCACAGGAAAGTAAATTGAGTTAATGCAACGTCACCATTGGCTGATTTTAGATGTTTCAACAGCCAATCAGCTTGTAGCGATGTCAGTTGGTCAAACCATCACAACACTCATCAATCACAGAGATGCAGGGGGATGCTCCAAATTACGTCAGGGTTCACGAAGCCCGCAGATACAGCGGACGTACAAAGAGGCGTTGCTATGGCAACAATACACCATGTCATCTAGTCACGTTGGTGTTTGCTGGAAAGGTTTCAGAACGAAGCAGGCCGGCCCCGTCTCAGCTCGTCCTTAATCTTTGTTCTGAGCCGAGCTTCAGGAGACAAGTGTCTCGTTGCAAGCTACGTTCGCCAAACGGACGAGAGGATCAGATCCACAGGTCAGATAACACCACGCCGCAAAGGACAGCAAGTCAGCCCTGTGCAACTCGTCTTCTGGACGGAGATGAAGAAGGCGCAGCTGCCCTCTGCTTTACTCCATCGACGGTGGCCTGAACGCCACGCTGACAGTGCCTCGTCACTGAAATTAGCAAAACGAAAGCAGTCACATGGTTTTATTCCTTTAGCCTCTTAATGAAAGAGCCCACGAGGCTCGCCGCTGCAGCCCCCGCTGCCGAGCAAGGAAAACAAATTAAACAAACAAAGAGAGACAAAGTTGACTGTCAGGCTCGGCGTGCACAAGTCAGACACCCGTCCAATTAAGCGCGTCTGGTGCCAGCCCTGATTGGACCCCTGTCTGACGGTCTGAAGTGGTTTTTGAGCCGCGTTGGCGGTTTTAGGTGTTTTGATGCAGGTTTGTTGGTAATTGACGGCAGCGATCCACGTCAGGCGGCTAAACGAGCATCGAGTAAGTTGGTCATCACCATCCGAGCACTTCCTCTATTCTCTGCAGCATCTGTTCTCATTCAGCCCCTCTGATAAAGTATAGTAATATATATAAATATATATATATTTCCAGTCGGGAGCACCATCAGTAAACATTATTATAGAAGCTGCATGATAGCTAATCTGATTGATGGATCATGTATGAGTAATGGTGACACATAAGTGATGGATAGTGTTAATATCTCTGAAAACGTTTTTCCCCTGTAAAGAAGACAGCAGCAGGCGGCGGCACTCCTACACTTATTTTCCGTCTACGAGTTAACTTCCATTTATCATCGCATTTGTCAAAATACGTGCGCTGGATGTTTTTTTGCTTCTTTGCTCGCTCGCCGTGGTCGATAAAGTTCCCCCGTGTGGTGCTTTGCAGCCGATACGTAATCAGATTCAAGTGATTTTCCCAAACCTTTAACATTTAGGCTTTAAACTTGTCATTTCAGGCCAGCTGTCAGGGGGAGGAGAAGGGAGGGGGGAGGCGGTTGGAGCAGCTCTGCCAGGCTGTTTGTGTGTTGTCATGGCTGCACCACTGCAGTATACCCTAATGGGCCCGTGTCGGGCGATGGAGGAAGTTGGTGCATTCCTAATAGGAGGAGCTTTTTCTGTTTTCTCATTGGCTAAAATGGTCAGAACTTTTTTTGTTTTTAGGCTGGAAAACCCTAAAAAAATCACATAATGACTATCAACAAACCAGTTATGATGGATATGGACATGAAATGTTGCGATAACAACCCCATAGTGTCACTAATTATGGAAATCCTTCAACCCAAAATGACCCTGGTGTGTCGCCTTAAATGGATTCCATAAAAACATCATTGTTTTATTATCATTTTAAACCTAAATGTTGATTTTTTGGGGGAAATAAAACCCTTAAAATGAGATTTTTGCAAATTGGATCAAGCCTGCATGGCTTTAAATCATATTTCAGCAGCTGCGTCTCAGTCTGGATGCTCAAAGTGTCTTTTGCATCACTTGCAACAGCGACGTCATCAGATCTGTAGTTACAGAGGTGCATCAGAGCGGCTGGGTGTCGCTGTGTGGAGGCAGCACACTGAAATAAGCCGCCTGCTCGCACTTTGGTTGGAGGCTTCTGCGCAGGCAGAGCTGGGAAAGCGTTTTCCTTGTTGGAAAGCTGCCTACGTGGTTACCACAGCAACCCATGCAGCGACGTCCGATCTACATCACACACCAGTGCAGACAGTCCGTCTCAGGGATCCGATTGGAGGAGCGAATCTGATTTCAGCTGCAGTGTGAACAAAGCCTGAGTCTCGTATGCAGAGAACCTTAATTCCCCCCCCCCACATATGGACTCAAACATTAGAGGCGCGACAGCAGTCGAGAGCTGCCCCCCCGATCCAAGAGTTGCTTGAGGGAGGATCAACTTTATGCAGATTTGCTCTGATGTGTGAGAGCATCAACTGGGAGAGACAACCAATCAGGGCTGTTTTGATTCCCCGGAGGAAGAGGAGCTCAGCCGAACTGCTCCGGCTCCAGCTCACTTCAGACAAACGCAGGAAAAGCCGATCGTCATGGTAAACGGCTTCCCCCCATTTGCTGCGATATAACTTTGATGAGCTGCCGGGACTTGAAAATGATGCGTGGAAACACCTCGCTCGAGAAATGAGCTACTTCCTCGTGCCCCCAACAAAACGGCAAGGGGTGGGGGGGGGCAAGTAACTGCCCGACCTGAGAAGAAGAGAATGCAAATTACACGCTTAACAATAAACACACCCGAAAGCTTCGGGCAAGAGGAAGCCGGCGTCTTTGAGCCCTTTGTTGCGCTGTCGGATTGTGCAACAGTGCAACGTGGGATTGTGAACTGCGCGCTCGAAGTGGAGAGTTCAAGTGCGCTTACACTAGAATTTAGTTTCGGAGGCTTTCCCGTGCTCCCGAACCCCAAAACATGTACGAACAGGAACCGCCAAGCTGTGACGGGAAGCGCTTACTACTGCAGGAGAGGGGACAGCATGCTAATCTGCAATCTCCCAAATTATGAAAGAACGGAGTGGGAGCACGCAAAGCTGGAGAGCAGACTGAGGCGAGAAGTGAATGCACCACACATTTGATATGAAAATGGTTCCAATATTCAGATTATTTGCTCAGAATATGAGCCGTCCGCCCGAAGGTTATCCACGCTGACCCCCGAAACCATCTCCGCAGTCAGGAAACCCCGTCTGACCCTGCATGTAAATAACATTATGTAAATAATGAGTCATTGTGGAACATTTCTGTCTTTCAGAAATGCATCTTTTAGTCAAACAACATCAGGTCAAACTCCAAAGTTTTGCAATTTCCAACATGATTTAGATCCAATGTGGACACAGCCAGTGAAGCTGTTGACCTGCTGGCTCTCACAGACAGAGCATCTCATTTCACTGTGGCCTGTATTGCATATTAAACATTAAGAGATGAAGGCAAAATGTGTAAAATGTACATTTCACTGTTAGTTTCCTGCATCTTCACCCAACGCACAACCAAAACGAGCCCGTAGCAGCAAGTATTAAAGGCTGTCAAGTCGCTAAAGCTGCCATTAAACACTTCTCGCGCTCAGATAACGGCGACGTAAATGATGAAATTATAGATTAACTAGAGGAATATCTGGATTATTAAGTTAAATCACAGCAGCACAGCCTGCTTTCTTCCTTTCAACCAATCACTTCTCTGCAAATTCCCTCTCCCTCCCTGCCTCCTTCTCATTGGACGATTGGTTTTTCGTGCTCGTGATTAGCTCACCTCGCTCCATTAGCATGTTGTTGTATTTGACAGAGCCCGGTGATGTTACGGTAAACACCTTCTAAGAGATCAGAGAGGATTTCACTCAGTCGGCGAACATTTAAATATAATTCAGCTTTAACTCTGAGATCCAAGTAAAGTAAATAAAGGAGATGTTTCCGGGATGATTCTGCCTTAACGATGCAGTTTACGCATTTTAATAAGTGCTGATTTATTAAATTGGAGCTCCACTGAGACAAACAAGAGGCCGAATTAAACAGAACGCCTCAGCCACGGATAAAAAGTTTGTTCTGCCAAGTAATAAACACGATCAGCGGCTGATAACCAATAACGACGCGCCGCCGTTAGTTATGGATGGAAGAAGTACGGCGAGTCTGCAACGCGCTCTCTGAGTTCAAGGTCTGTTTACTCCTCATTGGACTCGTTGTGCAGCCTGCAGGAAAAATCCATCAGGGCGTCATGAGACTGTCTGAGAACACGCAGACTGAAACACTGGCTCAGATTAAAACCTGGACTTTAACAGAGCGGACTCCAATGTGACTGTGTACCGGCTGTGTTGTGTCGCTGTTCGGCTGTGTGAGGACGTCAGACCCGGTGAAGTTTAGTTCAGTTTCGTGAGTGAAATCAAAGTTTTTATGCAAAACGTCTCACATCACAGGAGCATCACTGAGCTGACGTCCGTCTGAAGAGGCAGAGGTTTCCTGCTCAAGAGGGGCTTCACAGGGAGCTGTGAAGTGCATCAGTCCCCTGCCTGTCAGCAGGCCTACACTGCACGCCCGGTCCAAAGTCCAGGCCTGAGCCGTGGAGAACGCCGTGGAGAACGCCGTGGAGAACGCCGTGGTCGCCTCCACACCGCTCTGCTGCCCACCAAACACAGCCCAGAGAGCGAGCAAACAAGCCTCAAAGTAATATTATACAACGTATACACACGGAGTGTTTGCCTCTGTTTACAGTCGACATATACAGTATAAATATATACATACACACCACCTCGTAGAAGGTGTAAGCACACACACACACACAGAAACACACACACACATATACCAGCACACACTCATCTCAGGAAGTACAGAGTAGGAGGACAGGCCCGGTATCTCATCTCTTCCCCTCTTCCTGTCACTGTGCGGTGGTGTGGTGGATTCAGGCCTTGTGTTCGGCACAAAGGCCTCCTACATGCCCGGAGGCCGACTCCTACAGGCCGGATTTACCCAGCAGGTTCCCTCCCACCAGGATCCCGCTCTGAGTCATTAACTCTTACCGCGGCGTTTCCGCAGTGTCAGCCGCTGACAGAGCTACACCCGGCTAATGGACGGCGCAGAGGTCACTGTCATGCGTTTTGTCAGGGTTTTGCATCACTCCTACGTCGCCGCTCTTCTTTTCTGATCGGCTCCTTTCTGCTCCACTTCCTCAACGGCAATCTGATGGGTTCCTCGGCCTACCTGCAAAATGATCCACCGGCAAAAATATAAATATATATTCTATTTTCCTCAAAGGCTGAAATGCTCTGCAGGCAGGAACCAAATCGCCAGTTGAGGTAAACGTTAATGTGCAGAGCCTAATAGCCGCCATTTCTACTGAGTGCATTTTACTAAAGTGCTGAAGATATAAAAAGCTTCATTATGTTACCTCCTCTCTTCCTACATTTCACCGGGGTGTAACACTTTTTCTCTTTTTTAAAGTCAGTTTTTTTTCTGCCTGTGTGATTTTTTCCCTCTTAGCTAATGAGATGATGTCTCTGCCTGGTTCGTCCCACGTCCCAGCTCTGTTCAGGATTCGAGCGCCATCCGGTCGCGTTCTCACAGCGTCTTCTCTGTTTTAGCCGTACCCAGGCTGCAGGTGCAAGTTTGCCATCGCAGTGCGAACTGTCTTTGCAGCACGACCTCAGTCTGAACGCTCGCATCGAAGTTCATGCAACTCTTACGTGACTCGCCACAAGTCTTGCAGACAGAAGCTGACGGTTGGAGTTCAAACTAGCTCTTGAGATCATGCAGCAGCCACGTGCACTGCAAACAGCCATAATTAAAGTTGTGCACGCTCTGTCCTCGTCCTCTTGCTGCTGCAGCGCGCAGGTCAGTCCTGTTAACCACTGAGCGTCTGAGCAATAAGTCTGAATGACGACCGAGGACGCCACCATTGCAGCTGCTCTTCGACAAAGTGGCGTATTTCTTCGTCTGACATGGCAAACGTTGAGTTAACAGCTCCTCGCAACTGCACAAGCACGGAAAAAACGAAGGTGGAAGATGGGAAAAGATGTTCTAAAATAAAAAACAAGTTGTAAAATGTGAGGAATCCACGGGAATCCTCAATGCGTTTGCATTAATTGGCTGAATGAAAACAAGAAGTGTGCAGATTAGAGGCGCCTTCACCATAAAGCCTCCCAAGACATGTTCGCCCCAGCGTCATCCACCCAACGGCACCGACCACGGGACGACGCTCGGATGTCATAACGAGTCTGGACAGAATCAATAAGCATCAACGGTATGATTGATGACGCCCCAGAGCTCCGTGCGGCACCTCAGTTGTGATCCACTTATAGTAAGATGCACATTAGCATGTCTTCTTTAACGAAGCGGCGAAAACAAGGCGCGCTTCTCGGGGGACTGTCGTCTAATCTTTTATTTTTTTATCCCTCCGTCGCACTTGATTGGGCTCGGTGGCGTCCTAGTAGCCCATTCCAGTCACCATCAACTAACTGCTGTACTCTGGGGCCTCCAGACCTGACTTAATCAGACCAGATATACATAAATAGCAGGCCAGCCATATGGTTCCGCCGTGACGGCTAGTTCCTCATTACATCGAGCTACATGCGAGCAGCTATCTTCAGTCCTTCTCCTCCAGCGGCTGTAAAATAAATAATAAACAACTGCATTATGATCGCGGCGACGGCCGAGTGTATACTGTGTTCATATATGCACGGTTCTTATGCATGGTGCAGTAGCCCCGGGCGATGCAGCTCTTACCATATGCACCGGCCTTCGGGTCAGAGCGGAGCTGCATCCACAACATGTAATTTAGTCCTGCGAACACTGCGGTTGTGAGGCAGGTCGGTGGGGGGACCAGGAAACGCATCGGCGCTGCTGGCTGTGGAGGTGGTGGGAGGGAAATCTATAAATGTTTGCCGTATATTGTGTCAGAAGCGGTGTAATTGTAGCCCATTAAATCAGCAGGGTGTCCGGTGGGCTGCCTCTGATGAAACACCCCTCCGCCGCTGCCTCCGCCATCCGCAGCAGGGTCAGCAGGCTGGGGAGCGCCGAGATGATTTAAGGCCCGAGTCGCTGGTTAATAGTTAATGAGAGTGAGTCGTTCAGAGGCTGCGGATGGTTTCCGAGGTCCGGCCGGCTCAGGGGCAGCAGCCTCACAGCCGCTCAGGTCTGCAATTGAGAGGCAACAGAGAGGTCTAATCACTTTGTTAAATAAAGCCGGGCTTCTCTTCATCCGCTGCGGCTACCTGCGCGCCTGATAGGACGGAAAACAAACAGACACCGCCGCAGTCCCGTCCCACCTCATCTCCCGCCCTGTCCCGTGTCCAGATTTACAGCTGTCCCCGTCGCCTCGGTAACTTGTTCCCCCTGTTTTTTTTTTTTTTGTCCCGTTGTTCATCATTTTTCCATTTTTCAGGCCCGCACGCGTGCAGCAGTAACTCAGGATCGGCGGATAGCTTGTCATTCGGCCATTTCCTGGGGAAAAATAAAAGGGGTCCTGGTTTTTCGGGGGTGGGGGATGAAACCCGAGGCTTTTACACACAGACGCTTGCAAGGGCGCCTCTGCCGCGCCCCTCCATGCACGGCTACAGCTGGGAGGAGTGATAAGTGAGGGAGAATCAAGGGCACATTACTCTGCAGAGAGAGAGAGAGGGAGAGGGAGGGGAGCGGGCCTACAGTAGGAAGCCATTATTACTACAGGTGTTTTGCTAATGCATAAAGTGGCCATTATCCGAGCGCGGCTGCCGCACTTCTCCCTTTGGTTCAGAGGTGTTTATTGGTTTATTAGGATCCACACTGACTTCACTGTACCAGTTTAACGCAATGGAATTGAAATAGAGCTAAGATATTAGTGGTGTCTGCAGGAGAGGAGAGCGCCGCGCCATGCATCCCGTTAATGTGGTTTCATTATGAGACAGGGTTTAGACGGCTGCGCCCGGCGGAGGTGACGCTGAATTATAACTGGACGACTGCAGACCCGGCTGCTGATTGTTTGCGTGTGCACGTTTGTTGTTTTTTTTGATGTTCTGCATGAATCTGTGCATACGGCATCATGGCAGCAGCTTTGTGTGTCTGCACCTCGTTGGCTGTGAGAAAAGACAGAGATTGGGTGAGAGCTGCAGAGAGACTCTCCAGGGTTTAGAGAGAATGCTCATTAAGGCCTCCTATAGCACAGCCAGCTCATTCCTCACAGTCCCAGCGGCCGGCTCTACTACGCTCTGCTTCCTCACCACATCCTCTCCCCGCTCTTTATCTGCTCTCCTCTATTTCTGTCTCCTTCTCTTTCTGTCTCCTTCCCCGACTGCGTCTCACCTGCTTCCCTTCGCTCCGTCCTCCGCCTGCCATTTGGAAGCTCGAGCAGCAGATGTTTCCACGTCGGGTAGACGGCGATGTGACGGCTCGCGTGAACGTTGACTACTTTGGCAAATTAGAAATATAGCAAACACAGTCTGGCTTCAGTTGTGTTTGCCTGCTTTTTGCATTCTGTTGTTTAATTGGGCTCTGCACGTCTTTCCGGGGTCAGACAACAAACATCAGCCGGATGTGCACTGCAGCGTTTGCAGCGCCTCTTGGTCTGCACCGTGTTTCTGAGCGGCGAGGGCGGAGGTGTCGGACAGGTGGAGCCCTCACCGGTGAGCTCGCCGCTGTTTAAGAGACAGTTTTATATTTAACTCGCCCGTTTTTGAGTCGTCGCTCTTCAGCCTGTTTCACAATTAGCAGCAGAGGAGCCTCCTTTGTTTCTGCCTCATTTCCTGGTTTGAAGTTAATGAGGTCACTCTATTATTGCAGGAGTATCTCACGCAGCAGCTTTAAAGCATAATGCTGCTCTTATATCTGCTTTTTATTATTATTATTTCATAAACAAATCCCCCGAAGAGACCACAACCAGCAATGAGTTTATGCTGCTATTGGATTTAGCTAAATGCAGCCAAACCACTGCGCTTGAATAATATATAACTTCATTACGTGAGAAGAGCATCTTAGACCTGCTCAACTGTCCCACAGTGTTTCTGGAGATGGGGGACATTTCACTGCTGGGATTCATTCTTACTGTCCATCATTAAGAAATCCCAACGTCCCAAAATCCCATTATCCTGAAAACAGGAGCCCGCAGCTCCCCGCCTCCCTCTTTCCACAGATACACGCTCTCCGGATGATTTTCATGCTAGCATCTTAGTTTGTTGGGGCGTGCAGCAAAGGACGGAGTCAGGTGATCATCTGTTGTCCTGGCGACAGCAATCAGGTGATCTGTGGCGTCGCAGTAACTAATGAGCGTCTGAAACGAGTGCAGTTTGCTCGGGTTAAAGGAAAAGGTCCTAGCGTTGGGCGATGAAGCGAACGGACGTGTCTGGTGTTCTGTGTTTTTCCTGCTTTCGGACTCGAACTCGTCAGCAGAATAAACGTGTTTTTTGGGGCATTTTCATTAAAAACACAGCAGTCGCGTCCTTTGATGTCTGCGTCTGTGACAGAAACGCCGCTACGCTCTGTGTCACACACCAGTAGCTCTCCCCGGGTGTGGGTGTGGGCGGGTGTATTTGCGTGCTCGTGTGTACAGATGAGCGTTAGCGACGTTATCTGTCACGCAGACAGGCAGCCCGCTGTCGGCTTGATTACCGCTGGCCAGCCAAACGCTTGACCCGCAAGCGGTCGAGGCCCCGGCGGTGGCAGCGGTGGGAGCATTATCCACCTCCACCCCTGCCTGTGTATAATGGCCGCGCTGTGTGATCGATGGCCTGTGTACCTGTGGAGCCCAGCAGCTACAAAGCCAGGCACACACACACTTATACAACCAACCGGCTCTCATAAAGGCCAGGAGACACACAGCGCTCCTCAGGAAACACCTCCAAGTCACACCCTGACACATGGATCCATTATACAGGCCTGACTAGATGTATGGTATATTCATCATCTTGTCCAAATACACTGCAGCCTCGGCGCCGAACGGCCTGAATGCCAAATTGTTCGCCCGCGTGTTGTAACAGCATGTTTTTAAATGTTGACTCACGTAAACAACAGCGTGGCTGATAAGTCGGCGCTGACAGACTCTCAGTTTGGTGAATGCATATTCCTGATCCGGTCCAAAGACGCTGCGCCCCCTGCAGAGATGTGCAACATGTATTTAAAGGCGAGGCGGGTTAATTCATGCTGCGCTACTCGGGCGCGAGGCGCTTCGAGGTGCTTTACGAGGAGCGCGCTGGAAATTAGACGTTAAAGCTGCAAAAAGGCAGGAAAGTGACGAACAAACAGTGAAGTTTCATTTAAGAGACAATAAAATGCACATTTAATTAGTTTCAAGTGTAGTTTAAAGTGAAAGTGATTTAGTTTGTGACAAGTTTTTATTATTTTAAACACCTTATATAAAGCATCATGTTATTTTTAGACACTGTCCTCAGGTTTAAACTGTAAAAACAGTCTAATTCGTTCGTCTGATCGCAAAGAACAAGTGAATTTTATTCGTGTTTCCCGTGACGAAGCTGCTAAACGTGTGTTTGTCGCGATGCTGGTGCAGATACTCGTCCAGTTTCCACTCAGCTGGATGTTCGCTCAGTCAGCCGACAGCCAGTCAGTTGCTCTGAGCGACAAAGACTACCCAGCATGCACCCCTAAACCGGCGGTGTCCCTCTTAGATACCGAGATGTCGAGATTAGCCTCTTCAAATCTGAGACGTCCTCAGAGGCAGAGGGTCAGAGCCGTACTGAGGCGACCGAACGCCTCAGACGTGATCATATCGGTTTGAATAAACCAGCGTGTTCCACTTAACTTTGTCTACACGTTAACATGTGCTTCATGTGTTCATACAAACACCTCTCACCCAAAACCGCTCTGCACCGTCGACGCCGAACTGCCTGAATGCCGATTTTTGTCCTTTGCTTCAGAAAAATGCAAACAGGAGCTTTCACATTAGCGGCGTGCACAGATTCTTAAAAGCATTCCCGCAGCATCGAGCATCCTTGTTTGGCTGCACGGGAACCCATGAACGCAGCCGAGGAATAAAAGCATGCATGTGCGACACAAGTTGTGCATTAAGCGAAATATTCTTTCCTTTAACTTGTCAGGCTCTGATTTGAATCCCTCTTGTTATGACAGGGATTCAGGGGACACAGCTTTAGCTTGATCACATCCTCAAGCAGGATAGGAATCCTAGAAAGCTCTGCGCATGGTGCTATATATATATATATATATATTCCCCATGCACACCTGTGTTCCCTGCGCCGTCCTGTTCCCGTCCGTCTCCTCCATAAACAAAATCCCTCCTGCTTGATCTTTTCAAAACTCTCCGTTTGTCCTTTGGAGAGCCAAGGTTACCATGTCCATCGCTCCCTCCCGCCGCAGCGGAGATCTGTCAACAAACTTCTGAAGACTTTCTCACTTGGCAAACTTGAAGAGGAGCGAGGGTTGTCCCAGGAGGTAATCAAGCTCCTTCTCCCGCAACCGGTATCTTTAAACAGAATAGATAAAGGAGGAGCGGGTCATGCAGGAGAGCTCAGGTACTCAGCAGGAAAAGTTCAGTGTATTGATGTGCTGCAAAGGGCTGCCGCTTCACAGAGAGAGGAGCCCGTCAGACCCCAGGCTTGATACCTGCACAGGTAGCCCAAAGGGAGCCGGGTTAGTGCCCGCAGAAATTGACTTGCTGAAAAAAAGCCAGATTACTCCCTCCATCTCTCCACCTTTTCCCTCTCCGTCTCTACCACGCGTACCCGCTCTCACTCTCAACTTTTGTGGTAAAGCGGTGAAAAAATAAAAACCCCTCGTGGATAAATGACCGTCTTCTTCACTGGAGACTAATGATCCACTGGTGTCTTTCAGTCTTGGCACTGAAAGTGGAGAAGAGCTTTGATGATGGAGGATTGCGGCTGACAGATAAAAGCTGGTTGCCCCCACCACCACCACCACCCTTCCTCACCCCCCTCCCCCAACCAGATGCTCCCCATCTCTCGTGCTACTTAGTTATGTGCTCCGCTGTTATCGCCATGGCAACCCTTTGTTATTTTATTTCATCTCTGCCACGGAAGTTCACGCTGAAGGCAGAGGAACCCGGCGTGAGTCCAGGCTGCTCCCTCGCTCTCTGCCTCCGTCTCTTTGGATCCGTTCGTCGCGCAGAACGCACTCCCGCGCCGCGCCGTGCCGCCGCCGAACACGCTATTTTCCGGGTGTTTCTACTGAAGGCCTTTAAGGCTCCTGACACATCCAGTGACACAATTACGCAGCCAAAGGTCACGATATCGAGCGCTGCGTGTTGACTTCCTCGCACTCCACCGCCTTCACCGAGGCTGTTGCAGCTTTAAAGCTAGCTCTCTGCAAATCCTGATGCATTATTTAGTAAACTGCTGTTTTGAGCTGGTGCTGGAAGGAGCTTGAACCGTTTTCCAGGCCCGTTCTCCTCTCCTTCCTCCACTCCCTGCTTTTTTCCATCCAGGCACAATTTGATTTGACTTGATTTGATTTGAGCCCTGCCACTTTCAGTTTGAATAAGGTAACCAAGAGTTATTTGCCGGGAGAGACGAGGGCCTCGCCGACCGGGAGGGTTGATGAATTTTCACACTGCTTAAAAATTCTAACTTTGCTTTATTCAAATGAAACACGCGACTACAAAGACCCGCTGTTTGATGAGGTGTGTGAGATGTAAATGTCGAATGGAGCCTCTCCACTTATCTGCCCCGCCGAGGAAGGTGCCCGGCATCGTAATCATCTGATCTGAATGGATTCAAAGTGCGCTCCTTTATGTGAATGAGCGCCGTTGCTTTGACGGGGACGGGTGCGTACAGTAGCATCCCCCGGGGGCTCGGCGGATCAGTCGGAGCAGGGTAGGAGGCGCGTGCTGCAGCTTCTCCGGGATCCGAGTACAGTTATTTCCTCAGGGCGTCCATTTTTGCTCAAGGAGGAACACTTCAAATCCCAGACTCCCGCTGGATCCACGCTGCAGCTGAACGTTCCCCGTGTTCCTCCACCTGCTCGGGCTCTTTCAGTCACGCCGAGGTGTTTTCCTTCCGTGATCCAGTCTCTCTCATTTTAACCTTTGCGCTCCGCGTTATCAGCTGCTTCAAGTGTTTGCAATTCAGTCATTTAGAATTACTCCACTCCTGCAGACACAGTGAACCACTCCGGGTAAGAGCGGCAGCTAAACGCCTCAGATGTAAATGTATGTAAACGCTTCCTGTGCACGACCACCAGCATCCGTTCAAAGCGTGCCCACCGCTCAGCGTTTCTGCAGCCGCTCGGCGCTGACGCCGGCAGGAATTAGCCCGTAAAAATAAAATATCAGCGCTCAGATCTGAGCTGTTGAAGAGCAGATGTTTAGCAACGCAGCAGATGTTCTCGTATCATCAGCAGTGAGAGGCTGCAGACAGTAGCTCTCTGCTCGTACAGTCGCTAATGTGTGAGCTGTGTCTACCTCTGCACGTAGCTGAGCCTCTGGACGGCCGTGCATCTGTCTGGGGGCAAAGCTAAGCTCAACCCAAAACACTTGTGCGTGCGTGACTAAGAGAGCGTGTGTGTGTGTGCGTGTGCGTGTGTGTGTGTGCGTGCATGAGCATGCATGGGTTTATTTGTGTGTATTTGTGTGTGTGAGAGCCCCGAATCAAGCTGCTCACTGCCTGCCTGTCTCCCGTCCCCTCCAGAGGGTCATTCAGCCTCTCTCCCAGCTTCTAATCCCGTCTGTCCGGGGGAGATAGAGGGGAGCGGGCGGCCGCGGCGCACCCGGGGCGCCGCAAACACAATCACCAGCCTTTCACAGACACTTAACGGGGCTTTGCGCTTGTTCAACAAGGCAAAACGCGGCAGGAGGGATCAATTTAATACAAGGCCTGACTCAAATGGAAAGAGGGTAAATAAATAAGCAATGACAGCGAGGACTGTCGCACAATTTGTGCAGTGGCTGTCCACTTTCTCCCACTCTCTCCTCCGTCGCTCCTCGCCGTAGCACCTATAGGATTCCATTTCCTCCCTCTGCGGCATATGGGCGCGAGCTGAGAGAGAGCAAGCCCGGCTCTTCTCTCTCTCATCAGGGTGTGTTATTTTAATAAATCACTTCTGCCATTGCTTGGTACATTAATTCCCCGGGCCCAGAGGGCTGTGTTGCCACTAGCAGCGATCTGCATGAGGCGCTAAATGATGTGGGGGATCCCCCGGTGAGAGAACAGAGGCTCTCTGAATCTTCCCTCCATCTCAGCCTTGTCGGTTTGGCTCTCACCCTGGGCTGGCCCAGCTCTCAGCAGACATCATAATCAGAAGAGAGCCAAGGCCTCATCGCGCCGCACATACCAATGAGACGCGCATATAGCCAGGAGGGAAGTCACCTGACACCTCGCTCTGCAGACACTAGCCCCTCGCGTGGCTTCATTAAGCTTCCTAACTCTGGGGCTTCATCACACCATGCATGTATATGGAAACTACGCGCGTGTGCATCGTGCAACACGTCTGTAGCGTTGTGTGTACTCTCTTGGGGAGCAGCAGTTTAACCTACATTTCCCCTAACCTCTCAGTTTGCAGGAACGTTCCTCTTGTCGAATGCGATTCTGTCACTTGGTGCAGCGAGACGGACGCCGCTCCACGTGTCCGCAGGTGGCGGCGCGCATAAACACCGCGGCCGTTTTACATGGCTGCTTGATTGAATCCGGCGCAGTGTGACTGCACGGAGGCAGGTGGCGGGAGCAGCCGCCGCCAACGTGCTAACACTGCCACTAGTAGTGTTGATGGCAGTGATGTGAATGTATCTCCCCGCCGGGGGTTTCCAGACGCCGCCACATCGCCCGCAGCGTCTTGACGCATCACGGGCCGGCTCCTGGTTTTGTTTTTTTCCTTTTATACATCACAACTCCTTAGACAGAGGTGAGGTTGCCATTGGTATGCACAGACGACGCCGGCAGATTCACCACCCAGAATACCGCTGGGAGATTATACTCTTCCCGCTCGGCGCAGCAGGGGTCCGGCCACCGTAAATAGAGCGCTTGGGAGTGTTCGGTTTGGAATGACAGAGCACCGCGGCGGCTGAGCACGCCGGCCCGACGCCGAACACAAACTCAAGGACTGCTGCAAATACAGTAATCTCTCATGCTTCTGGGACTCTGGGACGCACTGGAGATCCGTCTGGCTGATTGTCGGTGTGCAGTGGGGCAACCGTTGGGGCGTGCAGGGCATAAGCTACAAACAGAATCTGTTGGACTTCAGAAGAGATATATCACCAGAGAAGGAAGGAAGAGTTGGTCTCGCCGGCGCCCTGGTGCACACGTTTCCTCCTTAAAGCCAGAATTCAGCTCTAATCACAGTTTGCAGACAATAACACCGGCCCCACTTATTAGCTTTTTCTGCACAAACATTAAACTAGTTTATTGGTAAATTATTCATGTTGTGTTTATATCAAATCTTCCAAGGGATCCAGGCTGCAGGATGAAATCGTAAATGAAGAGCGGGAGTTGCTCTGAAGGGCCGGCGTAGCGTCGGAGACAAAAGGAAAGCTGAATGACGGCGGGCGAGAGAGAGGGGTGATTCGAACGAGCGTGGTGACTCGCTGTTGCCATGGCGTGCAACGACACACGGCGGAAGCACAGGAGCCACGGCGCGGTGAAATGCAAGATGAGAACCACTCTGGCGTGTTTCCACAACACGCAGCTACCTGTCAGACTGCGAGGGGGCGCGGGGTGCCGGTGCACGCCCGGACGCCTTCCCGTGGAAGATATTTAAAGATGAATTCAAACATTTTGTGGCTATTTTCCTTTTTTTTGCGGTTCGTCTTACTCGTGCACACTCTGACCCATTAAAACTGCATCTGTGCATTTGACTTAATATGGGCACGGAGGGCTGTCTTAATTAATAAGCAGGCATCCACCAAACTAATCTGCCTGTGTTGTGAAGTCTGTCCTTTCCATTAAGTGGGACTCACATTATCTCCTAATCAAATTAGTCACTTAATTGTGGCCCTCCCTTGATGGATCCCGTGAAAAGAGGAGCGCCGTGTTTGCTGGAGGGGGATGTGTGAAGATGGAACACGGCTGTTTCATTACGATATGAATTTTTTAATAACCAAAGCGTTCGCTGTCATCTCCTTGCTTTGAACCTTTGCAGAGGGTGAAGTTGAATCTGACATTTTATCCACTCTCACTGGCGAGTGTCTGGCTGCTGTGTTGGGGCTAAGTACCTCGCCCAAGGCCACTACCCAATTGCCCGACAGGGGATTGACCCCTGTCATCCGCTGATCACTAGTCTGCTTTCTTAATCACTTCCCCACACCGCCCGCCGCACTACCTGATCCTAGTCGATACGTCAGCTCCTTCGGCGCTGATAGACCTGCCGCTCCCCGAGTCGTGATTAAGGAGGGAAACCTTGTGTGATGCCGCCGTGCAGATTGGCCCCCGGGAGCTCGCATTTTAAGCGAGGAACGGCGGCAACCCCCACGGCATTTCAGAGGTTGCGCTAGCCGGCGTCCGCAGTTGCGGCGGTGGCGTTTCAGGGGGTGGAGGGGAACCCCCCGGGTGTCTGATGAATGGCGGCGCGCGCGGTCGTTTGTCCTGCTGATGGAGTTTTATCCCCTGCCCTTTCAGAGCGGCCAGACAATAAAGAGAGCCACAGCCAAGCGTGACAGGTTAACCCAACAGTAATAGAATACTCTTAATAGTCCGGCGCGAGCCAAAGTCGGCGGCGGGGCCGGGCCAAATCGCCGGGCTAGCTCGGCGGCGAGAGTGCAGGAGGACGCGACATCGGCTCTCGCTGTTGTTGTCAGACAGGGGAGCAAGGACAAAGAGGGCGGCGTGATGGCTTAATGGGTGGTTTGATGGCTTCATGGGGTGAAATTGAAGTTGGCGAGGGCGACCAAACAGATGAAAGAGGGCACGGGGGGCGTTATACAAAACGGAAATTAGCCATATATAAGCATGACGCCAACCAACTGTACCACTTATACATTTTATAGGAAGCCTTGAGCCGCGGCGAGGAGGCATTGTCTCTCTGTGGAGGAGGATTTATAGGGGGTGCGATGACACCGTGGCGATGCCTGCACGCGGGGTGGAAAATAAACACGATCAAACCGAGCAAACAGTCAAAAGAGATTTAGATGATGTTGTCATGACGTTGACGCGAACGTGCCTGTTCTCCGGCAGATAATCCGCACAAAGAGAATCCTCGGGGCTACACGCACCCGCGCGGGCGGCGCTGCTGTCGGTGTTTGTTTCTGCAGCACCTCCGCTCGCAGTTTGTCATGTCTGACTCGGGCTTTAATTAGGCCCGCGAATTGAAGCGGCGGCAGCAGGGCTGGGAGCCCTCTGTCCACAGCTCAGCCGTCCTCCACGGCGTCTCCTCGGAGGACCCCTCTGCTCTGTGTGGTTAAGATAATAGAGGCTCGCTCAGAAGATGTTAATTGAGGGGAGATAAAGTGCAGTAGTGGCTGGAGGGATGCAGCGTGCGGGGGTGGAGGGGAAGGAGGGAGGGCTACCTGATTAGAGGCTGAGGTGTTTGACTCGCAGCTCTTTTTATTTATTTCTTTTTTGCCGACGCATGTGCTGCGAGATTCTCAGAACAGGGGAAGGAAGGAGACACCGGAGCGCGTCAAACACCCCCGGACCGCGAAGACAGAAAGTTTCTCCTGAATCATTTGTGCTGCTGCGATGCCGCGCTAGCCTTGCAACACCCGATAAGGCCGGGAGGATTAATGTATTTTACCTGGAGCGGAGTGGCGCTGTCAGGCTGTGCGAGGTGGAGTTGGGACTCTTCTTCTTTATGTCGGGGTAGGGGGATGCCGGGGAGCCGGGGAAGGTGCAGGCAGGTAGAGGAGGTGGAAGCTGAGACAGAAGTGATCTGACCAAAACAGCTGAAGCGACAGAAGCTACATTAATAGTGGCATATGTCTGGAGCGCGCAGAAACTGAAAAGAGAGAGAAAACAGAGCCTCCACCGGCCCGAGAGAGGACGGAGGGAGACGAGGAAGAGGAGGGGAGGACGAAAAAGGCAGAAAACAGTGCCAGCAGCCTCTATAATTGCCTCAATGCCGCTGGGATTGCTTTCATTCAATTGAAGCGTTCTCTTTCTCTGTACATTCGAGGTGGAAAGCGCGCGCACAGGAGAGAAGCAAGGGGGGGGGGTGTTGGGCCGGGTGGCGTGGGCGGGCGGGAGATCCGACGGGGCCCTCCCTCTTTCGGCAGCACACAGCGATGAGGGCGATAGCTCCCCTGTAGCAGCTGAATCTCTGGCATCAGTGTGAGCAACAGAGAGAGAGAGAGAGAGCGAGCGAGAGAGGGTGCAAACGAGTGAGAGATAGTGTGAGAGAGAGAGAGAGAGAGAGAGAGAGAGAGAGAGAGAGAGGGAGAGCACAGTGCTGTGGAAGAGTGAGGTAGCGATAAGGAGGTAGGTGGACCGCAGATCAGACCTGTCAGATGTGATTGCGCACCCAAGTGCAACCCCGCATGTGAGTGTGTGTGTGTGTGTGTGTGTGTGTTTTATATTTCCCAAAGACAACCCACCTCCTCACCCCCTTCACAGCAACACACACACACACACACACACACACCATCGCTGCCCGAACACACTCACATTCCTCGAGGAATCCTTATTTCTTTATTTGGGCTCCTGTTGGTGCGTGCGCTGGATGCTCTGCTCCCTCCTCCTCCCTCTTCTTCTTCTTCTCCTCCTCCTCCGTGTCCTGCTCTTCTCTCCTCCTCCTCCTCCTCCTCTCCCCTCTTTGCCGCTCTCACAGCCTAGTTTTCTTTTTTTTCCCCTCTTCAATCTCGTGTGTGCAGGTTGTATCTGACGGAGGGACCGGTGCCGCGCTCCCATCCCCGCGCTCCTTCACCAACAACACTGTGAGTATTCTCATGCTAATTTGCCTTCTCCAGCCTTCCCAGCGTCGGTTTGTCTCCGTCTCTCTCTCTCTCTCTCTCTCTCTTTTCTATTCCTCGCCTCTTTTATGTTTTTCATGCGCCGCGCCACAAGCAGCGGCAGCGCGGGAAGGGAGAAGAAGAAGTGGAGACAAAAAGGGACGAGAGAGGATGCACGGAAATAGAGAGAGGAGAGGGGAAAGGGAACAGGGGAGGGGGGAAAGAGGCTGCCGCCGCCGCCGCCGCTGCTGCCGCTGCGAGCGACGCGTTCTGCTTTCGGAGGTGTTTCTCTTGGAGGATGGTGGAAATGCTGAAGGGATGAAGGGGGCGGGTCTTGGTTTTGTGAGTAGATAGTTGTGTGAGAATGATAGGGGATGTTGTTGACAAGCACAGAGTGGCTCATCAGACAGCCGGGCAGCTGGAACCAAGGTTTCCTCTGTTGACTAAACTTCTGATTCATCCGTCACTTTCTATATTTACACACACACACACACACACACACACACACACACACCTCGGCTCCGTCTTCCCTCCTTTTCCTATTTTACTTACGCTGCTCTCATGTTATCACGTCGGCGCGAGGAGGACTTTGGTATGATGTGGTCGTTTGTCACGATGATGCGAGACGCGCCGTCGGTGCAGATGGGAGATGAGCGGAGGATGGATGTTTGCCTCGGCGCGTACCTACGCCAAGATGTGCCGAGCATATGCGCGTGCCATTCATAGTATGCACTTAGTTTTAATGACTGCATGTAGCAGCTGCACAAATGAGCCGCCCCCCCCCACTTCAACATTTGTGTGTGTGTGAGTGTGTGTGTGCATCAGTAACTGAAAGTGTGTGTTTGTTTACATGTCGCCTCAGTGCGGTGCATCACTGGACTCGACTTATTATGCATGCACAGTAATGACTGCACAATGTATGGCAGTGTGTGTATAGACAGCGTGTGTGTGTGTGTGTGTGTGTGTGTGTGGAGGTCAGTAAGTCAGTGTCCATTCCCACACGCTGCCCTTTGATCAAAGGGCCACATTTCGTCCGCCCACGGCATGTGTCTGAGCCATATGACGAGTGGGTGTGCTCTGTGTGTGTGTGTGTGTGTGTGCAGGGAAGGTGGGGGGGGGGGGTAAGATGGATCAGCCATGTGCCCTCACTTGCAACGCCATGGCTAATGGGCACGCAGGTCAGCAGGGGTGGACATGCATCCGGCTGTGCGGATGCGTCACGGAGACCGGAGCCTCTCTCAGGCCTTCGCGTGCAGTGAGGGGGGGGGGGGCACGAAAACATGAATCTTTGCGAGAAGAGAAGAAGAAGCGTAGCGGGCCAACGAAACGCTCGGAACACACTCTGGCAGATTCATTTGGCAGAGTAAAAGGGATTGATCTGAGCGTGGCAATTAGGCAAATTTCAGAACTAAGCATCTGGCGAGGCGAGAACGCTTCGCCTGGCAGAGGATTACCATTTTAGTTCCATTTTGAGACGACGCAGCCCAGAATGTGTTATTTCACAGCGCTCAGGCGAAGCCGGCACGCGCTGGGGGCTGCAGCGGTCGGCCGCGGAGGGTCTTTGTGCAGCGTCTATGTTGTGTACGTTGATTTCCGCGACCTGCAAAGTAAGAGCGGCGCCTTGATTAATGATGATTAGGTTTAATACGTGTGTTCGCAGCCGCGGCGGCCGTCCTCCCCTTTCCCCGGCCTTTATGAAAATGAATCGTCGGTGTAAAACGCCCGGGATGATCGCAGCCTGCCGATGAGCTCGCTTTCTAAAGCAGGCTGATATAAATGAGAACCATTCCCCCAATTACGGAAGATTAGGTTACCCTCCACCAATCTGAATCCTTAAATCCCTTCTGTTTTTACAGCTCTGTCTGCCGAATGTAATTCAGCCTGCAGACCTGGGCAGAATAGCAATAAAAGAAGGTGGAAACTTTACCAGTGAAGCCGCGGCAGTAAAAATATCCGTTGGGAGGGGAGAGCGAAAGCACATGATAATTGACACAGCGCTGTGTTGCAGTTGGCTGTAATTAACTGTGTAACAGAGGTTGTCAGTTGGAAAGGGAGGAAGCCCGGACTATCTCGGCGTTTAACACACTTGAAAGCGCGACAGCTATCGTGCCTCCGCAGCCCCTCGCCGAGGGCGCGGGGCCTCTCGGCTGCCTCCGTCCACCGTCCACCGCCGCGAGGCCCCCCTGCGCTTCCTCGACCCTCGCTCGCGCCGCGGTTTGAACACGTGAAAAACCAAAAGGAGCCATTGTTTCTGGGGCGAGCGCAAAAAAAAAAAGCTTATCGTCTATTTTTAGTGCACTTTTTCCTCATTGTTGCCTGGGCCACGATTCATGCTTACGTCTCGCGGTTGTGTGCCATAAACTATGTTGTGCTTCGCAGCCAAGCGCTGGCTGGTGACAACTCTCACCCACACATAAGTGATCTATGAGCCGTGCAGCGCGGCGCCCCCCTGCCGCCTCGCCAGCCGCTTTCAGACGCGCAGGACCACAACAATGTCATTCTCCCTGTGTGATGGCGCCCATATGCGCCGGGAGCACCTGTATTAGCGTAATGTGCCAGCCCTTTATTTCTCATCACTTATCACAACCCGCTACATGCTGTACCGAAAAAGGTGGGTGTGTGGGTGTCGGCGGCGGCGATGGGGGGGGGGCTCATAAAGATAAAAATCACATTTCACTAGAGGGTGCTTGTGTGACAGTGATATATGCTGCGAGCATCCTGCCACCTCATTGAGATGGGAGTGAGTTCTGGGTGGCTAAATCAATTTGTGCAAAGGCTGTTGGCGCTAGCGTCGGCGCCGTGATATGATCTTTGTTGTCCATTTTTAGAGGTCAGCGCGAGCGCAACGACAAGGGCAAACGAACCTGACCGCCCCCCACCCCCCCACCCCCTCCGCCCATCTCTCTCTCTCTCTCTCTCACACTCCCAGGCTGGTAAACGATCTCCCCCAAGAGGATTGTGGGTAAAGTCGGTCTTGATCAAAAAAGGTGTACGTTTGTTTTTATGTTTTCCCTCGCCAGGTTCAGACACTATGGATTCTCTATTAAGAACGCACGCTCATCCATTACCGCACGCATCTTGATGGAGTGTCCAGAGCCGGGGGCGAGCGCCGTCCGTGCATTAATCGCTGTAATTACTCAGCGAGGGCGACACTGATGCTGGAGGTGCATCTGAGCAGATACGCCAGTAGAGGACCGGTGGGGGGGGCAGACCAGTCGATGTCAGAGGTCTCCGGTCAGGGAGGAAGGAAGCTTCGAGGTGTGACGGCAGCTTGTTGGCGGTTTGTGTATTCCTCTGGTTTTAACTGTGTTTATGTAACTTACAACTGCTGATCCTGATGCACGTGGAGCGGGTGTGTTACACGCTCCCAGTGCTCGTGAGTAAAGTAGGGAATGAGCAGATAAACAAATAAACAAATAAACAAATGACGAGGAGTCAAAGTTCCCTTTCATCACAGAGGAAGACGTCAGCGCGGCCGGCCACACTCTTTGACTGACTTGTGATCTCTGGGAAGTGCGGTGCAAAATCACCACAGCAACGACTGCTTAGCAACAAAGATGTTGCCAACATAAAAAAAAAGAAAAACAAAGCAAAAAAAACAACAACAAAAAAATAAAGAGATCAGTCGACTCAGCGAGTACGACTCTGCCTGCGCCGGCTTCGTGACGCGGACCGCGGCGGCGGCGGCTCCGTGGATGTGCATTGTGAAGGAAAGGAGGCGAGTGGTCAAATCAAGGCTGTCAAGTCAGGGAAATGAAAGCGGAGGAGGGAGAGTGGAGCTGCTGCAGATTCGGAGGGATCCTCATTGTCTGCACAAGGGCAGCGAGTTACTCTTTGTGCTGCGCTCCTGCAGTGCGTCTCCTAACGACGCCGATGTGCCAGTTCATCAGAGCGCCATTGTTGGTCGTAATAAGTGAACGGAGTTTAATGGGCGAGCGTCCGCCACTTCCTGTCTTATCTCACGGTGACTTTCACTTCCTCTGCGCCGCCTTCAGGAACTAATCACAGGCACTGTTTCCTGATTAGGGACGGCTTTTAGCTGCTAGCATCGCGCAGGGAAAAAGTGCTGTTGTGCGCACGCGTGTGCACGAGGGGGCTTTTGGTTTTTGGGGTGGGTGGGGGGCGAGGAGTGGGGGGGGTTCTCATTAATCACAGCAGAACCATGTCTGATACCAGCGCACGGGAGATGAAACCAGGCTGGAACGACGGAGCTGAATATTTGAACGTCTCAGTGCTGATGTGTGCACGGCAGAGTGTGTGTCTGCAGGGGAGGCTTTGAAATTTCATCCACTCCATCCCTTTTAACTCCGCGGAGGGGGATGTGTGTGTCTCGCTCCAGTCGGCCAATGGCTGTCAGGAAGCTCCCGAAACGCTCCCACCGCCACCGCCAACCATTCACACACATGTGCGCACGCAGCCCTCGCTATCTACCGCTTCTGCCCCCTCCTCCACACTCACACACACACACACACACACACACACACACACACCCTCCTCTGCTCCACAGACCTGCATTGTGTCAGATAGTTTAATGTGAAATTGCTTTTCTTTCAAATTTCCCCCTGGAAACGCGGGTCGTCGCAAAATGTTACATCTCATAATGGCGCGTTATTGTTGTTCTTTCACACGGGTCCTTGGCTCCTGAGCGCGCTGAGGTCACACTCGACTATTTCCCGCCACGCCGCTCTCCTTCTCTTTGTCATCTCGGATTCTACGGCGAGCTCTTCCTGCGCGGCGCCCATGGTAACCCCGCTGAAAAATTTATCACCACCTCGCTCTGTGATTACGCCGTGCATTAGCAGGGCTTAAATTTAATTTGTCGGCGGGCCCTCGCGGCAGTGCTACGGGCCCGGCCTATCAGAGACACTTTGTAAAGGCCCTGGAAGAGCCTCCCGGGGTGATCCTATCAGTCAGACACACTGTCAGCAGACACACTCAGTTAGTCAGCATTGAGTCAGAAATGTGGCCCAGCCAAGCCACACGCCACCGTTGGCTGCTCCGCTGGGCCGCTGCTGCGGGCACCAAGCTCCCCCGCCTGCCAATCAAAGCTCCAGCAAGGACGCTGACCTTTGTTCCCCTGTTGAAATGAATGCTCTTCAACAGGTGATCCGACCGACATCCCTGCCTCGGCACCCTCAAGTTTAAATATAGCACGCTTTTCCTTTTTTCCCTCCTGCGCCCTCCCTCCACGTTGGCCGCAGCGCTGCCGTGTTGGTGTCGGCCGCTCTGCAGGATGCACTCGCATTATTTCATGTATTTTTAGACTTTATTCAGTACACAGCGTCAATCCCCCGACCGTCGCCTCAATAATAATCACCTGTCCTAAAGTGGCTATTAGCGTCTTCCACTCCTGGTGATTTACATTAATACCCAGTGGTTAATGTCATGTTTCTTTACTGAGAGTATGTGCGCCGTTTAAGTGCAAAGGCGCAATAACACGCCGTGTGATTATGCTCCCGCTCGCCGTGCCTTATTTTTACTCTTCATCCTCGCAGACGACCATCAAAATAGGCTGATCTGAGGCCACTCAAGGCTGCTTTTATCGCCGCTCGCGGAACGAGAAGGTCAATTTTCGAGGCATTTCGTGGGGGGAAATGTTTAAACCAGCTAGTTACTAAGAGAAGCGAGAGGGCCCTCTGCTTCCCGCGGCTCTAATTGGGATCCATTTTCATTTTCATGTGGTTTTAAATGTCAAGAACGCAGCACATGCAAAGTGTTTTGAATTTGCTCAGGAAGGCCTCAGTCCGCGGGTCAGGCGGGTTGAAAGCATATCGGTTTATTATGAAAGGGAGCCGCGCGGTAACGCCGCGCTCTGCAGCCGAGTTTCACCGCCGGGAGAGAATGAAAAAAATAAAAAATGATACACTGCCTCTGACCTCGTCCGTGGTCCGCTGAGAACATAATGTCAAAAGTTGCCGGCGCCTTTCTTCGTCTGACAGAAACAAATCCGCGGGAAGGGCTCGGTGGCCCTCCCTCCCCGCGTGGAGCCCGAGCGCTCTCCTCGCCTGCGTGGGTCCGCCCCGGAGCCTCCGGTCTCGCCTCGCGGTCCACAGATACCCCAGTTCCCCCGAATTCACGAATGAGAATGCGTGTTTCATAGGGTTCGATCACGCCAGGAAGCCGTGCACAGGCAACGGCGGAGGCTCCGTGCGGGTCGTGCAGCGGCGGCCATCGGTTCTGCCTGTCTGCCGCCGTCACAGAAGCTAAAGGAAATAAGGTTTTGATCAATATAAACATGCAAACCTGAGCTTTTTTGGTTTTAAGATGACTCTCAATCGCCCCCTGCTGGCTCGCTGCAGTAAAGCTCATAAGCCCCGCCCCCTCCGTGTCAGCAGCTGGACCAAACTAAATAAACTAAAGATGGTGACGTTGTTGCATTCAGCAGCGGTTGGATGGGTAAAGCTGATCAGATACTGGTGTTAGGTCGGAGAACGTGTGTTTTGTGTTGCTCTGCAGGGCAAAGTGCACTACGATGAGCTGAAATGTCAGATTTCTCTGTGTTTGGACGCAAATTTGTTGTTTGCAATCGGTCGAACTCCCTGATTCCTGTCATATTTTCAGATTTGTCTCCGTGCAAACCAAACTAACCCACCGGCTGCACCAGTTCGTTTCATGTCCGACCCGTCGCGGCGGCGATTTGTGCAGCAACCTGTCGGGGTTTAAGCCGGAAACTCTCAGATCTCCACCCACAGCGTGCTGGGTGCGTGCGACCAGCTGGGAGGACAATACATTACTGAAATACCCCGGAGCCTGGATTTTGTATCAGAGGTTCAAATGCAGTTTTTCATCCCGTAACAACGTCTAATCCGTCGTCCGAGCAGGCCTGTGTTTCTACCTTAAACATCCCTTTCATTCCTTCATTTAATAAATGACACCCAGAGGACGAAACGGGGACAAGTCCCCGCTGACACCGATGAAATATAGACTGATAATGCTCCTGCCACTCGCTTAATGCCGCTGCCTTCCACCTCCGTCTGTCTGACAGGCCGGCCCGGCGCATGTATCATAATGAGCCGATCTCTGCGCCGTCAATTAGGAGCACCTTAAGCATGTGACCCAACTTCTGTGATTCCTGAGAATAAAAGGAAGAGATGAAGGATCTCTGCCGGCTCACGGGCGCGAACGCCATTTCCCCTTCGAGCGCACGTAGCATCCCCTCGGTGTTAGCTATTTCTGCCAGACGGTTACAAGCCGAGTGTCTATTGCGTCTTTATTTTGGTGTGTGTGTGTGTGTGCTGCGAATATGCGGTGGCGGTCCCAGGGGTGGTGTGACGGAGAGGAGCAAAAGCGTGCAGGCTCCTCGGTGCCCCCGCCTCCTGCAGATGTGGAGCAGCTCAGTCAGTCATTGTCTGCATGGCTCACTTTGAATGATTTAATTACTTGCTTTAGACTTGAGCAATTATAGCTGAGCAGCACATATGTTAATTATATCTGACCTCACATTTTTGCTGCTCTGTTAATTGTTCGCTTCGATGACATTCCCGAGATGACTGTCATTGCTGCCTGCGTATCGGGCAATTTAAGGAAAAAACGCGGCGGCGTGACAGATTCCGGTCGATGGCGGAGCGAGAAGCTGCGGCGCTCGCTTCCAGATGGAGGTGGGGAGGGGTCACGGCACGCAGGCCTCCCCCCGACGTGTCCTTTACACCTGACGCCGACGGTAACATGCAAAGCCTGGTTTTTAAAACAGACTTTCAGGCACGTTGGCGGCTCAGGAGGCGGAGCAGGTTGATCCCAGATCACATGGTTGGCGGTTCTCCGCCCGTCCTTATGTCAGAGTGTCCTTGGGCAAGACGCAGAGACCCCAAGTTGCCCCTGACGGCGCTGTGCGGTGAATTAAAAGGCAAATCATAAAGCGCTTCGCCCGTTATTAGTTAGGGTAACCTATCATTCATCTGCAAGTGGAGGTTTGAACTCTCGCTGCACGCTTCTCTCTGATTGGATGGTTCCTCAGCGACGCGGTTTACACGTTTTCACAGCTCCTGATTTGTTATATCAGAGTGAAACAAGAGCAAAGTATGAAACGCCTGTTCTGTCAGGTAACAAACACGATCGGTGGCTGATGACCGTGAAGCGCAGTACGTCAGTGACACACCCGCGGCTCAGGCAAGTAAACACAGAGCTCGGGGTCTGTTTGGACGCTCTTCACAGGCTGCAGGAGAAAGAATCCTGCAGCTGAAGCGGGTAAGGTGCACGAGCTGCACGAGTCTGAAGCAGCTGCAGGTCACAGGAGTCGACCAAGACCCAAACCAGGTTGTGTGTGAGGGCGTCGGACCCTGATGCAGTTAGTTTAGCGTAGTTTGGTGAGTGAAAGCTGAGTTTTTGTCTGTTTTCCTCAAAGGATAATCTGAAAAAATGTCATTTTGGATCAAGCTGACACTTGAAATTTCAGAGATGATATCCAGGGACAGGCGCAGAGATGCAGATGTTTCCTCCTCGGCGCTGCTCGAGGGGCTGCGAAGTTAAAGAAACAGCAGCGTAGCAGCAAACGACCATTGTCTCGTCCTTTCAGGTTCCTGTCGCCTGTCTTCTGCCACCCACGGTGCACAATCAAGAGGGCAAGTCCTCTTTAATGCGTGTGTGTTTGTTGGTGGAGGAGCCGTGAAGTGCATCAGTCCCCTGCGCTGCACGCCTGCACAGTTTGCAAAGACCTGAAACTAAATTTAAAATCCCGTCCAGATTAGCAGACGCAGCAGGGACCGTGCGCGTTGGCAGCGACTGAAATCGCTTCTTTTAGTGTCTTGTAAGACGACGCCAGCGCTCTGTGCACCGCAAACAGGCCCCGATCTGCAAATGCTCCGTCTCAAACCGCCTAAATGGACACGCGAAGCCGGCGACGCCAGGCTCTCTTCGCACGTGCAGCCCACTTCCTGTTGTTTATGAGATGATCCATTTTGTTTTTCTCCTGCCATTACTGCGCAGGAAACATCTAAACCCACTAATGTCCCCGACTCGCGGCTCTTAAAGTCGGCCCTAATGCACGTTTGCCTCCCCGTCTGGAAGTCCCAGGCTCCGAAAAACCCATTAAAACCAGCTCGCAGAGACAAACTCGTCACCTGAACTAATACATCTTGTTGAACGACACGGGGCGAAGATTTTTTTTCCCGAACATGGTTTTATCACACAGCTTATTATCACATTTAATGGGGACTGCTTTCACTTTTGCCATTACTGCGCACTGTGGTTTAATTCTCCCGGCGGCGAGGAGGCAGAGCAGAAGTTAAGGCAGCGTGGAAGGCAGATGCACGCAGCGAGCTCTTCAGATTCATTTTGTCTTGTGATATGATTGCAGCTGCGTGACCGTGGCCTTATACAGCAGCGGCAGGAGAAATGAAAAATACATGTGCCGCTCAACACAATTACATTTGTTAATGCAGCGGTACGTCTCCGCGTGCTGTTTCTAATGGACTGTGCTTTTTGTTTGTCGCCTTAAGTGAGCGGAGACGTTCGCTCGTCTCACTCCAGAACGCCGCGCTCGACTTTGGGCGGATGGGATGACTCTGCGGCGGCGTGCTCAGGCAGGAAATGGCTGTTTCCTGTGTCGCAGTTAGTTTGTGGAGTCAGAGAGACTGCAGCACGAGTTAAAGTTCAGATGAGAGCGCGTAGCTTCTGCACGGTAACGCCTTTCAGAGTGAAACACGACGTGCCGCCGGGATGTTTGGAGTAACAAGACACGCCAGCGTAGCATGATGTTGCTAGCAAGCTAGCTAGCTACTGCATGTGTGCAGCTAAAAACAATTGATTGACAGGTGAAAGGCAGGATATTATTGGTCGAAACTGGTTATTTTGTTTGAGCAAGGACACGATCGTACACTTCATCTTCCTCACACACTGATTTTCACAATCAAGGTGCAAACTTTGAGTCGTAACCGGATGAAAGGTGCCTTTTTAACCCGTACAGATCACAAACCAGGTCATGTTGTGCACCGATTTAAAGCTATTTGCCCAAAAAATACAAAAGATTCATTTCTTTTTCACAACCTGAACACTTTTCTTGTGTTTGCTCGTGCTCACATGAGCTGAAACCAACCGATTTCCATTCCTCTTTGGCTTTTACGACACAGAGCTTAGATTCGTTAGCTAGCTAGCATCTTCTCCACCCTCCTGCAGCTCTGGGTGTGTAGCTGCCTGCTGAAGGTGTTGAAGGAGGCGAGGGGTCGACCACGATCGAACGGAGGTTAGCATCCAACTCTGAACCACTGTAACTCTGCACGTTTGTTATCCCGCCGGCTCGTCCTGTTTCATCCCGCGACGTACTCTCAAAATGCTGTTTTACCTGAACTTTAACGGCTCTCAAGCGAAACTGTTTTGGTAAAGGTGTCGCAAAAA
Organism: Datnioides undecimradiatus; assembly: GCA_008933995.1. Lineage (NCBI taxonomy): Eukaryota > Metazoa > Chordata > Actinopteri > Lobotiformes > Datnioididae > Datnioides > Datnioides undecimradiatus. Next base: position 1,054,080 of record WARS01003734.1, on the reverse strand, counting down.
TGAAAAAGATCGCTCTACAAACGCCGTTTACGCCAAACCACCGTTGAATTCCTCTGCAAACATGAGAAAACTCAGTGTCTGGAGTGTGTAAAGCCTGCTCCGGCTGCAGCTCTGGGTCTTTTTGCTGAAATTGACATCAGGAGCTGGTGAATAAACAGCTGCTTGCAGTTTCAGCTGATTGAGTTTTTAAAAAAACAGTCACTCTGCATCTCTTTCAGCCTCTGAAGTGCCACTGTTTTGGTTGAAGCGATGCATTTTGAACCTGAGCACCGAGCTCACGCAGAGGCTGTCGCGACCTATCAGAGGCTTCCTGACACATCAGAATCCAGCTCCCGCTTCACCGCCGAGGAAAATACTATGTGACGCACACTGGCTGTGATAGAAAGGCATTATGGGAAAACTGCAAGGCAGGCTAATTGTGTTTTCTCAATGCTCTCCAGCTGTGAAACATATTTAAATCGCCTTTACTCACTTTAATGCGCGCCTCCCTTTACCAGGCGTGTGCTCTGCAGCTGTATTATGGAGGAAAAGAGCAATGCAACTGTCTCCATGCAGGAGGATCACACTATTGTCATTCCAATTAGCGCCTTTTAATAGTCAGCTGGTGTACAACATATACTGTTGTCACCTCCCTGTTGGTGAGTTTCACCTTGCTCTTCCTCTTCTCCGTCTTTGCCGATGCGGCTTGTGTTCGGCAGATGTTGCGCTCGTTCTGCAGACTCGCCCCTCTTGGGATATTAAATCATTTAGCCGCACTTGTAACGTGGGCACAGACGATTTGTCCTCTTTGGAACCGATACGCTACTTTGAACAGTCACACAGCGGCGGCGGTTGCCAGACTTCTTTCTTTTGTGGATGACAATGCCGCGCGTTGGCATTCAACCTCCTATGACTCACCGCTGTGGCACTGTTTGTAACTGTGATTAGGTTACTCCACAGAACTCTTATTCTATGAGGTGTGTTTTTGTATTTTTGCTAATGCTGCAGACGGTGGCGGGCTCAGGCTGCACGCACTGGGGGCCGCGCACCCACGAGGGCACTTTATCATGTTTTATCCACCAAATGAGCATCTGAGAGGACGCTTAGCTGCTTTTTTCCAAACATAGGTTGCAGTGAAGTACTTTTCAGGGACGCGTTTCAGTTAATTGGGGACGGTTTATCCAACTGTGGACAAAAGTCGCGTCGCCGGTTGAGGAAAAGCAGATTTCTAGGTCAGTGGTTGAGGTTGGGGTTAGGGTAGGTCTCCAGGAAGTGAATGTAAGTCTGTGTAATGTCTGAGTAGTGCTGTGTGTGCGTGTGTGTGTGTGTGTGTGTGCGCCTGTCTGTTTTGCTTCAGACTCTGAGCTGATGGCGGCACACATTCATTAAGCGCAGCGGCTCAGGCTTCTCCCCACCAGGATTCACAGACAGCTGTCAGCTCGATGAGGGACTCCTGCACTGATTGTACATCAACATTCACTCTCGGCTCGCACATTCCACCGCACATCTACTTCCTCCGACATTTACATGCCCATCAACACGGGGCCGCTGCAGTGTGAGCGCTGGGTGACTGTCAGGACCGATTACACAGCCTCGACCTTTGCTCCCCGCCTGTACCCGAACGTGCAGGTTGACGTTCGTCACGTTCGTGTTAAAGTGGCTGCTCGTGCACGACGTCGCCGGGATGCTGGACGGATTTTGTCTGAGGGCCGTGCAACACGCTGCCACATGCACATGCTCTGACCTTACACCACATCATATAGCCGCTATGCAAACACTTCACAACCCAGCAGCTGCAGAGCAACATCAGCATCACATCTGAGTGCACCTGAAGGGTGTTAGCTCAACGTTTGCTCCGCTTGTAGCTCTGGTTTGGGCTCTTTAGCTGCTCCGCTCTCCTCACCAGCCGCTGCCTGTCGTCACAGCTTGTTTGCTGAGAACAGTTGCCTGCTGCTGGAAACTGGGTTAATGAGGGTGTTAAGATGGAATCATTAAAAGCGGCATGAAGCTAAAACTCTGAGCTAAAAGAGGCTAAAAAGCTGCAGAGTTCATCACGGCGAGCGCCTCCTTTCACGTGACATTAGTCTTTTTATTATAGAGCCGAAACGATCAATCAATTAGTGGATCAACAGGAAATGAGTTGCAGGCAATTCTTTAATCAGAAGTCTCAAATACTTTCTGGTTCCAGCCTCTAAAACGTGGAGATTTACAATCAAACCGTCCTGCAAGTGTTTGAAAAGGACACAGAGTCACTGCTGCATGTATAATGAATGACAGTAATCGTGCAGTCAGCTTACAGTGCTCATTTGGCACCGGCAGTGGCTGCAGTCATTTCATCCGCACAGTGAGCTGAAAAGTGTTGAAAGTCTGTAAACTTCAGTAATTAGTGGCTCCGTCTGTTTCAGTACTTTACATGCATGCAATAAATAATAGAAATGTCAATTTGATTTATTAGTAACATGCACAAGAAATAAAGAATAAAGCAGCACAGCTACAGGCTTCAGGTGTGATAAAGGACTGACCAATAGGAGCGCAGAATGCATCCGTAACCATGGCGTTGGTTAAGGAGGAGGCTTCTCTGCACATTTACATCGTGCAGACGCACTGTTTGTTCGTCCACGGTGAGGCGTCCCGACAGTGGAGCGGCGTGTGAGGGTTTATGTCTCAGTAACAAAGAACCCGGCGGGCTCCTGCAGCGGGCCGGTTCATCGATGATGACAATAACACATTTGATTCGTTTTCAAAATGACAAACACTGATTAGCAAAAACAAAACTTTGTCACGTCAGAGGAAGCCGTTTGCAACCTACCTGCGTGTGAAAGTTTGGCTCCATGCTCGCCTCGGTGTTTGTCTCTGCTCCTGTCGGTCGCTGCAGTGTGGACTTTTCTTCTTTCCAGTCATTGGTATTCAGATATGCCGGCCCGAGGTGGCAATCTGTTAAAGAACGTGGAGGGGGGTGTCACCTCTCAGTTAAGGCGGCGCTGCCATCCTCGGGGCCTGGTGTGCTTGGACAGCTGGCCTCAGAGTTAGCGAGTGTGACTGTGGAGGAATGGACGCTAAATAACAGAGCCTACAGCTCTGCCCTCCCGCCCGGCCGGCTGGCTGGCTGGCTAGCAGGCGTGACGCGACAGGACGGAGGCCAGAGCCAGCTACAATCCATTACTTTTACCTGAGGAAGGGCGAGGGAGAGGGGGGGATTGAGTTAAGGGCCAGAGCACCTTTCAGCGCTCTCTTCTGCATGCTAATTCCACCGCCGCTTTCGGAAAGGGATCAAAATCCACCGGCTGAGAAACGTGGCCTCTCCACTCACCAAAGGAAAAAACCCGCCTCCTGCTCGGCGCGCCGCTCGCAGCCGGTTTGCACACACGCGCAGCTGCACGCCGCGTTTAAATGAAGTAGCTCTGGAGGACAGGTCTGGCGTTCCTCGAGTGTTTCGTCAGCTGCCTCGTGAAAACCCTCAGTGGATGTGGAGACTGAAGCTGGAAATTGAAGATTGGGTGTTATCGTCTGTCTTCTTATAATCACACGTGCTCGACGCGCTCTTGATTCAACAAAACACCTCATTTTTAGATTTTTAGGGCTTTTGCAGATACGCCGGCGTTCTGTGGCGAGACGCTTTGAAAACGAGGGAGTGACGCGCGCCTGTCACATGCAGCGTGTTGCTTGTTTAGTGATGTCATGACACACACGCGCACGCCGGCATAAATCAACCCCATTCACCGCGCACGGGCAGACGGCGAGCGCGATGATTTGTGCAGGGAGCGTGAAGCGGAGGGTGATTTTTGAGGCGCTGCTTAAAGCTATCACTACCCGAGTGGAAAGCACACATGACAACTGGTTTGCAGGTTCCAAATGAGAAACCCACCACAAACAGGCGCGGCTGGGTACGGGGGGTGGGTGTGGGGGGGGGGAACAAGCCCGCAGCCTGGATTGGCACCCGGTGACAGTGATAAATTTCACCAATCGTCCAGTGTGAAGATCTGTCTAATCTTAGCGGTGGCTCGCAGCGGGGTAGGACCCCATCACTCTCCCATTATTTGACAACAAAACATCCGCGGAGAGCAGCGAGCCAGGTTCAGTTAGCTACAATACACTCGCCGCATACACAAATACCCAGCGTGGAGGTGGCGGGGTGGAGGGGGGGGGTTATAAAGTGGCTCTGTAGCCGGCCCGTTAAAGGGGCAGGCCATTAAAATGCAGCCGCGACCACCTATCCCCACTCCGAGCGTGGAGTGGTTGAAAGAGAACAAAACGAAGCCGTCTGTCAATAGCCTTTAATTTTGAATGGAGAGCAAATAAAACCCAGCGCCTGTAATGGCCTCCATTCTCCTCCACACTCTTGAAATTGATTCGATGGCTTAATTTGGCAGCGGCAGGTGGGGACGCGATTGGCAGACGTATGCGGCGGCGGCGGCGTGCGGCTCACCCCGGATGACTCGATAAACAGCGTTTGCAGCAGCACAGCAGCGAAAACGTTCTTCCGAGGCCGTGCATCGCGGGCCATATGCATCCATCACGGCCATGTGGTGTTGTGTTGGCAGTTACAAGCTCGGCGTTTACACCCAAAATGTTATTTTGATTTCACTGACACAGAGATAATGTTTCATAACACACAGTCAGTCACGAATTAGCCCATCTGTCTGTTTGAGCTTCCCGGTGCTGATGGAGTCTCTGTGTGTTTGTGTTGTGTGTGTGTGTGTGTGTGTGTGTGTGTGTTTGACCACAGTGGCTCAGCCCTCTCCCCACCAGGATTCACTGACGGCTGTCAGCTCATTGAGTGACTCCTCCACAGATTGTATTTGAGCCAAAATCCTGATCCCTCGTCTCGTCCTCTCGCCGCTCTGCTCTCTCACTCCTCCCCGCCGTGTCTGCGCGCATATGCCGACACGCTCGCACATGTACGTACAAGCGCTCGCACACGCGGGACGGGCATGTTGTGTTACAAGCTCGTGGTAGTCAACAGGAGAGACGGCGGCGACTGTGTGAAACTGAATCCAGCTCCGCGCCTGCCGCTCCGACGGCAGCGGCCTCTCCCGGAGAACCGAACCGCCGCCTGCTATTGGAAGTCGATCTCGTTCCTTTGTGCTGGAGAACAAATTTACTGCAGCTCAGGCCTTTTAATCAAACGGCCTGATGCTTTTATAAACAGAGCAGGCTGCTTCCACTCTATCTGTTTATGATCAAGTCTAGTGAAAAGACAAAAGTGTCAATAAACGTGTCCCGCTAACAAGGACTTCCTGCGGAGACAAAGCTCCTCAACCGGACCTGCTGTTCACTGTAATGTTAGAATATGTCGCGCAGATGCACCAGAGTGGCTCGTTTGTGTTGCTTTTAATTAGAAAAGTTAAACTCATCAGTAAACTCGTGTCTCTTTTTCTAATTTTTCTAAAACGGTGCATGAAACTCACTCAAACCAATCACACATCTGCTGAGGAACGAGCCGAAAGAGTCCGAGAATGACGAATCAAGCGCACCCGTCCATGCTCTGTGTGTGTTCAGGAACATTTGCAGCCGCTGGTGTGTGTTGACCTGACGTCAGCAGGCGCGTTGTCTTGTTTGCAGCACTGCTGAGTTTACGGGTGCTGATGCTGCTGCAAAATAAAGATACAATTTGCCAGAGCAGCAATAATAATAATAATTAATATCTCCATCTGTTTTATGTCTTTAAGAGCGATTTAGCAAATTAATGAGCACAACTGCACGGCAGGAATATCAGATTTATGAACTTATTGCACTTCTAACGTTGCATATATATTAGAATGTGTAGAAACCTTGTGAGTGTCAACGCCCCCGAACAGAGACGTGACCGCAGATCGGTGACGGTGGCGTCTGACCGAGCGCCGCAGTGCGTCGTGGACGTCCCTGCGTTGCTTCCTCCTCCGTGTGGAGGCGGCCTGGGTGCAGCAGAATAAATCCATTGTTGACTTTGGTCTTTGGGAACGATGAGAGGAGGACGACGCAGCCCCCGTTGTCGTGCTTTTCATCCTGTGACAGCGTTTAAACGTCTTCCTCAGCTGGTACTCGGTGTTCCTCTTTGAGCTGATGCGCGCCTGATCGTCACGCTCCTTGAGGCGATGGTGAAGGTGAGGGGACTGAGAGGAGGCTCTGCCTGTCGGCAGGTTTGTCTTTTTAATTGAAGTTAAATAAATGAAAATAAACTCTTTCAGCCGTTTACTCGCCAAGCCGAAACTTGCTCTTCCCTCCGTCTCATCAGGCTCCTTCTCTCCGTCCTCTCCTGATTCCTCATCAGAGGAGAGTACGGAAAGCCCTCTGCGCTGGAAGTCTCAGTTCTGATCACGGCATGAATTTCTAAATCTAAACAGGCAAAATGAGTTCAGCTCTGAATCAAAGCTGCGCAGCGTTTTTCACTTTGTCAGACTCGTCTTTTATTGTCCTCTCCCTACCTAAACCTCACCCGTCGCCTCCGCACGCCATTTTCTAAACAAGCACAAAGGAATGATGACGCCCAGATTGAGAACCGGTGCGATTTACATGACTGATTACAGTGTAATTTCACACTTATTTGCATGGATCTCCTGAACATCCGCGCCGAGCTAATGGATTGTTAGAGCTCTGCAGCCCGGGCCGAGGGAGAGACAGAAGAAGAAGAAGAAGAAGAAGAAGACAGAGCAGAGACAGAGAGGCGAGACAAAGTTCAAGCTAAAGTTCAAGGTCATTTATCTCCGTGGCTCTTTATCACACGTACGTCTCAAAGGGCTTTAAAGGGGGCGGACACAAAAAGAAAAAGAGAGAAAGACTGAGACTCGGGAAAAAAATCCAATTACATCAACTAATCAGCGGCCAATCACAAAACAAAATGAGACGGTGTGTTGAAAGGACGCGGCCGCGCACCAAACCTTCTAATCAGCCCGAGAGGAAGCGACGCTGACGCTTTATGAAGCTGCGCAGAGCCGTGTTGCTTCGTTAACACTCTGTAAATGACTGTTCCCCTGCTGAGCAGGTTCAGCTGAGGTCTGGCCACAGCTTAGTGTTCACTGGTTATTAGCTGGGCATTTTAAAATTTAAGTTTAGATCATAATAAAATGATTTTTTGCTGCTAAATATGATGAGATTTAACATTAATAACTGCACAAACCTGCTAATGCTGCATTAGCTGTGTGCAGAGGTGCAGTGCTGTTGGTTTAACTACCTGAACGTGAACACGTATGAATGATTAACCACTGCACGGCAGGTTTACACACAGAGCTAGAACTGCCCCGCAGTGACTTCATGCAGCCTTTCACCGTGTTGCATTGGGGGTTAGCATGGGGTGGGCTGTAGTTAGCCTGATACTGAGCGATACAGGAGAATGATCATGTGGTTAGTTAACGTTTGAATTATTGAATTCACTCACTTTTGCATTGGAAACATGCATCCTGAGGGGAAAAGGTGCAGCTCTCCGAGGTCAGAGGTCGATCTGCTGTGACTGTTGAAGTCGAGATTGATGAAAAGCCTTTTGGATCACGTCGTGCACCAGTTCGCCAAAGTGTGCTGTAAAATAAAAAGAAATCAAATTCTGATCATGTTTTTCTTCCATTTGAACAAATTCGACGTGTGCTTGCATAAGATTGAACCAGCCTCCAGCCGTTAGCAGCACAAAGCTAAGATTGGTTAGCTAGCTAGTTAGCGTAGCGTGGTGCATTGGTGGAGTACGTCATGGTGGACCCAGACGCCATATTCGCTCTGAACTGTATGAATGCTATAAAGTCTGAGATGCATGTGCAGTTTATATCAAATTTCACTTTCATTTTCAGTTTTTTAAGCAAGATAACCATTTTCCAACCAAACAGTTAGCGACTACGTGCAGATACACAACACTGAACATACCTAAAGCACTCCTGATGTGGCAGAAGGTGTGGGAGGAAGAAGAGACGAGAAGAACGACGCTAAGCCTTAAAAACCACAGTCAAGTGTTGCAGAAGTATCCGATCTGCTGCGCCGACGTGCTTCATCGTTGCCACCGCAGCAGAACAGAAGCTGCACGTGCTGTGGCTGAGCTCGGCGTGCCGTCGGACCGACAGGATGACAGACTGAGCCAATTAAACCATTTGATTGAAAGAAATCAAATTAAAAGATGTGAAAACATTCAGAGTTTGATGTTTCGTATTGTGTGTTTTGTATTATGGACGTCGTGTCACTTCCTGTTTGCAGCTCTCATCCCTTTAATGAAGCAACCCCAGCTTAGCAAACTGCTATTAAAGCTATCCGGGAGTTGCCTGGACGACAGGAAACTGTCATTAATTTGTGAATAACAGATGAAATCCCATTCAAACCTCAGTCGGGTGTACCGTAGAGAAGTATAACGGGACGTATGGAGTGGACCGTACGCCTCGTTGTGGCGTTCAAGGCTGCTCAGGGTTTGCGTCGCAGCGATTAGCGGTCAGATGTGTGTCGCCGGGGCTGAGGCGCTCCAGCTCGGCTCCATAAAGCGCGGCGTTTTATTTTGCTCTACAGATGCCATTTATAGTTTTGTCTGAGAATTTCATCAGCGCTTTTATGAGAGGTTGGCCGTATTTGACACGGCTTTTATGAGGCCAGTTGCTTTTTATGTGAAGCCTTCAGTGGAAATGTTGATGCGCTATGATTGCTGGATTGGGAAGTTTATTGGGATCAGCGGTTTCCGTGGCTCTGTTTGACGAGCGAGACGACGTCCGAGACACTTTAACTTTCCCTCCACGTGAATATCTAATCTCATCGCGCCGCCACGGCGTGGAGCGGCCAAACACTTTGTCTTATTTTCATTATTTTGTAATTCCAGCGCTCATATTTCCAGATCTTCTCCGAGAACTCTTTCTTTTCTTGCAGTAAGTAATTAATTTCCACTTGTTGTCATTAGTTAAACCGGTTTTAAAAAAAGAAGAGTTAGGGCCAGCTCCATGCAAATAGTGATTAATTGTACCTGGCTTTAGTCCATTTGTTCTCATGGAAGCGGTGCAGCGGAGCTCCGCGGGTGATTCATGTCTCCTGGTTGCAGATACGCAGCTCGTCTGCCTGTTCATCGCCCTTTTTGTTCCTCCATTGTTTCCCTTCACTTTCATCATAAGCCGCATGCTAATGCACGGCGCGGGCCGCGGCGCCGGCCGCCACATATCACTTCCTGATTACATTCTATAAATGGATTTGTGGCTATTTGCACAGAGGAAGCGTCGCGGCGACATTAGATGTGAAAAGCTGACTCTCCTGCGCAGGTAGAGCCGCGGCAGGTTGTCAGAACGTCCGTCCGCTCTGCAGCAGCACGCCGTTCTGACGGCGAACGCTGCCGAGGGAATTACCGGCCGTCAAGGGGAAGCTCTATTAGAATATCTGTGATGGATCCCAGAGTGGGAGTCGACGTGGAGGCTTTTTATTTTTTATTTATTTTTTATTTTTTTTAGGTTCCTTATGCATAAATGGTGCAATTCAGACTGCTGCTTAAGCCCTCTGCAGAGGCGCTCCTTCTCTCGCTCCTGACATTGAAGTGAAGTGCAAAGCCGCGCCGCTCCCAGCGAGTTCACGGAGCGCTCGTGGAGAATGGTCATTTGCATTATTTAAAGGCGCCCGTGAAGTCCGGCACGGGGTCTCCGATCCGCATTTGCATAATCCGACAACAAATTGCAGGGATTTGTGTCTCCACCTGCCGCAGGAGCACGACACCCCCGAGCACCGCGAGTGAGAAACGGACCCGACTGATCGATAGCAGGACAGAAGAGGTGATGAAAGACAGAGGGAGAGGAAATTCAAACTGTGCAATCATCAGCTGATCGGCGTCTGCGTGTGTCAACACAGGAACTTGTGCTTTGCTTATTGAAAACTGAAGTTTAAAGCAGAGCCGAGCGATATGGACAAAATCAATCAGAGATGTTGAGTTAAAGTGGCTAAATGCACCCAACACAGCAGCTAAACGGCCCGCAGCCTGTCACTGATATTGATGCTGCTGCTCGCGGCTAACGTCAGGTGCAGGATCCGGTCTGATTTTAACCCTGAGCGTTGAATTTAAAGGATGCACGGCAGGAAACGCGTGTGAGGAAGGAGCGAAGTGTCCGCTCAGCACAAACGCGCCGGGCTTCGCGCTTCACGAAGGTCACGACACGAGCAGCGGAAGAGCTTCCTGCGTTTCAGGAAGTCGGTTTAGGGAGACGCGAGTGACCAGAGGGAGTTGAGCGAACCCCCCCCCTCCACCCTCGACACTTAAAAAAGTCTTGTTGTGCTCGCTGCTGAATCACCGGCAGGTCTAACCCGCTGTACTGCAGCTCCAACGCCTCTCCACCACTTACTGTACCGTACCTCGGTCCAGTCTGCGCTAAACCCCCGCGCTGCCACCCCCTCCTCGCTCTGCGCCGTCCTCTTTATCTCTCCCTCTTTGTCTTTCCTCTGCTTCTCTCTGCGTGTCTTCCTCCCTCCTCCTCGCCGCGGTGGGGCTCTGCCAGGGGCTTGTGATCGGATTTAGCGCCGCGTTCTCACTCCGTCTCCCAGAGATGAGTGACAGATGGTGGCCATTAGTGTATATTCCATGCATCTGTTGCAAGGCGCTAATTTATCTCATTAGGGGAACGTGTGGAGGGGGAGGAGGTGTGTGTAGGAGCGGGATGGAGCATTTTATTATGAGTGTAAAACAGAGGGAAAGATGCGCCGAGCTCTGAGAGAGAGAGGAGGGGGGGCGGAGCGTCAGAGTCATGAGGTCACGCTGCACGATCGCGGCGTCTTTAAGATTCCTCTGCATGTGTGTGTGTGTGTGTGAAGTTTCGGCTGCTGTGGGGTCATTCTGTGGGGCGAAACAGACAAACCCACTCACATATGTGCACCCCGCCCACGGAGGCGCGCCGAAATAAGCAGCCACGCCCCCGCACACATCCGTCACGCCACGTATTTACATTAAGAGAGGGATGCAGCGCTCAGGCTTAATGTTCCACTGCTGTGTGTGTGTGTGTGTGTGTGTGTGTGTGCGCGCTGCCGTTGCGTGGCCTCGTTTGTTTGTAGCTTTCTTCTAAGAATAGCCGCGGAAGATACTCGTTTCTGATTGGCCGGCAGGAGTCCATTAAAACCTGTGTGGTGTGGATTGTGGGAAACCATGGCGACGATGCTTGAAAAGCTCAGTCTGACTCATTAAAAACTGATTATTTTAACATTTTGAAGTTAGTTTCAGCTGCTCTCTGCGCCGCTTGGGTCTCGTTTTAGTCTTTTTGTTTTGTTTTAGTCCAGGTTTAGTCTGTGGAGCTGAGTTTTAACTTAAATCAGTGCTGCAGTCCTAATTTTACTGTGATGGAGGGAAATAAACAGACACTGAACTCTGGGAATGTGTCACAGACTGACTGTAAATAACAGCAGCGCGTCATTTTTGGTTATAATTATGATTTGGTGTTTATTTTCTGCCAAAACTGCCTTTTAATATATAAAACTGAGTCTTCTGTTCAACTGATTTAACATCAGCACGTGTAGAAATGCTTAAACAGCCTCGTTAAGGGAAACAACAAAATCAGACATCACAGAATGACGTTTGGTTGGAGAGGACAACGCTGATCTAACTGAAGACTTCCTGTTGTTGCTTTAATACAATTAAATGTTGGAATCTGCGATATAACCTTGTGTTGTTGCTGTAGAAGAGGAGAACAAGCTGAGAGTACAGCATCTTTTGAGCGTCTGACCTCGGCGATGAGCTAAAAGATGCAAAAACATCATTAAACTCAGTTTCTTACAGTGATTCCATGTGTTTTCAGTGTGAGGCCGGCGACTTGCTGTTGTGATTGCCCGAGAAAACGTGTCAATCAATCAATAAGTCGGTGCTGTGTTTCTCCGTTAGGGCTGATTGTTTCTTCAGCGGCGGCTCTATCTCTCTCTTTTCCACCTTCTCACCGCCTCTTAGCGTTTCCCGGGCTTGATTCGTGGTCACGGTGACAGCTCCGGCTTTGATTTAGCGGCCTTAATGACGCCGAAGCTGAGTCCTGGTCCGTCTTCTGAGAGCGATTAACCCGATTCCACAAAAAAAAAAACCCCAAAGGAAAGCGAAGCGAAAAAGGTGAAACGTGCTTTATTTTGGCATTAATACTCATTAGCGAGTGAGTTTTGACACGCCGGTGTAATTAACCGGAGGAGAAACGGCGGCGGATTGGCAGCCTCCTCCGCTTTTTACACTGAGCCGCTGCTGCAGGAGTAAGCCTAAAGTTTTCTATACAGGATTTTAGTTCAGAAAACACCAGCTGAGAATCAATTTTAGCCCAACAGCTGGAAACTGGGCCAGCCTGTGAACCGCGGAGGCTCTTTTAGACGACTGCGAAAAACGAGCAAAGTCGACTGGCGGGGGAAGGAGCTGAAAGGTCAGGGTGTGCGGCGCGGTCAGAGCGCGGCGCGGGGCGAGGGAGGACTTAAACGTGTTCATTTTACACATGCAACCAAATCAAGTCTGGCACATCCTCTTTACTGCATGAAGCGAGCGCACCGATGGCGAAGCCCACGAGTCGGGGGCTCCGGATCGCTGCCGCCGCGGTCTCATTTGTTTGCAGTAATTATACCTACAGTAGGTAGCCTAATTACTTCAACAATAACACACCGATGATTAGAAAAGTAAAAATGTCGCCTCCGCAGCCGGAACAGCCAAAGGTGGCACATCATTTATCCTCCTTATGGGCTTAAAGTGCCGCGGCGAGCGTGTTTAAATTTCTGTCCAAAGTGTTAACTAAAGTGGATTAGAGAGGCCCGCGCTCTGTTCACAAACTCCCTAATACCTCCAAAAGATTGTTTCAGCACATATTCATGAATAAAGAGCGAGTTTAAGGAGATTTGGCATCAGGGCTCTTATTGACCCGTCTTCTGTGGACGGTTTTGCGGGGCTATCTGGGAGCCCAGGGGAAGGATTTAGACTGCCCAGGAAAAATCTAATATTTCTCCACATTAAAGTCGAATAAAAGCCACCTGGCAGCCCCCGCCTGTGTGTGTGTGTGAGCGCGCGCGTGTGTGTGTGTGTGTGTGTGTGTGTGGTGAGATGATACAGTGGTGACCTACAGCCATTCACTGGAGCCCGAGTTAAACACTCTGGTTCGGCCTCCTGCTATCTGCTCCGGGTGCCACGAGAGGTGACACATTCTCATGAGCAGGCGGGAGGCCACAGTGGGTGTTGATACGCTGTCGATTGATGTGCGCGTCTGAGTGGGTGTGTGTGTGTGTGTGTGTGTGAGGTGAGGCTGCAGCTCCACATGTTATATTTAGGATGGCGGCTCTGAACGGGGCGTGAGGAGACACGGCGGCGTTTCCCTGTTTATTATTTCACGCGGGGAAAGCGCCGGGAGCGAGGCTGCGAATGCATCTTAGATAAATTATGGTATTTTGTTTGATTTATAATTCAACTAATGCGCCGCTTTCCTGTTTTCTTGCAGAGCTTCCCAGGATTTTTATGAGTTACCGTTCGAATAGCGGTCATTACAGCGGGGGTGAAATAAAAACCCAGAAAAGCAGCAAAGGCACAGATGATAATCAGATTTTAAAAATATCATCTGCAGCACAAACACTTCATAATTTTACCATTTACTGTGTTTTATATCTTACAGAGGAGCTTAGTGTTTAATGCTGCTGCTGCTGCTGCTGCTGCTGACGACCATGTTTCCTGTGGTTTAGAGGTGACTGATCTGTTCAAACCGTTCTGACTCATCTTTTGCAAAAGCGTTTATTAACGAGTTGAGCACCGGCAGCGAAACACAATGCATATTTATCTTTACACCGTGCACGAGCTGTATAAAAGTACGCTGGAGCCACTCGCTGGGGGGCTGTGCAGCACATCAGCGCGAGAAAACAAAATCAGACACATCCAGTGAAACAAAGCTGGCAAATCAAACTAAAAATAAAAAAATAAAAACCCTAATTGCTTATTAAGGGGAATTATAATTAGTGGGCTGTGTAAATAAAGCTGAATTAACTGCAGAAACAAAAAACTGAACATATTTAATTAAGAAAGAGTTTCTCAGCCGATAAAGTCCGGCTGAGGTCTGCTGGTTTCATTAATTCGACAGCCTGTGGACTGCGTGGATGCACTTACTTCAACGCAGCGAATCCAGTCCTGCATCAACAGGTCACGTCCGTAACATATAAACTTAAACCGCTGCATGTATGAGCTTCTGAATGACCCGGCGCACAAACATCCGTCTGGGTAAGGTGCATTGCTAACGTCAGCTAGCTCATTAGCTGCGCAGCTGCAAACTTGCTAATAGCGCGGCGTGCAGGCGACAGGTTTTAGGAGCTGCTGTTGGTGAAACACTGCAGATGTTTTCTCTTTTAATGACAAAATGCTGCGAACAATAGATTAAAAACATATTTATCTCATTTTTTATTGATGCTATGAGCCGCTGATGTGGTCAAAGAGGTTCTGCGGTCACTCTGCGTGGATATCGGGTTAATGCGTCGGCAGAGTCGGGGAGTCACCCGCCCTGGATGCCGCTGGATTTCGGCTCTCAGTCTCCAGCTGATCGTAAGTCTTTCCCATCTGAATCCCGCCGGCGTCGTGGGGAGCTCAGGGTTTAAGCGGAGATGGATCACCTGTCACGTACGTGCCGCTTTAGTATGGACGTCGTGCGCCCGTAATCCTGTGCACACAGCCGCCAAACGCACCCGCAGGCTGCAGCATGTGCAGCGCTCGCAGCACCAACAGCATCTGCAGTTTGATCCGCCTCATGAACACAACGTTTGTGTTTCTCAGTGAGAGCTGGTCAGAAAGTTGGGTTTTATATCTTAAACTGTGAAGCTTTGCACGACCTGTTGAGGCGATCCTCACGTAAACTGTACCGAAATATGTAACATGGAGGGTTTTAGGGACCGGGTGCAGCGTGACGCGGGAAGGTTTGAGCAAACGCACAAAGAGAAAATGAAAATAAGAGTCTGAATATTGCCGAAGATCTGGATTTGAAATGTTAGCGTCTGATTTAGCTCCGTCTGTCCTCTCTGGTGGGTTGCCTCGAGTTGCTCCTTGTTGCCTCTCTGTGCATCACGAATGACATTGTCAGGAGATTTCATCATTTCCTGTGTAGTCGCTCATTTGGGAAAATAAGTGAAAAGTTGTTACAAAGGCAAAGAGGAAATGATGCGCCTCGCTGGCCTCGTGAAATCCATCGTAACACCTTTTTCGGGATAAGAAAACAGAGATTTTGTTGCAGGTCTGAGGGAGATTTATTGCAGAACAGCAGGATCTTTATCTCGGTTTACGCCGCCGCCGCCGCCACCGCCGCAAAGCGTTTTGTTCGTATCTCTGTGTACTTGTCTCTGTCTGCAGTCACATGTCTCTGTGAAGTCGCTGTACTGTATGTTCCCCCCGCTGCCTGCAGCCATGCTGGATGAAAGCCGCGTCGGTGGCGAATGAGGCTCAGATGCAGGCAGCCTGCAGTGAATCGGTGAGCAGCGACTTGTTTTTATGGGGGCCAGGTCACCAGGAGGTCTCCTTTCATGAAGGTGACAGATGTACGGGGAGATGCACATCACTGTGTGTGCATGTGCGCGTCTGTGTGTGTGTGTGTGTGTGCAGAGGAGGTCCTCTTTTTGGATTTTTGCATTGATCAAATTAGACCTTCCCATAGATGAGAATGTTCATTTAAATGTCAACACTCATATTAGCAGGCCTCCTGTGAAATATGGGGGATCGGGAGGAATCATTTAGATGTCAGCCTTCGTTTTATATCTTCACTTTAGTGATGAATGGCACCAGTTTGTGTCTACTGAGCAGATTCAAGGGGAAGGTCTCATCATGTCAAGTCAATATTCAAATCAGGAGGCGCTGGAGATGGGTTTTTGGGGTTTTTTTGCAAAGGAAGAGAAGGAGAAGCGACGTATCCCGCCGCCCGTTATCGTGTTGCAGATGAATACACAAAGACCGAGGAACAGAAGCGACAAAAATCCTTTGAAAAATAAAAATAAACGTGCAAAACACCAAAAATCTAACTTGAATTATGGAGAGGTGTGTTCCTGAAAGCTGTTTAGCTGTGAGAGCTGCTCTTCATGCACCGATTCAATGGGAAGAGACAAAGCAGGACCCAGACTCCAAATCCCCAAGGTCCCGCATTCGATGCATGTCGGTTCAATCGTTTTTTTTTAGGGGAATTACGAGGACAGAGGGTCAAAAGGTCCTGAATCATGTTATCTTCTTAATTATTCTGGTTTATCTTGCCCTTAAGTGGCACATTTTCCTAAATGAAGTAGCAGACACAGAAAACCTGGAGTGGGGTTGTCAAAATGGGTTTCAGGACTGTCTGCGATGGGTGTTAATGGGGTAGTTTCGGTTTTTTGGGAGAGTTTCAGATGCTAAATGTATTTTAGGCACCTTAAAGAGTCATTAGCAGTTTAATTGAGCACTATATTTAGAGTATTTTCACTTGAAGCGATCTTTTAAAGAGCTTTTTAAATAGAAACTGACGCCTCCCCTTTGCTGTATATGTCTCCAAATGCACCAGACTCCATTGACAAAAACACAAATTTAAGCTCCCGAGACACAACGACAAGTGCGGCAGGCTTACCGCCGCTTCAATCAGTGCGTTTGTTCGTGTTTTGTGTGAGTGTGTTCAACAAGTTAGTCTGGATTCACCAAAGTCACACAAAAACACAAACAAACTGACACTTTGTGGCAGAAGTAAACCAGCAACGCCCTTTGTCCTGCAGGCTTAAATTGTTGTTTTTGTCAAAGGAGTCTGGTGCTTTTGCAGAACTGTGCAACAGCTTGTGTTTGTTTTCAGCAAAGTAAAGCCATCAAACTATTCTAAATACGGTGCACACTTAAAAATTATATTCATAGGTGCCTAAAATCCTTTTTGCTGCTGACCCTGTCTACAGCGGGGCATTGCTTAGCTGCAGGTAATACACAGTCTGTGGAGAAGTGCCTCCCCCTTACCCTTTTAATGTGACTTTAATGTGAACGCAGGTCAGTCCAGACATGATAAGAGGCAAATCTTGACTTTACTTGGTTTTTACTGGAGAACCCAGTGGTGAATAAGCATTTTCCCGCTGCTCACGGCTTTAACTTGTCTGGGAAAATAAACGGAAAAACAACAACCGCACGTTTTCCGGTTGACAGACAGGAACCGCGCAGTTTTTCAGCCGAGTTACTTCTCCACTTCTTGTCCGAATCACCACAAACTTTTGCTGAGCCCTGAAGCAAATGTACATTATAGCTGCATCCCAGCGAGAGTCAGGCTGACACCCTGAATAATTCACTCGGCTCGATCAACATGTTTTGGTGGGAGAGAGAGCAAAAAAAAAACAGAGAGGAAGAAAAAGTCCTTGCTGCCTGGCTCCCTCCTCCTCCTCCTCCTCCTCCTCCTCCTCCTCAGGTTTTTTGTTTCATTATAAATCACACCACTTCTTTTTCTTCTTCTTCAGGCTCTGGTTTGATGTGCGGAGATGCACCGAGAGCCGCGTGACGCTAACAAAGCTAAAGTAGCAAGCGCACACTCCTCTGAGAGACAGTCAGCCAGACAGGCACCTGTGTGCTTGTCAGCCTCCCTTTGTGTCAGCCACCTAATTGGGAACAATTAGCCCAAAGGTTGTTTTACATGGCAGAACATGATAGACTTCAGTTATTCCATTGTTCCTGTTTTCTGAATGGCGCTATCTGAATGAGGCCCTGATTGGAATTGTCTTCCACGACGAGGCGCAGCAGCGTGTCAGCCTGTCAGAAAGACACTTCCTGAAAACAGGCGGCGGAGTCGGGGAGGTCATTGTCATCAGACGAGCAGGCGTGCGGTTTTACTGCGTGTATCTCATGATCGGGCCGGGTTGGGGGCTGCGGGGGCGGCGGCGGCGGCGGCGGCAACAACAAGCCTCTCATTTCTATCAGCGTTTGTACCGAGAAAATAAGAGGCTGTCATCCCAGAACAGTACGGCCGCGTGCGCGTGGATGATACGATCAGTTGTGGTGATAATAAGTCATGATGGATTCTCATAATGACTCCGCTGGCTTCGCCGCCGCGCACACATCATCACCTTTTCCCTTCCACGCTCATTTGTGAACACGCCGAGGCCAGCTCGGCCTGCTGGTTGCCAAATGGAGCTAACCCGGCGCCAGCCAGCGCTGAGTCTCCTGACTCCCGCCGCTCTGGAGGGGAAGCCATCTTCTGAGGCCAAGGCAACGTCTCCTCGACAGATCCCTCTCCTCTGTCACTCTGCGTGAGGGCGTGAGGGTGTCGGAGCGTGTTCCTCCTCCTCTGCCTCCGCGTGGCCTTTTATTCACAAACAACGTGTAATCCAGTCCCCGTGAGCTGCACCTGATATCATAAAGACATATGCAGTTGAATATTTATCGCTAAAACACAGTTTAACTCCTTTATTTCCGGTATTTTCTGCAGCTTTTACTCCTTTAAACCAGCTGGAAACAGTCTCCGGCTGCAGCGTTTCAAAGCTCTGCTGTGGTTTTTTGTTTCGTGACTCTGCAAACGGGCCATCTTGAGCTTCCGGACCGTGGGTCGGACAAAAACAATCAATTTACAACATTTCACAGGAAAATTAAATCAATTTTTAAAAGTAAAAGTTTGCAAGTCAGTTAGTTTAGTATGTGTTGTCCACGGGGAGCTGTCTGTTCATTGCACTCGGTCTCAGGCCCACAGCCTTTTGCATGGGAAGCATCGTAACAACTCTTACCCTTTTCTCATCAACATTTCATCCAATATGGCTGGTGTTGTAAATTGTGGAGCTGAGAAGAAAATAGACCTTTTTTATGTAGATTACGCACTTACATAACGATCCAAAGACACTCAGAAGGCTGCTTTCTTACACAAAAACACTTAAGACGTTGTATTTTCCAGGTGATAATAAAGATAATTCACACTGTGGAATAATGATAATACGTTCTGGGAATAAAACGACATGTAGAGCGTCTGCAAACTCGACCTGCAGGAAACCGAAGTCCGAGGGATATTTGTGCATGTGTCACTAATGTCATTAGCATCAGCTGTGATTGATTTCATTAATATAAAAGCTGTAATGACTGCAGTTAATCTGTCGCTGGGGCTTTTGATTCATCATCCTGCAGACACAGATTGACTCCATCATCACATCAGCGTCGTGTTTCCAGCTCTGTTTTGGTCTTTGGCTGCTCGGCCGTCGGCTCTGTCCGCGTGCTTCTTGTTGCCGGGCGGGCAGCCTTGGGCGGGTTCACCTGAGCTTGTGCGTTGAAAACAGTCGACTGCGTGCGAGCCGCGAGGCTGACAACACGCTGTAAGACAAAGCATGAGCTGCACGAGGCTAAAGAGCCGAGCAGAGCTGCAGAGATGCTGTTAATTCTCTGCAGGTTTGTCCTTGCAAGGGCCCAGAAGCAGCGCTTTGATTCATTGTTAATATAAAACTATCGATTAGCTTCAGCGCTACTTCCTTTATCATTGACTAAGGGTTTTTTCGTGTCCTGAGATGGTCCAACTTCTCCTTCAGAGGCTTTTCCAACCTGACAGAAATAAAAATAATCTGGAGGAAGTATTGAATGCCGTACTTCTTGGGCTCTTTTTCTGCACAGTATTGGATGTCGATGTGCAACTTTGCACCCACATCTTCTTCTGTTCTCAGCTTTGTGTTTGAATCAGCAAAATATTTTGTCGTGCATGTGTGTCCACTCTGTTTCGGGACACCTGCCACAGTTCTTCCCACATCCTTTTGTGCTTTGCTGCTGGAGCTGAGTGGGTTTATGTGAGGGGCAGTATGGTCCTGTAGGGAGGGGGGGTGCTGGCGGTGGTGGTGGTGGTTAGTGTTGGCAGGCGTGCAGGCCTGATCCATGGCTTCGCTCTTTCTTTAGAGCTGGGGCCTTGGCTGTCGTTACCGGAAGTAGCAGCAGGAGGATGGCAGTGTGCTGTAAAACCCCACAGTGTGTTGGAGTTGTATCTGTGATATAAATACAGGAAAGCAGTACCTGTGTAGTCGAACCGGGCCCGTGTGTGTGTTTGTGCCAGACGTGAGCACGTTACTCATCCTGTTTATTTACATTCGGCCTTGTTATGAATATGATTTGCATGCGTACATCCAAGCAGGTCTTTGTGCATATGCATGCCGGTGCATGTTTGTCCTGACTCTGTGTGTGTGTGAGTGTGTGTGTGTGTCAGCGGGTGCAGCTTGCAGCTCAGTGTGTTTATATATTCCTGCTCTCAGTGTGCGTCCGGCACTGCGGCACTGCGCCCGGCTTCACCTGAGGCCAAGGAATGTCCTCTCTTCCTCCTCCTCCTCCTCCTCCTCGCAGCGTCCCTCACACTCCTCGCCCACGCCCTCAGCGGGGCAGCGGGCGCCTCCGCACAGCCCGGGCCAAGCAGACCTGCCGGGCATCTGGGTCGACTGAACCCGTCTACACTCACCTGGACCTGGACAAGGTCAGGAAGTTGGGAAAGAATGCATAACCGCAAAATGCTCAGCCTGCCTGGGGCAAGGAAGAGCAGAGGCAGCGTGAACCCAGCAGACCTTCTGTTCCTTCTCACAGTGAACTGAAAAGGAATTCCAGCGTACAGTCGGAGCGGGCCCAGAGAAATCTACACTTTCTCCAATAATTCAATGATCAGGAGGTTACAGTGAAAACAAAACGAAAGCAAAACATGTAACTCAGCCAAGGTCAGCCGAAGTAGATGAGCGGCGTGTTCCAAGACGTGTTTCCTTCACCCGAGCCTTCTCCGCGTTCAGGCTGCTGTGGGAATGAGTGAACCGGGGGTTATTCTGGGGATTTTCATGCTGTGCTGCACACCAAATAGGCAGAACAGTCAGTCAGAGCAGGCGGAGAAACTCAGAGCTAACCCCGGGATCACTCAGTGTCTATAGCGAAAAAGCCAGATCTCTCCTTCGCCGCCCTGTGTTCTCACACAGCAGACGGCGTAGCTTTGTCTCGTCAATCCCACACTCCCAGAATTCAAACTAATACAAGCCCGGCCCACGAGCGTCTGACTCCCGTCAGGATGCGAGCTGCGAGAGATTTGCTTCGCTTCTGCGCCTTTGAAACAGGTTTTCCCTCGCCGCCGTTGTCTGTTTGACTTTTAAAGACGATACTCCCGAGGAATACGGGCATGGCATATTCCAGGCTTTGCTGGTAGACGGAGAAGAGGAGGATTGTGGGTAGACGCGTCAGACATCGGCCTCTGACTGTGAGCCACTCAGCTCGTCTAATGCCGATAGAGTCTGCGCTCGCCGTTAAAATGGGCCTGAACTACTTTTCATGCGGCGTAATTCCCCGGATATCTTCAGAGGCCTCGATTCCTCTCACAGGCTCATTCTCCTACGCCGCCGCCCCTCCCCCACCTCCCCCACGCCTCCTCTGTCCCCTCTTCCTTACCCTCATTTTTATCACCGTCGTTAAACTGGACCTCCTCGCCCCCCGACAGCGGTTTTTATAGTCCTTGAAGTTATTAAACATGTATAATTACTTTTAGTCAGTTCTGCCGTGGGGAGATGAAGAGAGAGTGCAGAGGGAAAGGATGGAGATGGAGGGAGGAGGAGGAGGGGTGGAGACAAATAGAGCTGGATTTTGTGTGCTCGTATATCCTCGTTCTTCATGAGACAGAGCTGGATTGCTGTGTGTGTGTGTGTGTGTGTGTGTGTGTGTGCACATGTGGATGTGTGTGTTTGCCCTCCTGCTACATCCCGCTCATATTTCTTTTATTGGCTGTGTGGCGTGGCGGTCGGAGGGCCCGGGGCCGCCGCGGGGACAGCAGGTGCGGCCTCTCTGTGCTACTGTATAAAGGCCCGGACTGCCCAGGAGTGAGGTGCATGCTGGGAGCCATGCGAACAGCTGCACCGCGGCCACAGGGGCTTCCATTGTTTCGAACGCTCTTCATCTCCTGTTCATTCTTCGCAGGCCGGCTGTGTGTGCGAGCTCTAATTTAATCTTTTTATTATTATGATCATTTCAGTTCCAAACAGGAGAGCAGAGTGTTAAGGTCAGGCTCCAGCAGGGGGCACTCACCCCGTCGCGTCTGCTGACAATTGATTTAGGTCATCCGGTGAAGGACGTACAGTAGGAAGTCGTGTGGGTTTGTGTGACATTTCGGACATGATTCCTCGCGGAGCCCGCCTCCGATGAGCGCGCGGGCGCTAAATATAAACTAGGAGATGGTTTCCCGCCTCTCAGGAGGACTTAACTCCTGTTTAACCGGCTAAATCTGTTTCCTCTGCAGGGTTCAGGGAGGTGACAGGATGACTTTCCTTCACTGGGGATGCATTGGGCTGGCGATGAGAGGCAGGCGGGGGGGTGGGATGGGTTGGCGGGGGCTTTGGAGGGGGGGCTCGCCGGGTGGTTGCTGCAGTTTTGGAAGGGGTCGGCTGAGGACAGAGGAGTGGCGCGCGCCTGTGGCATTTCTGTCTGCACAGGGACATCTGGTGGACGCAGACGGGACTGCAGGGCGACGCTGACACAAACACCTTTCTCCTCCCTGTGTGTGTGTGTGCGTGTGTGTGTGTGAACGTTTTGGTCTGCAGCAGCCTCTCGCAGCCTGACGTTTGCACTCTGAGGGGTTTTGACCTTCGAGAGGTGGATGAAGTATTTTGTCTTCATGCACCAACACGTTGCAGGAACTTGTGAAGCACCTACCTCACATTCAGGTTGTTAAACCTCCCCGGCTGTGACCTGTGCAGGTGTGTCGATGCAGAGTTCAGTCTGTGGACCATATATATTTGCAGTTGCGTGTGTGTGTGTGTGTGTGTGTGCGTGTGTGTTGCTCTGACTGGCCGGCCTCTCATCCCTGTGCTGCTCTCTTGTCTCTGTTGGCCAGTAGATGGCAGCAGTGCTCTGGCTTTGCTTTACTGTAAAACAAACCCCGTGAACTCGTGTTGTGTGTGAAGGAATGAGGTATTTATCCATCCATTGTGTTCCTGCGCTTGATTTTCTGCGTGTGTGCTTTTTTTTTAAATTTACTGAACATAATAAACTCTTTGTGTGACTTCATATTGCAAAGGAAATAATGCTCTTAATGAGATTATCTCATATCCTCCCTCATTTATCTCCCTCCCTCATACAGTAAGAGCTGCAGGAAATTACCCAGAGCTGTTTACATACAGAGTCGGGTTGTAGCAAAACTATATTTTTGGCGGATTTTGAATTATTTAATTCAAAAACAACACTGTACTGACACAAACATATACAAATATATGCTCAATTCCTCAGTCTTATGCACAAAAACAAGCATAAATCATAAAAATTCACCTTTATTTTTTCCATAAATACATAAAAAGGCTTGTTTCCTTTAAGTGCACAAGTCACAATAGAAGAATATTTTCATTATTTTATATTTTAACCATCATTTTTTCAATAAAAATGTAAAAAAAAAAATGGTGAAGAACAGCAGTCACAGTCTGCCACAGCTTTGCAGGTGGTGTCTGTAAATTGCACCTGCTGTCTGATCAGCAGCCTGAAACCCAAAGACATTCAGTTTGCTTTGATTCACTCATGAAAAAACAGCAAACGTTAGCAACTTCAGTGAAATTTTGTCATTTTAGCTGCAAAATATTATTTGTTTCTCTGTTGATTGTTGACATTATTTGTTTGCAGCGCATATAAATCACATTTCTTTTGGTCCCTAAAGCCAAAAGAGCTGCCTGCCCTGGATGCATACTGTAAATACAGTGCTGCAGGAGAGCAGGGGGAAACTCATTCATCTGTAATTATCACTCGTGTCCTGATGTCACGTGCAGGCTTCCAGGCCTCCACCTCCTCCTCCACCTCCTCCTCCTGCAGCAGCAGCAGCAGGCTGACAACAAACTGGGAAAGCCTTCCTGTGAATGTATCAGCAGCTCTCTGCCAGCTGCCTGTCTGGAATAAACAAACACAGGCTTATTTGTTGCGGGCGGAAATAGGCAGAATCAAACTCTACGCCGCTTATTAAAAAGCTCTCCTAATCTTTCGCAGAGCACACATTGCTCTGAGATAAAGACCACCAAATTAATTACCGGTTAATTATCATTTCTCACACTGCTCGTTCGAAAGAGGACAATGGAGTCTTTTTCCCTCCTTTTTGCGGTCCCGCTCCTCCCCCGTACATAGGTTTTCCTCCCTTCCGCGGCCTGATAACGCGTTTATTTATTCCTACAGTATATTTGGCACACACAACCTTTTCCCAGTTACCTCTGGAGCATCTGCACTTGAGCATGCTGGGAGAGAAAGAGGAAATATGATTTGAATGCAAATCAGCGATGTAAACACAGACAAGCAGCAACATGTTGTGTTGATTATGGAATAATATTCAAATGGAGAATATTCAAGAGGAGGAGGGGGGAAAAGCCTCGACGGGGCGAATAATCACTTCAGTGAAACTGTCAATGAGCAGAAAGAGAGGAGGAACGTTTACAGTAAATAGTGAGATGACTGCACTTATCCGTTTGTCCTTCCACGAGACAACATGATTAAAATGTAATGTTTAAATTATGGAAATGTCTGATTGTGCGTTGTTCTTTTTCGAGGGCTTGCGACTGGAAGCGGCTGCTTTGAACGCGCGCGCAGGCAGGTGCCAGAGGAGAGTGAGTGATGCTGCTTTTGACATGCCTTTAGGCAAGGCACTTTACATTAGAAAGACTCTGTTCAGGCGCCTTGAAAACGGCGACAAGACGCTGCAGTTTAAAGGACGACTCGGATCAGTTTTTACACTTTTTACTGTCAAAAATCCCGTGAAAAGACCGAAACCAACATTGAATTTGTCCCACTGACAAATATATCTGTGTGTAGGCTAACAGACAGCAGCTAACAGACAGAGGCTAACAGACAGCAGCTAACAGCAGGAAGCTAACAGACACAAGCTAACAGACACAGGCTAACAGAAAGAAACTAACATACAGAAGCTAACATACATAGGCAGAACAGAAAGAAAATAACAGACAGAGGCTAACAGACAGCAGCTAACAGACACATGCTAACAGACAGCAGCTAACAGACATAGGCTAAGACACTTACAGATAGAAGCTAACAGACGGAGGGTAACAGATAAGCGCTAACAGTCACGGGCTAACAGACAGAGGCTAACAGATAGAAGCTAACAGGCAGGGGCTAACGGATAGAAGCTAACAGACAGAGGCTAACAGATAGAAGCTTGAGTCTGTCGTTGCCAGAGTTTAAACACGTGCAGCCTGCAGGTTTCTCTGGGTGTCAGTCCTTATAGATGGTAACAAAGATGAGATGTTGAGTAAATGAGAGTGAGACTTTTAAATGAGATTTTTAGGTGATAAACAATTAAAATATGTATTTATGCAGCACCTCTTATGCAAACATGCACCCCAACTTAAGGAAAAATGATCCACCTTTGGTAAAGAATTGTAAAAACTAAAGATAAAAAGAAAACAAATAGAAACACCAATAAATAAGTTTTTGCAAGACTAAAAATTAAAATAATAAAACAAGAAATTAATAAAATAAGTAAACTGAATAAAAGTCAATAGAATAAAATTAGAAAAACAACGGGAAGTGAAAACAATGTAAGAAGGTGATTAAAAGTCAATTAACACGATAAAATCCAAATTAAAAGTCAGATAATAAAGACAATTGTTTTATTTCCTTTTAAACATACAGAGCACTCTAATGTCCTGTGCCTTAGTGTGAAATCACAGCTGCAAATTTAGCGGAATAATCTCTTTCTAACATTTTCCAAAAGTAAAACCTTGAGTTGTTTTTCTGCAAAAAATGAAACTTTGATGAACGTGTGCGTCGCACAGACTTCTCTTTCGTTGGTCAGTCAGGGTAGAAGCTTAGTGAGTTTTCACGAGTTGTGGCGCAGGACGTTTGACTGAAGTTCAGTTTAATGCAGCAGAGTTTGCAGCTTCCCTGGGGGCTGCAGCACCGACACGCAGCCTGTTGAATTTACCCCTTTAGTCCAACAGTTAATGACAAATCAGCTCTGAGGTCAGAGGTCACATGACATCGTACGCACAGGTTCATCTCTCAGAACTCAGAGTGTGTCAGTCAGTCTTCTCTACATCAAAACCAGATTACAGCAGGGGAACTGATGAATATGCAACATGTTTAATTCATTCATTATTCATTTTAATTTATTAACATATAAATGTGTTCAGGTCTGCTTGCAAACGAGTCCATTAGCACGAACCTATAGGAAAAGCATACATGTTTCAAACTCATCTCATTAAAATGACTCATATTACTGATTATTGCTGCACACCAGCAGGTTCTGATTTACCTGCTGCACCAGCCGAGGCTTCAAAACGCCTCGCACTACTTTTATTTTTGTAATCGCTGCCCCCGAATAGCCGATTAAATGAAAAGAATACATCCTTACAAACACCGGTTTGATGCTGAAACAGAACCAAACCGCACAAATAAAATTAGGTTCCTAAATCTCATTTCATTAGATTACTTCAACGCACAGAAAACAGAAGGAAAACCAATTTGTGGCCTCACTGTGGCAGATCGTGAGACTTAATCCTGGGTGCAGCAGCCATAATGACACTAATACATCTACTGTACGAATGCATGCTGGTTTAGGTGAAGCTCCTCTTGAGGCAAAAGTACATTTTTCAACCCAAACAGATTTCATTTCATCCTCCTTCTCCCCCCCTCCTAAGCTGAACCCAGCTGCCATATTGCTGCTAGCTGTGCATGCTAAGTTTCCAGTTCCCTCACTGGTACAGTAGTGCGTGCCCCCAGTGGTGGCTGCCAGTGTCAAAGACTTGACTTTGCTTCAAAGCTAGTGGCGAGCAGTGGAAGGCTGCGGTTGTACCGAGCAGCCCCCCAAGTGTGCTTTTGTGGAGCTGTATGAATAAGAAGATGCTGCAGTGCTTTTCTTTGCAAACTGTGAAGGAGTAAATGTTGGAGTCGCAGCTTTAATGCCGCTTGCCCTCCACGCAGCGAGTCAGTAAACAGAGGCGGCGGTGTGTTTTGGGGCTGAGCGGCGCAGAGCAGGTACACGGACACGATGATAAGAGCGGGGACGCCGAGGAGACCCAGCACAAATGAAAGGCTAAGTAAGGCAGGCAGGCGATCTTGTCATCACATTAGCCCGGCCTCATTGTAATTGTGAGGCTGCTGCTGTCAGCCCCGGTGCAGCGCAGAGCTCCCAGTCAGAGCCGGAGCCAGAGCCCCGGATAAAGTGCTCCGCCGACTGGAGATAATTGAAAATCCAAAAAGACTCGGGCTAATTTGATTACGGCAGGCAATCGCTGAATTGTTCCCATTATTAAAGGGATTTGATTATGACATGAAGTCAAGTAATTATTGGTGCCGAAACTGCAGGAGCTGTCCCTTCTGATGAGGGCCACTGCTACAGGGAAACAATGGTCCCCGTGTGTGTGCAGCGTTTCTGACAAGACTGAGCGTGAAGGCAATTCATGTTCCGGAGCAGTGAAAGAAAAAGCAAAACGGCCGAACGTCGGCCGCGGTCGTCCTTTGATCCGGGCGCAGTTTCTACGAAAGCGAGAAGTGCGAGGTTGTTGATCCCCTCCTGTTTGAAATCAGATGGAAACTTAGCGCTTTCGCCTCCGAACGGCAGCAAGAAGGAAAGTTTCTGAAACATCTGAACGCCATTACCCAGAAATCCTGTGACCACGTGTCAGTAACATGAATATCTATCGTTATTTTTTGAAACCACGCACTTAAAATGATTCACTCTGGATTAATTATACATTTAACAGCTTGACTTAAGATTAAAAGTCATTAATTGCCAGCATGGCGGCCGATATGCTGAATTTTTCTGTGGATTGTGCAGCGATTTGTCGATGCAACCAATGTATATGGGTCAGACTGTACGTGCAATCAGATACTCATCTGAGGCCACAACGTTAACTAATATTAATTCCTGTTGCTGCAGAATCCAGTTGTTAAGCTACGTCAGCCTTATAGCAGCAATATTGCATTGGGAGCCACGGCGGAAGTCTGCATTTCACAATAAGAGTCTCCAAATGTGCAGAATTCACAACTATTTAGCATTACTGCGAATGCTTAGGGAGGTGGTAAGGGATTTTTTAATGCTGTGGTATTCATTTAGATATTGAGTGTTGTTGCTTTGTATTGGCACAATTGTACAAAATGCAAAAAGAGTTTGATCCGACGTCGCTAATCACGTTGCAGGACTCGTCTTGTCAAATGTGCTCAGCTTTAAGCGCCCGCCGCCGGCCGCAGCAGTGAGACGCCATGTAAGAAGTGGAGAATGGGCCCCATTAGGCTGATGATCAGCTGTGAGACAGAGTTATGTTTGTAAAAAAAAAAGAAAAAGGCAGCAGAAACAGATAAAACAATAACGCTGCAGTGCTGCTCGGCCCCGATGTATATTACATCTGTGCAGGCGGCAGCACAGCTCTGCAAGCTGTTTTCTAATGGGTTTCTGAGAGCGAGGCAAACCTGCAGACTGTCGTGCAGTTTCTGAAATACAGCGCAAGGTTTCGACTTTTCACAGGTTTTAACGGCAGCGAGAGAGAGAGAGAGATCGAGAGAGAGAGACGAGGGGGAGAGGAGGAAAAAAGTGAAATTGCAGCAGTTTTAGCCCTTCACTTTTGATTCATCACTTCCTGAGGACGAGGCAGCCCCACCGACAGCGGAGCATAATTTGGGCAAATAGAGTGAAACTACAGCATCTCACTTAGGGGACGAGGGGGAAGCTCTTCTCCGTTTCTGCCCCACTTAAGTGATTTAGGCTGATGGGGTGGGTGTGGGTGTTTGTGCGCCGCAGCTTTTGGCTCGACGGCGCCAACAAATCCACGTTTACTCGCGGGCGGCGGCGGCGGCTCCCGGGCCGGGGACAGGTGAATAAAGGAAAGTTCAATAGTTCGACGCGCTCATCATTCTCACCGTTGCCTCCCCTCGTTCTGCCGGCTGATTTAAATATCAGCTGAATTCACTGAACACTCCCATTAAGGCCTGAGACAAGGCGTGTGTAATGTATGCCCCCTCATGCAGCTCCCACACACACACACACACACACACACACACACACCGCTCCTTCATCTTCCGCCTTTGGGCGGTAAATTCATATGAGGGATTAAGAATCCTTTGTCACCGGACCCCATTGACATTTGAGTGAGCATTAGTGAAATTATAACTGCATCTGGACAATATCCATCCACGCCGCGCTCCCCCTGTGACGCCGGGGCCCGGGGAGGCGATGTAGCCGCACGGCACGGCCAGAAGGGAGCAGTCTTGTGCCTGGGAGTGTGTGTGTGTGTGTGGTGTGTGTGTGGTGTGTGTGGTGTGTGTTTGTGAGCCTCTGTCTGTGCCGTACAGTGCGTACACACACGGGCTATGCAGAGACGGGAGTGTGGAAGTGTGAAAGAGTGATTTTGTCCCTTTTGTATCTCGGCGAGCGGCGCCCTTAGTTCTGCTTGGGTGGAGGTATGAAGAGTCACAGTGGGGGAAGAAGGCGCAGCTCTCTTTAAGGCAGGCTTTACCCACTCGAGTGTCCCCATTTGAGACACAGTGCCCCAGCTTATCCCCCCGCTCCCACCCCCCCAATCCAAAGCACCTTTGACTAGGCCAGCCTCCCCCTGCTCCCCCTTAGCTGAGCCCTCACCCCACCCTGCCGGCCCCTTGCACGAGGAGGAGCGGAGGCACCCGGACCGGCAGGGATGACTCATCCTCAGCCTCCCTTCCCTCGTCTCTTCCTCCTCCTCCTCCTCCATCTCTCTCTCTCTCTCTCTTTCTCTCTCTCTCACTCCTTTAACCAAATTTGAAAGTGACTGTGTTTGTAATTCACCTCTGCGCTTGAATAAAGCCGCGCTCCGATCCAGAATGAGCTTTATGCACTGTAGATGTGCGACGGACGGCTGTTTGTGCAAACCCCTCCGCCGCCGACTCCCCCATCCCCTCCGTCCTTAGTGGCAGCAATAGAACATGAGTGGTTTGAGGTTTATTTATTTATGCCTCTCAGGCTCTCCTTTCCTCTTCATTTTGGGGCTAAGAAATGGCAAGCAAGTGCCGCTGAGGCTGCAGAGATTAGGTTAGCATTGATTGCTTTATTGGTGTGGTTGGATTGTTTCGTATCTGGGAACATTTGATGTAAGCACAGACATTCGTCTTGTCTCGTGCTGTCTGTGTTTCGTCGAAAGATCATTCATTTCTCTGGGTGCGTGGGATTTATTGGTAATACAGAAACAAGGCGCGCGCCCGTGTGTGTGTGTGTGTGTGTGTGTGTGTGTGTGTGTGTGTCTTTTCTGTTACGTACACTGCATTTTTTTCACATGATGAATTGAGATATGAGCCTGTGCTGTTATCACTCTCGTCGGCCCTGCTGCGAGTTATGTTCCAGTTTTAATCAACAGCTAATTACATCCAATAATGCACGTGTAGCTAATCGCCAATTGTAATTACCACGTATCCCGGCCTGAGAGGTATGGATCCGGCTTCCTTACTCGGAGCTGCGGCGCTGCGGACTTTTGGATGCGCGGCAGCATTGATCATAAAAGTCAATCATGACGCGCATTATAGTAACTTTTTTATGAGGCCTCTGTGACGCTGCCCGACGCCTCCTCCTCGCTTTGACGCCCGTTTCTTTATTTATTGTGCTGAGCTGGTGCTATCCCCTCCAGACCTCATTGTGGATGTGTTTGAGCACGTCAATACCATACTCTTTTGGCATCAACCATCAATAGTCCACCCATTAAAATGTGGAATTGCTTAACGCAACACAGTAAGATGCATTTCTCCGTATGGAGACGGGTATTTGCAAATAGCCCTCAGATCAATGGTCTTTTACTGCCTTCTGAAACCATTGTCTGCAAAACAATTGGAAATCTTTGGGAGAGTATAGTGGGGGCAGCGCGGGAGGAGCTGGGAGAGGCGAAGCATCCCAGCACAGCGGCGAATTAATTACCCTTGTGAAGAATGAAGGTCTGTGAGATTTGCTTTTTGGGCCATTATCAAGTGACACTGCGAACGATTGTTTGTCCCTCTCTGGGTAATGTAGCCCAAACAATGGCTGGCCCGGGCCATCATATGGATCATTAGCAGCTCGCCGTGGGACCCCGTCCTACCAAGTTGCCCTTCTGGGGGGGGGGGGGGCGTTTGCTGGGTGCTCTCCCTCCTTCTTTCTACCAGGGGGACAGACAGCTGACAGCCCACAGGAGAAGACGGGCACTGGCTGCCGCTCATTAGGAATGGATGCACTTGAGCTGGATCGTCAGAGCAAATCCCAACGGGCGGGAACGCGGCTATTACTGTAACTGTTCGGCTGCCGAGGGACACCAAAGCTCGCGCAGACACCAGAGAGACAAGACGCTGCCCTCAAGTCGCAGTAATAAATGCCAGCACAGTGTTTGTGGATGGATTTTCCTGTTGTGTTCGTACCGAAGACTTTAAAATAATGAATTGCTCATAAAAGGAGCTCCTCCGCTGTCGAGCAGATGCCATCAGTCGTCTCTGGCGCTCAGAGCCTCTTCCTGATTCGTCTCCTGCACGTCACAGCTTCTTCCTGCACATGCAGCTCCGCAGCCAGCTGACCGCCCCAGTGGCGTGCGTTCGCGCCCGTAGCATGCTCTCCCGCTGTGCTGTCCACCACTGACTCTCCTTATTACTGTTATACATCACTGCAAACTGGGTTAGTCCGGAAACCAGCTCCAGACGTTTAAATCCACAGGACGCGTGACAAAAGCACCTGACGGCTCCCGTATTAAAGGCATTACGGCTGCTTAGTGTGACAGCGTTGTGGGTCTGTTGTGTGTTTATCGTTGGTTTTAATCATAGACTGCATCAGGGAAGTGGACGTAACCACGCTGACGCCACCTTTGGGTTGTTTCACAGCCTCGAGTTTGACATTTTACTGTCGACATCCTGCTTCTTAGGATCCAGGTTTGATCGTATTTGGACGCAGGAGTGGACACTCGCTGCTGCACCTGCTTCCTGATTGGTAGATCGTTGTTGTCCACCAATCAGCTTGGGCTGTGCATGGACAGGAACCCGACGATGCGATATTTGCCAAAATACATGAGCTATAATCTGAATATATTGGGATATACTGCGATACTTTAAGTCATTTCAAGTTAAAACTAAAAGTGTAAATAAAACACCAACACATGCACGACATAAAAAGCTGAAACAGTGGAAATCTGCGTTTGTATTTGTGCTTTTTGAGCAATCAGAACCCAGGAAGGAACATTTGCTGGTTAGCATTCATTTTAACGTTTAATTAAAAAGCAATGCAGTGTTTTTTTAAGCCAATACAATGAAAGAACCCTGATATCCTGATGCGCAGATGCTTCTCTGCTTCCAGCCCGTTTGTGCAGTGGAAACACAGGGAACGTCTGCACGAGATGCAAGCACCAGGGTGCGATTAGTTTGTGCAATATACAGTTTATCATCAGACCAAACGGTAATATATGAAAAACAAACAAGACCTGATATTTTATTTTCTCTGTGCTGTTTGCGTCTGAAGCCTAAACCCTGGTTTCTGTGAGAAACCTGATCTGAGAGCAGCGTTTTGGCCTCCGCAGATAACAAATGTCACAATTTAAGGCTCTTTCCACCCCGGAGGTTATATCAGCGCTAAAACAAACAAGCTAACGAAATAAATAAACAAACGAGCGGCGCGGTTTTTACCTTGAACCTGTGGTCCAATTTGTTTGTCCAAACAAACATATAATTTAATTCCGTTGCATGTTTTGAACGGCGTGTGCATTGCAAGAGAAACACATTTCCCCAGCGAAATGGGAAAAGCACAAACCAAATTGGCAAGGTGCTGATGGATTTTATGTACAGAGGATGCATAATGCCCCGTGTCAAAAAAGCAAAGTGAAATTTCCTGTTAAATATGCAAAATCCCGGCTGTCTATTGAATGATAATGGCTCGGCACCTTGTCGCTGGGTTGCTGACTCCGTTGGCTGCGCTTCAAAGGCCTGTTGACTAACTTTGAAAAGACCTTGTGTTTCCTGACTCTGGGCTTTCTAAGATTGGACAAATGCAGCAGAAAGAGGGCTGTACGAGTGCCAGTCACGGCTTCCCCGAGACGCCGGAGGGATGTCAGCCTTTGAAGTGATAAAGACCCGCTGTTTTCTCAAGACAGCCGTTTCAATATGGCCGAGCTCTGTGATGCACTCGTGTTTTTTAAAAATGACCGTGTTGCTTCTGCGCGATCCGGCGGGGGGGGGGGGTCACAACCACGCTGCATGAGTTAAACTCTGCACAGAAGTACGGGGGGCTCTTCCTTGCTTTGGGTGTAATGGCCAAAAGTATGTGGACACCCTGGAGGCTGCCTGTGTGTCATGTGACTCTGACTCTGTGGCACCAGTTCTCATGAAGAAATGGTTTTTCCAGTCTGGTTTAGAGGAACGTGGTCTGATCTGCAAAGAGCCACGAGTCAGACCCATCCAACCACAGCTGGATTTACCTGTCAGAGCCCCTCCCACCTGCCATCTCCTTTAAATCCCCCCTGAATGCAGTTTGAAGACCTGTCATAAGAGCAGGTAATGATGCAGCTTGGCTCTTCTGACCTTGCTTCCAACAGCTTGCTGATGCTCCTGCAGCAAACCCCTGACATGTGCTGCTGCATACGGTCAAACGCAAACACGTCCACGTACCTTTGGCCGCGCAGTCCGTGCCGATAAGTCATCACCATCGGCGTCGTCGTCATCGACGCCGCTGCGTCCTGACCCCCCACCCCCCTCTGCAGCCGGCGTGCGTGGTGCGTCCTGCAGCTGCCAGTTGTTACGTCACGTGTGTAAAGGCTTAATAAATGGCGTGTGGAGCCGCGCTCCATGAAAAATGGGCCGCTCCGCGTAATCAATGCGGGAGCAACGCGGATCCGGCTGGCCATTATTCCGTCGGCCTAATCGTTTGAAGAACCCGAGACAAACTACCACCTGTGCTCTGAGCATTGATCATGTGTAGGTATTCTATTAAATCTAATAATACACTTTCTTTGGGCTAAATCACCCTGCACATTTCAATACCAAATGACTTCTGTTCATTCTATTAAAGTGGAACTACTCTCAATTATGTTTCATAGTCCTATTGTCTGATACTAATGAAGATGAAACACTTTCATTTTTCCACTTAATTAGTTCATATTTAACAAAGGTGCTGTGCCATCAGACTCCGAGGAGGGAGCGCTCTCCTCCCCCCCTCCCCGTTTCGTCTTTGCCTCCGATGCATTGAAAATAATCCGCTCTGCTTTCATCCCTCTGCGTCTCAACTGCGTCTGTTTTCCTTCCCTCGCTTTTTTTTTTCTAATTTCGACACCGTTTTAATTGAATTCCTCAAAAGGATCCACCTGATCCTCGTTTCCTTTCCTCCTTTCCTTCCTTCTTTTTTTTGAATGAGCCTGTGCGTTGTGAGTGCGCTGATACTCCAGGTCCGGTTGGCAGGCGGTGCCAAGGACAGCTAATTGAAGGTGAATTGATAATGCCCCAGCTGTCTGTGTGTTGCAGCCTCATAGCCGGTCTGCTGTGCACGTCTTTGATAAGTAATTCATCTGTTTGGCCTCGCAGCACTGCCTTGTTGCTTTCATGTCACACACACACACACACACACACACACAGATACACACTCTCCCTCTCTTTGTATGTGTGTGTGAAGCCTTGGATGCTCCATCCCGCAGGCTATGTGTCTGTAGTCATGGTCAACAGGGGGTGAATCCTCTGCTCTCTCTGCTCTTGCTCTCTCGGTCTCTGGGTGGCATTAGAGCACTTCATCTTTCTCTCCCAGGCTTCCTTCTAATTGGATCCACTCCCAGCTCGCCAAAAAGAGAACGTGTGCGAGTCGCCACCTCCCCGAAAGTTCGTCTTCGCAAAACAATCCGGGAGCGACACTCAGACGCCAGAGGTGCAGCTCACCGGGGCGCCCGCCGACCCTCCCTGCCCTGCTGCTTTAAAGCCACGCCTCTCCCCTGGTGTGACCCCGCCGCCGCCCCCCACCCCCTGCCCGCGCCCACGGCCCCCACCTCTGTTTTTTTTTTGTTTTGTTTTGCGGTGCGTTCATTAACATGTGTGAAGCCCGAGGTGGATGATGGCGGGCCTAAGCTTGGCATCAGAATCAATGCCCTCGCCTCCCAATCTGCCCTTTATCATGTTAATATGATTTCCATTGATGGAACGCTTTTTCAAAATGGCATCCCTCTATGGTTTTACATATTGACTTTTTAATTCATGGCCTTCAGTGCCGCATCACTCTTGTTGTGCCGCCGCTGCAAGAACGCTCCCAGATCAGAGACGGATGTTGCTTGAGTGTGGAATTGACTCCGGGGCAGTGTTTTTTATTTTCTTCTTCTGACTTTGTGCAGGCGTGTGTGTGTGTGTGTGTGTGTGTGTGTGTGTGTGTGTGTGTGTGTGTGTGTGTGTGTGTGTGTGTGCGTGTGTGCAGCTCCACCCCGTCCTCCCTGATGGTGTGTGTGTGTGTGTGCGTGCGTGTGTGTGTTCTCTCGTTTTTGGCCCGAGCCAAAAAAACAAAAAACACCTCCAGTTCAGCTTCATCTCGCCGGGCGATGAGCTAATGTTCTCACCGAGAGCCTTTGGCCCCGGCCTCGATAGCCATAATGTTTGCAGCTCCTCCTGCAGCCAGCGGAGGCTGCACCTGAAACAGGAAATGGAGGTTTGCGCCCAGCGAACTCGTCACACCCTCAGAGGAACATACAGACGCTCAAACATGATGACGACTGATTGGCGCCTTTGATTGAAATAAGTCGAGAGTCGAGAGTCGAGTCTGACGCCGCTCTGGGTCTCGCAGCGTGTCTCAGTTTTTATTTTTTAGTTTTCAGACTAAATATTTTGCAAATGGTTCATAAAACACACAACGCACTGACGGCTGTTTTAGAGCCACTGTAGGTAAAATAATAATAATAATAATAACATAATGAAGTCTTTAATTGATGAGAAAACTTGAATTTTCTCTCACATTAAAGTGAAAAGAAATCAGATTTTGCAACGAGGAATCATCAGAGTTTTCTTATAAATTTATCATTTTAATTTAAATAATTTCCACTTTTTATTTAAACAAAGCTGTGATTTTATAATGCATTGGAAGTAAATCAGCTTTTTACCTGACTTTTGTATTTTCCCCAGTCATTTCCCGCTTCTGAGTTTCCTGGAAATGAGTGTTTTCTCTGGATGAACCTGCAGGAAAGGCGTCTGCAGGACTGCGACGTGCAGAGTCTGCTCGTCTGGATTCACGTCATCAGAGCTTCAGTCCATCGAAGGGTTTTCCAGGAGGCTTGATCCTGGGTGTCACGTGCAGGCTCCTGGTGGGATCCCTGGCTCCTCCTCCACATGTCCCAGTGTTCCTTTGGGGCCTTCCAGACGCCGACGCTCCCGATGATGGCGTGCCGTGACTTTGAAGCGAGGCGTAAGCAATGAAGCAGTGGGATGGCGGCTGAATTGCGCCCGCCAGTTGTCTGATGCCTTTAGAAGACGCCGAATAACGCGTAAACTTCGCCATACCAACTGTGAGCAACAGTTGACTGCTCCATATACGAGCAATTAAATGAGGTAAACACGCTGTCAAGCGCGCAAGCGCTCGGCGCCTGGCCCGGTTCCATCAACCCAACAGCAGCGGCGTCGTCGGATCATAAGCGGCTCATTCGCGCGCCGGCGGCCCGCCAAACGCTTTGTCTTTGCTTTGGCTGTTGACACTGAGCTTCAGCCGCGTGCGTCTGGGGCTCCTCGGTGGAGAGCCTCACAGATCTATGTTGAGCTCACTGATTAAGCAATGGCTCTTCCCTCCATTTCAAATGACAATGCCAGGGACTTTGGTTTAAATTGTGCAATTAGTGATCTGGCATGCTTTAGCAGCTCAGTCAGACTCAAATCCCAGTCAGGGCCTTTCGCCGAAACCTGATCGACAACGCACATACTCCAGGAGCATTTGTCAGACAAATTCATCTGAGCCTGCACTTCCACTCCGCTCTCTGAGCACACTAACCTCCCTCAAATGTCAGCCAGAGTATTTACCGACTCACCGGTGGGTGATAACAGCGGTGATCGGGTTCGAGAATACGCGCCAGATTTACTGTGATTCTTCTCCAATCGGAGCAGATAATAATTCACTTCTTCTTCTTTTTCTTTTTGTTTCACCAGATGCACAAGAAGTTCTGTGAGCGTGCGCCGGCCTCTGCTCCTCATCCACCGTATAAAGGAATGATCTGTCTCCTTGATCATAAATTATAAATATATTTACATTCACAATATCCACCTGGGACTGCTACAATAAATCTGTATAATCTTGTTGGGCTTTGCTGCAGCAAATATATAAATTAGGTTACTCGTTTTAGGTTGCAAAACCACAAACCAGCCACCTCTGGATCATTACGTCGGCTCAGAAATGAAAACCGGCTTATATAACGTAATTATTACTGTACTGTATAAATAACTTAGCTTGGATAATATTGGGAACAGCTTAGATAATAGCCTTAATATTTAATTTCCTCCTTTGAAATCGTGGCGGGTACATTAAAAAGTTCAAGAGATATGGTAAACTTGTCATCACCACCGTTCATTTGAACATGTATTTTAATCGACTCTTGTAGAGTCGGGGTTCGCGCAACTCCGACAAGCTTTCATTTCAGCAGTAGTTTGTTTCGTAATAAAAACGTCAGGCCTCGCGTCTGACCAGCTGGGATTTAATATTACTCATGATGGATGAAAAACTACTAAGTGCGAAAAAAAATATTCAGAATTACAAAGTACCTTTCCCTCCCTCCTCCCCTCTCTCCTCCTCCTCCTCCACCTCCTCCTCCTCCTCCTGCATCCAGAAGTGCAGCTGGATGCTAAATATCATTTTTCTGGTTGGTGGAAACGACACTCATCTGCAGAAACGTTGCTATCTGCCATTTATCACGGCTGTATTTGCTGCGGTAATTAACTTTTTAATGCTGGGAATTTTGATATCTATTACAAATTAGCACTATTTTTTTGGTGTGTGTGTGTGTGTGTGTGTGTGTGTGTGTGTGTGTGTGTGCTCCTCACCGGGGACACAACAAACACGAGACGTCAGACACATTAGGATGCAAATTTCCCTCTGCAGCTTTTGTTCTGTCGCAGTGACAACTGTTGGACCGGCGCGGCGAGCACAGGCGGCCAACACGGGATGTTCTAACATTCATCGGCGGCGGGTCCAAGCGTCAGCGGCGAGGGGAAATAAAATTGCCATGGCCGACGGTATATGTCCCAATTTTCAGTTGAGGCTTTCAAATCTATGAGAGTGATTTCACTGATGATCACTTCGCTCCCGGAGGAACAGGAGCTGTAAATGTTAACAACACAGAGTTTTTAGAAGCTGGCACGGCCTGAAATCCCATCTCTCTGCCAATATATCTCTCTGCTGTTTAATGTGCTTTAAGCCGGCGTCGCTGGCCACTGATGGGAAGTAACTCAGCGCGTTTCTGTGCTGTGCTTAAAGTCCAGATGAAACCTGCAGAGGTCTGGAGTGAGCCTGAGAGCCAGCGGGCCGGTTACCACGGTGACTGGAGTAGCATTCTGTCGCTAGCTGCTAGCTAGCTGCACTGTTTTGTTTTTTCTTTGCATATGCTCTTAAATAGATGCACACTATAACCAGAGATGTGCTCTAAAGATTAATGAGCATCTCTTTTAATTAAAAACATATAATTTTACATGCAAAACACGAGAGTTCGTGAAATAAGATGCATTCTTGTGGATTTAGCTCTTAAATGCTTAATGCTAAAGTTTGTTTAATGCTTGTGTCGGTTTGTTTACAGCACGCGGAGCTGGCTGTAAACATGCAGGAGGCCGCGTGTTGCAAACTGTGGTTAAATCAGCAGAGACGCTCCTTCAGATTGCACCAACACGCTCCTGAGCCCCAGCTGATGTCGGTATATGACACGTGTTTTAGCTGCTAAATGCTAGATTTGGACCGAGGCCTAATATCAGGATACCCGGGTTGTTTACACGCGCTGCTTTCAGTTCGGGTGCTGTCACACTCGGAATAATGGCCGGGAATTAGTTTGCAATCATAATCAGTGTCGGGTTAAACGGTGAATATCCGTTACATGTGTTTATCCGTGGTTTGAGCGTCAACAACAACTGGGAGTCGCAGCAGGTGTTTGGGTGTTTTTCATGACACCATCATGCTACAAATGGCGCTGATCACATCCATTAATCAGGCTGCTCGCAGCGCTCAGGCATCCAGGCACATCCGCAGCTATTGTGTACCAGTGATGTAATATCCACAGCTGGACTGAAACGCCGGCATGTTTCATCCACGCGCTCCCGCCATGGTAGTTTGCTCTTTTCCCAAAGCTAACATAGCAATTACAGCCGCTGTCAGTCACTGTCAGACGTGGCATCGGTGATCAATCCAGCCCATTGGACGCAGGACATTAGACATGAACATACATGCAGGGGAGTTAAATCCTCCCCCAGCTCCCCGGCCTGCTGTTCAATCAGCTCCCTCCGCTGGGACTGGCTGGGAATCCATTTTGTGTTGCAGGCTGCTGCTTCTCCTGCTACTTCTCAAGCGACATCTGTCCATTTCAACTCGCAAAACTCCAACTTTTCCCCCTTCGTGCATAAAAATCAGACATTTAACGCGCCGCTCGCCACGGCCGGAGCGCTCTTTGACACCGTGCCTCGTGTTTCTGGCCACTCCTGCTTGTTGTTTCATCCCCGCGTCGTCCTTATTCTGTCAGATAGCTCGCCAAACGCACTGACACCGCCTTGCTGCACAAAACAACGGGCTGGGGTTTTCATTCCAGCTGTCCGGAACATCAAAGCGCCAGGGCTGCGGCGTTACGGTGGCGGTGAACAGCAACTTCCTGATCCGAACGCACTGCAGCAGCGAAACATGACAAATGCATCACAATTCAATGCTACACACTCGAGTTGACCAGCGTGCGTACGACATCAGTGTGCACCAGACCACGGGCCGTGTATAGAGGTGGGCAACAAGCCGAAACACCTGGATCGCCCCCTGGTGGCCGGCTGCTGTGTAGCGCATCGTGTCAGCAGATGTGAATTCACCAGTCAAAACACATTCCTACAGATTTCTGCTGGCTCCGTTTATCTGTAGCCAAACTTCACATTTTTCAAAACTATAAATTTAAATGTATATTTTAGCGGCATCTAGTGGTGAGGTGTCGGATTGCAGCCGAGTCAGCACCCTTCCACCCACCTTCGCCTCTCAAACGTGAGTGTAGCTTGAGGCTGATGCAGAAATGCATTGACCTGCATTCTTTCGAGTGTCCACCAGGGGGCGAAGCTGGTTGCACAATCATAACAGTGGGTGATACTGTGCATTTGTGCCATCGGATCAGTTTAAACCCTCCTTTAACACGCCGCCTTGTTAAGTCGCAGTCGAAATGTCGCCTGTTTTGCAAAACCTGCCGTTTTTCTCATGAGCGTGAGCCAAATTGTGAGGTGGGTTTGTGGGGGCCAGCCGCCAGTAACGCCGCCGCTTCACCCCCAGATGTCCTCAGCACGCCCCTGCCTGTTCGGACGAGCAGGAAATCAATACGAGAGATAGAAGCAGGGCACACCAGAGGCATAAAAGGCAACACATGATCGCAGAATAACTCCTGGAACGAGCCGAGCGGCGCAGACGGATGGATATTAAAGTATCTGCAGCCAGAGTTTTTCCTCCAAGTGCGCGGCTATCACGGCGTCAGCCCTCAGAGGGGGAGGAGGCGTATAATAGCCCCATTCTTAACTTTATTTCATCGCGGCTCTTGTGCGTGTGCATCACTCTCATCCGGCCCCGTCGCCCTCGCGCTGCACAACAGATCTATAAGCACCGCCGCCGCTCGTCCAGGGGCAGGGGCGGGAAAGGGCTCTGCTGGGCTGCGGGTCCCCGCCTGCCTGGCTTACACTGCTCCCGCTCCTGCACGGGTAAAGAAACAGCCCTGCACGCTGACCTCAGAGCTGTTGTTTAATCACCAGGGCATTTTAATGGCTTGTCAGAGTAATGAAATATGGTTGGAGGCTACCTGGTGCAAACATTACGATAAATCCCTCTCACACGAGCCTACGCAGGGCTTAATGGTTATAAATCATCACTTTGGGGAGAGAAAAATGACAGCTATTAAAATAATGAATGGGATGATTAATTTTTCACATTAAAGATTAAAAGCTATGAGAGGTATCATCAGATATTTGAGCCGCCGTAAACGTTTGAAAGTGAGAGCTTATTTTCCGCACTTTATGACGCCCTCCGTTTCCTCACTGTCATCCAAGTTTCTGCCCCCTTTTTCTTTTTTTACCCCCCCCCCCAGCCTCTTTCCTGAGCACGCGTGTGTGTGTGTGTGTGTGTGTGCGCGCGCCCGCCGACACAGGCATTCCTTACACCTAATTTGTGCTCCTGTAAAAGTGCTCTGAGGAAAAGCCTTGAAGAACACTCATTGCTCGAGGCGGTACAGGACCCTCTCAGCCTCTCTGCAGGGGCTCCTCAAGGCTCTCACCCACATTATTTCATACCTCTAAAGCTGTCACACCTATAGCCCTCCACAAGAAGGATAAGAGGAGCCGGCCGGAGGTAGTTTGCTTTGTTTTGGGGGTTTTTTGTTTGTTTTCTCGGCTCCGGTCTTCGCCAGCCTCCCCAGCTGCATCTGCCGCGTTGTTGTGCGAGGGCTGATTAGTCAGCTCCCGAAGCAAAGACGGGGCGCGACGGCACGTTTGCGTAGCCCCGTGACGGGCCTCCTTCTCCCACAGGAAGCCGCGTCACTGCACCTAGCTTCCCGAGACGTCCACCGGCCGAACTGAACGGCGAAAGGTGGAAGCGTGATGCATTAATAAGCACGCATGTTAGGGAACACGAGTGATTTCCTGTTTGATGATGAATGGGGATGTAAACAAAAGGCAGCAGAGGCTCTGCAGAGACGCGAGCGCAGGCTTCTCCCACCGTCGCCCAATTATTTCTGTGTTCGCGGGCGATGGCGGCGCTGCGTGTCCATCTGCAGCCTTCAAAGGGAAACGCAGATCGCCTCGCTGAAGCCGCGGCTCCGTTTGCTGGCAGAGAATAAGCTGCTGTGCGTGCGCTCAGAGCGAAGCCAGGTGCGCGTGCGGCTGATTTGCAAAGCGGTGGGAAATTTAAACGGCTCCTCTGGCGTCTGCGCGCGCCGCCTCTTTTGATTTGCGCGTGCTCTCCTCTTTCCCTGCGCGTGCACACGTCCCGTTTTCATTCTCCATCGCCGGAGACACGCGTGATGGCCGCCCACACCTCCTTCATGTTCTCCCAGCTCTCCCCCTCCCTCCCTCTCTCCTTCCCAGCCGTCTGCTAATGATCCAGGGACACCGAATAAAGGGCCACTGAAACAAAATGGCCACCTTAGCTGCCCACTTATAGCTCAACCCTCCCCCCTCGAATCAATTCTGACATTTCATTCTGCCCTTATAGAAGGTAATGGTGCATTCAGAGGTTGTTACCGATAATGTTGGAACGCTCTTGCTTGGTTTCATTGGATAGACGTACTGTAACCTCTGCTGCGGGATGGCTGCAGCCTCCTGTACCTCCTGGCTGGTTGCCCCCCCCCCCGTCCTCCTCCTCCTCCTCGCCGCACTGAGTCGTTGGCGTCCGCCGGCTCAAATCTCTCTTTTTGCACAAGTGGGAGTGGCGTTTTCTTGGTTTTCTGTTAACAAGTAGCCTGTGTTTGTATATTCCTCCCACTCTTGTGTTCACACAACATGAAGTGAAAACACCCTTTTAAGTCGGCTAGTCAATATGCTGTTTCTAATATATTATTTACCGCCTATGGGCTGTATATCTGAATGCGCTGAACAACTGTTTCGGCTGTGCAGTCCTAATCATGTAGAGAGAAATCACAGAGCCAGATGTCTGGCCCTCGTTTTACAGCGTTTATGTTTTCCTCCGAGTTTATGTAAAATTCATCCTTCCCCTGTTTTATTTATTCCCCCGTTTTCACAGACTCAACAATTAGTCAATTCACAATCAACAAGAGAAAAGAAATTGCTTTTAATTACTTTTGATAAATGACAAATTGTGTTGGCATGGCTCCCTGCGAATGCTTAATCAGGTGCAGGGCGGGGTGGGGAGGCGGGTAACCGGGAGAAGGGATTTCTGCTGGGATGAAATCAATGCGCTCTCTCCACGGTTCACCGGCTGGGCTGCTGGGCAACGGCCAACCCGAGGCCCGCCAAGATACGCAAGTCAGCAGAAAGGCAGTCGCACACCGAGGCATAAACATGCCGCAACGCTCAGATATACAGCACGGGCTGCGCGCACGGGCTGCGCACACGGGCTCCGACGCATATGGGGGGCCGTGCTGCCGGCGCCGATGCAGATGCACGTTCAGGCACCGTCGTGCACCCGTTCGCTCGCTCCCTCTGTCACTGAGGAAATGAAGTCGGATAACGCCGTTATGTAAATGTAATAACACTCCACAGCCGCTGGTTGTGACCCGAGCAGGCCTCTCAGGCCATCAGCCGAGGTCCGGGTGCGCTGAGGGAGCCGTCAGGTGCTGCGGCCCATCGTGTGTGTGTCCGCGTCCAAAAGCAAAGTCTAAACCATGCTGTCCTGCCAGGCCCGGGGTTGATTACACTGTGTGTGTGTGTGTGTGTGTGTGTGTGTGTTAGCATTGTGTCTTTCAGTTTAAAGCCGTTGCCTGCCTCTGATATAAAAGCTAGCGTCCAGCTACAGAAGCTAATTTTAGGCGCTGTATCGTCTCTAAATTCATAGAGATGCTTTGTTTTGCACGTGTTGACACGACAGCGGAGGTGGCGGATGAGGCGTTCACATCCACAGAGGGAGCATTTCACTGTAGCAGCCAGCAGCCCTGCCGCCTCAGTGCGGCTGCCAGGTTTGGAGCCGTCGTGCCCGTCCAGAGAGACCGAAGCACAAACTCACCGACTGAACCTGGCAGCTCGTGCTAGCTGCAGACGCTGCACAGGAGCGTCGTGTCATCGGGCAAACTGTTATAATAATAACAACGTCTCTGCACATATGTTGTTTGTGCGGATTGAACAAACAAGATGCATCGTGTTTGTTTGTGTTGCACGGTGTTTCAGCTTTCAGCCTCGATGCTAAGCTATGCTAACCGCTGCGTGACTTCCGCTAAGCACCGAACGACAGGATATGATGTGAAAAAGTTATAATTCAGCATTTTATAAATACTTTGCAGAGCATCACCAGCAGGATTCTGTGTTGTCATGCTTCCTTTTAAATATGAACTGTAATGTCATGAGTTCTGTATGTAACGAGTTCATGTTACTGTTGTTTTTAACGACTAAGCAGCATTTTAATGCTGTTTCTGGTCAGACGTGACCCGCTGACGTCCAGATTTATATCCAGATGAGTAGTTTCATCGGTAAAACCATGTTTTAAAGTATCATTAATTATATGTTCGACTTGAAAACTTGTTATTGTCGATATTTCATATTTTTCATGTTTGTAGTTGATGCAGT
Source organism: Datnioides undecimradiatus (assembly GCA_008933995.1). Lineage (NCBI taxonomy): Eukaryota > Metazoa > Chordata > Actinopteri > Lobotiformes > Datnioididae > Datnioides > Datnioides undecimradiatus. Next base: position 1,009,928 of record WARS01003734.1, on the reverse strand, counting down.
TGTAATTTCAGTGAGATGAAGTCAAAGTGCAGCTTTTCCCTCCAAACTGTAGCTTGGTGTGTATCTGTGTGTTAAAGCAGCTCTTGAGTGAATGTGTGTAGTGCTCTCTGCACACACACACACACACACACACACACTCGTCGTGCTGCAGTGTGCATCATAACAGGAGCCTCATTTTGTGCTTTCTGCAGGGTTCAGCAGCACCTGTGGCAGCAGCAGCGAGTCGAGTGACCCAGCTTCAGCCCGACCGGCTTCACCCGTACATGGAGACCCCCAGCTGGGCAGGTCAGTGCCTCAACAACCCCCCCTCAGCCCCTCATGTCCGTGCTTTGTGCACCGTGTGTCCTGGCTGTCTGCATGCGTCTTAAGCTACGACCACTCCCTCTCCAGATTTGTCTTCTGTGGAGTGAGACACGGTGGAAAAGTTGGAATTTGAGTCCGAACTCTCGAAAACGTCCACTTCCTGTTAGACTCCAGTTGAGAATTGAAACTTAAAACTTCTGCACATTGAAAATGACGCATTACCTGCGACTGCGCCGCATGTTTCCTTTAAACTTCAGCTTTGGTGCATCGTGCATGTGAAGTGTGTGTTTCTCGAGCAGCCGGCGATGCCACGGTGGATTTTAACGTTTCCTGTCAGTAAACAGGAAGTGACCTCCGGTGGCTCAGCTTCTCCGCATGCTGCAGTGGTGTTGGGGCGTTCTTCTTCGTTGCTGGCTGTAGTTTCAGGTGCAAACCGCAGGTGCGGCTCGGCCTGTCTGGTGCCTGGCTGCTGACGCTCCTCCGGCGGCTTCGTTAGCTCTTTGTTTCTGGTTTTTCTTGGAATCACTCGCTGGTTTTTTGCGCCTGCTTCCCGCCGTTGCCGTAGATCCCATATCCGCTCCCGTCCGCGGGTCGTTTGGAAGTGATTCCCACATTTTCTCTGTGGTTATTTGTCATTTGCGAGGTCCTCTCTTCTCACCTGGCCTCGCACGAGAAGCCCGACACTCCAGAGTCTGAGGAAACGGCTTCACGCCATCTCGCCGCGGATGCACCCTTACTGTAATATAGCCTGTATGTATGCGCGCCTTACTCTCCCCTGTTCGGCCATATTGTGCTAATGTGTGCTGGTTAAGTAGCGGAAGACTAGAGAAAGACTCTTATCCATATGCCTGAGAGCCCAGGAGCCGGCGTGATCTCTCCCCAGATGGAGTCCTCTGCCTCCCTGCCCGTCCTCCGCGGAGTCATATAGCAGGTGGCGGTGAGGATCAATGGGCCTCCGCCATTACCTCCTCTCCACTTCACGTCTCCAGCCTCATCTCCAGGGGGGGCCCGCGGGGCACGCGGCGCATCTAGCTGCAGCACACCGGGAGAAATAGGGACGTTTTCCATTAGTCTAATTGCTCGGTTATAGTTCTATATTATTGCCGTGATCACCACTGTGGCTCAGTAATGATGGACCTCCCGTGCCCCCACGTATAGCTGGTGGGTGTTATGTCTCCCCCGTCACCGCCCATTGAAACTCCACTTGCAGTGGGTGTTGGAGGAGAAAACGAAGTTAACGCCGGAGAAGAAAGCAGGAGGAGAAAACTAAATAAAAAACAGAACTAACAGAAAGAGCTCTTCAAACGTTTTGATGTAAGGGTTTAATCAAATCGCCCCGGCCATTTGAATTCTCAACAGGTGCAGGCGTTCGGCTGATTTATGGAATAAACACTGGAGTTCTAGTGCTTGTTCATTTGCCGCCGCTAAAAACTGGCAATATGGGGCTAATTTGCAATAATTTGCTGCTGCTGTGGCCACTGGTTAAGAATGTTTATATAATCATGATATAATAAGAAAAATGAAAATGAGTTTTCCACGCGGTTCAGGGCCTGTCAGACGCAGCTCACGGACTCGCTAAATGATAATTACATTCCTCAAGCGCGGTATTACATTTCACCCTCTTACACGGACTTTGTTCGCCGTAAAATGTGTGTGTGTGTGTGTGTGGGGGGGGGGTGTTTTCACTCCGAGGCGACGTGACCCGGTCTCGTTGCCGCATCCCCTCCCCATGGGCGATTACAGGAGGAGTCCTCCGTCAGTCGGCCGATGAGGTGAGGATTATAATGAATTCATTTACCCTCCAATGCTCTGCCCTCTGTCTAATACCGCCGCCTCTCGCCGCCTCTCGCCGTCCACGCGTTGGGAGAAGCTCGGGTTTAAGCTGCCGCTGAATATTTCACAGCCGACCTGTAGCTCTCCCTACAGGTCGGCGCGTAAAGGCTGCTTCCTGTTTTGGATTTCCCCCGTCATACAGTGGGATTGCTGCTGATTACCGCGCCGCTCATTCCTCAGAAGGAGAAAATCCTTGGCTGTGATTCCTGTTTTTTTTTTTTTTTTAATACAGGTGTGGGTATTGATCTTTTGCCTTTGCTGCAGGGGGAGCGTGCTCACTTAAAAGGCCCGGTGATGTAGCAGAGCTTATTAAACAAATAGGCCAGAGAACAAGGCCACAATCGCTTTGAATCATGGAGGAGGTTGCCTGTCTTAAAGCGCTGCTATATCAAATATGAAACGCTCGGCTAACAAGGTGTGTAATCTATTTTAATCAGATCATATTTTATGAAACAAGGAGAGGGCTGAACTTAAGCAGCGGAGAAGGATGGAGCTTCTGGGGGGGTCGGGGATTGTATTTTGAAATTGGATGTGACGGCCAGGGACCACGACTTGATTTTACATGCATGGCTTTATAATGAAGCCACGCCAAATGGTCAGTTATGGTTAACTTAAGGGGGAAGCTGCAGCCGCGCTGTAATGGGAGGCTAATTCAGGGCCCTGACGCCTTGACAGGCTGCAGAGCGGAGCTGGAATATGGATCAGGGTGTGCGTCAGAGGCCGCGCGGCTGCAGCAGAGGTGCGTGTTTGTCTGCAAAGTGCCGGGCTGCACAGACGTGCGGACACACGCCTGGGCGTCGACTCGGTGTAACGTTCGGTGTCGCGTGTTGTCATCGCGTTTCAGGCCACGATCCTTTTTATATGTCTTTACACCGGCTGAGTTCAGAGGCGAGTGTTTTCAATCACGTTCCTCTCTCTCTCTCTCTCTCGCCACCATAAATTGTTTCAGATCCTGCGACACTAGACTTGCTTATGAATATATGAATATATATACACTCCAAAGACCTTAGGAAGCTCCGCTAGTCAGACAAGGTAATGGATAGAGAGATTTTATATAGTGCTCCGTGGAAGCACCACTTGTTAGCAAAGCTTTGCCGGGATTTTAATCATCACAGGGAAAAACATTTCAGGCCAGATGTCATGAAATTCGATTTTTAATGCGAAGCTGACGGCGTCACACAGTAAGAGACAGGAAGAGTTATTACATAACCGCCAAACATGCAACCCAGGGTGAGCGGCGTGATCGATTAGGGTCGGTTTAAAACAGGAAAAAGAATTTATCTAAAGTGTTTAATGAGATTAAACATTTATCTTTATGCAGAACGTGCACCCCGGCTGCACGCTGCCCACTTGTGGCGTCGCTCTACAGAAAGCGTCCTGCAGGTGACCGATCCTTCAACTTCCAGGATGGCGTCCGTGACTGTCGCTGCGCCCTTCACGCTGCGCCGTAATGCCAGATCTCATGCATCCACGCAGTATGCTGGCCTGGACCAGCCCCGAGCTGTTTGCATGCAGACTGTGCAGCCGCGGACGCTCCTGCACGTGCAGCCTGCTGATCCCTGCCTGTCTGATGTGAAGTTGCATTATGCATTTTTAATGTTTTTACTATTTTTATTAGCGATGAGATGATTTTAGTTAGTGCGCCGTGGACCTTTGTGTTGTTATTATTATAAACACAGTCCCTGTTCCTGTTTTCGCAGCTGTTGTGATAAGTGAATGCAGATATTAATAGATATCTATTAATAGACAGAGATATTATTCAGTGCTCAGGGAAGCATCGCTCGGCCAGAGAGACTCCCCGGACATCAGTCGCTGGAACGACGACTGAACGAGAGCGTTTAGCTCCTAAAATGTTCAAAACTGCAGACGACAAACGCCACCAGTCGTCCTACGGGCTGACGGAGAATCCCCCTGGTATCTACATGCTCTAAGGGCCTCGAGTGTTTGTTTCCTCCGCCACCAGCACAGGGCTGATGGGGGGAGAGAGGGAGGAGGGGGGAGGGAGGACGAGGAGGGGCGCCTGCGTCTTTAAAAGCTAGATGGAGTGAGGGAGTGGGGCGGACGGGTGGCTGGCAGGATTGTGCTGACGGCAGGGCTTTGGTTCAGAGCATGCCCATTAGAGGGAGCCATAAATCCTGGGCTCTCTGGGCCGGGCTGTGTCAGCAGTCCACTGAATGAATTGATTTTAAACGCCACTGAAAAAAAGAGAAAGTGCGAGAGAGAGAGAGAGAGAGAGAGAGAGAGAGAGAGAGAGAGTGACTATTTAATTCACCCTCCGCCAGAAGCCCACACCCCGTTCCACCCCGCTTCTCAATTCAGGACTGTCGCTGAAAAGGGGGAGGAGAGAAGTCTGGAAACACTGAAACTGTCACCAGCGACGAGCCCAGGGCTACGCGGCCCCCACGCCGCTGATTTAAACAGGAGGGAAACACACAAACCAAACACGTAATCTCACATTCCACACGGCATTTGTTCTCTTTTCTCTTCCCACCCCTCTAATTTCTCCTCTCAGCCCTCTCTTTTTATATCTCCACCAGAGAAATGAGACATATCGTAAAAAAGAAAAAGGCGCCGCTGCATTTGAAATTCAAATGTGTTGGATTTTGAAATTGATGTATGTGTTTATTCATTTACGAGCAGCATCCATGTGTGCATGCATTTATATATTATCACCGGCGATGAAACGCTGCATCGGAGGCTTGTAGCCCATCTCCCCCCCCCACCCCCCCCCGTGCCCCCTCGTCGTCTTTGTTTCCTGCCGGAGCCGCGGCCGCCGTGCTGCAAACAATATGTCTGCAAACAGACACGGTAAATTGTGCATGAGGACCAGTTTCAGGCGGTCATACTTATTTTATGTTAACACATTTAGCATCTGCGCTAACTTTCCGTTTGTCACCCCCCCACCACCACCACGCTCTGACACCCCTCTGCGTGCTCTACCTGTTGGAGTGTCTTCAGACGATGCATCGCCACCGCCGCCGCCGCTGCTCCTCGAGTGCAGGAGCTGTTTTCCCTTTTATACAACGCTGCAGAGATCAGTGTTACAGGAGCGTGCGAGGCCGAGCTGAGGACACACACCTACATTTAAACCTGCAGTGCAAACGGGCTGCATGGATGAGCGTGCAAAGCCCCACTCACAGAGCAATAACGGCATCAGAGTCGAGCTGTTTAACACCCACACTGAGGCACGGGGCTAGTTTTGATCATTAGCCTCTTGTGCCGGCTCCGGCCTGGAAGCTGCCGTGTATTTGTGACACTATCCTGCTGCCCGAGTGTTTCAAAGGCTCGGAAGCGACGGCGCTCTCTTGATTTTACACGTTTAAACTGATGCAATCTCCAATAAATATGCGTGTGATCGCGTTATTCTGCTTCGTGCAGTAATGTTGCAGCAGCGGCTCCTGAGCTGCACCGTCTGCGGGTTGTTCAGATAGCCCCGATGTTGCAGTCAACATCCAGGCCACGTGTTGCCGAGCAGGTCGTCTGCAGTGATTCTGAGGCGAGCTGAGGCCGAGCCGCGCTGCAAACCTGCCTTAAAATCAAAACAAATGGCTGAAAGAGGCTAAAAACCTGCAGAGGCGTCGGTCGCGGGCTCGTTTCAGTCGTGGTCGGCGATCGTATCGACTGTCGGAGCTTTAAATACTGTAGTTTCCACCGGCAGCCAGAATCAAAACAATAAAGTCTGCTCATAATATAATTTGAACATGAGATGAGATGGGGTGGTGGAGAAAGAGGAGGTTTGGGGAAGGGGTGGGGGCAGCGTCCTCTCTGGCTCATTACGCTGTTTAAAGAGCCGGCGCCTTCGAATCACCTGCACAGCTCCACGCTTCAAACAAGCTCAGCCACCAGGGATCATACATCAACTCCTCCGTCAGTCCCCCCGGCTCCACTCTTTCACCATTCGCCTCCCGACGCACGCCGAGCACGCCGCTCACAAACCCGCGCGGCGACGGCGGGAAACAGATAGCGTCGCTCGTTGCATACTGATGTCCCGCCCGCTCCAAAAAAAGAATAATAAATTAGTCACAAAGCAGCCCGATGCTGCTCTGCACCTAATCATGAATTTAATGGGACGCTTCCGGTGGACTCTCAGCATCCGGGGCCCGGTTTGTGGCCTCGCCCGGCTTCATGCACGGCTCTCCCCTGCATGTAAAACGTACACTTTCTCATGCCTAATTACCCACAGGCTACGGCATGAAGAGGACTCGCTGCATATTACTGTAAAGATTGCGAGGATATTTCACTTTGAAAAATGGCAAAGCACACAGGACTAAGGGCTTGATTACAAGGAGTGGGGCACACAGCCTCTACATCTTCCTTCCCTCATTTCAATTATGGCTGACTGGAGGCGCGGCGCTGCCACCGTCCTCAAATAAAACTAAAATATGATAAAGCTGAAATATCAGGCCCGGGACCGCTGCGAGCCTGGAGCCATGTACGGCGCGGATACCCGGCACGTAATTACAACATTTGCCAATATTTTTTTGACGGGAGGTTCAACATGGATGTGAGTGAGGGGGGAGGGGAGGGGGGCATGAAGAGCGTTCATGACACATGATAAAAAGCACATTTCATTTTGCCTTCCCCGTGGATACCGTGCCTGCACCGAGCCCCCGCCGCCGCTGCCATCGCCGCCGCTGCCACCCCCCCACGTGAGCACGCAGGGTAGCTGTGTTATTTTTAAGTTGCGAGATCATTACTCATGTGTGAGATGCATGAGCTAACAGAGAGGATCTGCTGTCATAACACAGGACGGCGAGCAAAAAGGGGCGGGGGGGGCTGCAAAGGAGCGTGCCGATTCTGGTTATACGTTGCATGAAGAAGGCTTCCCTGTGAAATGCCATCTCGACAATCCAGGCAGCTGTACGCAAATATCTTTGTTTATTTATTTGTTTATCATAATGGAGGCTGCAGAACGGCGCCGCAGAGCATATTCTCCATTCGACTCATGTTTGCCCTTTTAAACGCTGCCCCTCGGCGACCCCCCACAGATGGAGCTGATGCGTGATGTGGCCGACTTCGCGCCGTGACGCCCCAACAAGGTGGATCTCCTCCGGTGCCCAGATCCCTCAGTGGCCGCAGCACCCCGGGCGGCCGCGGCCCGACCTCCTTCACGTCAGTGTTAATAACGGCCCGGTGTGCTCACGGCTCTGCTCGTGCTGCTCGGGGTCAACGCTCCGCAGATCAGGGCCTTCTGAGGAAATCCCAGCCAGCGTGGTGCAGAGTCTCCTGCCACCCCGGGAGCATGCGAATGAATGCGAACTGACAGAGGGCTCGCGGTGAACGTAATCTATCTTAGCACATTTTAAATTTAGCCGTTAATTGCTTTGAGAATAGTCCCGGTTCACTCGTCGAGCTCAAGCTTTATAAAAAACAACAATTTAGCAATTACGCCGAGCGAAAACACACACGTTTACTGCAACACGCGTGCTGGGAGCCGACACGTCGGGTCTCCACAGAGTCGCGTCGAGCACCAGCTCCTCACAAACCCTCTCCTGTGACTGTGAGCGGATCCGGATGAACGGCAGCGGCGCGGCCGTCGAGCGGCCGTCGAGCGGCGGCACGAGCGGGTTTTCACTGAAGAAAGAGAAACTTTGAAGTCTGAACGTTCCTGATTTGAAGTTTTGCAGCAGGCAGAGACTGAAGGAGGGCCAGCGCTTCTGTTCTGAAGCGTGTTTCTCATTATTTTGTAGATTTCGTGCATAATATAGGATTGTGTCGATACGATCCTGCTCATTAAAGGCATAAAAAAGCACCTGATGCCTTCTCCTCCTCTGGCATGATTTACTGGACTCGCTGAGGCTGAAGGCTCCTCAGATAAAGAATCCCAGCCTTCTTGTTTTTTCTGTTGTTACATGTATTTTGATTTCTTGGACAGCTGAAGCGGCTCCGGCAGCTGCTTTTCAGAGCGAGGGAGGAAATGTTTTGCAGAGGGAAGAGCCTCTGCAGCAAAATCAAGAGCGATTCCGCCCCCTTCGCCTCGTCACAGTGTGGGGGATTCAATCAAAAGTCTGCCCTGTGACCTGTTCTCTGAGAAACAAACAGCCAGCACAGTCTCCGAAGACCGAAGCCATCAGAGGAGGGCGGCTTGCGCGCGAGCTAAATCGCGGCACCGGCGTCTGAAAGCTTCCATCATGGAAAAATTGTTAGTTGTCGCAGTGGAGAGTGACTAGCATGGCGGTACATTGATACATCGATGCAGCGAGCGCCTCGGACAGTGCAGTAAAAGTGCTGAGGTTGAAATTAAGCTGTTATCTCTGGCATGTATCACTGGGGAGGCACGGAGCAGTGGTGCAAAGGCAGCAGCCTGTTTGCTTTACTGTTATTGCCTCTGCACGGCCGTCCTCGCCTGACTCTCCTCGTGTTCGGACATTTTAAAATGCAACTCGGAGCTCGCGCCCTCGATGTTTGCAGACCACCTCTCCTGTCTTTAAGGAACATCAGTCCCTTTTGTGTTTGCCATTAACGAAGCCGCATGTGGCATTTTAGCATCAATAAAGCATGAACACCTCGACTCCAAGAAATCGGTGTAATTACCGGAAACGCACGAGGCCGCGGCGCAGAGACACCGGGCCGAGCGCCCACTTTTTCTTTCTAATTATCAAAAAAACGGGAGCGCATTGGTGTTTATTTAACAAAAACATAGGAAATGGGTCAAAGTCGTGATTAAAAAAATGCAAAAAGCTGCAGTTTTGGTGCAAATTTGTGTTGAAACCGCGCGTTGTTCCCCGCTCTGACGGGACTCTGGTGCATAATCAGCAGCTCGTTAGCGTTTTGTCCCCGTTTCCCGGCGTCTTTCCTGCAGCAGGACACGAAACGGCTCTGCATCGGGGTCGTGGTGTCATGATACAGGCACACCCTTTGTTTTAGTGAAACCTCAGATCATCGTCAGACTGATTTGGTGGGAAAACCAGAGGCCTTTACTCTAAATGTCCCAATTACATGCTTCATGCAAACTCGAAACCCTTTCTCCTACAGTGTAATCGCACTTTAAACGTCCACTCCGCCACATTTAAAAGGACTTGTATTCATTTTAACACCTCAAGTGACGGCTTTCTTTGCAGATTCAGTGTAATACATGCTACTACACCAGTCTGTTATTCATAATAAATATACATATTTCGATGCTCAACGGGGTTTTTGCGTCGCACTATTGCGACTTTTGCTGCGAATGCTTCTGATTAATTAGTTTCTGCAAAGTTCTGGGGAAAGAGAAACTTTCCTCAGAGAAGCAAACAGCACGGGGAAGTGTCGCGGCGCTCCAACTTTTACAACCACCACGGCAAACACTGTCAGTGGCATGAGCTAGAGGCTATAATGGTCTCATTTGTTTACGAGTGAGGTAAACAAATGTATCACAATTAATTTGACAATGATGCATTGATGTTCAAAACGCTGCACATAGCACCTTTAAAAAACTGATTTCAACGCGTATCATCATAAAGCAGACAGTGAGTAATATCCCCCGAGGCGGAACAATCGGTTGACGTGACAGCGCGAGATAATGACAGGAAATCCACAGATTGCTCTTTAAAGATGGAGCGGCGATACCGTCCTTCAGCGCGCGGACCGCCGCCCGTTCCAGATTTCCCCCAAACGCGAAGGGCATTGTGTTTCCCGGGCGCCGAGATAAGTTTGCTCGTTAAAAGTTCAGGGCGCTCGTACGTCATATTTGTCTTCCCCCGGTGCAGTGAGTGAGGGGAACATAGGTGGAGGTGCTGGTTCTGTCACGCCGCGCTGACAACCCCATGAGTAATCTGGTGCATGATAAACAGAGGGTCGAGGTGTCACGGGAACACCTCGGCGACTGGCACAAGGGTAATTACTCTTCCTGCGTGGGTGCAACTCAAAATTTTTGAACCTTTTCTTTCTCCAATCATAGTTGATGGATTGAGTGGAGGAGGGCGATCATCTGGTTCTTAGCAGGCTCACTGAGCGTGGTAGGCCTCTGTTGATTAATGATATCTGCTGCGAGTCACCAAAAGCGGAAATTAAGTATTTCTGTTTAAATGTAACATTTGTCTCCTTTGCTGGTGTTGAGAAAGGCATTTGTCAAAATCCCCGGGCTTTGGCGAAAGGTGGATTTCCTCTGGGAGCATGCTGGGAATTACTCCCTACTCTCACATTAATGGCATTCAGTGTTCCTGTTTTATGCCGTGAATCTACTTCTCACCCCTCTCGCCCTCTTCAGACGTATTTTGAATGCGGAATCGGCCGCTTTTGAAGAGCCTTACACCGCGCGGCAGATCGTGGATTTATTCCGGAAAGACGAGGAATGACCTTGGCCGTGCGAGAGGAAGTGATTGCTGATGGCATCTCTGTCTGTGGCGGGCACATGGGAGCGGTTCTGGTGGTTTCACTGGTTGAGTTGGGTTACCGTTTGTCCCGATGGCGAGGCCCCCGCCGTGCTGGAACAGAACAGACTCCGGCTCCTGAGGAGACTAATGGTTACAGGGCCTGGCCATCGTCCAGTGCTGCCCCAGCCACTGCCTCTCCCGTCGCTGGGATATCATTACCTCCAATGTGTTACATCAGACTCGCTTGGTCAGGCTCTGAAACAGTCAATACTCCACAATTTAGAAAATCAGCCAAGTTTGCAGAAACAAAGAGGCAATATCGGAAATAAAGACGGATATATAATCTGACGCCAGGCATTTTTTCATGCTGGGTGAATTATTTGTTGTCCGGAAGGTGGGGGCGGGGAAGGGGTGGAGGGTGGAGGGAGGGAGCCGGGGATCTGTCAGGGGTTAGAGGAGGTGGTCAAGGGGCCTGCATAAACGTGCAAATCACAGCATCACAGCGCCCGACCACTGACCCTCCCCATCTCATACAAGCAGCCTCTACTTTTTCCATCAATGGAAATCTAATTGCTTGAAAAGCGATCAATGGAAACTAAATTGGTTTTGTGTGGAAGCGCGCGTGGAATAAGCTCTGAGCTGTTTTAATGCGCGGCGGTTTTGCATCTTAAATCACGGCAATATTTGGAAGCAGCCTGCCCCCCCCTCCCCAGCCCCAGCCCCGGCCCCAGCCCTCCAGCTCTCCGGAGGGGGTAAAGTTTGGTGGTGTCAAGACGCCGGGGAGGAGGCGCTCAATCAGGCTCCTAATAAAAATCACAGGCTTAATTGTTTTTCCAAACTCATAAATCGTCCAGCTTAATGGGTTAATATTAAGACTTATACGAGGATGGCGGGGTGCTTGCAGCTCCTCTTCGTGGAGCTGCGACCACTGATAACCCTCTGGTGATCTGATATGACTAATCCCCTCTAATCCTTAATACACTCCTTAACATGCTCCTAACTGACAGCAGTCGATACGGGTGCACTCCTCTGTCTTATCGCTGATCTCTTTGTCTTTGTACACTCTTTGCCCGCTCGTCCTTTTGACTGCCGATCACCGCCGCGCCGCGCGTTCCCAGCTCCGGGCGCCTCTCGATAAGCGAGAGGGTTGATCTGGGTTTCCAGATCGCGCCGACTTGCGGGTTACCCAAAGGGGGCAGAGAGCAAAAGCGAGCGTTGGTCGGGGAAATGGTAGCGAGCCAGACCTCCTTCCTTTTACCGCAGTATCCGAAACTGCTGCTTCTCCCCCTCCCAGCCCTCTCCCGCCTCCCCCGCCGCACTTGTCTTTCCCAGCGGACACCTAGATGGACTGCGCAGGAGGTTGGGATGTGGCTGGTGGCCGCCGATCGTGTAGCCTTACCCAGGAAAGAAGAGTCCCAGCAGAGTAATTTATTGACAGCATTGAGATGTGTTTCTGGCCAGGTGCTTCTCTCAGCCATCCCTCAGGTGCTTATCTATCAGTTATCAGTGCAGACAGAGCACAGACCCAGGTTGTATTTCTGTCTGCTATTGTAATTACATTGTAATTGATCCGAGGGCGTGCTGGGCAGTGCCCGTGCAGTAACTTTGCAAGCGCTTTCTTTTCTCCCGTTATCTGCAGGAGTGCTACGGTATCGTCACGAGCGAAGTCTGTGATGTTTCTTTACAGCCCTCCGCCGCCGGGCCAGAGCCTTTTCCCGTAAAAAAGTAAAAAGCAGGAGGAGAGCGAAAGATAAAAAAGTGACTGAGCGGCGGGCAAAACGAATCTGACATTTAACCGGGAGCGCGTGCTCATTGGAAGTCGCCACGTGGACAAATGCAAGCGCGCAAAAGCAAATGTTGATTCGTTGCCGCGTGCACGTTTAGGGTCGTTTCGGAAAAACCCCAGACAAACTGCAAAATGCACGCGTGTCAACACCTGCTCCACTGGAATTAATGTGGATGCTTTGAATCCGAGCGCGCGTCCTCTCTGTACGTGCGCCGCCGCTCCCACGACAACAAGCGGCGCGGTTCGTGCATCATTCCAATCACGCATATTAAACCAGCCGTCGCCACCCATCAATCTTCCCGACGCCATTTTGTAACTGATGCTGAAATGATGTTATAAATGATGTTTGAAAATATCCCCACGCCGCCCTGCATCAGCAGTCTGCAGGCCTATCAGATGTTCTCCGCACACATCTGTGAGCTGTACTCACCTCCGGGAAATTAGCAATCAACCTTTTACCAGGCAACACCTGTATAAGGAACACAACGCTTCCCCCATCCGGCCGCGCGTAATGTCAGGTCACACGCTCCGCACGCCCGTTGTGTTGAAAACGTTATTGTTATGTTGATAGTAATTTCACGTTGCTAATCACTGTCGTGGCATGTAATTTGCATGTCGGCCCCTTCTGTGTAATAACAGCAGCCTCAAAGCGCCGCCGAAACCGTCAGAAAGCGGCGACGGTCCGTGCTGTTGCAGCTCTTGAAGCTCTTGTGCAGTCTAATGTAAGTATGCACGCTCTCCCTCATGATCCCTCATTTATCATTTTGACACTGGCTACTTTTTTGAAGTGGAGAAAAATGTTGCAGTCAGCTCTTCCTTTGGTCTCGGAAAATATGTGCGAATGAGCGCGCGCTTCTCTGTGTGTGTGTGTGTGTGTGTGTGTGTGTCTGTGGCGCGTGCACGCTCTCCCCCGACTGCTCGCGGAAGATAGAGAAGAAGAATGTGTGCGTTTGTGTGTCGGCGTGTGTGCGTGCGTCCCTGCGCAGTACTGCGTGCTTGTGTGCACGCTCCGGTATGATTAAGGAGCATGGGAACATGGCACTGGCTATTTGCTGCTGATAAACCGGCGCGTGCATGCGTCGTTGTGTTGCATCGCCCGTTCCTCGGCCGCTTGTTATTCTCATTGTGATGCTCCATCTATCCCGCTTTATGTAAGACAAATTGTATCCTATTTTAAGGAGCTTGTTGACCCGATGCAGGAACAAAACTGTTTCCAAACTGCTTCCCTCCGTGGCCGTGCACCATTTTACCTCACTCGACTTAACTTTATGTAACAGCCCGGCGTCATTAAGGCACCTCTCAATCCAATTATGACCTAGAATCACTGTTTAGCAGAACTCCTGACATTTACCTGAGCTCGGACTAATATCCCTGTTAAATTGCATCAATAGATATCTGAATAGGTATCTGTATTGATTGCTGTGGGATCAATTGCTGACATTATGATCCTTCTTACAGCGTGCTGGTGGAGAGCCTCTGATAAACAGTCTGATCCATCTAGCTGCACAGAGGGATAATGTTACTTGGCTTTTCTGTTGTGTGTGCTCGCGTGTGCGCATGTGCATGTGCGTGCGTGCGTGCGTGCGTGCATGCGTGTGTGTGTGTGTGTTGGGAGTGTGTCATGGCGGGTTACAAATGAGTTTGTTTGTGTTCTGGCCGCAGAAACCTTTTATGCCCCGGGCTGTGTGTGTTGTGTGGGTGGGTCTTGGTGAATGTGATAGAGACTAAGGATCTGTGTGTGTCTGTGTGTGTGTGTGTGTGTGTGTGTGTGCATGCACAAATAGCTTTATATGAGTGGGATGGTTATGAGTTTGAGATGCCTTTTTAGTATTTTGCCTGTTGTTACCACCCTAAGCCATATAGTTTCCTGTCCACTCGGTTTCGATCCCCGTGCTCGCGCTGAGGTCAAGCAGGTGACCTATTGGTAAAAGTGCCTTGCGTGCCAATAAATGCCTAGCAGTATTAATCACATAGGAGCCCTCACTCTGTGAAGAGGTCAATGCTTTAAAGGGCACCCAGAGAGCTGCCTAAGACTGAAATACAGCCAGGGCATCTTTCCGGTTGAATGTACCAAAAGTTTTATTAGTTCCCCCAATGAGGTCAGTCTGCCCTGCATAAATGAAATCTGTCGATATCCCATTATAGGCTTTTGGAACTTGATTGTGAGGCATCTGTCAGATGCATATTTCATTCTAAATTTAGTTAGCTGGCTGTAAGTAATGCATGCATTACCACCGGCTTATTTCCCAGTGTACATGGCTGCAGAACATCTGTTTTTCTATTAAGTGAGAGATGAAATATTAATCTGAGAGCAGATCTGGTGCGAGTCAATCACTGACAGACCGCAGTGACAGCTGCTGTGAAAGTAACGCTATCATGTCAGGTGTCTGCCTGGATGCATCTGATCACCACGTCAACAGGCGCGCTGTAGCTCAGAGCCAAAACACGAGCGGGTTCACCGGATCAAATGGACTGTTTTATTAACTGGGTCGATCTAAGCTGGTAATTGGACGGCGGTTACAGTTGCAGAGGCGCCGTGTTGATTTGTTCAAAAGGAAGACGCTCAGATCCTGAAACTCACCCCGCTGCTACGGATTAGCTGCTAGCTGCACGGCGTGCGGGGCAAAACACAGGCCGTGGTGTTCTGGTAACGAGCACGGGCTGGTCTCAGGAAGGACAGCGACCAACATCAACACCGGTTACATGAGCAAACACACTGATGGCTGCAAAATTAGTCGTTCCCACGTACGAGTGCCGCCTTAGCTGATGTGCGCGGTCGATATAATGTGTGCGCAACGATTTAGAAATTTGGATAACAGGACCTCACGCAAAAGTCTGTTTATCACTCAGCACAAAGAAGAAGAAGAGGAAGGAGCCCCCGATGGATTTTACACGAATCGCTAAATACATCACTCAACCGTCGGACGTATCAATCTGCTCAATGAATTCATTGAACAAACAGAGATCCATACCACGCAATTATTGCCCTCTAAACAGCCCCTGTGAATACTTGAAAAGCTAATTGTATGTCAATACCGCTCAAAGGCGAATTCTATTGACGCGCGGCATTTGAAGAATTTAAGCATCTGGCTCGGTTGCCGGGCGATGGGCACCAGACGTTTGCTGCCGATCATCTCGGCGCATGCAGCACGCCTGTCTGTCTGAGGACGACGTGAGAAAATGATCGCGCCTGCATCAATAAATGATGACGTGCGTCGCTCATTTGAGGCGTCCGTTCATTCAGACCAATCAAAGCGGCGCCGCTCTCTCCTCCGCGTGTTGTGCAACAGCAGGACGCGTACGGCAGGGAGAGCGCTTTATTGCAAAATGATTCAAAGGGCATATTAGTCGAGGGCATAAAACAATTACAGTGAATGGATGAATTGTGAGAAACGCGCCGTTTAATTAGAAAACAGGAATTCTGATTACAGCAGTTTCAGCGCTAATGTTAGCTTCGCCGCTACGGCTGTGGATTAGTTGCTGCACGCAGCTGTTATTGGTCCTTCTACATGTTTTTCTTAATTATCAGAGGCAGAACTGATACAGTGCCGTTTGCAGAATGCTTCATCCTGTTTGCTGTTGAACTGAAGCTGCACCCTGAAAGCATGCGTCAAGAAACACGTTGGTTTGACACAAGTGAAGGTGGATTTTCATCACGTAGCGTTTCGACTACATGAAATGTGCAAAAAGGCTTAATTTTAGAAAAATAAATAGCAAATTTATGTTTTTTTTTACCCCAAAACACTAAAAATAACCACCGATCCCCTAAATTTAATTTATTTTTTGCTATATCTCTTTTTATTATGATACCATAATACACTATATGCTGCAATACAGGTCATAAGCCCCGCCCACTCCGTGTTTGCAGATGGGCCGGACCGAAAACAAGATGGTTTCTGTCGTTTTAAGGTCGTTCTCATCGTGCAGATGTTTGTCCGAATGTTAAATTTCACGATCAGTTTGGTTTTAATGAGTTATCTGATGCAAAGCTGAATCCGTGGGGTCGCTGTGCAGACTCTGGCTCCGACGACCGTCAAAACAAGACGGCAGCGCCTGTCTCCGGGATACTTTGCTTTATCTTTGCACAGTGGGAGGAAGTGGAAAGGCGTCGGCCATCTTTAAACACAGTCAACGAACAAACGGAAGCTCTTTGACGAAACTGGCCGAATAAACTAAAGCAGGATTAAATAAAACACTACAGCGTCTGTAACTGCATTTAACTGCCGATCGGACATGCAGCGCACGTCGCCCCGCCGTGACCCACGTGCTGTTCCAGCGTTAGGAGGCCCGCGTCGCGGCTGCACTGTACGCTCCCCTCGGGCCCGACTGTGCGCCGACACGGGCAGAACTGTCCTCCCTCTTGAGCTAAAGATGCTTGGACATTAGCATACACAGGTTGTCACGGGTAAATGAATGACAAGACTTTCATCTCCCGATGTGTCAGCCTCGCTTAGCGGTGACACGGTTCAATGTGCCCGCAAAGTGCCACTTTGGTTGCCTGTGGAAGCGGCGTGCGATTGAAAGCCTGCCTCGCAGAGATTACTTAATAAATAGAATAATTTCACCATCAATATTATCCCAGCTTTGTGACAATGTCAAAAGAGAGCAAGAAAACAACCGATCTATATTTGTTATCAAACTTTGCCATCCTGCCGGTGTTGGGTGCAGCGCGTTTCTGCGTTTGCATTGCTCGGTTTCTGTGTTTTGCAGCAAACCGCTGCGTCTTCCTCGCGTTTGACTCACGATACCGTCGGTCACGGTGGGGTGTTTACCGTTCGGCGCATGCAGACGCACGTGTTTCCACAGGTTCACACAGACGCGCCGGCTGAGCCTGATAGTTGAAGGGATGGCGATTAGTTTTTGTTGGGGATATTTAAGGCTCATTAAGAAATCAAATATGCGCGGGCTCACTTTGCAGAGAGAGAATCCAAAACCTGAATATTTCATGAGAGCCGTCCTGTCTGCGCTGACGGCTGCGACCGGTTCGGCTCCAAATTTTCGGGATCCGGCTCCCGAAACTTCTGCCGTCCCGTCCTCAGAATGGATGACATCTTGATTCCCCGGTAATGAAATCATCACTGGGATATTGCAGACGGTTTTAATTCTGATTAAAAGTCATTTTTTAAAGCGATGACCTCAAACATCTCACTTCTCTCATCTCCTGCCTAATTCTTCATTTCCCCATCGCTCCGAGCCGAAGTCCTGAGTTGGCAAAATTCCTCCCGCGAATAGGAGACGTTTATCAAGTTCCTCCATTAATCTGATGCGCAGGCCTTGATTAAAACGCTACCCCACACAGACAACGCAGATGCTCAGAGCGCAGACTTGTAGGGACGTACACACTGATACAGATGTGCCGCGCCGCTCTGCCTTGTTCGGGCGCAGGGGGTGGGCTGCGGCGGGAATCGATAAAGGGAATGCTCCGCGATCGGGAGGGGGGTCGGCTTTTGTCTTTAGTGTTTATCCTGACTCAGCGCAAAGTCAAAAAGGCAGCATGTGACCGGAGGGAAGACTGGTGTGCCGAATACACCACCCCCACCACACACACACACGCACACACACACACACACACACACACACACACACTCCTTCCCCTCCTCCCTCCTCTTGGTATCTGACGGCCAGGGAATCCACAGAGCGAGCTGAGATTGATTCCCCCCCCCACACACACACACCAAGAGATAGGGCTTGTTTTTCACATAGGGTGATATGAGACTTTCAGAAAAGGGTCTGGTGGGGTGGGGGTGGGGCTGGGGGGGGTGTATTGTGCTGGGGCAGTGGGATTGGTATTGGTTGGAGATGACAGGATGGTGATGTGGGGATAGGCAGGACTGATTGGAGTTGAGAAAGAAGTGAAAAACTGAGACAGAGATGGAAAAGCAGAGGCGTGCTCCCTGAGACTGAAGGGATTCACCCCGCCGCTTCACTCCAGACCGCCTCCGCGCCCAGAGACTCGACGTCGGCCGGCTCGCGTTGCATCTGGACCGGCCGTCCTCTTGCGTATGGATCCGCCGTCTTCTAACGCTGATTGATATTAATCAAATTGTCTCTGACTGACACGGCGGCCGAGAGGCACGAGTCTTTAACCCAAAAGGCAATTTTCTAAAGCGGGCCGGGGCTGAAGTCTGCAGGCGTTCCCGCCGACTGCTCCTGCCAGGGCCGCTGACCCCTGGATAGCACATGTAATGGATGAGTACATATGCCTTGTGCTGTCTCCCTCTCTCTGAGCGGAGGAGACATGAACTAATTAATTACGGGGGATGTTGGCCAGGCTGGACGCTGACACGATCGTTGTGGCTGTGTGGTTATTGACTACTCCACAGAGGAAAGTTGCTCATTTAGCACTGTGTTGCGAGCCTGGGAGGTCACTGATCATTGTGGAAGGAGCATATGCTCTGTGTTTGTCTGTCTCCCGGCTTGCGGTGCATGCGTGCGTGCGCGGGTGCGTGTGCGCGACCGCGTGCGTCTCTTTGAGGTATTAATTGCACGATGCGACCGGCGAGCATATGCTGCCCCGTCACAGTGAAAATGTTTTGATTTGATACGTGAAGCCAGTTGCAGTAGGTGGCTTTGACTCCTCCAAGCTCAGTAACGGCTGTGGACGTTCCAAGTACATGGCAAGTGGAGTAGATTAGAGGGTTATGCCCTTGAACATCTCCGGTTCTCTGTATTATTCTGAAAATATAGATTACAGACTCGGGGTCAGGGAGAGCGCCACAGGAGACTATAGAAAACCACTGCAATCATCTCAGCCGGTCTCCAGCCCTGATTCACAGATGCTTTTGAAATTCTAATGCGCGCCAAGATGGATGTGGAAAAGTACTCAACCGCAGCTTAAAAACAGATAAATTACGACGGCCATCCTTTTAGAAAACAGATCGCCTTAATGGCGGCGCCTGGCCGTGTCGCAGCTTATGGCGTTTTAGCTTTAAATCGAGCACCTATGGGGACCTGTCGTGGTGCTGCGGATCAACCTTGATCGGAGGAGATGCTTTTCTAATCACTTTGGCTTCTGACTTCTTGGTCCTCATGCAGCGCACGGGCCAATGGGAGGCTGAGGAGCGAAGGTCCCCCGGGAGGCGAGCTGCAGGCGGGGCTGAGGTCTGGGACTGTGCCACTGTTTGAGGGTTAAAACGAGGCTGGGCACTCTTTTTGGATTCAGCGCATTGATCCTTTGGACCTGCTGCGCGTTCATCTAACGCATTTCAGCTCTGCATGCGTCGGAGCGCGCATACAGCAGCACTGAGCTGCTGCTCCAGAGTGTGGCTATAAGCAGAGTTATGCATGGCAGTCTAATTATGGCAGAGAAATCATTTTATTCAAGACGACAGAACGATCGGGCAGAGAAACACACAGAAGACATTAATCTTGTCTTTTGCTGTAAAGGAAACAAAAAACATTTCCAGCTGTTTCAGGAGAGCTTGAGGAACAGAGCTGGTGTTTGCTCGCAGCTTACCTTCATTACTTCTACTCAAATGATAGACCGAGAACCAGGACCAGGATTCAATGGGGACCTGATCAATAGGTCGCCCAGGTCCCGACCTTCTGAGCCCACCCACTCCACTGCGCTGACTGATTCGTCTGGCATCGTGACATGAAACAGCGGTTTCTCTGCTGAAAGGCAATCGATCCAATGAGCGCCGTTGCAGGGGGAGGGAGCTAAAGATTAGCCAATCAGCAGTGCTGTGGGCGGGCCTAACGCCGCACTGTGCACCAGAGCCAATGAGGAGGAAAGGCGGCCGACATCAAGGCTGTTTTAACTTGATTAACACCAGCGTTAGCTCCAAATGACGTCAGGTTCTGCAGGTTACGTTGCTCTGCAGCGACTGGTCATTGAATGCAACACTAAAATCAAACAGGGCCTACGAGAGCCTACGAGATATCAAAAGTAGGACTGTATTATGCAACGAGGGCCTCGAATCCATCAGTATAATTATGTCTCTTCATTAATTTGAGTATCTTTAGCTGCTGTTGCCGCCGTTAGCCGGGGCTCCAGACACCAGAACGGCTCTCTGTGCCTCTCAACAGAAATAAGACACCTCGAGGAGGCAGCGGCCACGGCGCACAGCTCAATTAAAGAAAAAAAGGAAAAGTGTTAATAAATTATACCTTTAGTATCTTTTCTCTCTCTGCTGTCATAAATCCAATAAAGCTAAGGTCCTGTGGGTCTCCTCATAAGAGATGAAGACAAGACTCCCCCCGGGACCAATTAGACCATCAGGAAATTACTATCTATTGGATTGTGTACCATTAGAAAAATCATATTGAGGATCTTTTCAACAAACACTTGTCAGGAAAACATGATCTAAGTGATTCACGTGAGGCCCGGAGATTTTATACTCGTGGATATCATCTTTATTTCTTTACGGCGCCCCGGCTGCGGCGGTTGCCGGTCGCGTCGGGGTGTTTGCCGTGAACGCCGGCGCTCGTGTAATGACCCGGCGGTGTCAGAATCCAACAGCTGACGGCGAAGCGGCGGCGGCGGCGGCCGGCCCTTTCTCCCGTCCCCAGCTGATGGAGGTGACAGTGATGTGGCGCAGGCAGGTGACAGGAGCGAACTGGCAGGCGTATCTTGTTGCAGTTGTTTGGGAGCGGGTGGAGGCTGGCTGGAGCTGCGGGTGGTGGGATGATCTCCTGCCTGGCCAGAGGGAGATGGCGATTCATACATTTTTAATGGCTGTCTACCGGGAGGGGGGTGCTTACGCAGCTCCTCGTTACTGCCCATCCAACCTGTCATGGCACCGGGCCCACCAGCCCGAGCAACAGGCCCTCCTTTACACACCTCAATAATTTAGTGCATGTGTTTACAGAACGTTGACAAAGTCAAGTGCACACTGGCCCCTGTATACGTCCCAGGATGAATAATACATGTGGCCGGTTCAGGATTGTGCCTAGCAGTACGGAAGTTCAGATCTACCACACATAAGCAGAGTAAATGTCCTGACATTTCAAATATCCACTGCGCTGAAATGTGCTGAATGCACAGAACTGCTCAGACTCCCCGTGAAGAGAGAGAGTTTGT
Organism: Datnioides undecimradiatus; assembly: GCA_008933995.1. NCBI lineage: Eukaryota > Metazoa > Chordata > Actinopteri > Lobotiformes > Datnioididae > Datnioides > Datnioides undecimradiatus. The sequence goes on along the minus strand of WARS01003734.1, from coordinate 988,690 downwards.
TAGGGTGGTGGTGGTGGTGGTGGGGGGGGGGGGGGGGGGGGCTGAGGATTGTACTCCAGAAATAAAGAGTTCCTCTCTCAGAACAATGGCCTGAAACAAACCCTGCATGGCCACGGGCTCCTTGACAGGATGTTACTCGTTTGATGCCTCTCTGCTTTTATCTGTTGTTTGCGATGCTTAGGAGAATTACAGACAGTGAGAACATGTGGGTGTTATGTTAAGCCAGAAATACATTTTTATTTTTTTTTTTTTATTTCTTTCCTGTTTAAGACTCGGAGTCCAAACCGTGATCTCACGAGGACGGGGGAATAAAGGCTGAGGAGCTCTGGGGAAGGAAAGCACGAATCTACATCGCTTGTTTTTTTACTCTCCCGTCCAATGAAGAGCTGGAATCTCATCAGGAGTGAAACGATGACTAATCAATTTTTACAGTCCCCCCGGTGCAGCAGCCCAGGACAAGGAAAAAGGGAAAAGCCTCTAATTTTACTCGTGCTTAACAAATGCACGAGTTTGTGCGCCGCTGAAAAACGGCACAGGGCTGTGAATGACGCCGGTGTCGGTAATCCGAGGGCGCGAATCCGTAAACGGCGTCCTCCCGCTGCTTTTTTTTAATGCTTTTCCTCCTAAAAATCTCAATCAACGCGGTGGAATGACAGCTTCCCAGGCCGCCGCACCATTTTACAGTGGACGGGGATGTAAACCACCTCCCCGCAGTCGCTCCCAATCACCGTGATCCTCATGCACGCCGTGACACGTGTGCAACGCCGTGGATCACGTCTCAAATGGAGTTATTTGCAAGGAAGACAAGGATGCAATATTGTGTTAGACCTGTGTACACTACGCACGCAAACACAAACAGACATCGCTTGCGTTTGGTTTTCCCCAGGCGGCATCAGTGTTTCTGAAATGAAGCAGACAGCAAACATTTCCTGTTTGTTACACTGTAGGTATTACGCCGTCTCCACCGGAGCAGACGCCCGAACCGCTGTTAGAGCCTCAAAAACACACACTGCCGCAGTCCTAATAAGTACGGCGCGCCTAATGAATGTCTGTCACATAATTCGGATTAAGGTTCCTGGAAACATCCACAGGAATGTCCCATTTTTTCATCTTGACGGTCGAATTTGAGGAGCAGGACACCTTGTTGTTGAGGAAACAGAGCTGGTAACAGAGGAACTGACCTACAACCTTAAAGGTCTGTCCTCTATTACGTTTCCCATTGAAAGCACAAGCACTGTGTCTAGTGTAGATGCACTATTTCCAATGAAGAGCTGGGCATTCGGCTCCACCGTGCACGATGAATACAGCACGACAAGCTGACGGACCAATCGTTGCACAATACGTTGCACAACTCATTGACCTCAACTTACAGCTGCAAATGAGTCGTCGCGGTGTGTTGCACCAGAGACAATCACATTAAAACGGCCAAACTTTCGGTCAAACAGAGCTCCAGGTTCTCTACTTGTTGCCAAAATGTTTCCAGAAACATATTTTGCTGCACCGTTTAGCTCTGGTATGAGACAATGGACGAGCCAAAAGGAGGCAGAGCCCAACTCACGGTGCGTCATCTACCAGCTGGAGCTTTCAGTGGTCCGTTGTGTCGTGATGTCTTCTTGCCAAATCCAGCGAATCTGCACCACAGGACCATCATTAATGGGTCCGTTCCTTGCTTGTGCAGACTTTTAATCTAGGCCCACTTACGACGTGCGCGCACAGTCGACTCAAAGCAACAGCTTTTCCTTCAGGGTAGAGGTTAGAGAGCTGCAGCTAAGCAGCTAGCCCTCTGAAGGATAACGCCGATGTGGCCCATGGCCCACTGGGTCCGTCCAGTGCCCATAAGCATGAACATACGTACTCAATGAAGAGTCAATAACCGGTCCATACTCTGTCAATGCATCAAAGCGCAATGGTGCATCACGGCACATCCCAGGACTTATACATCATCACGTATGACGGCGAAGAGGCGGTACGAGACCCGCTAATGCCTGAGCAGCCTGAGGGAGAGCGCGGGGTTAAAGCGCCCCAAATGACAATCGCTCTGACAAAACACAAGAAAGAGAGAGTCACAGAGGAACGAGAGGGATCCCACAGTGAGAGGCTGATGAGAGGGCGGGGAGAGGTAGAATATGTTGTCTTTCATCGCTCTTGCATTTATGGCATTTTTCGACTGAGACGTAGCTTCACAGTGCCGCGCGAGCTGCCTGATCAAAACACCTGGAGAACTAATATGACTGGGACCACTGCAGGAGACTGCAGAGGAACATTTAATATCCAGCATTTCACACCACAGACACCTCCACTGATCATACGCAGTGCAGCCAAACACTTTAGCTCCAGGCTTGTTGTCTGTCTTGCTTGCAAGGTTGAGTTACCAGCCAATCAAGTACCGCAGGCAAATACTGACTGGAGCCCCAGACCCTCAAGTGCCTCAAAGCCCCCAGATTCATTACATATCAGTTGTTTGAAGGTAATTTGATTAGTTGCAAATTTCTTGCTTGTCCAGGGACTGTAGCACCTCTGAAACCCGAGGCATACTGCTTCCTTAAAGTGGGGAAAAAGCCTTCGGTAACACGGCCACATAATTGGAAACAAGGCTGCCACGCATTAAAAGCAAAGCGGTCTTCCCTGGAATCAAACAGTTGTAGCCGAGTCCTGCAAAAGCAGCGAGGCAAAAAACGTGAGAAACCGCATGAGCGTATGTGAAACACAAGAAGAAGAGTGAGAACTGGCACAAACGTGCAAAAGCAAAGTAAAAATAGGAGCAAAGAAAACCTCGTTTCTGTGCCCGCGCTGCTGTCTTTGTTATGTTGGACTCAACGTTTCCTCCTTCTTCCCGCTCATGACGCCAAACACAGTCAGGGAATTACTCTCAATGCAATCGGTGCATGTAATATTAAGATTTGCTCAACGCTGAGCAAATACAGGAGCCGTCGCTGATCCTGCGAATAAAAGGTGAAGCACAAAACAAGAAATCAGAGCGAGATAACAAAGCCGACCGTTTCTAGGTAGGATACGAAGCCTGAGAGAGGCCCCGTCCTCGATTTACCTGAAACCTTTATTTAACCGACGTCACACAGATCAATAGCTGCGGAAGCTGAGCGTCGAATGCATGAAAGGAGCATGGAAGCTGCAAGGCCAGAAGCAAAGCGATTGGCCACGTTCGTTGTTTAGAAGCAGCATCGCAGCCGAGGACGGGAGAGACTGGTGCATCATCAGGTCGCACGATGCAGAGAAACCGATGAATAGTGTTTAAACAAACCTCCAACAGGTTCATGTCGTCGCTCCTGGAGCTCCATCGTCTTTAGAAAGCGCCGACGTTCAGCAAAACAGATCGCAGCGGGCTGACCTGCAGGGACGCCGGCGGTGGGGTAACACAGGGTGGCTGTTGGGAGTATTTGCAGGGATGGTAATATACACACACACACACACGTGAACGCTGCATTCACCTGGGGGGGACATGTTGACGGGAGCTGACTCTTGATTGAGGGGCTGTCCCGCTCTGCCTTTGCAGATTTATGACTGAGAGGATTTGTGTCCAGTCCAACATATCTTGCTGATAGACAGCCTTGTAGATTTCCTCAGAGTGGATTTATGATCCGTGGGCGCCGGCGCCGTCGGGGTGGAGCTCTGCACCTCACGTATCCCCGTTTTACACTTTGGTTGAACTTTACACGTCCGCACGGCCGCGTCGTCCCGCTCTGAGTGGCTCTCAACCTCCAGCCATTTACTAGAAATGTAATTATTTATGCTCCAGCGTAGAGACAAGATTTTATAAGGAGCCTCACATTTTATCTAATTTTCCCCTCGTCTCTGAAGATGGGGGATAATGGTGTTGGATTTCCAGCGATTCCATGTATGGAATATTATTTTACTACATTATTTTAAAGTCAGCGTGATTTATGGGGCCCAGACTCGAGACGTGATGATCGTAATTAATCTGAACCGTCGCGAGCGGAAAAGGCCAACCACTGATCTGTGCACGGCATATGGCTGTGGGATCTTATTCTCCCTGCACCAAACCTCGCTTCTTTCGCCTGAATCAGCACATTTGGCTCGCGCGTGCACGCAGGTTCGGCCAGAATCCGGTCACGCCTCTGCAACACACACGCCTGTTCGCGCGCACGGTCGGGAAGGTGTGATCCCCGAACCCTTCTGCAGCCCGTTTGAGGTAAAAATGCAACCTCTGGGTTCAATCTGCAAACAATTTGCAGCTTCTCCGTATCGTAGATGTTGTTTGGCGGGAAACAGGCTATCACTGTTTGCAGCTTGCATGCCCAGGCTGCAAACAGGGAGGGACTGGCTCACGTGTTGGCCACTTCATAGCGAGCGCATTTGCAGAAATAAACCTCATCTGAGCCTCAGACTGGCAGACAAAGGAGACTCTGGTAGCTGGAGAGCTGGAAAGACAGAGAAAATTCTGAGTAATATTGATCTTAGTTAATTAGATTCCTATCTGGTCTCTGGGGACTGGTGTTCCGGCAACACATTTTAGAGTGAAGAAAGTGGCTGAGAGATACACCAGTATATGAACTCAGTTAATTTAATTTCAAAGCCCCGAGTACAAAATGTGATTTGATTATTGGGAATATTTTTCATGTCTAATTACAATTTCTCTTTTCTCCCCTAAAGTTTATCTAAAGTTGTTTTTTTTTGTCCTTTTTTCGGTGAATCCCAACGAATCCCGGTCCTTGTTTGGATCTAACGGCCGTGTGTTTATCTCCCCGCCCCGCCGACGCAGCGTCCCTCCCCACGTGCGGCTCGTAACTCGATACATAGCGCAGAAGGAATTAGATTTGAAATCGAGCGCTGATATTGTTAGTTCCTCCACCTATTGAAGCTAAATGAATCTGCACGTTGAATCACTAATTAGAAGGTATTTTATTTCACTTTACCTCCCGTTGACGCCCGTGCAATAAGAGGTGATATTAGAAAGGTAAGTCCAATTATCGCTCCCTGTCAGCGCGTTTAGTTTCTGCTCAAATGAAACAAACGAAAAGGTGCGACGTGTGTTTACTCCGCGGCTTCTCCGTGTCCTGATCCTGCAGGGTCTGCTCTGGGACTTCCTGTGTTTGTGTGCAATGTGTGTGTGTGTGTGTGTGTGTGTGTGAGATGGCAGCGGGGGAGGGGGTCATGTTGGGAAGCAGCGGCCCGACGTCCCGGGGCCACACACCAGGTCACCGGCTTTAATGGCTGATCTGTTTGTCATAATGGCTTTTAAAAGGTCACGTGTTGATTAAAATGACTGATCGTTAAAAGCATCCGTCGGTAACACTCGTGGCCACGCACATGCACACACACACACACACACACGCACACATATACCCGCAGGTCAGGTCCGACGGTGTATAGTGCCATTTGTTATGGATGGATGCAGAGAGGGCCACAGATACATGAATTAGTGGAGTAGGTCAGGCAAATATGTGAAAAGCTGCACACTCTGCTGAAGCATCGTCACATTCCTCTCGTGTCACTTGGTGCGGCGAGCGTGCACGAGGGGGGGTTATTTATTTATTTATTTATTTATTTATTTATTTCAGCAGTGTGGTAGAAACCGGAGATGCAGTGCATGCAGAGAAGGGGCGACGTGCAGCATTGGCGCCCGCTCTCTGCGAGCGGCCGGCCACGCGGGGACGTACCTGTGTCTCACTTAAACCCGCCGCCACCCCTTCCCCTGCTGCTCCCCACCCCCAGGCACCTCGTTGTATGGGGGCTATAATTGTTGCTGTAAATTCTGCCGCTCCCCTACGCCCCTGTCTTAACCGCCCATTACGCATGGTTCACTACGGCCCTTGTTGATTGCAGCTGTCAAGAAGGGCAGATTTATGCACTCTGGCTCCGAGATGGAGGGATAGAAGGGAGGAGTGAGAGGAGGGTGATTAGGGGGAGGCGGGTTTATTGGGTGAGCCCACGCTTGACCCCTCCTCCAGCCCCGGTTTTACCCTCCCCGGCGTAGGTGGCGATGAGTGCGGCTGATAAACCAGAGCAGCGGCGGCAGAGGGGGACTCGGTCAGAGCTCGCAAGATGGAGGGAGGAAGGAGCGCTCTAAAGTGGGCTGCTGATGAGATCTGCGCCTGATCTGCTGAGCTTTGTTGTGGATGTGTGTGTGTGTGTGTGTGTGTTTTCTGCTGTTCACACACACACACACACACACACACACTCGTCTCAGCCCTCAGCCAGCCTCTCAGACACCCTGTCCTTTCTCAGAAAACACCACTTGTGTAACAAAGGCTGCTAATCTGTTGAGTACAGCAGTGAGCCCAGAGTGTGTGTGTGTGTGTGTGTGTGTGTGGAGGAGGGTGGGGGCACCTCCTCAGCCCATCACAGAGTCCGCTGTGGTCACACTCTAATCCACTGAGCCATCACAGCACTAAAATAAACCATTATCCTGCGACGGCTCCTCAGCTGCGCTGCGCGCTGCAGCCGCGCTGCTACGAATCAACGCGGAGCTCATCAGTTACAGCGGCTGATTAATTGTACGTTTGAATTCGCAGTGAAAAATAGCAAACAGATGTTCGTTAAATGTCGTCAAATGCAAAGATTTGTTAGATGTCTCCAATTTAAATAATGGTGCGCGAGCTCTTCGCCTGCTTTTTGTTGTTGTTTGTGCTTTTTGTGTCGGTCAGACAAACACTCTCAGAGTTCAGCAGCGAGACTCTTGTAAACAACGCGTGTGTGACGTGCCGTCGTGCCAGTGTTGCGTTATGCATGTGTGACTCTTCTGTGAAAGTTACATTACCTCAGGTGAGGGTCAGGTCACGTGACGTGTTGTTTTGCTGCACATCCTTACGTTTGAAGCACGTGTCTGCGTCACAAAGCATCAGTATCACACTCGCTGTGTTTGCCGTCATCATGTGTTGTGTTATTATGTAGTATTAGGTCATTACATGTTGTTATATCACATCAGTATATCTTATACTTTCATTTAACGTCACCTTTCATCGTGTCGTGCGTCATTTTTAAGTTTGTTCCATTAAGTTCAGCTTTATCGTTTCATTACGCCGCCGTCGTTTGTCCTCTTCTGTGTCATTTCACGCGTCGTCATGTGTTGTTATGTCTTCCGTCGTCTGCCTCTTTGCAGCCTTAACGCTGATGTAAATCCTCACTTCCGCCTTCGTCCCGCTCTCTTCCGCCTTGATGTATGTTTCCGCGCCGTTTCGTCCCACTAGTGTCTTTTAAACGGCTCCGTCCGCGCTGTGGAGCCGGAGCTGCTGTTTGTTAGATAGTGATAGATAGTGCTTGTTGCCCAGTTGGCAGCATTACTGTAACGCGGCTAAACGTGCACAAGTCTCTAAGTGGTCCCTAAGTCGTCCTGTGGGATGATGGGATGCCATAGTAGCAGCAGTAATGGAATTACAGGAAAGACCCTGCCCTGGTCGCACTGGCGAAAGGTACAAATGGAGGATGAGATGGAGCGAGGAGGAGAGGCGGAACCGGAGCCAGAGCGAACAGACCAATCTACACTATGGCACTTATGGAATTACCCAGCTCACCTTCTTTAGCCCAAGGAATCGATGGCGCTCATTAATAATTCACGCGGTCTTGGGAGGGAACCGTAACTGTCATAAATGGTAATTTTGTTTGATCATTACGATGCTTTTCACTGGGATAAACAGACAACATTATTCATCAGCTGGGAGGATAAATATTCATGGCACGCACACGCGCTCTGTATGCAGAGCAGCGAGCGACCTGCAGAAAAAACATATATCCAGGCCGTATTGATGCGATTTCCCCTGAATGATGAAATAATTTACAGAATTGATTAAGATGAAGGCTAATCTTTAGGAGGCACATATGGCTGAATATGAATGCACCGGGCCCCGGTCGGTCCTGCGGTGGATGGGTGAGGATCAGGACGGGGTTTGAATCGGTGTATTTAACAATAAACATGAATGAAACGCACGCGACGACGACGACGTTTGCACATTTTAAGTGTTTTTAAATGGAAAAAGCTGCAGAGCTCGATGGGACGTGCTGATCCAGGTGCGTCGAGGGAACATCAGAGGAAGTCGCCGCGCCACCCTCCGATACGTCACCTTCATTCCTTCATTAGCCGCCGCGAGTATCAAGTCCTAACCGCTCTGAGTTTTTATTTATAGCCGCATCGCTCGCTCAGACCCATCGAAAACACAATCAGAGTTACTGCTGCAATCCATATCTATCCGCCGTGTCTAAAATAAGTGCTGCGATATTAGATTGCGACGACGCCGGTTTGCTTATGAGTAGGAAGAAACAGATGGGCTATTACAGATACAGAGACTGAAGCAAATTGAGGTCATCGAGCAGGTCTTGTGAATCGTGCGTTCAAGACGTCGGGCGTTGGTGTGAAGGAAGGAAGGAGTTTGGTTTAAAGAGGCGTCTCTGGCGCAAATGCATTCGGCGCATATGGGAGAGGACGGGCCTCTGGGCACAGACAGCCGTCAATGGGCAGGGATAATTTGATGAATGTGCTCCTCGCCCCCCCCCCCTCTGCACACACACACACACACGCACACACACACACGCACACACACACCCTTCATAACCAGATTTCCTGTTCTCTGGCTTTATTTTTGTCTCAGATGAAGTGTGAGTGGTGGAATTTGCCACATCTTGTATTCATGCCGGCTCGTCTGTGTGACCGCAGGCCCGGGTGACTTCTCTGAATCTCTCTGCGTTCAGCCACACACACACACACACACACACACACACACACACACTTCCTCCTCCTTGAGCCTTGCGTTGCTCGACATGTGCGTGTGTTCAGGTGTGGAGCGTGCGTCTGCCTCTCAGATGTAAATGACGCGCCGCCGTCGCCGTCCACACCACGCGCGGACCGGGCGGGTTTTCGTCTTTCCGTCTCCAGCCGCGGGATCCGATCCCCGCTTTGTTTCCCCCCTCGCCTCACGAGTGTGTCGGTGCGTGTACGGGATGCGTGGGAGCAGCCGCCGAATGCGAGCTCCTCACCGCCGGGGAGCGATTTAAGGGCCTTTTATAGAGATAGATCCGTCCGGTTTACTGGGCTGAAGCTTGGCTACCAAGAGTTGTGACAGACATGTGCCTGCTAGACCTCATACATAAACCACTGGGGTGTTTGTATGCATTTGTGCGAGTGCGTGTGAGCGTGTGTGTGTGTGTGTGTGTGTTGTGGGAGATAGCGATAGCTGTTGTATCTCCACTCACGTGCCTTGCCTTCAATTGCCCAATCAGTCAGTGGACCCTTCAGACAGTCTCCTCTTAATAAGGAAGCTTCCAGCCCAATTCCCACAGATAGCCTAAGTAAATCAAACCGGTGAGGAGGAGAGGAGAGCCTCTTCAATCAGGCTCTAGAGAATGGAGCCTGGGCAACTCTGGCACTCCAGACAATAAGAGAGAGAGGGAGGGAGGAGGAGGAGATACAGTGATATTCCCGTATGGTGATGACTACACTCAGAGTGAGGTGTACCATTCATCTAGCCCCGGCCATCTCCTCAGAGCTGCATCTCTGCACCCTCAGGTCCTCTACGCTCCGCATCCCGCCGTAAAACATTCCCCATTGTAATTCATGTTATGCCGCGAGAGCCTGGGCTTTTGGTACAGCCCCCCCCCTCACACACACACACCCCTTCCTCACCCTCCTCCTCCTCCATCCACCCGGCTTGCAGCCTTATAATACGGTCCTCATGGCGAGCTGAGCGAGCCATAATACCATGTTTTGTATTCAATCCCGATAGCAGCCATTTCAGCAAAGCCACAAACCTGGGGGGGGGGCAGCTTGTGCATTGGTCAGGGTTCAGGTTGGACCATTCGGAGCGGTCCCACGTCGGCAATTTGGGGCGAGAGCGCTCCAGGCCACATGCGCCTTGTCCGTCCATCACAGGTGAGGAGGAGGGGGGAGGAGGGGGGTGAAGTTGAAAGGCGAGGCCCTGGCATCTGCACCAGGCCAGGCCAGCAGATGTGGCGATCCTGGTCTATTTGAGCTAAAGTGATGATTAAGGGATCATGGCCCTTAAATAGACAATCCTGTTTACCCAGTTTAGGGCTGCAATCAATCCGCCACTCGCCAGATTAATTGAGACGCTTCCGATTGATTTTCTTTTTTTTTTTTTCTCCCCTCACTTCCCTCCTCCTCCTCCTCCTCCTCCTCCTCCTCCACCACCTCCTCAACTCCTGCTCGGCCTTCCCATCAATGGCTTCTCAAACTGCGAGGCCATAATTCATGAGCGAGGGCTGTAGGGGTGGAGAGAGGACTGGACTGAGTGCATAGGTAAGTGCATGTAAAAATGTCACACAGTGACATCACGCCACTTCCTGCCAGCAGCGCCCTGCATTTGAACCCCCCCCCCAATATTTCATCTCTCTGCTCTTCCTCGCGCTCGTCTTCATCACAGAAACCCGTGTTTGCAAAGGCGACGTCGAGATATGTCAGGGTGAGGAAATCTCTCTTCCCCACCTGTAATGACCCTCATTAGTGACGGAGGAGGCATCAGTTAATTAGTCCAAAAGGATGATCTGCACACACACACACACACACACATCCCTGCCGTTAGATGATAACCACATCACGATGTGAGAGCGGCGGGAGGAGAGAGGCCGCTTAAAGCCTGTTTCCTCTCACAGCGCTCGCCAACAAACAGAGAAACACCCGAGTGGACGCGTGCGATTGTGCGCTCGACGTTTGCGTCTAATTGGCCGCCAGGAAGCTGCACGATCATTTATTCATTCGCCACGATGGGCGAACGGCGGGGAGGAAGGTGATCACGATTGAACTCGTCTCCAGCAAGTTCTCCTTCATCTGAGACAATGTCTGTCAGCCATCAGCACCATCTGTCAGCCAGGAGAAGCTTTAAAGACTCTTCTCTGCACTTTGCCTTCGGGGCAAACACATTTCTCATGTTGCTACCCCCTCCCTCCATCAATCCACCCCCCCCCCACACACACACACACACAACTCCTCCTCAAACCCCAGCCTCCAATAAGCAAAGGAAAAACAAAAGCTGGAAAACAAGGCGATGAGGGTATCGGTTTTGGCAGCGCCCTCTCAGCGCTCGCTCTCACTGAGGCAGATTTGTCAGGCTTTGCGAGGCTGCTCCTTGACAGCTTAAGCACAGCAGCCACCTCGCTGCGGCGAAGCCCCCCCCCAGAAACGTCGTGTGAAAAGTGGCCGCAGATCATCTCCGAGTCCGTTCTCCCCGGTCAGCGGCGATGAAGCAAGGCGGGCGATCGCATGAGCGTGCTATGTTAATCACGCTGCTAATGCGGTTTGCCTGTTGGTGATGCTTTATTGGATGTGACAGCGAACATCAACGGGGACAAGATGACATGTAGTTAGCCGTACACACAGCGGTGGAACACATAAAGGAGCGTTCCTGCGATCGATCCCTCTGCGATTGTCACCAGAATAACAAAGGAACCGGTCCGGACGCGCCGCGGTTCGGTTTGGGGCTGGTGAACGAACGCAGAAACCCACTGCGCAGCAGCAGCTACAGTCACAGGTTGCACTCGCGTCGCGTTGAGCGTGAAAGCGTCAGGATACATCCATGCACGCCACTCGACATGGCGTGCCACATACGTACGAAAAGCATTTTAAATGTAGATTTCTCAGATGAGACCTGCAGGTGCGCGAGCAAGGTGCTTTGTGGAAGCGCGGCACTTCCTCCTTCTGTCTTGTGCTCTAATTTGATTACAGACTGATTAAACCCTCCCTAATGCAGTCAGAGCTACGGCATGCTAATGTAATAAAATCACTTACAGCTAAAACAGGTTAGCTTAATTGGCAGGAGGCACGATGCTGGGATTTGCATTAAATTATTTATTTGCTTAGCAGACGCCCTTATGCAGGGCAACTCTCAATTCCATTATACACATTAGCCATTTGTGCAGCCAATTTAGCTTGAGCACCTCGTTCAAGGATAGAACAACAGGCGTCGAATCGCCCCCTCCGCCACCATTACCCCACCCGCGAACGACGACGCCGTCCCTCCATTTTGTGGGGTTTCCAGAGGAACCTCGGGAGAGCGCGGGGCCGGCTGCCGGGCTGGAGGCCGCCCGTGACACATTGTTGGCACAAACCTCTGGAAGTTTATTTATTTTTTATTTATTTAGCCTCCCGGCGATCCAGCATGTCCACTCAGTGTCTGGTGTTAAACATAAACAGCACACAGCGACATTAGCGCGCCGTCCCGGTCAGTCCACTGAAAGTCAAAGCGTAATTGAGCTGCTCCATTAGCGCCGGGATCAACCAGATGGTGCCCCCGTTCTTTTATTCACCCATTTATGTGGGCATGTCATTCTTCCAAGTGTAGAAAAAAAAAAAAGAAGAGATGCAATGAGTGTTTGCATACTTGTGTGTGCGCACGTGTGTGCGCATACATAGTGCATGCATGTGTGTGTGTGTGTGTGTGCTGCAGGTGGTGGGGCTGCTCACCTGTTAACTAATCCTCCAGCGTGGTCTGTCGGCACGACCATCTCTTCCTCCTGCAGCCTAATGGCTAACCTGGTTATCAGACCCACTGTATGCACCGCTTATTGGTGTCCACACTTAAATGAATGAGTTTCTGTCTGCGGCTGCCAGACCTTCACGCCTTCATCTCATGTAGCTGCAGAAAGAAAAGAAGAAGAAGAAGAAGAAGAAGAAGAAGAAGAAGCCCATCTGAGATACCGATAACACTCAGCTGTGATGCTTCACTGTGTGTCAAGGAAGAGTCCTGCATTGAATCTGTTATTGAAGTGAATGCGTGTTGAGTATTTGGAGTAATTCACTGAAAATAAACATCATTTCCCTCTGAGATGTAGAAAAGTGACGTAAAGGAGCAAAACTACCTCAGATTTGCACCGATGTTCTCTGATGTTTGCACCCACGCGTCAAACCAAACGTCAAATTGGAGCCAAGTTAGCGGCCTTAACAAACATAGCTGAACCCAAACACTGATCTTTTCTCAAACTGCACCCGCCACAGGTCTCATGTCGTCTGTTTCCCACGCTGAGGGACCACCCTGTCGATGGAAAAGTGATGATTGAGGGGTACCCGGTGTGCTGAAAAGCATGTATTTGCGACGAGACGGGAGCGGGAATGATGTTTCTTCGTCTTTTAGGCTTTCACGCAGACCAGATGATCACACCCTGTCCTGAACAACAATGCGTTTCGACGTCTGAGCGCGGTTTTTGGTGGAATCCGCAAATGTTGCCACATCAGTTGCTGCTTTCTAATATCCACCGACAGGCCAAACAAAATGTGCAAAATCTCATTCGGCCTTTTCACCACAGGATAAACCCCCTCTGACGTACCCCACTTAGTAACCATGTTGATGAGAATCCATTTCTGATTAAGCAACACTTGCCAAGGTTTATATTTGGCTTTGCGCATTCAATTTGCTTTACATTTAATACAGTGTCTTTCACCCAGTAACAGAGCTGGCTGCCTGCCACAGAGGCTTTTGATTGGAATTGAATGCACAGTCATTTTCTCTAATATAAATCAATACTCTCCAAACCTGCCACAACACATTTTAGATGCTCACTATTGCTCGGCTGCAGTCGGGGAGCACTAGTGAAACGGTCAAGCCGGGTTGACACATTTTTGTGCGGCGAGATTAGTCTGTTTGTGAAATCTGGGAAAACAAATCACTTAAGAACCACTCAGGCTTAATCATATTACCTTGCTAAGTAAGAAGTTTCAGATGCCTTCCTCCTCCCAAACTTCTCCCCAAGTCAGATGTGCGTGCAGCGGGCTCGTGGCTGTCGACGGCACCGCCTGCACCGCCGCGTCTGCGTGGTGGTAGTGTTGCCTTTGCGGCCCCCCTGTTTGAAATGAGCTCGGGCGGCGTGCGGCGGGGGGTGGGGGTGTTAAATGGCCGCAGTGTTTTTCAGAAGCGGCGCATTACAAAGCGAAACAGTTGACCAAACGATCCGGCGGCGCGCTCCGAGCTGTGCCGGCTTCCTGCCCCCCACCCCCCCCACCCCCCTTTGTTTTTTTCGCTGCAACAACAGTATTGTTTGCATTAAGGGCCTGGCTGGAGTAAATGGAGCTGTTTTCAATTAGTTTTCAAAGTGCTTATCCCATTAAAGGTAATGACTTATTGATTTAACGACAGTGGCGCTTTTGGTGTGAAACGCGGTGCTATTATGACTCTCTCCTCTGTTGTTTGAGAGGGGCCAGCGATGCTGAGCGCCGGGTGAACGCCTTCAGTCTCAGCCTTCCCGTGACCATGGCGCTTGTTGTTTTTGCGGCGGTCCCTGGGTCATTATTGAGTGGCATAAGTAACTCGGTGCTCGCGGGGGCGGAGCAGGTGATTTTTCTCCCCCTGGCCCTTTGCCAGCGGTGTCAGCTGGGATCCAGGAGCCATCACAGAGGTGGGAGAGCCTGATGTCATTGTCAATGTTCCCGTGCGTCCCGCAAACCGCAGTGCAGAGGAAGCGATGGAGGGCCCCGTGCAAGCTAATGTGCCCGCTGCCTCCCCGTGGGTTCCACTTTGCCATGCAGCCATATGGCCGCGCTCCTCCCCTCAGTAATCCCTCACTGGTGTCAGCATCCAACCCAGGAGGGCCACACTTTTGTGTTTTCTCCTTCTCGCTCTCCCACTGTCTGTCTTTCTCCCCTCTCATCTTCTTTTTTTTTTTTCTTACTTTCACACACGTTTTCCTTCTTTGGCATTCTGCGCGTCTCCCCGTTGAACTCCTTTTGTTTGCCGTCTCATTCTCCTCAGCATGCTAAAGGTGGAAACGTTGTTTTTTAACCTTGACAGAAGTTTCAGAGGCCGAACAGCTCATCGGTACAGTAATACGCTCCCCCGCTGAGATAATTGGCTTTCACTTATAACCCATCATTGGTGGTTGCTACTTGCTAATGTACTGTGTGTCCTCAGCATCATCAGAAACACTGCGTTAGTTCAAGGCCGGTATCCTTATCACTGTTATTATGAGTCTTTTAAAAAGCGTCCGCACCATCCGTCTGCACTCGCGCGCGGGGTCGACCACACACTGACTCCTCGTCGCTAATTGAACTCAACGCAAGTCGAACCACCGCGGCGAGGAGCGATGTGAGTTTGCGTCCGCTGATTTCCTTTATGCTGCTGTATGAATATGTGCTGGACCGGGAGGAAGATGCGCAGTTGCTGACAGTCGCTGTTTCAAGTAATGAGACAAGTGATAAGTCAGCGAGCGACCTTGTCTTATTCCCTTTTGCTTTCTCTCTCCCATTTCAATCTGAGACGTACAGTATATAACGGTATGTAACTGTGCAGGAGGGAGCACGGTTATGTCTTTATCTTACGCCGCAATAAGTTCTGCTTTACCGACCAAAATAAACGGCAGCAGCTGGACTGAAGTGCTGAAACAATTCAGGGCGTTCATTAAATTCATTCATAATTAACTGTCAAGTATTGCTCATAAAGACAAATGTAAGCTATTTGCAAACCATTCTTTGATGGCTGCATATGTTGATGCAGACGTCAACCTGCAGCCTCTGCTCTTGGCTGCAGGGATTCGCTCCAGTGAGGTCCAACACCGATGCTTGGTGATCAGGTAGGGTTCACTGGTTTGCACCTGCAGCGGGTTTCACTCTTTCTCATCAAACCGGGAAAATCATTTCCGCGTGGCTCTTTGTTCGTGCTAAAAATGGAAGCGCTGGTGCCGCAAAGTTCAAGAAAGAGGGTTGTCGCTAAAAACACCGTCTGCTTCGGGCTAAAACTAGAAGAAAGGGGACGCCAGGGATGTCCACATACTTTTGGCCGTGCGGCGTGAATCAAGAAACTGGAAATGAGACGTTCCCCGAGCTGCTGAGTTCCATTTTCAGTGTTTCTGAAGTGTCGTTTTGTCTTTTGCAGAAATCTGCAGCCGGACGTTTAAACCGCCGCCGCCGTAAGTAGAAGCCAGGTTTGATTGTTATCCTTACGGGCGATAACATCCATGATCACACGCCACAAACTGAAACTTCATTGACAGAAGTGAAACAGGCGTCGCGTCTTGATTGCGAGCCTGTGTAAAAACTCTCTTATCGCCAAAGATGGGCACAAAATCAATAAAAGATGAACCTGCAGAGCGCCACTTTAACCAAGATCCCCCTGATGAGGCCGTCTGCATGTAATGGGAACTTTTTCCGGCAAAGGAGAGGAACCTCGGCTTCTCCCTTTATCTGATTGTCATTTTTAAGTGCCTCTAGTGGCTTTTGGAGTCGGCAGAACTCGCTGTGAAAACCTTGAAGCTTGTCGAGCCCGTACACAGTTATTGAACAGCTTGAGTCACTGCTCACTGTCAGCGAGCAACTTGATTCTGTTTCCCGGAGGAACGGGAATGAAATTATTTCTGCGCTCAGTAGGACGCATGACTGACGCCGCCTACGTTACGCACACATTTGCTGCTTTTTTAAAAAGCTTCATTGCGTCGATGAGAGCTAATTCGTCCGTGCGTTTATTATCAAATGCATTGTTATATTTGTATTGTTTTGGGAAACGAAAGCGCATTTTGTTGCATTCGGTTCACACTTTGCCCTGAATCTGACCTTGATATGCACATTGCATCACGATGTCCTGATGCAGTCTAATTGTTTTACAGTTGGTACATATGTTGGTGACGATATGATGCATGATCAACACGTCCTCAGACCTAATTGACAGAGTATGTCAGTGCTCAAGGACTGTTTCCTGAAAACCTGAGAACCTCTGACCGGAGAACTGGTTGAACATAGTTGAAACTAGTGAGTTTGATTCAAAAACATCATGTTTGGGTTTTATTAAGTACGATAGTTACACAAATTAAGCTACAAACCAAAGTAAAGTACGTATGTTGCAATATGTTTCGTGCATTATCAATAAACTGCGTTTCACAAGTCAACTTTGGTGGATAACACACGACTTCCTGCTTCGCTCCCATCATAATTACTGTGGTCTGCACCCGGCTGTAGTGATGAATCATCAGCTGCATGCACAGATGACCCAACCTGTATGTGTGCTTGCAAAGGACGGTCTGGAATGATTGCAGTGGTCATGGTTTGCTGCATCACAGAAGCAGTTTTGTCATTTTGTTCACCTGCAGTCGGTAATTCACAGAGGAGAAGGCACCGGAAAGGTTTCGAGGACGGCCCCGGGGCCCGGCATGTGTGAGATTACATGCACATTGTGTTCTCCGCTGCAGAGTGCACATACGCAGCAGACTGGAGCACTTTGGCGGAAAGGAGACATCTCATTTGTTCCAGGTTCTTTGCAGAGAACCTGGTCGGAGCAGCGGTCGGGAGTCAGTCGGGCCAGAGGCCAGCAGAAGAGCGAGTGCACTCTCACGCTGTATGTGCACCAGAGTTCAGGCCTGTGCTCGGCGCACTGTGTTCACATTGCCCCAAGCTGTGAGAGGCTGGTGCAACTGTGCACCACCTAGTACTACAAACAACTGTGTGAAAGTAGTGTGTAATATAGCAGAAGATCATGAGGTCGTCTGAGAGCGGAGCCACGAGGTTACACTCCTCCTCCGGATGATTCCTATAAATAGACCCGAGCTGCGTCTTCAGTCCAAGAGTTTTTATGCAAATGGCGACAGATGGAGGCAGGAACATCCGCAGGAAGTGGCTCACTCGACCGATTTCCTGGAAGTAAAACATTTATTCGACACATAATGACGAGTCAGCGCTGGGAAAGTCTGATGTTCGTGGACAGCGACGGGTTGATGAGAGAGTGGACGAATATTTAACATAAAAACAAGAGACAGGAGCAAAACAGTAAGAAACGGTTGAGCTCAGTGCTGAACATGTTAAACAGTAAAATGCAACTTCTATATTAAAATAGAAGTAATATTGATCTGAAAACATCAGATATTAAAGGAAAGCTCTGACGTTTCGCTGCACAGTCACTACTTTTACTTTCAATAGGTAAAGTTTGAAGCAAGTAAGACGGTTTGTTGCTTCTTCCAACAGCTTTATTAAAGTCCAGTTAGCGTAAAGACCACATGACGGATCACATGACACTCGGCGTTGCTGCAGGATTTGCAGAGTCGTCAACTTGGTGGAAGCGATGCGTGGTCAATCCAGACTCTGGAGCTTTCAGCATGTCTTCAGCTCTAGTTATCATGCAGACGGATGTGTTATGATCTCATCCATTGCACTTTTAGGGTTAGTCCAGAAACATCTACATGTAATGAGTGTAAATTGGGTTGAGTGACAGGAGGAACCTTGAGTTTTGTGAGTCGGGATAAAGCTATGATGATGATTCGCAGCTACGTGGGTTTATCAGTGTACCAGCCTGGCCGCCCTGCACTGAGCCATCATTTGTAGGCGCCCAGCGATCCTAATTAATTACTTAATCTAATCTAATAAAATATGAAAGTGATCCGGTGTGTTTTACACGCCAGCCGCTGGTTTCAAGCGACAGCAAACACAAAAATCATGTTTCCTGATTATGAAGATGTCGCCCCACGCTGCCGAACAACGGGGATGTGGTAACTAACTCACTCACCAAAACTAATACACTGCACATGACCTTTACTTTTAATTCTATTAGAGGACAATCAGAAAAGTTTGGATGGATGGATCGAGTTGCCTTGGAGAGTCTAAATTGGTCCTACCTTTACTGAATGTAATGAAGGTGGTCAAATGCAAATGCGGGACTGTGGGCTGCGCGAGGGTGTGCTCTGTTGTCTGTCTGGCGTGGCGTGATGATGGATAGGGCTGCCAGCAGACTGGAGGTTTCACTAATACTGGAGCCTCTGCAGAAATAAGGGGAGGGATGCATTAATGGGTGTGTGCGTTGTTTGGTGCGTGCACCTGCAGGCCAAAGTTGAATGTGTGTGAATTTGAGTGCAGGTGGTTCAGTGGGACTGCGCGCTGCACACCTGGCTGCATTAACAGGTGTGAAACAGCACCATGGTCTGCAGCTTCCTGTATTCATTTAAATTGGTCTTATATCAAGACTGGAGTCACTGTGGTTTGTGAAAGTGCACGTTCAGTTTGGAATTGGTCTGGTTAGTGTTTCAGACTAAGTAGTCACCTTGTGCAGCGATAAACTGCTCCCAGTGCTCCTGCAGCGCTTTGTTTGCACCCCAGGAGTCCCATTCTGTAAGCACGCAACACAGCATCAACCACCAGCGCTGCTCTGCTCCTGAACAGCCTTTCTTTGGTTTCCTGCAGACCTCAGGCCTGTCAGCTGCAGAGTCTACTGCTTCATCTCTGGTTTGCAGATCTAAAATCTAACTCAAACTGAGGATTACTCCCTGCTCGAGGTTGAAATGTGCAGACGCGTGTGCACCACAGGTCTCGATGTTGAGTGAGATCGAGCCAAGCTTAGCGCAGAATACTTCTTTAAAGAAGGCCTGAAGGTGGTGCAGGAGGAACGCTCATGTGGTGTGAACATAATGAAGAGGGTTCATCCTCTCTGGAGCAACAACTGTAGGGGTTTCATGAATACCTGCAGCTAATTTAGAAAGTCAGCAAGATAAAGGTTGTCCAGGCTCAAATGACCGACCTCCATCGCTAACATCAGGCCCCGCGCTCATTTGGTTGGACCGTGTTGCTTCTCGCGGCAGCTGGAAGCAGCCACACCGACAGCCACCTCCGCCGTGACGTCGCCTCGTTCGGTCGCGGCCGTAAAACTTTCGTTTTACTGACTGAAAATTGCTTAAGAGTGTAAGTATGCAGCGTCCCGGCTCAAGATGGCCAATCTGGGCAGCTGCTGCGTCGAGAGTTGTTGCGTTATGGCTCTGCAGAGTGTAAACAGCAGTATATATATATGTGTGTGTGCAAAAGTGTGTGCGTGTGATTGAAAGCTTCGGCAGCACACCTGCTCGGCTTGGACCAGCAGCGTCTCTGGACCTCATATCCCATTCAGGAGAGCTTCTGTGCGGAACAGGAGCATATGGTCCAAGAAAAAAAGAGTTCTCCTTTCCTTTGTGCCACTGTTTTACAGAAGGCCCATATACCCTCAGTGCTCCCAGGAAAGCTGTTCCTTCTCCTTCTTACCCACAGCACTTTGCCCCTGTCTGTCTGAGCCGCCTCATCCGTGATGGCTTTGGCGGTGTTCATCATCTGACATATGAATACAGACACCCTGGGAGGCGAGCTGAGCGGGATGAACCGTCTTCACTCGGCTAAAATAACTGTATGACTTGAATTTATAATTTCTTTCAAACGCGGGTGTCTTTCGGCGCCGATGCTGCATCTTTTTTTTTTTTTTTGCCATGAGATTATTCTCAAAGTGAGGAGGGAGCAAATGCATCGCGGCTGGATCAGAAACCATCACATTCAGGATGAAAACACGGATTTCTTCCCATCACATTTCAGTGGGAGTGCTTATTTAAGACGAGACAGTAGATGGATTATATCTGCATATGAGACTGTAGCATTGTTGCACTCCTCTATGCGCTTTTCACTATTGATGTGTTTTCTCATCGATGCAGAGATTTGGGTTGAGGGAGCGCCTCCACTCTGGAGGAACACCTGTTTCAGCCTGCCTCCAGATGGTTAGCAAATCTAAATGCATTTTATATGATGTCACACTAATCTGAATATAGCATGGCGTGCACATCAAAACCTATGCCTTAGGTGTTGATGGTGGCATCCATATGCCATCATACATGGAGCATGTTTACAGTAATGTTATTTTATTGCCATACTTCGCCTGCGGAGCCCATGTTTCTGAGAAAAGAGGGAGGAGAGTTTAGAAGAAGAGCGTTCTTCATCACCTCAGACAGGCTCCCGTTTCTGTTTTTATTTATTTCTGCAGCCCCCATAATAGTTGATAGTCAATATGTGCGATATACAACTGTACAGATACAGTTTGCAACAGTTCTGTGCAACTTGATGGAGGTTCAGGCTGTTTTCCAGCGCACAGGAGCCAAAACTGTTGAACTTAAGGCGATTTATGAAACCGTGCAGGCTTACGCGTGGGCCGGGGAACAGCGATGGGAGCAAAGCTGTGTAGGACGGCAACACATTGGATTCCTAAAAAGATCCCGAACGCAGTAAGGTATCTCTTTTTATGCAGAAGTAGATGCATCGCTGTTTGTTTGTATACAACAAGTAATTCCCCGTCAGTCGCTCCTAACCCAGCGAGCCACGCGTGTCTGCAGCAGGCAAGCAAACACAAAAACCTCCAAGTGACCTACTGACGTTCCTGCAGGCGCTGTGTGAGATGAGCTAACGCTGACCGGTCAGCGACGACAACCACTTAGGATTGAAGTTTTTCATGGCTGCGTGAGTCGTTAGCAGCGAGCTGCAGGAATCAGCCTGAAAAAGGGCATCAGGACAGCGCGGAAGGTGTCGGGTGTGATCGCTGCCTCGAGTTTAGCGCCGCAAGCGTCTCTGTCGTGTTAAAGAGTGATTTATGTTCATGCAGCTAGTCCACAAATAAGATAATACTGAGTTCTGTTAAACGTCTGACAACCAGCAGCTTCAGCTTCAGTCCGACACCGATGGATGACTGACAGGGACACGTGTCAAGAATCCTGTCTTTGAAACCGATGATCTACTTCAAACCACGTCCAGCACCGCGCTCTGAAAAGGCTGGAGCGTGCTAACCAATCAGGCGGCCGGGCACCGTTAATGGAGGCGCATAAACATGCACGCTCACATGCAGGCCCGAGCTTTGATCACGGCACTTCCTTCATCATCCACAGCCTCGCGTGACATCCCCTGTGTGATATGTTACCAAGAAGCCGCTGCCCTGGCTTCATAGGTTCACATGTATATTTAATGCCCTCTCTGGTGCATTAGAGAGCAGCACAGCTGAGCTACCAAGTTCTTGGCGGTTCGCGAATGTCCACATGTGTTAGCAAAGATTTCTGTGCATTAGCCGGGGAGTAGTTACATGGGGTTTTCACGTGGGTGTGTTTTTTCCGCATTCGCTCATCAATATTTAAAGCTGTGTAACATATTCGATAAAGCATATTTTTAGGTCAGGCTCCTTCTTCCTCTGCGTGTGTGTTTAGATGAGTTGAATATATGTCTCTTCTTATTTAGCGTCAGCACATGAGGGTGTGTGTGTGTGTGTGTGTGTGTTTCAGTGTGCGAGTAGCCCCAGCCCCTGCGATCCATCCTCCTCTGCGCCGAGGTTAAAGCCGCACACTCAGGGCACAGGGGCTGCGGGAGGGAAAGCGCGGGGTGGGCGGCTCATTAGACAGCGCTCCCCGCGGAGTGTGAAGGAGAAAAACACCCATTAGCAAAACAAACGATGTGCCCATCGCTCACACAAACACGCCGATTGTTTACCGAGAGCCAGGCGGCCCAGCCCGTCGGCGACCTGCGCCTGCTGCTGGGGGCTTCCTGTCAAAGCACTTCCGGGGTCACGCGTGAGGGTTAGGGATGGAAAGGGTTATCGGGGAAATACGCGGTACCTTGCGGACGCCTGCCGTGTGTTTGCAATGCGCGAGGCTGCGAAGAGACAAATTACTTTTGCAGATGTAGGATCACCTGAGAGAGGACAAGAGGACTAATAGTTACTGAGCTTCTCTATCAGATGGTAGATGAAAAATGTAAAGTATGAAGCAACACATCAATAATTCAGTGATGCATTAGTGCACAGAGTCAGCTCCGTGCGGCTGTTGGGGCAGTTTTTAGCTTACTCAAGCTGCTGTCCCTTTGCCGTTCACGTTTGAGAGCGCTGTCTGGCCGTTTTGCCCCTTGACCCCCCACAGATGGGCCGAATTCTTCCGTTCTGTGGCCCCTCCGTATCATTTGGGGTTGTTTCTCCGTACTAAATGGCAAAATGGGTCATTTATCATCGCCTTCCGAAACAACACGTCTGAACATTTTCTGATCCAGCGCCCCCGATCAGCAGGACAACATCATTTATAAGTGCCATCCAGAAGTGTTACAAATTACATTCGGGCGACAAATCAGCCCGTGATGTTGAAGAAGCTCCTCGCTCTCCCGTTCTCGCGTCGCCGGTGTGGTTTCAGGAGCAGGCGCGCTTTTTAAAATCCATAAGGTTCGACTTATTGTTCATCTTTCCACCATCTAACTGTGACGCAGTCCTTACATAACATCTCCCGTTGCAAATTCAGAATCATGCAGGTTTGAAACAAGTTGATTTGAACTGGCTGCGTGGACAGTGAGTGACTGCATGAGGCCAAAGGCTTTGCAACGCTCCCAGCTGCTGTAGCCGGCCCTGCAGCGTCGGTTGCGTTGCCGGTTGACGTTAAAAACCCATCGCCGCCAGCGCACAGCCGCGGGAAGGTCGCACCAGACGACACGTTTAAAAACTCTGCACGCTGTGAAACGCAGAGAGATTTATCCGGCAGTGATGGGCTTAATCAGCGGTGTGGGAACTTGTGTGGCTGGAACGTAACAGATGTTCGTTTATTTGTCCTGCATTATGCTAAAAACAAACTAGTGTTGGATGACGCAGTAATTCACTTTTAATCCTCCTCAGAGCCCGAGGTGACAGCTTCTTTTGTCTGACTAAAAGTCCGGAAAAGTCTTCAAAAAGCTGAAAAAGCCGCCGAGCGTTTGATATTTGTGGTCGATGAGCGACTTCAGCGCTCTAATCGTTTGAGCGCTCGGCGTCAGCGGACCAAACACACACTCCATCACGGCCGGGACAGTTAAATGAATGCGTCCGGGTGTGTGCGTGTGTCATTTGTGCAGTGAAGCTCATCCCTGCGTGTGAGCAGCAGGCTGGGTGTAGCCTCCTGGGTAATTAACGCATCTGAGGCAGGTTCGTCTTTACGACCCCTGACCTCAGGAGTTGCCTTGTAGCCCGACACCACTGCCGCCGCCGCCGCCGCCGCCCCTCCTCCACTCCACCCTCACGCCCCCGACGTCAACACCGTCGCCTCCTCATGAATCTCCAAACAAAAGACCAAACACATCTGAGCCGCGGGTAGCAGCACCAGTGCTAATTTGCTATTATGCGCGATCTTCCAGTCATTTGTTTGGCTGACTGACTACACAGTGTGTGTTACGGTCTGCTGGCTCTGTCTGCCGAGTCCTCCTGCCGTCAGGTGAATGATGGAAATCATTTCCATCAGATGAAAATCAGGCCAAGCATCACGCCTCCTGGTTTTTCTTTTTTCCCCCTCCTGGCTTATTGTGAAGCCCGAGCTTCCCGGAGTCTGGCTGGGTTTTATATCCGCCGTCACTTCGCTCGGCTTCTCTCGAGGAACCTGCTTCAGATCTTAAGTGGAATCACCCAACCTGAACCCCACCCTCGCTGTGGTCTCTATCACAACTCTTGCAGATGACTAGTTTGCTAGTTTGCGAGAGGTGGCGGGAGGCTCCTCTCTCCCTCTCTCGTCCCTCCGTTTCGCTGCAGCCGGATAATTAGCTGCCGACTGTCAGATAATTAGCCAGGCTGCATCTAATTTTGGTCACAACCTCGGACGATAATGGTCAAATGAAATCAATGGCGTACAGAAATGTGTGGGATTAGCTAAGCAGCATGTGCTCAATTAGCTCATTCCAAATGGTCTGTCCCGATTAATGAGTTGGTTGCTTTGTGTTAATGGCCGTAGTCTCATCGTCCTAGCGGTCACATGTTTATATCTCATTTATGAACACCTGAAATATAAATGAACAGGGGTATGAGCTGTGTTTCGATGCGTTTCCCGCCCTGTTTCAACAAGATTCCTGCACAATTTAAAACAGCCCGTTTTATATTTCACACCGCGTCGCCGACTGATGCTAACGGAGGCGCTGAGTGCGAGGAAATGGATAATAACGACGCCCATTGTGTGGATTTCTTCCTGCCCGAGTCGGTTTTTCACCCGAACACACGTGTGTGCAGGTGTTCTGAAAATATTGCGGAGCTGCTTGCCGGAGTCGAGCATTTTGTCATGAAAACGATCTTCGCCGAGACATCCGAGGTGCCTGGGAGTGCCATTAAGTTGAGTAGCAAGCGTAATAGGCAGGTGTGACTGAGGAAATACCCCACCTTCAAACTCCCACTGACACCTCCCAGTGCCAGCCGGGGATTTGGGTTAATGCAGAGTTATAAAGACGTTCAGTAGAACTGGAGGATTGGAGGCGTACATCATCACGATGCACCTCTGTGTGATGACAGCCGAACTGCATGTGACAGTAAATCCTTGATACTTGTGCATCATTTCCTATTTTTTGCTGGCTGACGACTGAGGGGACGTATCGGCAGTCATACAACACTTTCTGCCGGAGCATCAGTCTCTCCGAGAGCTGAAACACCGGCGCCCCAGTGTTTAGCGGCGGATACGGCTGCGTGCAAAGCAACAGAGAGCCCACCGCCGGCGCCGCTGATTTCAGCCGTGTAGAGGAAAAACAGTTCTCATCATTCTGCAGCGTCCCTTTTTTAAAATGTTTGGCAATGAACGTTCATCAAAAGTTTTACGGATTCATCTGATATCAGCGTTCCTGCCCGGCGGCATGGCCGCGTCGGTTTTGACGACTTTCCACCGAGTCACTAAAATCTGAGGGAATCCACTAAAATAGCCCGAAAGCGGGAAAGAGACATTAGCCGCCGCACCATCAGAGAGGTCGTAAAGCCGGGGTAGACAAGCTGTTTGACTGAGAAGAAGACTTTAACGGCACAGTTATCACCCAAACTCTTTATGACAGACAACAATCACGGTTTTAAGACCGACTTCCTGTTTCAACTTTGACCTCCCGAGCCGTCGTTACTGTGTTATCGCCCGTCCTGCGCCATGAATTAATATTATTCATGTTTACAGAGCGGTTTCACCTGGTCTCACCTCCGGATGAGGCAGCTAAACCTTCTCTGGCTGCTCGAGTCTAGATCCTCATCAGTCAGATCGTGCAGCGATGTGCTTTCTTAAACAGATCACTCCATTAAAGAAGAGGTTTCAGTTAAATGTAGTTCTCGGACCTTTGTCGTTACACAAATGTGCATTGTTCTGCAGCACAGACTGGAGGAAAATCAGTTTGCATATCGGTGCATGGACGACACCGATGTGACACCGGTATGACGGACAGGTATCGATCGGGCTGTAATCATGTTGCGTGCGGCGCGGCACTTTTCAAAGAGTAATTAAATAATGTGTTTGGCTAAACTGGATGGATCCGGACCAGACGCCTCATCCAGGTTCCTGTCGTCCTGACGCCGGCCCAAAGCGTCTCATTTGGCAGGCGCCTTTCCCTTCCGGCGTCCCGGGATTTCTCCGTTTCCTGTAGCTTCTGAGCTTTGGGCGTGCGTGCGTGCGTGCGTGCGTGCGTGTGTGTGCGTGTGTGTGCATTTGTCTGCACACGTGCAGCTGTGTGCATGTACCTGAGTGTGTTGTGTGTGTTTCCTATGCACTTTGTTCCTCGGTATCTTTTGCAGGGGGAACTTTGTGTGGCATTAGTATTCCGACAACATCGCAGGGGTCATGCGATCTACGCCCCGCTCCCTCCCAGCAGTGCATCTCGTTGCCCCCCTTACTTTCTTCCTCCCCCCTTCCCTCCCCCCTTCTCCATTTTGTGGGCTGCAGCACTGCATTAACTAGAAGCACGGGGAACAAATAAAAATAGATGGGCAAAGTTGTGAGATGTGAGCCCTGGGGGACGCACCGTACGGATATACATTTTCTGTGCACATTTGGAGCGGCCCCTCTCGTCAAAGAATATTATCCCACCCCCACCCTCACCCACCAACCCCTCCTCACCCCACCTCACCCCTCCCATCTTTGGATCAAGGCAGTAATTCAATTGGGGATAGACAAGAGCAGGATTTCCTTGATGCTTTTTTTCCTTTCCCTATAAACGGGTTGTCTGCCTGTCAGCATTGATAATGCTAGCTGGTGCACACTGCGGCTAACTCTTCCCAACCCGCGCTGCCATCCTCCATACTTCTCCGGTATTGAGGAGCTTCTCTGTGATTTACTCCATGCTTGTCTGCCCATCTGGCTTTCTCCCCTCCCCGGCTCTCCCTCCAGAGGACCCGGCTGCCCGTCTCTCATTCTCCCGCGCTGATCTGTTTTTCTGTTTGACAATCTAAGCATTGTCCATCTGATACGTCTGTGTGTCTACAGCTATCTTTCCATCTGCGGAGATGGGAATGAAATGCGATCTGACAGGAGGCCGGCTTTACTGTATGCTACCTTACAGTCACTCGCTCACCCCTGATCTCCGCTGTTTGATCTGATCTGTTCGGGCACCTGAGCTGATCCATTCCCCGGCGCGTCTGATAAGCGAGGCCCGGGTTCAGCTGTGATCAGGAATAAGCCGATCCGCAGCAGCAGGGCAGTCCGAAGCCATTCACGTCATCAGTCGGCTAACAAGGACCCACATAAGTAACTGATGTACAGGCTTGACAGGTGTGATCGACCAAAAACCTCAACGCCGAGTGTGGTCGGTTTCCTCTGAGAGCTTCATCTCGGAGATTTTATTCTGACAGTTTCTTGACAGCGTCGACTTCAGAAGTGAATCTACCGCTCAGACGTGCTGCTATCATTTCCCGAAATGTTCCACATCATGTTAATGGGTGTCAGGAGAATGTGACATGGTGTGGCAAACATCACAGTCGCGCTTTGAACCAGCTCGACTCCAGTTTTACTCTGTCGCTGCAGTTCGGAGCAAAGATCAGGCGGCGGCGCGTGAAAGCGTTGGAGGTGGAGGTTCACGCGATCGCTACACGATCGGCCACGTTCACCAATGACACAGTTTCCGTCGTCACTGAGCGATTCTGTTGCGGCTGCACCTGTGAGCGCTCTGGGACGTTTTTATTAGTAATTAGAGGCGGAGCGATTAATGGGTTTGGACGATTAATCGTATCGGTATCGGTGCAACTGGGCTCTGTTTGCGGCAGATGGCTGCGCAGCCTCCACCAGCCAGGTGGGGTCGTACATCAACGCCTCGCACGGCGGCTCCAGGAAACGGAAAAACCTGAAGAGGCTGCAGACGAGCCCCGTTTCCTGCGTCGCATCAGGCGTCTCGTGACTTTCACAAACTGTTTATGCGTTTATTACTTTGACTTAGATGATCAGTTCAACAGCAGTCCAGCTTCTAATAAAGTCAAATGATGCCAAATGCTATCGGCCAATCAATCAACTGTATACCTTTTCATTAACTCTACCTGTATTAGCAGGGCTATTAGGTATGAAATCCTGCAGCACATGAGAAAGAACTGAAGTAGACCTCAGTTACACCAAAAAATGATATTTGCACTATGCCCCCATAATGACAAGCATAATAATAAATAAAACACAACCCTCCTTAGTGTTATTATATATAAGGGTGCTGCAGAGGGGAATGCTAAAGCCCCAACAAATCCCATTTTTCATTCATTTCTATTCCGTGATGGTCATTTTCATAAAGTGTAACTTACATTGTGTAGGTGGGCTAATGTCATCTCTGCAGCTCTAAATGAAAAGTAATCATAGAGCGAACATGGAGGTTTTAGTTTTTACTGTATCGCTTAATTAGCAACGCACAGCGGCTACGAGACAGCACGTTACGTAAACTGATGGTTCCCGACTGTCTGTAAGCTTCGTCCACTAAAGGTTGTTTCATGTCTATACTGTTCAAACCTGGACCTGCAGTATTAGACGACGGAGGAAACGTCGAAATCGGGTCTGAATGGTCAAAGACCTGGATGCTGTATCAGATAGAGTCGCAGAGTGGAGCAGGAAGCCAAAACAAAACCGTTAAACGCAGAACAAGATGGAGAGAGCGAGAGTAATAGGCTGCATCAGAGTGGTGAGGAAGCTAATGCCTCCTGAGACTGTTCGTAAGTGAGGGAGGCCTTTGGATGGCGAGCTGACTTCAGTATGTGCATTACTCAGCCACATAAATCTGGGAGCCCCCGCCTCGCCTGCCTGCTTTGGTTTGGCTTTAATTACCTGAGCTATCCTGCACTCACCACCAGCACTTCCCTAATGGGGCTGCCTCGCTCGGGCATCACTCACACTCAGTCCGGCCAGCTGGCAGGATGGCCTGGGGGGGGGAGCCTGGCCCTCCTATTATAACTCCAAGTCTGCGCCCTAACACACCTATAGTCCGAGCGTGTGTGTTTATACGCGCGGCTGTCCGTCTCGTCAGCTGTCACGCGAGCTAACTTCTGCACGAGGGACCCGGGACGTTAATATTTCTCACATAAACAGTCCTAAAATATTAACCGCTGTTTACATTCGAGCCCCCGCTGACCAGGGCTGGCCACTCATTTGGCCCCTCCATTACACCATTAGGTAGCGGGGTAAGTTATGTGTCCTTGGGGGGGTTTGCTGTCAGTCAGTGACATGTCACGTCAGCTTCACCGCTTGTCAGGCGTGTGTGCTTTCATTCTCCCTGTGTACAGCTGCCTAACAATGTGCCAAGAGCTTTCAGCGACGACTTAAAATGCACCGGCCCCCTTTGTTTGCCCCCCCACCCCCACCCCACCGCCGCGTGAAAAGACAGGGCACGAGCTCCTCGCGCTCCAGCCGCCGTTCAACGACTCACAGTGACCTTGGAGATTATTGCTATACTAGACAGAAAAAATGCTATATGTTTGTCAAGAGCTGTCTGTCATCAATGAGCTTTTGTGTTGGCTATCGATCGGCTCCCGGGCAGGACACCGGGGTTGATGGATGCACAACAAACAGACTCTGCATCGCCAGCACGCCGCCCAGCCAGAGGCCCCCCTCGCGATGGGATGTCAAGTCGCCGCTCGCGCTTCCTCCCTCTGACGTGGGCTCGGCCACGCCCTCGGCCTCAGAATCAAGCCGCGTCCCTAAATGGCGACTCATCAGTAAACATCAGCGGATTACTGTAGTTTAGCCCGGCTACCCGTGCGTCGATAACAGGCCCTGATTGCTATGTAAAACGTTGCGAGCTCGCTAGCTGTGAGAGCTGTGCCACTGTATCTGCAGCGTGCACATATAAAGATAACAACACTATTCCCCTATCAGTTGACCTGGTTTCTCTTCAGTTAGCGAGCTCCAGCCCCCAGGGTGCAATTGAGAGCGCCTCGGTCCGATACTGGATACAACAGAAATGCCAGGCGCGATGCAACAATCATCATCCCCTGTGATTTTGGCGATTTTTCAGGAAGTGAGCTACCCACTGCTACATTATTCAGCCTCTGTCTCTCAGACAAGAGAGAATGGCATTAAAGTTAATTTCAGCGCGGCTCCAGCCGGTGCTGTTGCATGCAAAAAGAGGCGGCGTGGTTATGTATTGTTGTTGCACGGGGAGATGCAGCGAGAGGCGCACCGCTAGAAACTCAGCAAAACGCCGCTGTGAAGCCTTTGTTTCCTCTCTTGACTGGGTTTAACCCGGCCTGGCTGCTAAGCGTGGACACGCTACGAGGTCAGGCCGATTGATCTGCTTTGATATTTTATAGACTTCCACCAGCACGAGCCGCCGCCGCCGCCACCGCCGCCCAGTACGTTCATTCCCAGCGCAGGATTACTGATGTGATCCGGCCTTGGCCACCAGAGGCCTTAAACAAACAGAAGTCACAGCTCTGCCCAAACAAATCCGGGAGCAGCAACTGACCAAACGCCGCACTACGCCGTTTAGCTGTTATCCCGAACATGTGGGACGGCTGAAGCGATCGCTGAAGCGATCGCTGAAGCGGCGGTGCGTCTCACAGGGGCTGCACCGGAGTTTGCAGACTGGATAGCACTTTGAAGGATCCGGGAAAACACCAGCGCCGGACACGGAGGCGGAGGTCTGGCAGATTACGGGAGATTTGCCGGCCCGTGGGAGTTCTCACTCAGCTGATGTTGACAAAGCGGCGCTGATGTCGGTTAGTGGGAAAGAGAAGCACGTCGACAGACTCGCGTGTGATGCATCTTGAACTTTCTTTGTCTTTCCCCTTTCAACACCCTCCTGTCTCCTGCACCAAGGGTAGAACATCAATGAATAATTCATCAGTCAAATCCAAAAATCTATGAAATAAAATCATTTGTTGCCCTATAGTGTGCTCGACAGAGAGATTGTTTATAAGGGTGGTAAAGCAGGGCTCCAGCGATGGCAACAATCAATAGTCTGATGGAATCCCGAGGCCCTCGCTTGTTGCCAACGCTCGTCCAGACTGAGACATCAAACCGGCTTTTGGTTCCTCGCCTCTCATTTGTTTCTCCGCAGCGTTTCCAGCCAGATGGGCAGTTCAGACATTTTTCATTGGTCGTTTTTGTGTTTGCATTATTTATCCCCCCCCACCACCACCAGCCTTCTCTCTCCGCATCTTGAGGTTGTCATTAGCTGCAGTGTGTTGCGGTGATGCTGAGAACAATTAGGATAATAATGCCGTGACCGATCGTAATGGCGCTAATGATAATGAAGAGATAACGATAAGAAGGGCTGGAAACGACCGGAGCAGACAGGGCTGTTGTTTCGGGTGCGACTCCACGGCAGCAACAGCACACGCTCGCCTCACCCCAATAACAATAATTCTAATGATGACGATCACGTGTCCGAAATCACCCCCCCCCCCGTCGGCCTCCGTCATCTCACTCCAGGAATGTTTTGTCCGATGAAGGAAACGTGATGCACAACTTTGCGTTTTTGCACGCCGCCGCTCCGTGCACAAACCGCCGAGTCTGCGCTGCCTTCAGGGTGAAGCCTCAAACCTTAGAACAACACAACTGCACAGTTTCACATCGCCTGTGTGTCAATCTGCTCGGTTTATTTCTTTCCTCTCCTCACACCCTCCCTTATTTAGCTCTGTTGACGTTGCATAACATAATATATGCTGTAACACTGAACCCTGACTGGGGGGAAGGGATCAGGAGCAAGCCTTTAAAGCGGTTGCCCGTCCACATACTTTTGGCCATGCAGTACACATAATGCAATCAGTGAGCAGCCGTGTTTGTCATGGTCAAAGAGCAGTGCCGCCCTGAGTCTGTGCTGGGTTTTGCTCCTTATTAGCTCCCTCCCACCTCCCTTTTTAGCCTCTCACAGCAGAGGAACGTGCATTATTTCCACTTTAAATCCAACAATTAAGCCGAGCTGGCGTTATGAGAAAGGGAAGACCACCGAGAAGCCCCCCGCGGGGGGTGAGGCTCTCTACTGTATGTAGGTGTGTATACATTCTGCAGATAGAAATTGGCCCTAATCAGCCCTGCGGCTCTGCAACACACACACAAAAAAGAGGAATCCACTTAGCAACGTGGCTAATTTGCATAGCTTTGAAGAAAACAGGGTCTGCGTTTAGTCAGCTTAGATGGCAGAAGCAGGAAGAGCGTCAGAGTCTGACACTCAGCGGGAGGCGAAGCAGCTGGCTGACTGGTTTGTTTGACGTTCGGGCTGGATGGATGACTGGCTGCCCGCTCTGGTGTTTGCTTTGATGTGCGAGGCCTCTCGTCGAGCCGGGTTCATGAAGGAGCACAGAGTTCAGGGCTGAGCCTGCTCACACAGTAGCTGGCTGCGTTTGGGAATTAAACAGAAAACAATGAATTCGACCGCCAGGATGGACGGACGGGACCATTTTAGACAACTGATGATGATGAGGAAGGAGAGCGCGTGAACTCCTTTAGCTTCTGGTGGGACCACAGCGTGCTGCTGCTTTACTAAATGGTTAAATTAACAGTTTGCAAGTTGTTCTGCCACTGAAACTGCACGTCAGGCTGCAGTGAAGCTGTTCATCAGCTCTGTGAACTGTTAGCCCAAGCTAAACCTGCACTCATGTCACAGGAAAATCGTCATAATCACGACACCGGACACCTGAGCAGGCAGCTTGAAACGACGCCTGGGAAACTGGGAATGGCAAACAAACACCTCACATCAGCCATTGTTAGCATAAGCTTCTCCACAAAGTTAGCATTTCAGTGGCGGTGCCAAAACACAAGGCGTCTGCCAGCAGCCAGTTAGCTTAGTATAGCATAAATACAGCTAGCCTTAAGCTAACCATAATTTTGCCTGCAGTCAGTATGATAAGCTAAACGTCTCCTGTCTGTAGCCTCATGCAGACGTGAGCGTAGCACAAATGTGTGCAAACGAGTGGATTGTCCCTTTAGTTGCTAGTTGCAGTGATTATAATCATTTGATCAACGCGTTGCATCACAATTCAGGCTTCCTGTGGACGGCGAGCGTCAGCCGGTGCTCATATCCATCATTTCAGAGGTGAGCAACGCTGACTCGACCACGCTGATTCCTCATTAAAGGCCAGTATATCAGCCAATCATAACGCACCTGACGCCCGCTGTCTTCCTCTCTCCCCTGACCTCCTGTCTTCTGTCCCCGCGTCTCTTACGGCAGGCCGGACTTTGATTTAAGATCTCTGCGGCAGTTTATGGTGTATATATCCTAAATGGACGTTTTAATAGGCTTTTACTTTTTTCCCCCCACTGTATTGTGCAATGTAAGCAGTAATCATAAATTATAATAATTGTAATTTGTTGCTGCCGGCTGAAAACCTTGCACAGTATCTCTGAAATGTCAGGTTTTCACAAAGAGAAACAGTCTTGTTCAGAGGCTGACCGCCACCGCATGTGTGGGGATGTGAAAGGATTTCATAAATTGTGGTTTTCTTCAGCCCGAACAGACGTGTGCAAACATCAAATTAGGATAATAACTGCCGAGTTTTACTTTTAAATTAACCTCTTATCCAGTAGATGGTGCGATGCCAAGCAAAGCTTAAAACCATGGACTTTAATGTGATTCAAAACGCAGCAGACGCCTCGCAAATACCAAACATGCCAGGCTCATATTTTCAGGAGCTGGTGGTAAAATGATGCACGCGGCATCTGGAATATTTCTATTTGATGAAACGCTGCAGCCGCAGAAAACACGTGGCGTCCTGCGCTGGAGTATTTCACTCGGCATAAACATCATAAGGCTTCAATTAGGAGCCGGAGCCAGGTGATTTAAAGAACTGCGCCGCACGTACGATGCTGTCAGACGGCCACAGCGAGGAGTGAGATGAGTTTTCTCACCTGGAAGCTGCTCAAAGGAAACGGTGGACGTGGACGTCGAGGAGCTGCGATCATCTGTAGGTTGTTTTAATGATGGCGGACAACACCGACTGACCTTTGGTGCTGATGTATCGTTGTTTTCCTGGGATAACAACAAGCAAGCACATCTGCATCCGCTGCATCCACTGCATCTGCTGCATCCAGTGCATCCGCTGCATCCACTGCATCTGCTGCACCCAGTGCATCCGCTGCATCCACTGCATCTGCTGCACCCAGTGCATCCGCTGAATCCACTGCATCCACTGCATCCAGTGCATCAGCTGCATCCGCTGTATCCAGTGCATCCGCTGCATCCACTGCATCCACTGCATCCAGTGCATCTGCTGCATCCACTGAATCCGCTGCATCTGCTGCATCCGAGGGCCCATTTTTCTTCTTCCCGTGTTTTGATTTTAATCGTATTCACTCTCTTTGCTCTGGAAGCTGCCATCAGGCTCAGAGGCAATTTACAGTACCTTTGAACACGTCCTTAACGGTACCATCATGCGTCCATCAGCGCCACGGCGAACACGATTTTATTACTCAATTTGATTCCATACAAGGTTCATTCCCCACATTTTTTATGCATCGTGGGCTTAGCTCAGGCAGAAAATAATCTGGACAGCGAGCGCTCTGCGTTACGGCTCAAACAGGATAAAACACTGACAAATTTCGGACCGGAGGACTGGTGAGCTGGGAGGACAGGGGAGAAAGAGAGATTAAGAGCTACACCATTATTTACCTCCTCCTCTAAGGTGCAGGATACTCTGTCGTTTATAAATGTTGCTAGCTGTTATTGGTTACCTCGCAGGCTTTTGGGGAAAGAGGAAAGGAAAATGAAAAAAAAAAAAAACTTTGGGAAAGACCCAGGAGGGGGGTTCGATACAACTTTAATAATGCGTAGCAGGAGCTAAATGAGCCATTCTGCGGTACTTTAAGACGTCTTCCCTCCACCCATACACCCCCCACCACCACACCAACCCCCTCCGCCTCACCTCACGGTCTCAGGCCTGAATTATTAAAAGTGTTGTTTTCCCTTATTGCATTGCAGCATTGTGCCTCGTTGCTTGGAGAGAGCTGCACATTCTGGAGTTTGAATGCGTAAAGCGACCCACCTCCAGCGGCCGAGCCGCGGGAGGGGCCGAGAGCAGGCCGGGCACTCCTGCACGCACACAGCCCAGGTATCTAAATAACAAGTCGCCTGTAACGCTACGCCCACGCCACGAAGTTTCGTTCTCAGATATTCAGCAGTTTTGTGCAGAGGATCTCAGCGTATGACACTGTTTTCTTCGCTAATATTCATTAATTGCCGAAGTTTAAAAAATGTCAGGCAAACAGTGAAAAACTCCCACGGTGATGTTATTAAATCGCCTTTTCCCTGATCAACAGTCCTACACTGGAACATTTTTCCTCCCGCTCTCGAATAAGACAAAGAAATACATCAA
The DNA here is from genome assembly GCA_008933995.1 of Datnioides undecimradiatus. Lineage (NCBI taxonomy): Eukaryota > Metazoa > Chordata > Actinopteri > Lobotiformes > Datnioididae > Datnioides > Datnioides undecimradiatus. The sequence goes on along the minus strand of WARS01003734.1, from coordinate 953,531 downwards.
CTCCTCAGCGGCGAGCAGCCGGAACTGGGAACATTTTGTATGAAAACGATTTCTGAGGGGATTTGATCAGCGACTACAATCCTCAACTACTTTCCTGTTTATCACGATCAACTGCCTGAATGATCATTTCAGCCCTGATAGCGTAGGTTTAATGCAAATCAATTCATTTATTATTAATTGCACCTCTGCCGCATTGGCCAAAAGCTGATTTTCATTTTTTCAAACATTTGAAACAAAAGCGTCATTTTTCCGCTCTTGAATCAAATGTTACACCATTTTCCAAAAATCAAGTTAGGTATTTCTTTTGATTCCTGCTGCAGCGACCTGCCTTATTCGGTTACCGTCTCGGGCTGCAGACGCTCGTATATTGAAAACTCTGTAAACGGGTTAAACTGTTCTTACTGCACTTGCAGATTCTTCGCTTCTTTTTTAGAAAAAGTAGGTTTTAGGCTCCAATACAGGCACAAATGACTTAATCAAGAGTTTGCAGTGCAATCAGTGCATCATCTCTGATAATGGATATGCAGGAATGATAAATATCCGTTGTTCGCCGGGCGCGGAATCCAATTCCGATTTCACGAGTTTCATCCCGTTTCACCCAGACAAGTGCCAGTTTTTTGTCTTTGTGAAAAGTTTTGAAAAATGGCAAAGTTTACGTTTGGAATATTGGCATTTAGGAATAAATAATCCATGAGCACGTCTCAATCCTGAAATATCGGTAGCAGCCTTGGAATCAGCGTTAGCCAAGCCCTGCATGTATGTCTGAGATGAGGAAAAGGCAAAGATGCTCCGACTTGCAGCCGGAAGATAATTGAGCCGAACTCAAGCAGGCATCGCTCGCTTAATAAACAATACCCCGGCCTTTTTCCGTCTTGCTCCCTGCAGTGTTAGCGCACATAAGCATGATTTGGGCATTAAACAATCTGATGCCTGTAGTTAAAGACCTGATCTGCAAAGTGAGTTTTAAACAAAGCAGCTGCTGCGGGAGGCGCTGAGAGTTGTGGATAATGCAAAGTATCTGCAGGTTGCATTCCCTCACTCCATTCTCACAAGCCACACACCCACACCACGCCACTTTTAATCATCACGCAATTACTAATTAATCTGGAGGTTGGGCTCGATAAGCACGACGCTGCAGATGAGAGAACACCCAGCTGCTGGGGGGGGGGTCCTAAAAACGCCGGATAGAGCAAAAAAATAAAAAAATCAGCTCAGCTCATCGTGAACCGATGAGCAACGTGTCATCAGTTTACGGTCGATGCTATCGAACGGAGGACAGCTACAGACGCTGCGAGTGGTGCAAACATGCAGAGCACAATCAATTTTTTATAAACAGACATGCAAAAAAAAATAAAAAGGGATCAAATAAAATAAAATAAAGATAATAAAGCACGCCGCTCCGAGGGTCGCAGAGTTCGCGAAAGGGGGAAATGAAGCCGCCTCTTCACAAGGACATTTCCTACATGCAAATATGGAAAATTTGATTATGTGCTCTGTTCGCCACATGTAAACACCATTAATAACAGCATAACAGACTGCGTATGGAAGAATAGGTCAGGGCTGTGTCTTTACTGTGTGTGACTGTGTTATCTAACAGGAGAAACACCTCGCATTGCATTGATCAGGGCGCTAAGTACGCTGCTCTGGAAAGGACCAGGAACAAGCAGCAGTGACTATTTTTGTTCACCGATGTCTTACCGATGTATTAAATATTTTCCAATGCTGTTAGCGCTGAGATCAAAAGCTTCGTGTCTCCTCTCTTCGCAGGCTCGCGGCATGCTCAAGGTGTTGCAGCAGGAGCGGGGTTTACCCAGCTGTAATTACAACATGCACAATGACCCTATTCTGCTGTGTCAGTAGCGGTAATGTATAGCCTCCCTTTTTGATCTTTAAACCGGTAAAGAAAAATGGTTGCACCGATTAATGTGCTGACCAGATTCCCCGGTATTTTAGACATGGCCGTGACGGCGGATCAGAATTTGATATAAGCACGGTTGCTCCTGTTCGCCTGACAAGGTCTCTGCCCACATGCATTCAATAATGAAATGATATTAGCTGTAGGTGCTCATTGACTGTGCACTGGGTCTCATGTGTCTCTCCTGCCTGTTCTGTATCATGCTTCCTTATCTGTTCTCTTCCACACACACACACACACACACACACACACACAGAAAGAAGAGAAGGGGGGGGGTTTGAACTGGATAGCAACCAGCAGCAGAGCACCACACTGAAGAAATGCCCCCCACGCCTGGCCCATTAATAACAGTACATGACACCGGCTACTAAGCCGGGTGACTGCCAAAGCAGCTGACACTTAATGGGCATTTACTTTTTGTTTTAAATAATGTATGTGCTGCTTGTCAGCACTAAGCCCACTCACCCCCTGGTGCGCCTTTTGCAGCGTTCCTTTGTGCAGAAAATTACACGGTCTCAGGTTTTCTGTGCCGCCTGCCCATAAGCTGTACCATCATGATACAGGGGGATGCCGGCCACAGGTACATCACAGACTGTGGGGATCGCAGGCGGCGCAGGTGGGGCACACGTGCACATGTGCTTTTTGTTTGTGCAAGGCCCCTCATTGGCCCTGAGCTAATTTGGGTGAGGCCTTTTGAGAGGGTAAGTAAAAGCCGAGGCTCGGTGACAGGACGCCATCGACTCACACAGCGAAGGCTTGATGATATACTTGACAGCGCCGCCAGAGTTGTTTGTAGGGTACCTGTCAGACAGTAGACGCTGCTGGGTTTCTTTATGCTGCACCTGGAGGAGAACCTCAGAGAACAGGAATCACCTGCAAACACTAACCAACGTCCCTGCTGCGCGTTCACCATCAGAGACGCTCTCACACTTCCTGTTTCTTATTTAAATTAATTAAAGTTGGGATAATCAGATGATGTTTCAAACGCAGGCAGGAGGGGGGCTGGACGGCCTGCCAAGTTGACCACAGTAATGCCTTTTCCAAAAAATAATATTTATTTATTTGTTGTTTATTGTCTGTTGTGAAATGTTTATCACTCTGATTTGCACAAATGCCACATTTTTATATTTGTTAAGATCAGAGGTTTAATGCTCCCAGACTCAGCCCACACGGGTGAAATGAAATGAAATTGTCCAGGTTTGAATCTAGTGCTGTGATTATTCCACCAGTAATCCCTGATCAGTAACAGATTCATATAGAGAGTAACTGTCAGAAATGGTCGCCTGTTTACTAACAAACAAAAATGACGCTTTCGACGTGGCTTACCATCTTCACGTTTCGGCTCAGTTGTGTAATCCTCACTGACGCAGACGGTCAGCCTATCTGTGTTCGCCATTACAAGGTTTACGTCAATAAACCTGTGTAATCAATATTTATAACAATCGATGATGCATTCTATTATTTCCCAGTAATGATTGAACCGTTTTCCTCGCTGCTGGGGCGCGGCCCTCGGCTGCTTCCTGTCTGTCCGTGCTTAAATGGGACGCCTGCCTGTGTTTCTGTGTGTCCCCAGGAAACACGCTTGTAAGTCAGAAGCATTGCTGTTTTCGGGAACGTGGTGTACAGCGGACTGCTGAACCATCACCCTGGCATTTGGGAGTGCCCCTTACAAGACTGGTAAGAGCTGCGGGCCCTGTGTGCACACTTTCTACCTCCACTTTGTCAGAAGACTTCATGCGGTTGTGTTGAGCTTCTGTAATACTGTCTCTAATGTCGGGCCGCGCGCTTCTGATGCCTCGCTCTGTTGACATGTGTTACAGTTATACTCAAGCAGGATGTGACAGTCCTCTGTTGGATGTAAGACGAGGACTTCTCATTTCACATCAGGCTCTTCCAGGCGAGCTGCAGGAAACCCCTAATGTGAGGCCCTAAAACGCCGCCACAGCGGCCTGCTTCCGCTCATGCTTATTTGTTCTCGGAAAGAGGCCGATTGAATAATGCACAAATCCAGTTTTATGGCAACATCTTAAAAAAAAAAAAAAGATAAGGCTTTAATTAAGAGCTGGAGCTGAAGCCTGTGTTAAGAATTAATGATAAATGTCTATCCCTAATTGTCAAAGGGAAATTGAATGTTTGTTTTACACTTACTCTCACTGGCGCTGCGATGCAGAGGAGATCCTCAAACCGCGAGGATCAGAGAGCGATTTTCCCCCAGAAAAAAAATAAAGGAGGCTCAGTCTCGGCACTTTCTCCTCCCGCACTACCCCCTCTTTCTGAGCGGGTCGCAAGTTTTCATCAATGTTTATTATTGATTAAATCCGTCGCTAGCTGTCATTTATGAGGCGGAATTATCGTTGATTGGTGCAACGAGGGTTGCATTATAATTGCCATATTTAAATAGGATAACTAGCTGGACCATAAATGCTCCACGAAGGCTTGTTTGATTATCAATTAATGTCAAACGGAGATGCGAGAGGCTGTTAGGATTCCAGTTGGGTCTGCTGCTTGTGCTGCAAGTGGCAACGCTCCTGCACGGCTGCACCAGCCTGCAGCCCAGGCAGTGAAATATGCATAACACGATATGATGCATCAAAGACACGAGCTGAAACATGTACGCGGTGACACGCTGTGTGAGAGAGGGATGCAGCTAATGATGAAGACATCCAACCTGGACAGCTGACAGAGGTTCAAGTTTCAGTCAACCAGAAATTAAAGGAGATTAAAATGTTTAACAATTCATATATTTTATATTAAGTTTATAAGTTATTTCTGTTACTGCACTCCCTTTAAACACAGAATCAAAACAGGTTTCTCTTAAAGGGGTGTCCACTGCCACAAGTTTAGCACTGATCAGCCAGTGAAGACCATGTGGGTTGCTTAAGAGCTTTACGCTACCATGACGCATGTCCACAAATCCACATCAGAGCTCAAAACATGTTTAACATGTGTTTAACTTAAAAGACTTACTGAGTTAAAATATGGGGAAATGAAGGATGCAGACTATTTCTGCAGTACAGCCTATAAGCCCTCTGCCTGGTGTCTGGGCTGCGTACAGCCTATAAGCCCTGCCCCTGGTGTCTGGCTGCAGGACAGCTCATAAGCTCCGCCCCCTCCACGTCAGCAGATGTTTGTTCAACTGCTCATTTTTCTGAAAAGGGGGCGTGGCTTCATGATTGACAGCTAAAGTGGACGGGCCACGATACTGCGCCTCCAGATCCAGTTGCATGTTTCCACCCCCGCCTCTCTGCAGCTGTCACTAATCTTAAAAATAAATGAGACATCTCAGCTGGTGTTCGCTTCGAATAGATGCAATCTGTGTCAAACTTGTTCGCTCCATCCGCAGCCACGAACCAGTCGGCCAGAACGCTGCAGAGACGTCAGAAGAACTGCCGCCGCTTCATCGACGACGGACGAACATGAATGTCAAAGACACAGAAAAGCAGAAAATCAGAGCAAAGACTTTTTAACTCGCCGCCTTCTGCTCCTCGAGATCGACCGCAGGACGAGTGAGTGCAGCACAGACGAGGACGTGCAGCCGCAGTGAACAACAACAGAAACCACGTCAACAAACAAACAAACAAACAAACAAACTGCTAAATTCATTTAAGAATAAAAACACTGAAAGTGCTGATGTGAATGTGTGCGCTGACACAGGCCGCCACACGCAGCCTGGCGCGCAGCTTAACAGCTGCTTGTCACCGCGCATACCACCCCTCCTGCTCCTCGACCGCTGAAAACGCAGACACAGCTGGCCGTCGGGCAAAAGGTAATCAGCGACACAAAGGTATCGCCTTGTGTCGAACTCGGCGCGTCGTTGCCAGCATGCCACGCCTGCCCGCCGGTGGTATCAGCATGACACGCGCGTAGCCACATCCTCGGCACACACACAGACCCCCTAATTACTGGGCGCAGGCCCTGCCAGTGTGCAGCCCTGGGCCAGCGCCGCCGTTTCACGCCAAGGTAAACACTGCATTATTAACACTACATACAAAGCCTGTGCACACGCCTTCTGCACCGAATGACGTCTACACGGAGGCGTTACGGCAGGGATTTTACGCGGAGCCATGGCTAGCGGATTTATTGTTTTTCCAGCCACAGTGAGTTCCAAAATCAGCAGCGATGGGCGATTTGCTGCGTCTAGTGTAATGTATGCTTACAAATGATGGACTGATGTTCTTCCAGGAAGAGAAACGTTACCGTTTCCAGGGCTAAACATGCACGGCGCGTCAGAACGCCGGCGCTGAAGAGCCAAGCCGCGGGTTTTCTGGTTACTGTATGCAGGTTTATGTGGTCGGGACGCGCTGACGGCGTGGCACAGGTTCTACTTTGTCCTCACAGTAAATCACATTCAGTTTGATCTCACTGAGGTGCAGGTGAGGCTAAAAACCCAAATATAATCTGTAATCCGAGCGCAGGGGCCTGTCCCAGCATCAGCGGCGGATTGTAACTACCTACATTTACTGGCAATCACGCTTTGGAGGTAATAACAACTCGCAGACACTGGGCGCTTTTTTATTCCGCATTCGTCTGACGGCTCCAGTTACTGTGCATTATCAGTTTTTTCATACTTGTCGTGAAGAGCACGTTTCTCAGAATCTGGTATTCTGAACCTGGGCAAGTTCGATTGAACTGTAACTTTATTCTGAAAAGTGTCAGATCAGCTGGAAAACAGGGCTCAGGGCGGGTTTCATTGACCCTTTCAGAGACAATGCGCTGCTGCAAACACACAACATATGCATCGTACGCACTGATGCAGCAGGGACATTGGCAGAAAACAGATAATGCATCGTGGGAGCAGCAGAACAAAGAGAATATAAAGGACAAAGTGTTTAAATGGTCACTAACAGGCAAAGTGTGAGGCAGCATCAGCAGTTTGCGCGTAGGGAAGGGTGTCGCCAGCAGCTGGAGCTTCCAGCCAGTGTCTGGCAGCAGCACGAAACACTGCGTCACCAGAAGCTGCTAGCAGTTAGCTCCATGACAAAGTCAGTGCTTGCAGGGAGGAAGACACTGAGTATTTCCAAAATAAAAGTGCTGTGTGAAAACGTTTTATTCACTCCAAATCGATTCTGATAAAGTTGCTGCGCCGGAGTTTGATGCACAAAGGTTTAAATCACAGCGGCTCCAACTCAGCCTGGATTCCCTTTGACGTTAGCGCACAGCGTTCGCTAACCGTGTGTGAAAATGTCAAAAAGCAGTTTAAATCAAAACAGGAGTCTGATAAAAATGTGAAAACGCCACGTTCAGGATGCAGAATCCAGCTCATGCGACCGCTTCAATCCGCAGCTGCACCCACTTCCGTTGATACAAGATGTACAAAGATGCCGCAATCGGCGATGCAGAAGAACAGGAAACGCCCTTCAGAGGCTTAAACAGTTCCTGTTGTTCCGCGCAGCGCTGAAAGCAGCGCCGCCGGTAATCGACACCTCGCTCTCACGATGAGCTGGATTCAGTATAGAAATGTCAATACTTACCTGTGGAGCTGATGAGGACAGTTAAAACGAGCCGAGCCGGGGATCTCGGTCAGCCGGTTGTAAAACGGGTCACTCCATAAAGTGAAGTGTGTGATTGAGGGAAGTAACCTCGGAGACTCCAGATGGAGTCACGAGACCTCCTGTCTTCCGCCAACCGACCGGGTCTCAAGGCCAGCTGAGACCAGACAGGCAGGTAGCAGGGGCAGGGTTTTGATGAATGAGGACGTAGGGCTCAGGCTCGCCATAATGGCTGAGCCCGAGTTCGCTGGGGACTTTGGAGGCTGAGAGCGAGAATATGGGAAGCATGGCCCATTGTCTCCTCCGAGTCTCTAATGACGGGGATCTGAGGTAGCTTGGACAGAAGATGCCTGTAAGGAGGAGCGCCATGCCAGAAGAGAGGGAGATCATCATGAAATATTAAGACAACACATTTCAAAGTCTGTGTGGGTTGGAGACAGACGGACATTTTAGGGCAGAACACGCCTAGTGAGGCCTTCGCTTCTCTCCTCTCTCTCAAGAAAGCTCTGGTCTTTTATAATGGATGGCAGCTGCCTCCGGGAGTGTCTAGACTATGGTGGAAATTGAAATGGCTGAAAGCTACTCGTGATCCTCGGTAAGCAGCCAGAGCGCTGGTGAGAGAGAGAGAGGGAGAGAGGCGGGTCGGTGGAAGGGAGACGGGGCACCCGGTCTGCAACCCGGGAGCGCCACCATCTAACCCCAACTCCATTTTTCATCTGTAATTGAAGGAGGTTCCTGAAAGGAGTGGCGGATTATGTGATGCCCCCAGATTCTTATTTTCACTGATTTCTAATTCTCCCATCCCCAAGCGCCTCAGCTCCAGACCATGATGCTCTGTCTACACCCACGCCACCCCGCCTGTCTAGCCCTTCCCTCCGGCTCCCTCCACCCTCCCCCATCCTCCCTCTCTGCCCTCAGTTATTTATGAACGGGACTTGAAATAGACTTTAGTATTTGATAAAAGCGCGATCCTTAATCCGAGCTTCCTGAGAAGTGCATTTCATTTTTATTCCCCATCGGAGATTGATGGAGAGCTGGGGCGGCTACCCGCTCTAGATTGCTAATGTAAATTCATTGGCTGGTGCTGGACATGCAGGAAGATCGTGAGGACTTGTGCGTGGTAATGTCACCAATAAAGATAGCGCGGCGCAAAAGTAACGGGAAGGCTGACTGCGAGGAGCGCTTTGTGATATTTTGCAGAATCACTAACTGGCGATCCGGACCGTCCTCCTGCCGCATGTGCTGCGACGTGGCTCGCGGCCTCCTGAAGGAGGCGGAAAATAAACTGGGTGATAAATTTATAGTAGACAGTTCGCTTCGTGCGAACGAGGCCCCTGGTGTATCAGCCTGCCCAGAGCCAGCTGCAGATTTAACCAGCCTCCTTATGTAGCAAAATACTGATGGGTAACATGACCTGAAAAATATCTGCTCTGTCTATTTTCACGCCTGCCGTTCTCTATAGCTGGCAAATGTTCTTTAGGATCCTACAAATTAGCCTATCCTCCAGGACGCCTTTTATTGGATGATCCAGCGCCGGAGGACGCCGCAAAACCGCCAGAGCTCCCCGCAGCCCGCCCCGGTCGCCACAGGGTTAATATTTAAAAGCGCCAGCTCCCAGTCGTGTATTGATGATATGTTTTGAAAATTGCTGAGGCAGGCTCATTGTTACAGTGCTGTCTAGAAGATAGCCAAGCCTCCCCCTCCTCCCCCTCTCCTCCCGAGTTCCCCTCCCCCTTTACAGCCGCCAGATGGAAAACACACTAAAGCATGTAATGTAATATCGCTCGGCGCACAAAGGTAGCCACGCCAACTTCATCCGGCCCCTGATCTGCTTTTTATTTCACCAAACGCGCTCGTGGTCGCAGAGCGCGCCGCTCGTGGACGGCACGCGCCGAAGCGGGAGACGGCGAAGCCTGGCAGCTAAAGTAGAAAACAAGTGGGAAAACAGGCTGTGGCTGCCGGTTTGCCTGTGGCACCCCCCCCACCCTGTTTCTTTCTTCTTCTTCTTCAATGAACTAAAACTGCCACAAACTTCAGTGCAGCACCAGTCTCAGGCAGTGAAGAGAAGAAAGAGGAGCAATCTGTTAGTCCTCCACTATCACCAGCATCATCATCAACACAAGCCCCTCCCTCCTCCCTCTCTCCTCCTCCCCTGCAGCTCTCCACCACGACTCCCAGCTTCCTGCCCCCCCTTCCTCCCCTCCTCCCCCCCCTCCCCGGGACGCTGAATTTTACAGTACCGTCTGCAGGATCCCGGTTTGTTCGGCGCACTCCTCTATGCAGAGCAACACGGCTCCGGTGGAGGAACGCTGGAGGCAGCTGTCAAGCGCGGGCTGCTGCTGCTGCTGCTGCTGCTCTAGTTGAGCCTCGGCGCTGTACCGACTGATTTCACGTTCACCAATAAGAGACGGCACAGGGGGGAGAGAGAGAGAGAGAGAGAGAGCAGGAGAGAGAGAGAGAGAGAGCAGAGAGACAGAGGGAGACTCTCGAAGTGAGTGGTGTGGAGAGGCAAGTGGAGTGGAAGAGTGTCAAAAGAAAAAAGAGGTTACAACACCTCCCCAGCTCTCTTCCCTTTCTCTCTTCCCGGCCGCCTGCTCCCCCCTCTTTCTTGTGCCGGCTCAGAGGAAGAAGAGGAGAAAGACGGGGGGCTTTTAAAAATTAACTGAAGAGCGTGCGGCTTGTAGAGAAAGAAGCGACAGAAGAAGAAGAAGAAGAAGAAGAAGAAAGAACGAAGGGGGGGGGGACCTCAAGTCGAGCCCTGTTGAAGAGTTGAGAGGGAGGGCTGCCTCAGAGGAACAGGGACCAGTAGAGCTCTCTGTCCAATCGCTCGGACTCCTCTAGACCCCCACGCTGGCTGGACTGGTCCCAGTGCTCGGCCCTGCTCTCCTGCGCCCGCCTGCCCACACCTGTCCCACTTCCACCATGATGATGTACTTTTGGGTGAGTAGCGAACCACGAAGTGTGGATCTCTCCTCCTCACGCTGCTCGGGCACGGCTAGAGAGCTGGTGTGTGTGTGTGTGTGTGTGTGTGTGTGTGTGTGGCGTATGCGTCAGAGTGTGTTTCAGTGTATACAGTGTGAGTTTAGGTGTGTGTGTGTGTGTGTGTGTGGTGTTGCGCCTCCCACATGCATGAACAGAGCTGATGGTTTTCCACATCCGTGTGTTTTATTGTGCTGCAGCCAGATGCTACAGAGGCCTGCACACACATGCACGCACACACACACACATATGCACACATGCACGCACACACACACACACACACACGCGCGCGTGCAGTGGATTTGCCCAGCCTTTAAATGAGCGAGGATGTCGGGGTGTGATTGCAACTTACACTAATATCTTTACAAGTGCTGTTATTCAACTTCCACTGACAGTCAGACTACCCAGCATGCAGCACGTCTGCCATTTGAAACGGCGTCTCTCCCGATTGTAACGCCGGCGTCTGAGAGCGAGGTGCTCGGGGTCTTCTGGGGACACGTTTTGGATTCCTCCGCCTGTGTTTCAAAGGCGTTTTTGTGGTGTTGCTGCTCCGGAGTCGGCCGGGCTTCCTCCTGCTTTTTGCCTTTTCATAAATGAAGCGGCGTTAAGCGCAGAGTGGGGATGATTACCGATTGTTAACCAGAGCTGCTGATTAATTCTGTTTGAGATCATGTGTGATTAGTCAGATTGGTTTTGTCTCCTCGGTGGTTTGTATTCTCACCACAACAATACCCGCCCAGTGCTCGCTGCTCCCGCATCTCTATTCTCTTCTTCTTCTTCTTCTTCTTCATTTGTCACTGGAGCACGCCGCACGTCGTTTTAATCCTCCGCTGTTTTGCCAACTTGCGTTTTGCACCTTTGCAGAAACACAAAGTAAATGGAACGGTTCCTCCGACGCACCGTGTGTTTGCAGCGCTGCCACGGTAAACAGTCTGAGCTGTAATGCAGTTACAGATGTGTGTCCTGCAGACTCTGTGCGTGTGGAGCTATCGATCGTCAGTTCAGGTTTCTGAGGAGAGAGAGAGAGAGAGAGAGAGAGAGAGAGCGCGTGTTTTTGGGGGAGCAAAGTTCTCCAGCCTGGACGACTCTATCACATAACTTTTCTTTTTAAATTAGAAGTGGGAGCCGAACATGGCTGACGACAGAAATGTTAAGCAGGCCGTGGATGAGACGGCGCTGGGTATTGATTCGGAGCTCGGGTTTCTGGACAGAGAGGATGTTTTGGGGCCAAAGTTACTCCAGGAGGAGAACTGAGCTCAAATCTGAGCCACAAGAAAATTTTGTTTTTTGTTTCCAGGCGGAGTGGAAGTGACAGGAAGGGTGTACGATTTCCAAACCATGTCATAACTGCAAGAAAATAATACGGCGTCCATGGCTCCGTGTGTGTGTGCGTGTGTGTGTGCGTGTGTTTGCCGAGGCCTCGCAGGGCCTCCCCCGGTAGCCGGAGCGTTTGTGCCTCCTGGGCGCTGATGCTTCGCCGAGGGAGGCCCGCTGTGAGGACGCAGCTCCACCTTCTTCCACCCGCAGCCGCAGATGCGCGGGCTGAGCAGAGCGAGGCGGCAACGCTGACGGGCTCCTCAGTCACAGCTGAAGATGTTTGGCTTTGGTGAATGTTTCCGAGTGGATCCATTAACGCTGAAGAGAAACACACTTTGATTTAATATTTAACTCCTTAGTTTATCACTTCCCTGGTTTTATGTTAAAGCATCAGGACACCTGATCTCTCGATAGTAACCGTAGTAACCATTTGCATCCCTCTGCAGCTCAGAGCATGTAAAAAATAACAAAATAATGCAAATTATCATCAGTATCTGCATTAAAATAAAGCAGCGGCGCACTGTTGTAATTATCAGGTGTGCATATCAGCAGAACATTCGGCGACAGATTCACCTTTAATCTCAAACCTTTGTGTCTCTTCCCAGTTTTAAACCGCTGTAAATTTAATATCTCTGTGTGTGTTTTTACTGTTTTTGCACAAAAACAACAATGTGATAATGAAAATATTCTGCAACAGTTCTTTTTAAAACAAATATCACAACATTAATCGTTTAAATTCTTTAAAGTCCTTAAATTTGTTTATTATCAAGTAGGTTTTCACATACACAGAATTAGTGTCATTGCCTAAAATAAACACATTAACATTTAATAAAAGGATTTGTTAAAAAGCATAAATACAGTTTAGAAATTTAGCAATAAAAAAACATTTCAATAATAAATGTGCATTTTTTTTATTTGAGCAGGTTTGTGCAGGAAGTTCACCGTGTGAATTATAAAATGCAGGATGTGCATTAATGCAAAGAGCTGCACGTGCATTCGTCACATTACTGTCGTGCGTCGGGCCTGAAACGCTGCAGCGATCGCAGCGCCGCTGAATCTGATGATCGATAGTAAATAAATTAAAAACCATTCATATTATTTGTAGTGGATCAATTAAAAAAGTGTCTGTGGGTTTGGGGCTGTTGTTTGGACCAATCCGACGTCTTCTCAACGGCATGTGGTGAAGCCAAGCGCGGTCCAGTCATTTTCAGGAAACGCAGGGGCTTCTGGGAAATTGCAGTGGACCTTTTCCCCAATATTCTGACATTTAGACTGAACAGCCATGGATGGGACAGAGACGTGATCAGAAAACAGCTCGATAGGCGATGAACGTTAATGCGGTGATGTCACCGTCGGACAGCTGAGCCCGGCGACGGCGGGTCATGGCGAGCAGGTGCGTTTGCAGCGTTTTGCGACATCTCCTCAGCAGCAGAACACTTTCTGTGAAACGCAGAGAGAGCGTTGCATCGCAGCTGTCACCCCTGAGCACATCAACCAGTCCGTGATCAATGATTTACCACCCGCTCCTCGTATCTATAGCCCGTGTGTGTTTGTCGGCCAGCGTTTAGCTGCGAGAGGAAGGTGGCACCGCCTCCTGTTTGAACTGCAGGTGGCGAGCATTACCTGCGGTCCCTCCGGAGGCCTGTCAGCCGTGCATCAGTCTGGGGAACCTGCGAGCTCCCCTCATTAGAATATTTATTCACCAAGCAGATGTTCTTATCCGGGGCAATTACCTTTGGCTTACATTTCCCTATTGCCCACTGATATAGATGAATGTGTATACAAAGACGTCCCAGGTTATGCATGGGGCCCCTGGGTGCCACCCACCTTTCTACCCCATATGCAACGGCGGGCGAGCCAGGTCTGCCACGGCGCAACCCAACATCAGCTCCTCTGTGGTAATTGGAGGAAGTGGAGGCGACATCTCCTGCGATGGCCACACAGCGATGGAGAGACGGCCTGTATATCATTCTCTCCACCCGGCTGTTCCTTTGCATTAGAGACAGAGGAAAAGGGAAGAGGCATGGAGTGGAGAAACCATGCATGCTTCTGTCCTCCCCTCAGCGTGATGAATAATTTAGCAGTGCAGGGCCCTCGCTGTCGAGTAGAGATGGTGGTAATGGGGAGACTGGATATATATGGCATGGCAAGGAGCAATGGTTTACGTTAGACTTCCCCGACCGACGCACTCAAGTGTGCCGCAGGCTGCTCACATGGTGTGTTTGGCCTGCATTAATGCTTTGTTTTTATCTGCAAAAAAAAGAAAAAAGAGGGAGACGTCCGCGGGAAGCAGCTCAAAAACGAGGAAGGAGCCGGTTCGAGGCTCCGGAGCTGCGGCCATTAGCGGGAGTGGATTCCCTTCAGGCAGACGCTCAATCAAAGCCGCTGTGATTCGCCCATACGCGGTGCGTTATATTGCAAATTGTATCAGTAGCTTAGGTTTTCTTGGAAGACGACGAACAGCCCGAAGCGCTCCGGCATCTGCCCGCATTGCGCATATATGTACAGCAGCATGTGTTGTGGTTACAATGCATGCGTCTGGTTTCAGCCTCCGGTGAGACATTAGAAACCCACACGGAGGCGTCTGCAGCCCGAGATGTTGAAATTCATGGCGGACGGCGTGCAGAGGCAGAGGCTGATCAGCCATTCTGGGCGGGAGGGCGGCGAGTCCAGGCCGCCGGTTTCATATTGCAAGATGAAGTGCTTGCGATCGTTTGTTAATGTATTAATTGATCTGTGTCCTCAGACGGGCGAATCAGGAGTAGTGTCACGTAGACTCTTTAGTACTCCCCGAGACGCCTTCATTAGCTGCTGCTGGCCGGCTCTCCACCCCCATTACAGGACGGCGTTGCCACACACTTTACCTGACTGCTGTAATAACTTTAGACGTTTCTATCTCCCAGGCAAGTCCTCCGACAGCCAGAACGGTTTGGGGGCTTAACATCAAATGCGAGGCTCTTCTTTGAAAGGCTCACACTGCGGGCGCTTCACTCCTGGGGGGGTCACGTGAGCCTTGTTTTGTCTGCCAGTTGTTGCTCCCCTCTCCTCACAAGTTTCAGCGACGGCTGTTGCAATCAGTCATTAACTTCCAGCTCAATGTTTTATAATCTGGAAGGCGCGCTCGGCTTTGTAGCGGAGCTGATGTAACAGCTCCGCTACAAAGCCGAGCTAAGGAAGCAGGGGAGCGGGTACATCCAGGAAACGTGTTATCTGTTTAGCCGCTAATGCCGACGAGATTCGAGCCACTTCGCCGGGTGGCAGGCGCGAATCGGACGACGCAGAAAAGCAATTAAAGAAAGAAGATTTAATTTAATTTATCCTTTTCTTTTTTTAATTTTAGCGACCCGGGCCCCGCCCTGTGTGCTCTTTGGGATCATTAGCAATCAGTAGCTTAGCAGTTGTGGTAGCAATAAGCCTGTCAGCTTTGGGTCTCCTTCCCCCCGGGGCTAATGGGTCCGGAGCCCAGCTAATTGTGATTAGGCTCTGACAGCAGGTTTTACTTGCAGGATTTTCACACCACAGTCCTCTTTGATATTAGCCGCACAGCTGATAAAGAGATTAGATACAGGAGGAGAGAGGGAGAGGAAGGGAGGGAGGAGAGGAGAGGAGGGAAGGAGAGGAGGAGGGAGGGACGAGGGGGTGTTCTTATACTACAGAAAGACACCTACACGGGGGAAATCACTGGCGAGTTTAGCAGAGGAAAATAGATCCGGACGCAGTAAAAGCCTTGCGCTCGCTTATTGCACCTGCTATCATTAGCGGTTTTGTACACATGGTCAGCCTCCCAGGGAAAAGTCATTATCCAGCTGCGCCGTTATTTTTCTGCTGTTTTCTCCTAGTGGAGTGTGACTTCAGGGCTGCAGCCAGCGCACCATTTAATGCCTCCAACACAATAAAGGACTCCAGCCTTAATGATGTGGGATTGGATGGCCATGCCTCAGGTTGTCCAGGGGCTTGTGAGCTGTTACTGCGAGCGGCCATTTTGCCTCGCCGCCGTCGAGCCTCCGTGTCAATTCCACTCCAGCCGTTCCAGAGGAGGCGAGAATAAAAATCTGATTTAATGATTAACGGCGGCGGCGGCGGCGGTGGCGTTGTTTAAAGCGTCACTCCGTCTCTCTCTGTGTGTGTGTGAGAGGAGCTGCCGGAGTAGCAGCGTGGAAGGTTGCCAGCGCACGCCAACTTGGCAAAACACGGGGTGATGTTGTCTGTTTCCTCGCTCATGACTGAGTGACTCACACGGACGTTACCCCGCGCTCATGCAGCAAAGTGTGTGAAACCAGAGCGGAGCAGACGTTTCACATCTCAGCGACTCGCAGGATTAAATATTAAGATTACAGACAAAGAGGTTCGAACGGCCGCGTGCAGAGTGAGCAAAGCGACCCCAGGCCCGAGCCGCCAGATCCAGGCGCTTTGGCCTGAAACGGCCCCGATCAGCGGCGCCGGTCGATCTGCAGGCGCGCCCTGTCCGCCCCTCCTCCTGCTCACGCCGTACTTTAGCAGAAGTATCTGTGTAACTGAGCCTGCTGCCAAACACCAGCTCGCTCTAATTATTTTCTGCAGTCTCTTTTATTTATTTATTTCATTTCACTTTTCTTTTTTTTTTTTTTTGCGGTCGGCCTGTTGCGTTGCCAGGAACTCCAGAAGTCTCTCATGGCAGTCCTCCTTCCTCCTCCTCGGCAGCGTTGCAGCAGAAGGCGTGTGCATTGCTAACACGCCTGTGCCATGGATATGCCCCGAAGTGTCAGCTCTCACATAAGGAAAAGATTGGAGGAGAGGCCCCTGTGAGAGCGGCAGCGGCATATCCACTGGCAACCTGCCACGCATGATAAGAAAACCACTTCTGCCCTCTCTCTCACAGCAACAAACGTAATTTGTGCGCTTTGCACTATTTTACACTCAGTCAGTCAAATAGAATCATCAAGTCGTGCACTTTAAAACTCACAAACCGTTGTTGTTACAACATCGCTGTGACAGGCCGCTCCGGAGGTCTGAAGGTTTACGGAGCAACATTAGTAAATTCGCTGTTAAAAATCACATAAATCTTAAAAAACAAAGGAGCCTGTGGCGCCTGTAGCCCCTGACAAACATGCACACACAGGTTTGGGCGTTTACTTCCTGTCTTTAAGGTTTCCAGTGGTTCTCGGATCAGCAGCTGCAGCGGTGGGCCTCCCCTGATGGCGCAGTGATACGCTAGGTGTGCTCAGAGTTCACTGATAATCTCCTCGGGACGCTTTCCTTATGTTCTATAAACAAATGATGTAATCCCGTGTCCCCGCGCAACTCATATCTACATACAAATATTCCCATTTACACACATTTACATACATTAGCGGGAGCCGTATGGAGCCGGCTCGGCCTCCGTGCTCGTGACAGACGCGTGTTTCCTGATGCACAAATTGCATAAAAGCAAGGTTTATATGATTTTTGGGGTAATATGTGCGTTTTGTGGGGAGCGCGCATGCAGGACAATTAAAAAGCTGCACATGGTGCGTTCGCGATTTGCTGATTCCAGTTATTTAGGCTCAATATAAAAAAATTAACGACGTTCAGACGCCAGAGTCTAAGTTAGTGTTTTCATTTCAGGAGAGAAAATTAATTCAGAAAATAAAATAAAACACAAACAGATTCTTTTTTTTTTTTTTTTTTCCATAATAAAGACGTCTTAGCCTTTCATCCGGGGGTGTTGGCAGTCAGGGGACCCACAGTCTGGGAGTTTCTGAACTCCTGCAGGTGCTGCACATCCGCATGCAGCATAAAAGTATGTATATTTAATCAAATTAACACTTATTAATGCGAGCTGCATGGGAAATGGCTGCTGTAAACAAGTCTGGGGTGTGTCTGCACTAATGAAAACAAATGCATCAGTGCAAAATATGTGAAAATAAGGGTTCTGCTTTAATCAGGGGCGACCCTGCAGGTGGAGCTTGAGGGGAGCGGATATGGATGTTGTGAAATGACCCAGTCAGGCGTAGGTGGTCGTCTCCAAACAGCCCCACCGGGTCATCCCCGCTGTCCCGCTGTTTTCCATGCATGCGCTCGTCTTTACGGCTGCAGAGGCTCTATTCAAAGCTTGTTATATACTCTTCTCAATCAATGCGAGCGTAAGCCCCCGCTGTCACGTAAACCGGGGTTAAGAAACAGTGTGGCACGCGGGGCTGTAAAATTAATGGCAGCAGAGTGACATTAGTGTTATAGGTTATTGACCGATTTCATGGGATTTATGACCCTAATCGAGAGGCGGTGTCAAAGGGAATGAAGCAAATAAGAGTGGCGCTGACAGCCGGGCCGCACTGTGACCACTGGACACCGCAATCTGAGCCTTCCTAGTAAATTGTAGCAGGGACTTTATAAGTCTCAGAGGAGGCCCCCTTCACTGCGCCGGCCCGGGTCTGGAGGCCGTGCCCCGGGCCTACCTCCATCCTGCAGGTCAGACGCAGCCATGATGAGAAACCTCATCTCACCTCATGTGTCTCCCGGTGTCAGCCTGTCTCTGTGCGTGCGTCCACACAAGCGTGCACGCTCCTGTCAGCTCCTCTTGGAATGTGTGTGTGTGTGTGTGTGTGTGTGTGTGTGTGTGTGTGTGTGTTCTCATGTAGTTTTCATGATCATTATATAACCCGCTGTATGTTGGTGTCTGTCTCTGTGCCCGGTGTGCGAGCTGGTCAAAGCGCCTGTTTGAGCTGCGACTTGAAACAGAAATATTCAGCGGCGTGCAGAGGGCCGGCCCGTAAAGAGCCAACACACACACACACACACACACACACACACACACGCGCGCGCGCTGATAAATAATTCCCAGTTAAAACACTGTATAATGTGACATGGGTGTCATTTTATCCCCTCTGTGCTTTATATATATACATCTTATAGATATGCATCTGTAGATCGGCATCACAACAGTTTTCACTGGGCCCAGTTTGTCCTTTAACCTTCAACACGTCCAGCACAGAAGGGAGAACTCAGGCCGGGGTGATGACCGCATCATCAATAATACGTTTCATACGCCGCGCTCACCTCGCACCACGAGCAGCCGAGTTCACGCTTGCATCGTTGTGATTTGCTGCAGTAAATCCCCCCCTGCAGAAACCCCACTGCGTTATTATTATAATAATAATAATCGATGCAAACAGCAGCAAATGTTTGTTCCAATGATCCGAATGTTACCTGCATCCTGTGACTGCAAAGCCCCACTGAACCCAAGCTAGCATGCTTCTGTTGTGCTGGGCTGCAGAGGCTAACGCTAACAGGACTGAGCTCCTGCAGAACCACCATAAATAATAATATTAATATTAACTATTAATCAGTTCTTTGCTTTGCACTGTATCTAGTTAAACTCATTAACAGTCCAGTAATGAGCAGATGTTTGCTGTGACTTTAAATATGTGGACACACGGGGCAGTTAACCAGTCACATGACAGCTGGCCGCGCTTTGAACTGTCCAACTGAGGACCAAGCAGAGGCGTTCAGAGTTCCGGATCGGAGGCGGTGTTCTTGAAGAGGTGCATGCTGGGAGTTATTGATATGATTGGAATCAGGCTCACTTCACCCAAAGACACTTGACTTCCTGTAAAAATAGAAGCTGACATTACCTCGTCGTCGACGCCGCGGCTCGGGCCTCCCGGCGAGCGGCGGCTCGGTGCCGTTTTGTTTACTCCGGGTCCTTCGGGCTGTGCGCGGACGGTCAGAGCCCCCCACCCCACCCCCTCCTCCTCCTCCTCCTCCACCACCGCCGCTCGGCCCCGGCGCTCGGAGGCTTTTGTGCGGTGGCTTTTGTGCCGCGCGCTAACCTGCTTTAAAATCCCTTTAGTGTGGCTCTGACATGCTGTGCTATCACATCGTGGCCTCTGCAGAATGTATAGAGCCATTCAGACACTGTGCAGAGTGAAATGAGTTTTATCCAGCGGCTGACGATTGAATGTAATGGCGCTCTCTCCGGGGAGCAGAGTTTTCTATCCACTGATGTTCGCGCTGATACGATGCAGCGCTCGCTCTGCACTGCCGAGGAACAGCGCGGCCTCAGCTCTTTTAAATTATGCATTTTCATGACTGGAATATGGGAAGAGCGTGCGCCACTTCTGGATGTTTACATTAAACAGAACGGATGCAACGTCTCACATGTTATATAATCCACGGACGCATTAGCGTTGCATCATTCTCAGATGGAAACATCAGGGTGAAAGTTGTTTTGCTTTGCTGCAAAAAGGAAACATTAAAGGCAAAGTGATGGTGCATGAGCATAAAATAAAGAATACTGATGGTTTTAGGGCTCAGGAGTGACACCTAATAAGAATTAATATCTGTAGGAATGTCATCGTTTGTGGTTTGAGAGCCCGCGTGACAGCTTAATCCCAAGACGGGACGGAGACAAACAGAAAATAAATATCTGTGGCGCGCTGACTGATGACGCGCCGACAGTCCGCCCGCTGTTTTTCATATAGTGATGAACACATAAACAGGGACGGCCCTCTCCTCTTCCCATCAGCAGCGACGCCGTGGTATTTGACAGAGAGCGCAGCTGCATGCTTTTTAATTAAAAAGAAAATTCAATAACCTTATCAAGACTTGCCATTTTAGTTTGAGACGTATCGATCGGCCGTTCGGTTATGCAGATCCGCAGCTTTTCATCTTCTGGGCGATTTTGCGTGGCGGCCTCTGGTTACTGAAAAGATCTCATTTCAGAAAATCTATTTCATATATTATTCAGGTTATGTTTAGTTCGGCTTACAATACAATATTCAAATATGTTGGCGCGCCACGTGTGGAAAGGGCGGCGGATTAGAGGTGAAACGTTTGTTTTCCAGACGCATCTGGGCGCAAAACGTGAAATGTGAGTTTGCGGCGTGTGTGTGAAGGTGAGCTCTGTCACCAGGGACAAGATGGACAAACTCCTGCTAGTGAGAGGAGGGAAACTGTGCCGCTGATGATCTGTCGCAGCAGTAGGCTAATTGCCCACACACCTCTGTGCATCTCTCTCCTCCTTCCTTCCTTCTTTCTTTTGGTTCAATATGTCTGCTAATGGAATTAAAAACATGTTGCCAGGGGTCTTTGCAATTTAGAAAATAAGTCCATTAAGTTCATTAATTTAATAATGGGCAATAATAATGAATAAAAAGTATTGCTCAATTAGAGGGGAGCGTACGGTTGGCTGTTTCACATTCATTCGAAATCACCTCAGTGTGCAATAGCTTAATGAGATTATAATGGAATTGATATCACATAGGTAGTGAATTAAAGCGTTACCAGAGAAGCCATTAGGAATGAAACTCTAATCCTGAAACACTTGTCACGGCTAAAATAGGCTTCTACTTTTGTTATTAGCGTCAGGAGAAGTGATGAGGAATCAGCGCAGTCTGAAGGTGAAGCGGCGGTGGCGGCGGCGGCGATGATGAAACGCGCTGATTCTCCTGGACGCACGTTAACGGCGGTGAATGTCAGGCGGCCCCTCAGTATTTGTTTGCTGTTGTATCATGGCTGTATTGGTGGCATCAGCCCATTGATCCCATCGGCGGCCCGCCTCCTCCGGTTTCATAGCCAGTGTTTCCAGACCGGCAAAGCTGCTGAGGGCTTCAGTTAAAATTACCCAGACAGCACATTCATAGTAATCTAAAAAGGTCAGGATGAATTACACTGCTTATTTCAGTGAAAAAGGCCCGAAACCCGATCGGCTGTGAGTAGTTCTTCATGCCGGCCCCGGTACATTCTCCCGGCGTCATGGCGCAGGTTTGACTCTTTGACTTTTACACTCGATGTCAATTCACCGTCTCTCTTTTAAGACCCGCACCGGGCTCTTTTCATCAAGACGCTGCCGTAATTGGGGGTGTTTTATATTCATAATGGCTGCTCCTCTTAAAACAGGAACACTTAGAATAACCAGAAATAGATTGGTTCATGATTTAAACTTGTAAATCCACGTTATCAGCAGTTCGGCCCCGGCGAGCGCGTCAAAATGTATTATTGCTGTCACTTAATGCACCATATATAACGTATAATGTGCCGCACAGAGCAGGTTCAATCAAAAAATGAGTGACGAATGTGGAAACGAGGAATTAATCGGACAAAAATACAGAAACTCAGACGTTTCGCTGCGAGCCGGCGCAGACACAGCACAGTAAAAGTGATTCAGGTTGGTATTTCTCCCCCAAAATGGAAATGTTGTGTCGTCAGACAGGGTGAAAATATAAAAATTAAAATAAAAAAACCTCAGATCCTGCTGCTCGGCCCGCGGTGAGTCGTCTCTGAACCGAAATGCACAAAAACAAATGCAACGCTGGCCCGAGACGTGCAGGTGCGAGCTCAGAGCGCTCAGAGCGACGCACTGCTGCAGCCTGCTCGGCTCGTTTCCTCCTCCTGGACCACCGAGGCAACAGAACGCTGCGAAACACAAGAAGAAGAAGAAGAAGTCAGATGAGGATTTTGGGGTGATGTGTGAGGAGGGATGACAGCACGGAGAAATAAAAGAATAAAAAAGGAATTAATCAGTGAGATATGGCTGTCTGCGATATGAAAATAGGCCGGTGTGTGTGTGTGTGTGTGTGTGTGTGTGTGTGTGTGAGTGAAGGAGAAAGACAGAAAAGACGGCGCTGCTGCTCGACAAAACACAACAAGGGAAACAGGGACTAGCCCCGGATATACATACTGCACTTAATCCTGAGCAAAGCTGTATATACGCTGCTGTGTGTGTGCGTGTGTGTGTGTGTGTGTGTGTGTGTGTGTGTGTGTGTGTGTGTGCATATGGGCGTCTGATGTGTGTGTGTGTGTGTGTGTGCTTAATTAATATTTAAGCCACCTTCAGCATACCCTGGAAAGGAAGTAAAGGGGATTGTGTTCTCATGGATCCTTTAATCCTCTGAATTAGCAGTTTAATAACAAGAAGCCATTTGTAGATTAGTAAGATCAAGCTTCCAAGACGTGCTTGTGTACAATCTACTTAAACGCTTTGATTTCTGATGTCGGAAAATTCCCCCTCGCACTGACGCCGCCGTATACAGTCAGAGAGCGGGCGTGCGGCGTGCATTTATGGCTGCTATAGGGCGCGGCCGCTCCCGGTTCTTAGCTCCGTGCACATCCGAACAGGTCCGGTCCGGTCTGCAGCCCGGCCCAGCGAAGCTCACGTCGCTACCTTAGCATTTGCAGTTGCAATTTAGATAAAACCTCCCAGCATGCACCAGGGCAACAGATGCATGCACATAAGGTTTACGTCTCTTCCTGCTTCGTTATTGCTCTGCTCTGTATGCTAATGCTCTCAAGTCGCTGTCACAGCTAGCTGGTGCAGGTGGATGTGAGTGTTGCCGCGGTGACGGGTGACAACAGGTCGTCCATCAGGCAAATACAGGGGGTTTGTTGTGATGTGAAAACACTAAAACAGTCTGGTTTTAAGAGCTAAAGTTCATGTTGGTTGAAATCAGCGAAGCTAACTGGAGGCTAAGTGGCTGTTAGCGTAATCGTAACTGATCCACAGACGTCACTTTGTTGCTCAGGACTGAATTTTTCAGTTTTTGTCCATTTCTCATGCTAAAAAAAGATGTTTCATTTATAGTTGAAGGTGTTTTCGTCTTATTTGATTAGTAAACTATCACCTCACAGTCTGACAGACAGGAAGTAGTCTGTAGGTGCCGTCAGGTGACTCAGCCGAATCAGAGAAATAACAGATCAGATCAATAATCATTCGCTGGAGTCGTGGTGCGGGCATCAAAGAGATCGTGTGTGTGTCCGCTGTCGTTATGATGAAGGTTGCTCTGCGACCGCAGCGGCAATAAAACCATGGATCAATGTTACGTCCGGGGACTTTTCATTGTGTCGTTCGATTGTTTTTGAAGTGAATTAAGTCGTCGTTTAAGAGCTCGGAGCGCCCGAGGTTCCCCGCCTCCGAGCAGGTGGGAGGGTTAAACAGCTGCTGGAGCTTAAGGTTTCACTGTCACACGAAGGTCTCCGCCCTGTTCACGTGCTCCGATCTCGTTCTCAGTCCTGATTCAAACATTTCGGTTTCAGTTAAAGTTAAAGGAGAATCTGAAAACGGGCACCAAGATGAGCGTCACAGGATCCTGTTTTGTAGAGTTTTGCAAGATTTCGGCTGCAGCACTGCAAAGTTTTACGACTCAACACCAGCAGCACGACTGCAAAGACCAGAGGAAGGTCAGGATGTCGTCATGGCCAATAATGAGTTTGAAACGGTCCAACGCCAACTTTAAAACACACAAACGCTTTGAATCGGCTGCGTCATCAGCTTTTAGAGCGACGAGGCGCCGCCAGACTTCCTGTTTGGACTCACCTGCAGCGTGCACACACAGGTTTCGTGTGTGTGTGTGTGTGTGTGTGTACAAAGCGTTGCAGTGTTTTGCATCAACACACCCCCTCTGATTCTCTCTCTCTCACACACACACACACACACACACACACACACACACACGCCTAGATCCCATCTCCTCTATCGGCGCCCGCGTCATCATTTGCCAGCGATGACAGCCGCCTCTGTTTAACCGCCGCAGATCAGCGTGTCACAGCAGCCGCCGTGTTTCTAATCATCCTGCCGCAGAAAATCTCCGTCTTTGTCGGCGTCCGCTGATAGCGCCTGCCCCCCCCCCCCGGCTCTCCCACCCGACCAGTATCACAGATTGATTGCTTTTGTCTTGTTATCGGGGCCGTTCAGGTGAGATTGACATGTGCTCGCGGGATAAGGAGGCTCTCTGACTCTGGAGGAGCGTGCACGCATGTGTGTGTGTGTCGGGGGGGGGGGGGTCCTCTGTACAGCGCGTGCCTTTTAAACATGCATGATGACCTGCATGAAATGTTGATGATGAATAATCAGCTGCATCATGAGGCCTGTAAATGGGTCAAAGTGACTCCTCCGCGCCCGCCTCCGTGTTTCGGCGCGCGGGTGAAATCTGATTTTTGGGGCCGAAGAAACAGGAAATCTGTCAGCCCGAAGCCCCAGCTCAGCCCCGCACGCCACCAGACCGATGGCGGCGGGGAGAAATAAAGCCCTCAGACGAATGTTTGCTGCGCCGGCTCCTCTCGGCCACTCTGCCTGCCGGTTGCCGGGCGGGGTGGCTTCATGCTCTGCGCCGTAGCCACACGTCCTAAATAATTCACACTCTACTTGAGAATTCTCCAACGGACCCGCTGCCGCCATTAGAGAGTCTCTGGCTGCCAGTTTTTCTTCTTCTTTTCTTTTTCGGGGGGCTTGTTTTTCACATTGTGACTCCGGCGCTGCGGCCCGAACCACCAGAAAACAGAGGGGACGGCGAGGCGGTGGCGGTGGCGGTGGCGAGAAATGAAAAACGAGTAATATCTCGGGTCGATGAGAGTTCATGGACAATCCAATATATAAAAGGGAGTTTACATGCATAACACCTCAACATTAGGATTTTTCACAGGGTTCAGCATATTTTCCACAACTCGCCCTCTGCCGGCTTTTTTTTTTTTTAATCTGAGACGCCTCTTTGACAACGTCTTCCTCATGCAAAATGCATGAGCGCTTGTGGATCGATACGGGGGCCCTTTAATCTCTCGACATAGACAGCTCCCGCGCTCAGGCGTTGAACCCACACCCGTGGCTGCCACCGCTGCCGCCCAGATCAGAGGCCAGAGAGAGAGGGAGGGCGGAGCCACGAGAGTCGCCAACTCGGGGGTCGCGGCCCCTCCTGAGCTGGAAAACACCAACTCTGTTCCTCCGAACACCACCTGTGTGGAGGCTCTCTCTCTCGCTCTCTCTCTCTCGCTCTCTCTCTCTCGCTCTCCTTCTGAACATTAAAGGCGTTTGCTCGCTGCGGCTGAAGCTGCCGCTGCCTCCAGACGCACCAAACGCTCGCCGGCGGACGCTGTTTTCACCTCTGTCCTCGAAAGGAAAAGCAGAAATCTGCACGCTGCTGTTGACGTGCGGATTCATCCGCCGCTGGAAATAGTCCCCGGCAGATGTTTCCCTGAGGTTTAGGCTGCAGAGCTGCTCTTTTAACAGAATGAATCTTTGCGTTTATTAGATTTTTGGGGATTTCTGATGCATTAAAATCTAAAATGAGCCAATTTCACCTGCTTCACAAACAGTTTGGATGTTTAACAAACACGTTTTGTGTGTCGCATCGAATCCAAGCTTGAAAACCGAACGGCGGCCTCTTTAACCAGTGAGCTCGGGCCTAAACCGACACAGGTGCACTGTCCTCGCCATACAGAGAGACGTGACGCGGTGCAGAGCAGTTTTCCTTTAAACGTGGTTAAATACCAGTCTACGGCGGTAAACCGGGACCTCGGTGTCGTGCTGCCAGCAAATGTCACCAATCGGGGCCGAGTGAAGTCGGCGCCGAGCGCGTGCAGCAGTTATTTCAGGAGCCGTATTTAGGTTAATTCGGCCTTTTGTCGACCGGTTTGCGGCGCCGATTGTTACGATGGATATCTGAGATGTCACAGCTTATGTGCGATTACAGGGCTGTCGCTCCGCCGCGGCCGTCTCTCTGCGCCGCCGCGGCGACAGGAAGCCTTTTCTCTTGTTCCTGTTTTTTTTTTTTTTAGCACAAAAGAAGAAGCCTCGGCTTCCTTTTATCAACACTTTTGTTTACTTAGGATGTGCCAAACGCGGGATTTAGTGTCACATTTGTCTGAGTGTCTGGCACTTTCACTGAGCTCATACTTCAGCGGCTCTTATTATCAGCCATTTTGAAGCTGTTACTCATTTCGCCAGTCATTTAGTCATTTCTGAGGCGTTGTCACTTCGGTGTTGAGGTGCACTCCGCCTGCGCCGGGCTTTGATCACACTTTGTACAAACAGATTTAGGAAACAAAGACGAGGCACCGGAGGTTCCTTCAGAACGCGCTGTTGGTAAATATTAAATGAACATTAGCACGTTTAACCAAAGTCGACGTTCTCCGAGGGAAACGAGGCCAAACGGAATAAAACATTGTCGCCGGATCGCTCGCGCGGCTCGATCAGCGCGCCGCCTTCCTAAGTTTAAAAGTTAACTAATGAGCAACAACAAAGATATGCTGTTTTTAGGAAAGGGCCCGCTGAGCGGAGGCGCAGCCATCAGTTAGGTGGAGTGTACCGGGGCCCACCTTCGGATAACGCGCTTTAGAAATGATCCAATATGGCTGACGCATCAGCATTGTCTCCCCTCCCTCCCCTCCTCCGCCGCCGCTGCCCATAATGCAATGCAGCTTTTGTTCACTCATTCTTTTAACCGTTTCTTCGGCTGCGAGTTGTCACGGCGGGACAAATTAAGGAAGCGGTAATAGGGTTATGTCAAGTAGACGGAGGTGCCGGCTCTGTGTGGATGCCTCCCTCCCTCTGTCTCCATGAAAGGTTACCGCGCTCGCCGGGGTTTTGTCTCCGCCGCTGTAATGAGAAAGGCAGCGGACGAGCCTCGATCAGTCGTGCAACACCTACTGACAGATAGCATTTAGAGGCTGGAGAAAAAGAAGCATTAGGGAAAGAGCGAGTGAGCGTCACAGGAAGTAATACAGCAACATGAGCATGACTGATCGCGACGGACGCGCATGACCGGGAAAAACGATTCCTCTCGCCGAAGGTGCAGCGCCCCGACGCTTACCTGTGACACCTTCGCGCCTGTGTATATATGTATGTTTGTAATTCCCCCCTCCTGCAAGATGGTCGCCGGGCAGAGTTCGACGCCTTTAACGCCTTCCATCAATATTATGCCCTCAACAGGGCGGCATTAAAACCAGACATGCTTTAAAATATTGAGCAGCGTTTTGGTTCAGTGTGATATTACATTCATGACTCCCGCTCCGCAGATATTACGCTCACATTTCTTCCTCCTCCTTTGGGCTGAATTTCTTAAACCCTTTCTCTTCCAGCCGCCGTCGTCCGCGGGCAGATGTCCGTGGAAAATCAGTATCGGCGCGAGAGTCCCCGTAGCTATGTTTTGATGGCGGCGGAATGGAAAGAATGCAGCGGGGTGGCGGGGCTGCTGCTGCTGCTGCTGCTGCTGCTGCTGCTGCTGCTGCTGCTGCTGCTGTTGTTGTTTTGTTGTGTGCTGCCGGTGCTGTGGTCAGAGGGCAGGGTTGGATCTTAGGTAACAACAGCAGACGCTCCGGGCGCTTCATGCTGCACAGGAGGGTTTTACAGCCCCGGCAGGTGTCCACACGCACAATAAGACCCGGCACCTACAGCCGGAGACACACGGACGGAGATGCAAACACCCAAACACTGAGGGAAACACGTTGCGACGGGGACAGAGGCACACACCCACACAAACTTTATATTTAGAGCCTCTATTTAAGCAGCACTTCTGAAAACACAGGCGCCGGCGACCAAACGGGCGTCGTAACAGAGAGGCAGGCTGCACTGGTAGCAAAAGGAAGAATATATACGCCACATAAAAGATTCAGCGGCCGGATTTATGAAAAGGAACAAATGGTTTCGGAGAGGCGATTCAGAGGAGGGAGGTGATTTAGCCGCTGCGACGTGCGCCGCAGCCTCCGGGCTCAGAGAGGGCCCCTTCACGCCGGCGCCGCTCGGTCCAGACGATCAGACCGCTCAGCCTGGTGCAAAGGAGGATCACAGGTGTGACTTCGGGCAAAGGTCAGGACCAGGGCTGGTTAGCGGTGGCATGGAAGATGCATACATAAACCCTGAAAACCAGAAATACGTGAGATACGTTCTTTAGTGGGCTGCAGTTTGAAACCAGCACCAACTGCATCAGACGTTTACACGCAAACAGAACCATAAACCCTGTTCCAGATCCTGGTCTTTGGACTGGACCTGGACTGGAAGATGTTTACATTTTAAAGACGGTTTCATCCACTAAATTCACGCTTTTCTGCATCTGTCAGGCTCCGAATCGTCCACCAGCAACACGAGCAGACGAGGTGTTTCACATGCTAACAGTGGTACAGTCACACACACACACACACGTATATTTACACATCTCCTGACAGCCCGCAGCCTCCGGCCGGGCTCACGCTCCGTTCTGATGTGATATGTGTGCGCTGGAGGCCGATGTGGCCCCGCGCGTCTGGCGGTATTGATGTACCATTTCTCACCCGCCGCTGCTAAATATGAGCGCGCGGTAGCTGCAGCGTGAACCCCTGACCCCTCTGGGAGACACAGCAGCATTCACAGTTGTGGGGAAATGGGTCTCCGGTTCCCCAACTGCCTGTTTAGAGTAATGGTCAAAGGTATGCCTGCTGGAAGGGAACATTACTGGGCATGACCAATCTGCTCCCAGATGGAATACACTTTATGTCACTGCACCAATCTGTGTAATTGACTTCGCTTTGGGCTGCAGCCGTTATGGTTAAAGGTGCTTTTTTTTTTTTTTTTCAATGAAATCTGAAAGGCACAAGGATGGTAGATTCTGAGAATGATTGCTTTGGATGGAATTATGGGACATTTGGGCCGTAAAGAGCCCGATGCGTGCGGCGTGCTTGCGAAGCGTCGGCCATCTTCGCTGCCAGGTTGTGTCCGCTGTCGCTGCTGAGTCGGGGTCCAGGACAACAGGTGAACGCGATTAAGTGGGTGGCAGAGGAGGAAAGCTGGATTTGAGAACATTGGCCTGACTTATTGATCGGTAGCTTAGCGTGATCGGTAGCTTAGCGTGATCGCAGCGCTGCTTTGCTGCGTGTGTGCGTGTTCCTGCACTTTCATTATATACAAATATACAAAAATGATCGGGTGATTCAAAGTAAGGCTGCAGCTAACGGTCACTCTCATCTGCGATTAATCTGTTGATCATT
Source organism: Datnioides undecimradiatus (assembly GCA_008933995.1). NCBI lineage: Eukaryota > Metazoa > Chordata > Actinopteri > Lobotiformes > Datnioididae > Datnioides > Datnioides undecimradiatus. The sequence goes on along the minus strand of WARS01003734.1, from coordinate 924,146 downwards.
TTCCGGATTAATCGATCAGTTTGTTCCGTGATTTGTCAGAAAATGGTGAGAAATGCAGATTTTAAACATCACGTTTGAAAAAGTGCGAGGAGAGGAGAAACTGAGGAATTCACAGCAAAACATCAAAATATCTGTCGATTAAGCGACGACTTATCGCTGTAACACTGCTCCATGGCGGCGTATTAATATTAATATAGTATATTTCATAGGAATTCAGTTGCTCACAACATAATAAAAGATTTTGGGCGGGTAACCGAGGACGACAGAGCGCCAGAGGCGAACGCCACCTTCCCCGTCTCCCTTACGTTTATCTCCCGCCTGCTATTAAGCTCATTTCTAACTAACCGCTCCAACGCCGGCGGACAAAATGGGCGAATTGCATATTTGCTGGCTGACACATTAGCCTGCCCGTGTACATTCAGCAGTCGCACGCTTACACGCACCATGTGACATCGTCCCCGAGAGCGACTCTCGCCGCCACTGAATTTTTCATCATTGATCTGATGTGATTTCCATGCTTGGCCGTCCCTCCGCCCTGTCAGCTCGCGCTCCATCATAGCCTCTCTCGGCCTAGAGGGCTAACAGGGCGTGAGCCATCAACCCCCGTTTGTTGTCTCCCACCATGCCTCAGCAAGAAACCCTTCCCTGTCCTCCACCCACCGCCGTGACCATCGCACACCCCCTGGCCTTGGCGCTGCGCAGCCAGACCTTTGGATGAGAGGGTGGTACAACGCTCGATGTATTGACGTGACTGTCCGCCGCCATAAAGCTCCATCACCCCCTCCTTCCCCTGTGTGTGTGTGTGTGCGTTTGAGGCGTGCAGGGTTGATGTATGACGGCGTGGGAGACGCAGTCAGGTTCCTGCTCCACCTCCTCCTGTGGAAGCTCTTCCAAACGGCCCGACACCCCGGCCCGCAGCCGGGTGAGCGATGGCCGGAGCCGAGCTGCTGATCTGAGCACCGGGTGCATTAGTTTGCCATAAAGAAGCAGTGATTTTGAGGCGCGGCAGGCGAAAACATATGAGGATGAATGACGCCACATAAAAGCCAAGCTCTGTTGCAAAATCCATTAGAGGGGCGAGCGTCTCGGGGAAAGCCAGGGGCCCCCACACCCTTAGCCAGCGTCCGATGGAGGCATGGATCTCTGATCGCTCTCGCGGCTCCTCCGTTAACTGTCCATTTAATCAAAATTTTTAATCAATGCATTAGTACATGACAGCTTTGAGGGGAGAGGAAGCATACTTCACTCGGTGCCAGATATTGGCATCCAAAGATAGGTGGGAGATGAATGCGCCTCATTTGGTGCTGAGATTGAACAAGTGCTTTCTTCCCCGTGTGTGTGTGTGTGTGTGTGTGTGTGCACTTTCTTCTGGGTTGTACGAGTGCAGACGTGATTGTGTGTGTGTGTTTTCCTCTCTACACCCCCCCCCCAGCCTCCACCCTCCCTCCTCCCTGTGGCACTGCCTCCTAATTACTCAGATCTGCGCTCAAAGTGAAGAAATAATGAACGAGAGCTTTAATTATGCCTCCAGACAAAGGATCCCTGATGCCTCCGCAGCACCGCTGGCACGCTGAGATGGGTGAGGGCAGGTTAAACAGGAGCCCCCTCCTCTGGGTGCAGAAAGCTGGTCAGCCTTGAATGCAGACCAGGCGTGTAACATGACATGATGCCGCCGAACGCGGACATCGACGGGGAGGAGTCTGCGAGCGCGAGCTCCTTGATGTAAGGAGGAAGAAACATGAGCTGCATAGGTTTGTTATCTCTAACAGATATGACACAACCTTTAATTAGCGGGGATCCCTGAAGCTCTGGGCCGGAGATATAATCAGCGGACCTTTAGCGAGAGCACAACCCTCCCCTCTCTGCGTACCCCCGGGGCGGGCTGATTGAGGCGTCCTCGTGCCCCCTCTTCTGCAGCGGGGTTGGCTGGCACTCTGGAGATGCCAGATAATGAGGAAGACTGTCAGAGGGGCACTTCAAGGGTGCCCCTCCAAAGGCCTCGCTGCTTCTCAGCGAAATCCACCAGCGCCAAACACGGCTGCTTTGTTTTCCTCACAGCGCGTCTCCAGAGGTCCTGGTTGTGCGTCCGGCGGGGCGGCGGCGGTGGAGCCGTTCGCACTCTGCAAACCTCCTCCGCACCTCACATGAGTGGATCAGCTGGGCTAATTACGCCCTACACTGCGACTAATGGGAGGATCTGACAGAGCTCCATATTTACTTTCATGCATATTTACAAACTTTGTGTCCGTGCATAATGTTGCATAATCCCCGCTCCGACACGTGCTGCGTTCTCCTGACTCTCGGCCGTCCTGTTGGGGGAGCTGTGTCCATAGTGAAGCGCAGCACCCAGCAGCACGTTTACTCGCCCACATGTCGACGCATCTCCAGCATCTGCGCCGTCCTGCTCCTGCGTCCGCTGCATGTCAGAATGAAACGCTGTACTTTTACACAAATCTGACAGATAGAGTGACTAAATAATTCAAACCAGGGCTGTAACTACAAGTAAAGTCGTGTCCTCGGTACTTTTCAGGGTTTTTTACATCTCAGTATTAAAAATGAGCACATATTTCAGTGTTTTATGGACTGATTTCAATCATTTTAGACTCTCTGTATTCATATTTTTCTGCTTTTAGGCATTAAGTTAATTAGAAAATGGTCATTTTAAGCAGCGGAGCTTCATTCCTGACCGTGTGGAGAGGACATTAGGCAGGAGAATTTGATTTAACATCGAATAAAACTTTTGATTCAAACTTAAAATTTTATTTAAAAGTCGCTGATAAACAATAATAAGAAGTGACGAATGCACACAGAGGAAATAAATATCAATTAGAGAGAGAGAGCGTTTCAGATTTAGTGTAGAAAATGAGTCATTTTACACTGAAACACTCAGCGTTACATTAAAACCATCTCTTTTGATTCGGCTCATATTCATATTTGTGCAGTTTTAACTTTAAACACTGAACTTTTAACTGTCATTTTAATGACTTTTAATAGAAAACCTGAGTTGTTTTGCTTCAGCGTCTCTGCACGGCTCCATTAATCTATCTAACACGCCAGATTTGCTCGTCGCGCGGTGTGGTGCGCACCCTGATGATGTCACGGCGAAGTCATCACTGTGGGACTCGGCTTGGGCCCACAGATTTGTGATAATAACAATAACAATTTGCAAATCGGTGGCGTTGCAAAGGAAGGGGCTGTTACTGTGCAGGAAGCGTGCAGTTGCATTGTGGGAAATGTAGGCCCCAGTGGTTTCGCAGCATGATTGAGGGCTGAAATCAGGACACGTCGGCCCCTCCTGGTCCCCAGACTTTATGGAGGTGTGGTTCTGAATTGCTGCAGTCACACCAGGACTGCTCTGAACACAGCCACAACCCATCACTCCTGCGCCTGGAGTGATGGGAGTTAAGGGAAATAAACAGTCATCTCTTATGAAGATTAGTGCAAGTGCGCCGTATTGATCAGCGGTCATACGATAAACAGTGGAGAACAGGAACGCGCCGCCAATCGTTTGGGCCCCATTAGGCGCCGCTCGTATTGCCTTTGATTATTGCTGACTGAGCTCCCGGTGCACGCGATGGCTTCTCACTGCTGGAACTGCTGCTTTCAACCTTTTTCTGAGGCGCACATTAAAATCACACGGGCTCGAAAGACAAGCCACTCCATATCTCCCGTCACGCCAGAAAGCTGCGCCTCGCATGCGCAGACGGATGTGTTGGTGGATGTTTCTGTGAGGAGATTAAAACCGGATTTAAAAAGGCCTGTGATGCTTCAAATCGGCCGAATCTGCGAGCAGCGGCTCGGCGCCGACGTGCACACACCTGCGCAAATGCACACGCATGCATGCGTGCGTGCGTGCGCGACTCAAACACCAGTGGGGTCCTGCCTCGGAGGGTAATTCCCGCTCTGCAGCAGGGCCGGCAACACGGGCCGGGAAGACAGACGTGACAGAGTCGACAGTGACAGTGATGATGATGGTGATTGTGGTAATAATGATTATGCTGATTATTACGGGGCTGCCACGGCGATGTGGTGATTGCGCCGCAAGGAAGAAATAGAGGAAGACAAAGGGCGACAGTGACAAAAATGATGATGAGGATGATGATGATTAAGATCACTGCTTTTTTTTGTTGGCGTGGTGATCAACTGTGAGCCGTTCGCAGCGGTTGTTGATCTTCCTTTAATTGGCAGAACAGCAGTGCGGGGAGTTAACTGAGGATATCTCTGCCGCGTTTGAGGGCTTTGATTTCACATGACAAAAAGAAAAAGGCACCGTTGAGAACATTCCAGCAGCTCCCTTTGAAGGGAGTGATCCGGCGCTGCTCATTTGAATTATTAACTGGGTGAGACAGGCAGACAGACAGACAGACAGATGGAAATAAAAAAAAGAGAGCAAAAGAGCGAGAGACAGAAAAACACACTGGGGAGAGACGGCGAGATGGATACCCATCTTTAGCAGGCAGTGCCAAAGCGTCAGATATCTGCCACGACTGATCTTTGCATCAAACAGTCAGGCCAATTATCCAGGAATGAGACTGTATACCTGCGATAAAGATGGCCGCCAGCCGAGGTGAGAATTTATTTGAATCGCTCGCGTTTTTCAAGTATAAATGTGTAATTGCGGGTCAGCTGTACCCCCCCCACCAAGCCAAGCTGCATGCTGGGAATTGTTTAATCTGCAGAGGGAGTGTCCCAGAGCGAGTTCATTCTCCTCTGCGCTCGTGTTGCGTCTCCCACAGCAGGAGCCTCTTGTTACTGTCACGCTGGCCAAAGCCCCACACCTACAAGGTGAGTCCACAGGTAACGAACATGCAGAGACACGGAGCCCCCCCCCCAACCCCGCACAGTATGACACTGTGCCCTGGATAAGGAGTTATTCAGCAGCAGCTAGTGTAGCAGCTGCGTCGTTTTCAGTGGACACGGGAGCTGCAGCGGCATGTGCAGCCTACTGGTCGCCAAAGATGTGACGTAAAAGTCGTGGGTCTACGCAGAGCAGGGCGTCAGGGTGCAGAGGAGCAGACCCGTCTGCAGACCTGAGCAACCAAGCATCGGCTATAAAACATCTACAGAGACAGGTGTACACACTCCCTGACATGCAGCCTGCAGAGCAAACCAAGAGTCTGCAGGAACAGGGGGCAGCCATGGGTGGCCTCTCTGGTGCAGAGTGACTGTCTTTTCCACAAATGAGCGCAACATATCCCTGAAAACCATCTCAGCCACTCAGAGGTCTGAAACTAGGAATGATGCTGACCGACAGCTAGACATCATTTGGCTTTGTCGGCCCTGATCACTCTTCATCCGGCCCTTTAATTCCTGCAGGAGCTGCTTGGTTGCATCGTGCCCGAGCAGCTGAAGAGGACGCAGTGTGTTGTAGAGATCCTAAAAGCCTTCGTGAATTAACTTGATTGACAACTTGAGTGCGCGAAGGATGACGGCGAGATCAGGGAGTGCGAGGGTCGCGGTGCGCTGTCGTACCGCGGTGACTCAGGATGCGCCGACCTCCGCTTGGACGTCGAGGTCCTGCAGCCAGGGGGTTTTTGTGTTTCTGATGAAAGTCAAGACAGATTTCGTGCGTTTCGTGCGTTACGGCGTCTCCGTACGCAGCTGGCGCCTGTGATGTTACGAACACATCTTGTGCATTCTCTTTGTCTGCCCCTTTTAAAGCCGCATCAAACAGAATTAATCAGAAAGATGGATTTAAAGGAAGCTGCGAGTTGTTTTGCTTGTACAGTTTAGCGTGCTCCCCGGTACATGCTTGGCTGGGTGCATATTAACGGCTTAGTAGATGCAAGAGCAGATGAAGAAGGATGTCGGTGCCGGGGCCCAATAACAGCCGGTTTGTGTTTTAATGCATCTCCTCCCGGCTTCACACGTATATCTGTTATACATGCTGTACAGTGTGTGTCCTTGAGCGCGCACACGCAGGGAGGAGAGGGGAGGTGGTGCTGGCCACCGAGGGGGTGGCGGCGGCGGCGGCGGTGTGTGTGTTTGCCGGGTGGGGGGGCCGCAATTAAAAGGCAGCATGCAGCGTCCCACGAGGTGCTAATGCCCAGGATCAGCTGTTCTAATGTCATTCACATCCCCTCTGTTGTTCAGCCGGCCCGTTTGATGTATGAATCCACTGGGGACTTCATCAGTAACCCCCCCCCCAATGCTACCACCACCACTTTTATAACCCCACCCCAACCTACCCAACCCCCTGTCGGCTCCACAACCCCTCCTCCTCCTCATCCTCCTCCTCCTCGGCTTGCACAGAACCTCCCCTTCTGTGTCTGAATGCTTATGTTGGCTTTTATCGCGCTCAAAGTAAACAGAGTCGCGCCAGGGATAGTGAGAGAGAGAGAGAGAGAGGGAGAGAGAGAGGGGAGAGAGACCTAAAGAGGGAGGGAGAGAGAGAGCGCGCGTTAGTGATAAAGGTGGAACATGCACATTGTCTGCGCACCGCTCGCCTCCCCGCTACATCTTCAATAGAGACACAAAAGCCAGCGAACAGGGGGAATTCAAAAGGCGAGAGGAGGCTGAAGGAAGGAAGTGATCCGGAGAGAGAGAGAGAGAGACAGAGAGAGGGAGCGAGCGAGCGAGAGAGAGAGAGAGAGAGAGAGAGAGAGAGAGGGGAAGAAAGAGAGTACAGCGAAAGGATCTCCCTGCTAAATGCGCAAAGCGTCCCGTCACCCCACGCTGAGCTCCATGGCCAACTCCGGCTGCCTGCTGCTCTCCGGCTCCGGGATGCTACCTCACTCGCTCCAGTGTCCCCCTGCGTTCCTCTACCTGCCCGAGGTAAGACTGAATGAAGCTCGCTTTGTCGCCCTCCCCCTCCCTCCCCCTCCCTCCCTCGCGCTCTCTCTCTCTCTCTCTCTCTCCCCTCGCTCTCCGTCCGTGTGCCTCTCCGTTCCTCCGTGCGCTCCTCGGCGGCACGTGATAGCGTCGCGCTCGCTTTTGTGTTGTGAGTACTTTCACTCCCCCATCCTCACCCCCATAACCCTTGACCCCCACCCTGTGTTTGTAAAGGAGGACATGGGGGTGCATTTGGAGAGGAGGGAGGGATGGCGGGGGGAGGGGGACGGGGGTCACCCCTTTAATTTCATCCTCGCGGTGGATCTTCGATCAGCGTGACGCGCGGTGTTTGTGTGCAGCAGCCGCCTCCTGACTCACCGTGCCCGGTCAGTGTGTTCTGCTCCTGCTTCCTCATCACTTCCTCCTGCGCTGGGGTGAAGCTGCTCCGCGGTCAGGTGTGTTTCCGTGTTTCCCCAAACACCTCAAATCTGCATCTGCATCATTTTATTTTATTCTATCGCATAAAGACTTCAACTTTTAAAACCTCGTTAAACTGGAATCACGCAGAGAAACACGCGGCTCCGTCTCGTACCTGCGTGGAGCCCAAATTCGGAGTGTGTTACCTAACGCGACCCCGGCGTGGGTCTGCTCAGCGACACACACACGTTTCAGTTTCAGCCCCTTAAACCCGGGCGTTAGAGCTGTGTAAGGCCTCCCGGATTAATGCACGTGACACTGATTATACGGCACGAGATCACGTTAAGACGCACATCAGAGTTTTGCGGTGTGAGCGCTGAGGCTGTCTCCGTGGTGTTCAGCGCTCCTTTCTGTGGGTTTATCGCTTTGTATTTTAAAATCCGCAGATTTGTTTGAACACACACACACACACACACACACACACACACACACACACACACGCATTAACGTCTTCTTTTGTATTTGAATATTATCTGAATTTATCCAAAGGCCCACAGCGAGCCCTTCATCTGTCTAATGGTGATCACCACCAAGTGACAGCACTTTGAATAATTATATATCTCTGCAAATTAACATTGATCCCCCTCCGTCCTCCCCCTCCTCCCCCCTCTCCTTTTTTTGTTTTCGTGCTCCTCCTTTGGAAATTGATTCTGTCACTGATCCGCTTGTTTTGTGAAACCCGAAGACGGCAATTTTCTGCGGGGAGGTGAAAAACCCAACAACAAGGTGACTCCGAAGAGGCCGTGCGCCTGTCTGTCTGCTGAATTATTCACATGTTTTAATTCAGAGAGCTGGGGACGGAGCGCTGTTAGTGCCGGGATGATAGGATCCGGGTGGGGGCGGGGTGGGGGGGGGCATCCAATTCTGTTTTTACTACCGGCAGCATGTGTTGCAGTAAACAGTGTGTGTTGCTGCAGTGATTGAGGGGAAATAACCGTGATGCAGCCTCGCGATGGAAACTCCTGCTTTCTCGGTTTGAGCCCCCCCCCCCCCCCCCCTCCCCTCTCTCCCCCGCCATCATGGTAATGGCCCTCGCGCCCTCCCACCCATCTGTCCAGAGCGGGCGCAACCCCGCCGGGCATCGGGGGAGGTGGGACGTGGCCGGCCAGGTGCCACACGCGCTCACGCTCTCGGTAGAAAAACAGTTTTTATTCTCATAATTAAACACGAGTCTCCGCGTGTTAACGCCTCTCTGATGAATTACGCTTTTAATCGTTTTGATCGCCGCCGCGCTTCCCCCCGTGCTCCTCCGCGCACGTGGGAACGTTGGCAGACCGGGCCGAGGTGGGTTTACCTGCCACTACATCCCTGTTTCACCCAGATCCTCAGAGTGGCCAGTAAGCCTCTTCAGTGTGTGTGTGTGTGTGTGTGTCCACAGCACTTTTCTTTTCAGAAAACTCCTGAAACACTTCCTGTGTGCTGTTTCCCTCAAAACGGCCCTTTTTCGTCTCCAACCTGCTTTAATGCATCAGCAGCTTTTGTTCTTCTTCTTCTTCTTCTTCTTCTCTCTTTGCGGTAAATCCTCGCCCTGCAGCGCTGCGAGGGGAAACAACCCTCTGAATCACACTGTGTCCAGCGTCCTCCCCGCCCCCCCCACCACCACCATCCCTTTTCCTCCCACATCAGCCATCCTTCGTAGGACGCTGCCCCCGTTTCCCGCCTCCCCCCACACCGCCGCCGCCGCCTCCTCCTCCTCTTCCTCCCCGCCACAGTGCAGGGCTGCAGCGTCGGCTCGTGTGAGATGACAGCCAGAGAACAGAAGGGGAATAGATTGAGGTGATAGCCTCTGCCTCGCAGTTTGTTTGCATTTCAAATAAGACACTGTATTAAGTTGGGCTGCGAACAGCTTTGCTTATTATGTGTGAACATGGCGCCGCATGATATCACAGGAAGACAGGAGTTTATTACATAAAAGATTAGCGAGGCATACCTTGGCTTTATTTGTGTGCAGCAGTGTTTGGGTGTGTGTTCCCAGGCAGTTTGCTTTGATGCTCTTTGTAGTCGGCTGCGGCGCGTATAAATCCCGGCTAAATGTTTGTTTTCATTAACACGAGGAGAGACTCCCCGCGGTGTGGTGGGAGAACTGTGGGCTTCTGATTACAAAAAAAAAAAAAAAAAGGAAGTGGCGGCATCACACGGCTGCTGGAGGGCCGTCCCCGCTCTGCTCCACGGGGGAGAGTCCCTCCGCCGCGCGGGGTGCCGGCCTCGTCCCTCCGCAGGATGATGTCACTCCTCTCCCGCCGTCAATTTGTGTTGTAGCGGCTCATTTCGTGAGTTATGGCGCTGGATGTTGTGGGAGTTATGAATTACAGTGTGGTGAGGCTTTTACGGGACGCAGTGCTCGCCGCTGTAGGCCCGTATTAAAGCATAAATATATTTATGGCGCGAGCCGGAGCTGCCGGGGTAGCGCGGGTTTGCTGGTGGTGGTTAGTAGCTGTCTTCAGAGCCATAAAAACATGGCATCTCATGGATTTTCTATTTACCAGGCACTGGGTGGGCATATGGCAACGCTCGTAAATGTAACTCTATTATCTAAGACGGTGCTGTTGGGTGGGAAGCAGGGTGTTAGTTATGTGTAAAGAGGAAAACGCAGCGGTTGTCGCCGTCTCGCCGTCACATCTCTCTCCGCGCCTCCGCCTCGGACTCATCCCGCCATCTCCCGGTTTGCCTGAAACCGGCCCGCCTTTGATTTGTAATTGGATTTTCCATCGCGGCATTCCTCCGCGCCCGTGTCTATTGTTATTGTTGCGTCTATTGATTTCTTTCCTGCGGCTTCTTTGGTCGGGCTGTTTTGAATCTCCCCGTTAACTGTACACGGCTTCGGTATCGCTCTAAACGGTTAGGTCACCGAGAGGAGCCGATCCTTTCATGGCGGTGGATCCTGGGAGGAATTGCCCGCGCTCTCTGGTTTCATCGGCCTCCTCCTCCTCCTCCTCCTCTTTCTACTCATGCTGATCTCTTTTCTACGACTGCACTGGGAAACGACTCCCTCCCTCCCCTCCCTCCCCCCTCTCTCCCTCACACACACACACACACACACATCTGGTTAAAGGCGAGGGATGCAGAGAGGAGAGGACTGGGAATACTCGTGACACACTTCCCCCTCGGTTCGGGCCTTGATCCTGCCTCCCAGAGCGCTGCTATTCACGGGGACTTTAGATATCGAAGGATTCAGGTTGGCGGTCTCTCGGGGACGGGCTAATGCGCGCGGCGTGGAGACGGCTCCTTCCTGGGGGATAATTATTGTAGGCCAAGCTGTACTATTGACAGCTGTAAATGGAGATGCTGTCTGTAACTGGGAGGCCTAATAGGTTTTTGTCCCTACACGGGCTCTCGTTAGGCCGGTGTGGGTGCATCGGAGATGAGTTTGAGAAATGAGCGGCGGCCTCGCCGGCCTCGGAGAGAGCGCCACCCCCACCGCGCCACCTCCGCCCTGACCTCCCGGGAGAAGGGTTAACACACTGTAGTTGGGTCTGTTTCGATCCACCATTAGACTCTCAGCGCTCAAAGGCTCCCGTCACCTTTAAAGGTTAAGGCCGGCGATGTTTTATACGTCTCCTGCTGTCGTCGAACCCCAAACTGTGGTCGTATCCGCCGACTGGGTGATAGATCGTCCTGCTCGGCGCCGCTCGGCTCCATTGTTGTCCGAAAACACACGAATGAGCCGCGCCGCTGCACCGGCTGACATGTTCCTTCATCACCACGAACACACACACACACCGTCTAGTTCAGTAGGACTCGACCCCACACACAGGAAATACAAACGTGGATTCATCCGCCGCTGAAAATAGTCCCAAAATTCATCTTGAGTTGTAAAAAAAAAAAAAAAAAAAGAAAAGCTGTGTTTGTGAATTACTTCCTCAGTGGGAACCAATGGGCTGCGAGCTGAGACGCAGGCAGGAAGTCAGATATCGAGCGTTGCATCATTGCCAATGAGAGAAAACACTTTAACTGCGCGCACGCCGGCCGCGCGGCGTCTGATTTAGGTATTTGTTCCATCCGTTTTCACGAGCTGTCCCATTTTTCTCCGCCGCGTTTTTATAGGTAAACGCCATATTTGAAATATTTCCATTAGATCACGCGGCGACGCCGGCTTTTGTTGTTTTTCAGTCAATCTAGTCGAGCGTAATTCACTCAGACTCAATCGGGCCACAAATCAAAAAAAACTTAAAACCCAATTTCATGGGCTCTGGAATATACCTCTCAATATGTTCTATGTTTTGGTGTGAAATGATTCAGAGTCGCTCTCCCGCCGCCGTTCAGCTGTTTTTGTCCCTTAAACAGCTGATTCATAGCGGCGTAACAAAGGCGGAGGGGCTGATTGAAATGTTTTCTCACTTTTCTCTGGCCCGGAGGAGAATTGTAAATCACAGCTCAGTCGTTTATTTTGAAATTTCATTTGGTGCGTGAGCGAGTGCTCCCTTGTTCTTCACAGAGACTTCACAGTCAGCCTGACTGCTGTGTGTGTGTGTGTGTGTGTGTGTGTGTGTGTTTTTTCTTAAGGCTACCCACCGTCTTACTCCACTAGACCTTTGTAAATGGAACAAAATTAAATTTGTTCCCCGTATAGAAGAAAGGCACAAACAGAGCGATAGATTTATTCACCAGCGAAGCTTTTCCACCGGGGGTCCGGCTGGATTTTTAATGTGAGAGCACACGTTTGAGCTTACACATGTAGAAGCTCCTGTCGTCTGTGCACGGAGGCGGCCGCTCGCGGGGCTTTGCACGCTCGGTGCTGCGCAGTGCATCAATAAACGTGTATTTACATTTTGCCAATAATGCTAAATATCCTCCAGTCATTAATGTGGAGCGTTAGCCTGTAGCGCTCCTGTCTATATTCCGGACCTACAGTGTCAGTGAATTAGCATTCACGGTGCGGCTGATGCTAATATACTCCACTTGTGGAAAACAAAGCTGCAGTTGCAGATGTCCTCACCTCGCGATAATTACCAACCTGTTTTCTTTTTGACAAATTTATAATGAAGCTTTTAATTTAATTTAAGCTTTTAAAACGCCGGTGTCAAACATTCACTGCTGGGGGAGGAAAGACGACACCGCAGGAGATGGTTTTTCTGTTTTACCTGCTAATCTGCAGGTTTTTACTTTAGCTGCGGTGCAGACATTGAAACAGCTGCGTTTGAGGAAAACAATCCAAAAATAACAGGACATTGATTCAAATCAATGCCTGATGATGCTACGGACATGTTTACGGCCAGCGCTGCGAGGGGGATTTAGATTGGGCATCCCTGCGAGGTGCACGGGGTCAGGTAAAGGCTGCTGTCAAATCTGCATTGCAGCGTCCTCCTTCTCTGCCGGCCGGGCCTTTTATCACAGCTCAGGTCGGCTCGGTTTGGAAATCTGGGCTGCTCGGTCCGCTCGAGCGCTCCTTTAGGCCAAACGTGAGCGGGTAGCGCGTGTGTGTGTGTGTGTGTGTGTGTGCGGGGGGGGAAGACAAGACACACAACACAACACCTCCCTGTCTTTACACTGCGGGAGCTCTCACTACATCACACACACTCCTACACACACGCACGCACGCATACAGTTACAGGAGGATGGAGACGGGAGGATAAGCTCGCAGCAGAGCCTGTTTTTTGTTTTTTTACTCCTGAGAATATAATGTGTCCCGAGGTTTTCTATTTCTGCAAATGGCACGCTAAAACGCTCAAGCAGCCGGACCAGCTTGAGTCCAATTATTTCTTTACTGCAGCATCTCAGCCAGCTGTGATTAGTATGTTTATAATGTACTCTCACACTGTCCTTCAAGCATTCTCCTCTCGGTGGGATCCTCTCAAATGAGACGTATTACCCCGTGTGCTGAGTTAACAGAGTGGCCGTGTGAGTGAAAGCAAAAAAAAAAAAAAAAAAAGGGGCGAGCGCGAGCCGTTAAAGGCACTGCACCTTTTTATCACCAGCGGCTTAATGGCAGCGGTGAACAGCAAAGCATTATTACCGCCGCTCCTCTCCTGCAAGCCTGTTTTCTGTCTGCACCGCCAGAAGACACGCCGCCACCGCTGCTGCTGACAAATAGATCTGCAGGCAAACGCTGAAATTTTGTTTTTCAAAAGGTCATTATCTGTCTTCATCGGAGCGGCGGGCCTGCTGCATGGGAACCAAGTTTGAGGGAATTATTTCTGGTATGAAACAGGAAGTTCCCCCCACCTCGCTCCCGATCTCATTATTTCCCCTTCTCTCTGTTTTTGTTTTTTTTTATTTTTGAAGGATGCAACTGCGACTGAGTGTTTGACTACCGAGAGGCACCCCGGGTCACCCGCTGAAGAAGATCAATATTTGAACTGTGCTGTTGTGGGTCAGCATGTACGGGTGTATAAAATTAAATGGGGCTTGAAATTGATTTCAAGTTCTCCTTGAAAAAGTCTACAGGTATTCTGAGATGAAGCGGCGAGGAGAGGCGCCGCAGAGAGGAGATGACCTCCACCCAGGCAGATTCATAATTGTTTTTGTTTCTCCAAATTAAATGAGCCCTTTTATTATTATTATTATTTCTATATTGCAGAGCTGGGGGTCCGAAATTGCCAGTTATGGCACGTTCGTTTTTAGAGACCTAAAGTAATATAAAGTAATGGCCGCGATCCCCCGGCACAGCTCCGCCGGCTACTCCCCTTAACGCCGTGAAACGGGCGTTTATGGGCCGGACTTCAAAATAAAACGCGGGGCCTTGGTTTTGGTTAATCTCTGCTCTGCGTTGCGTGAACAGCAGGAGAGGTGAAATAAACTTTGTTCTCCCTCCTTCCTCGCGGGCAACCGAACAGGTACCCCACTGCTGCCGCCGCCTCTCGGTGGGTAATCAGGAGGAAAGCTGAGACGCTCGTGTAATTTAGCCCAAATCAGGGCCTCCTCCTCCTCCTCCTCCTCCTCCTCTTCCCCCTCATTTTTCCTCTCCTCAGACGGAGACTCTAAATATCACTGCTTTCTCTCGCAGCACTTTGTTAGTGGAGCACGCCTCTGTGTTTTTCTAAAATCATCTATCAAGGTGAGATCTGTGGGAAAGAGCGGCGCCTCGGGCTTCCTCTCCGTGTGCTTATGAGGTTTTATTAGGTCCCACGGGACCGCTGCTTTGGTGTGTGTTAAAAACAAATGGAACTTACAAATTACAGATTACAGCCTCCGCGGGCGCGTGCATCCGCCTCCGAGAGTGTGTGTGCGCGTGTGTGTGTGGAGACAGGTGCAAGTGTGGCCGGTTGATGAAGGAGCGAGCGAGGCGGTGCGAGCAGCCCCACATGAACGTGTTTATGTCCGCCGCCGCGGCTGCAGCTGCCGGGCGGCTGCTGCATTAGTGATGATTCTGGGTGGAGGAGGAGGACGGGGGGCATCGTTTGCCAGGTTGATGATATTCATCCTCAAAGTCCCAAATTACTGGAAAATAAATAAATTCACAGCTCGCTAACCTCCACCGGCACCTGGTCGTCAACCTGCCTCCTAAAAGTCGCGTTTATCTCGCGCGTAATTGCGACGGTAAATGCGTTTTGAAAGGCCAAACGAGGAAAACATATCAGCGCCACAATGTTTCACGTTTCTGCAGAGCGTCTAACGTGTCGTCCTGCGGCTGAAGCGTGGCGAGCACGGGCAAACCAGGAGGAATGTGCTGTTTCTGCAGAGAATCAGATTTATGGTTTTCATTCGCCCCGTTTCCATCGATGTGTCGGTCGTGGAGCCGATTGACGGCGCGGCGCGGCGGTAACTGATGTTTAAGAGTCGCTGGACGTGTTGCACAAACTAGAAGCATTCACAGAAATCTGAATGTTATTTACTGAGCAGACAAAACTGTTGCATTGTTT
Source organism: Datnioides undecimradiatus (assembly GCA_008933995.1). Classification (NCBI taxonomy): domain Eukaryota; kingdom Metazoa; phylum Chordata; class Actinopteri; order Lobotiformes; family Datnioididae; genus Datnioides; species Datnioides undecimradiatus. Next base: position 909,099 of record WARS01003734.1, on the reverse strand, counting down.
GATTTGAGCGTCACAGGTCTGAAACAGCCACTGCATCCACACCTATCCAACCATCACCGCACCATTGTCTCCTCCCTCCCTCCCTAATCTGGGCAAAGCGACCCTTTAAACCGTAACGCGGCGCCGAGGCTCGGCGGGGGCGAGGATTTCCCGTTGCCCACTCCTCCTATTCATCCCCCTTCCTCCTAATTTAATGACTCAGAATTGTAACTCCAGCGCTGTTATCACTCAGCAATAGCGGGTAATGAATAGCAATTAACGCTTTCAAAGGAGGGAGTAAAGCTTGAGAGACGTCGCTTTTCACCCAGAAATGTTGAAACAGCGCCTTCGTGGGAGATACTGTCGCGCAGAGAAAGGGTCTAATTTATCCGTCCAGCTGTTTTTGGTAAATAACCTTCCTCCTCCTCCTCCTTCTTCTTCTTGCCATCAGCACAAACACAAGTAATCATTCTAATATCCAACGCGTCCTGGCTTCCTCAATGAACTGTAATAAACTGTAATAAATTACTCTGCACGTTTCGTCCAATCGCTGCTCTTCCTGGTGCCGGCGGAGGAAGCGCTAATTAACTGGATATGAATGAAATTCTAGGGCGGCGCGGCATCAACGGCGGGGAGACAAATGCGATTTAGCTCTGTCGCGAGCGAGTGGAAAATTGCTGTGTAAATAGGAGGCTGCGGCGGCGGAGCGGTTTCCTGTGTGCTTACATTTCATGGGTGAGAATCCAATCTCGCAGGGCAGCATGTGCGGACTGCCCTCTCTGATACACTCCGCCGTCCTCCACCTACTCTATGATAGCGCTCTAAAAGCTCCCCCAAATCTCTTCACACACACTCACACACACTCACGCCGCACTCCCACTGACACAGAGAAACACAAACACATATTTCAAACGGTAAAAGCTGTTGTGGAGCCGAGGAGCCGCGCCAGCTGAGGTAAAGATGTAAGCGCCAATTTGACTGGTCTTTGCAATCCGCCAGAGCAACAGAGCAGGTTCTAATCGCCACGCTCGCTCCTCTCCTTCGGCCCCGGATGTGGCGTGCGCTGGCGTCGGAGGAAGGCCGCCTGCCGCCTGCCGCCGCCGCCGCCGCCGCCGCAGTGGCCGGTTTTATCTATGGGTTTGGGGCAGTTTTGGAGAGAATTACGGCGACAGAGCGGCGGAAATGATAGGCCGGCGGTGACACATCTCTGCCCCATAAATCCCACGTCGCCGGCGATAATTTACGAGGGAGGTTTGTGTGCGCAAGACAGACACTGCTCCGTGGTATCCATCCACTCCACGAGCCTCCCGCGTTCACTCCAGCCCCGCAAGTGCAGTCGATTTATCGGATCTGAATTTATTTCCACGTTCGCTCCCAAAGCATCACTTTGAATGATTATGATAATTCCTCCCAGCCTTTATTTTTTGCTCAGAATATGCCCGGGTATTATTTGCTCTGTCAGGATTATTACAGATAAAAGAGCAAACTAATAGATCTTGCGCGGCGTGTCGACTACTTTACAACCGAGAGGCCTTCGCGGTTAGGTATTCCGCCATCAGCAAAGGTCATCAGCCCCCCCCCCTCCCAAACCGCGCGCCCGCCCTCGACTCTGCTGCTCGAGCGTGAGGCCAGGCCAAAAGGCGAGGCGGCTCCGACATTGGTAATCATTCTTCATGCATATTTCTGTTTGAGGGGAGAGCAGCGTGCCGAACTGGAAAGCCCGGCCTCTTATCCCACCAAGACGCGGAGGAAGCGTCTCGGGATCGGTTGCCGAGGTCGGTTCTTTCCACGCTCGCTTCTGCAGCAACGGCTTCTTTTATAGAAAGTTTCAAAGGCATTGATATCGGCCCCGAGAGGAGAATTGGATTTTCTTTGCTTATTTTTATTACTTATTTCGTTTGCATTGTTCCCGCTCCCTCCCTCTCTCAGTTTCTATATTTCTGTTTTCTTGACGAGCTCTGACTTCACTCCTCCTATGTTACAAGCTGATTCAATGAGCAGAGTCTGACTGCAGCCCTGGGGCAATAGAAGTTTACAACTCAGTTAGCACCGGGCTCTGTGTCTCTATCCAGTTAGGTTCTGGGCCGTTCTCTCGGCTGCAGCAGCGCTTGTAGTTTCCACTCCGTGCAGAGCGCTTTCGCACTTCCGCCATGTCGATTTACAAAATGGATGCAGGGTGAAACTCCCCCGGAGGGCGGGCGCGAGCGCGGACTCGTACCCCCGGCGGCCCCTCGGAGAATCGCTGCTCACTTGATCTTCATGCAAGACGTCGGTTCGGGGGAGTGGGGGCTGTTCGTCAGCCGCGTGTTTGTGTTTGAGGAATACTCTGTAGGTTTTCCAATCAGCGCCAGTATTCCCAACACGACTCTGATGTCAGCGCACCTGCTTATTGCCGCGGCGTACCTGTGTCGTTTTAACTAGACAGGATGCACAATGGAAGCAGACAAGGCTCTTTCACAGGGGAGTTAATCTAATCTACTCCCACTCAACTTGGACATTCGCTGTCACTGACACGCCGGCGTCGTCTCCAATAAAACAGGTGAAGGCAGAGCACGTCGGCTGCGGCTCTGCAGGTAAGCGGGGCTGGCGCTCTGCTGGGCTTTCATGTTAACCCTCTCCGGGCTCCCGCCGATCATTATACATGAGCGCTCGTTCTCAATTTAGGCCGCTCCTCCAATCGGTTGTTTTCGCTGTCAGAGAGCCACCCGCCGACGCCGCTGACAGGGTAGCTTTCCAAAAATACGTGCAAACCGGTGGCGGCGGCGGCGTTGTTGTTCTGTCAGGCGTTTCGGGATCTTAAAAACACGCCGCAGATGTTAACATACCTTCTCTTTCCTCCCTCCCCGTAGGCGCGCATGCATGCATGCACGTGCGTGTGTGTGAGTGTGCGCACAGGTGACGAGTCGGTAATTCAAGTGCTCAGCAGCAGGTTATTTCCTCTGAACCGGGGCCCTTATTTAATGCTAATTGTAGCAATTAGCATGTGAATGAGGTAAGAATTGGATAATAGAACTAAGATAAATATTGATGTTAATTCACATCGGAGGAGTGGTGTGTGTGTGTGTGTGTGTGTGTGTGTTGTTGCGGGGAGGGGAGGGGGTTGGAGGTTGAAGGGTGTGTGTGTGTGTGTGTGTGTGTGTGTGTGTGTACAAGTTCCTGCAAATTCATCCTGAACTCTCATTTGCATACATTAACGCGGGACAATTACGACCTCAAAAAGCATCAATGCTGCTGACGTTAAAGATAAATCAAGCGCTCCTTCGAAGGCGACTTTGTCATACCGGGTGGGGTTGGGAGGGGTTGGGGGTGGGGGGGGTGGGGCTGGATGCAGGCCCCCGAGAGGTGTTTTCAACTTTCCTCCCTGGGCCTTATTTACTTTGGTGTCTGAACCAGTAACCAGCTGCTGGGAAGGTTAAATGACATCCATCAGCTGTCAGACGCTGACCCGGGGATGAGGCTTTTCATTTTGACTTTGTAATAACTGCGGCTTCACTCACAAAATGAGACGGATGACCTTGCGTGGGCCGTCTCCTAGGCTCTCTGGTTGCAGGTATATAGCAGGTGATGGGGTTGTGTCATTCTCCCCGCTGAGGCCGTGGCAGTTCTCCGTGGAAGGGGGGCGGTTGGAGCAGGGAGGAGGCGGGGGTTGCGTGGAAGGAGATGCCGGTGGCTCAGAGGGGAGAAGTGACCCGGGATGGATGACGCTAGGAGGGACCCGGGGTCTTGGTGGGCTGCTGCGAGCGAGCGGTTGTTGGGGTGGAAGTAAAAAACGCTCCCCCCGGAAGGCGCCCGCCATCTGGACACCGGCCCGCGTCTGCAGATCAGCAGCCGACGGGCGCACGCTCGCAGGAGAGCCGCGCGATCGGAGAATATACGCTGACGTTCGCCCCCGTCCTCTCCTCTTACACCCCCGCCTCTTCTTCGCCCTGTCTGCTGTTTTTTGAAAGAAAAATGTGAGAGGAGAGAAAAGCGAGGGAAAGAGCGCGGTGCCAGGGGCGGGCGGTGGAGAAAACCTCATTTCTTCCGGCGTGCTGCAGCGAGTGGGTTATTGAGGTGGCTGTAATTTGATAAGGAGAGGAAACTCAATGGACTGTGAGCAAGTCAGCAGTTTGAGGCCAGTCACATTTCTGATGTGATGTGGAGGAGGTGGCGGCGGTGATAGTGGAAGGAGGGCGGGGGAGTTGGAGAGGAAGCGAGCGGCGGGGAAAAGAGGGATTGCGGAGCGGAGGGGGGGCGCGGGGTTCCCTGACATCGGCCCGCTCGCCTCTCCTCCATGGGAACAGGGGAGCGCTTATCCTCCCCGGGTCCGCCCGTCTCTCGGAGGCACATTCCCAGGCAGATGGCCCATATACATCGGCCTGATCGCTCCTAATCTGCAGATCTCCCCGCAGAGCCCCGCCGAGCCCCCCCCCCCCCCGTCCAATTTCAAACGCTCACGCCTTTATCCCCACCTTTCCCTCCGTGCTCTGAATTTCCACTCCCTCCTCACAAAGTCACTTTTTGTTGTTGTGGCTGTTTCTCGCCTGCTAGATAAGAGACACAAGTGTGATCAGCGGAAACCTTTGAAGTTCCCATAAATAATCGGGCAGCGTGGCCCACTCCCGAGCCCTCAGCTTCCAGTTCAGATCAAAGATTAGCCTCACGTCGGCCCCAGCCCTGGAATAAAGCACTTTATTGGATTCCAAAAGCTGGGCGAGCAGGCCCCTTTCTCTCTCACCGCGGGTCCCTCGTCAGACACGAGGCCCGAAGACTTTCACACGCAGCCTATCGAGCTGTTTGTACTCCCAGGATCCACAAGAAAGAGAAAACAAGAAAGCCTGAACAATGCTGACTTTTTAATCAACGCCGCGTTCAGAGGCAATCAGCAGCCGAGTCCTGACGTCTGAGAAATCTCTGTGTGGAAAAAAAAAAGAAATGGGACGGGGCGGGGGTGGAGGAGGGTGGAGGGGGTGGAGGAGGGTGGAGGGGGTATTTCTGAAGTTACTGTTAAACAGGCTGTAAAATGCTCCCCCAGACCTGCGGGGCATTTGGATCCGGCGAGCCCGTGCAGGCAGTCGGGGCCGTTCACACATGAGCAGGCTCTCTCATCTGGCTCGGGGCGAAGTCAATCTGGGGCCCGGTGTTCGGGAGCGGCAGCCCACCACTCAGAAAGGTCGGCGCCGGGCTTCTCTGGCCCGCGGTCACACATCTATCTGGGTACGTAGCTGGACCGCGCTCCGGGTTGGAGAGCTGGCCCGAGCGGATTCTCCGACGCCGGCCTGAAATGAACGCCGCCAGCATTTAGATGTCTGGAGAACTACAGGCGAGGCCGGGCTGTTGTGAGCTGGGTAAAGACAGGGCTCACTGAGCCTTTTGTGAGGGATGAAAAACGATGTCCCTCTGCATGCTACGCTGCTCTGAGGAAGATGAGCGGGGGTGGAGGTGCTGCTGGGGGTGCGGCTGGGGGTTTGCAGCTCCTCCAAACCCTCAGAAGAGCTGAATTATCTTCCCACTCGCCACCTTTCAATCCTCTGCGCCACTCAGCAGCGAGAGTTACTGTCAAGACTTTACAGGTCTGCAGGAGCGTCAACAACACTGTGTAAAACATTAACAGGCCTGTTTAATGTCCCCGTCCTGCGCTGCTGCGGCGCTCTCTCCTAACATTGCACGTTTTTGACAATAGGTAATACTCAAATCTCTCTTCCGGAGCCTAAATCCCCATAAAAACACATCTCATCGTGGCAGCTGTATTCTCGGGGGATTTGATGTTCGTGTCATGAAAAGCCATACTGTGCGAGCACACTGGAGGCGCCCACGCACAGATTAGGCCGGTCACACCAGCGCGCTCGCTCCGTTTTTACATTTCCTTCCTTTTATTTTATTTTATTTATTTTATTTATTTATTTTTCCCAGTTTTGGATGAGAGTCGGGAAGCAGCCGAGCAGGGGGGGGGGGCTTTATGAGCAGGGGAAGATGTAATGACAGAGATGAAAAGTGTTTCGACCTGAGAGCCCGTTAAAAGGTGCACGGTGCGGGGGGGGGGGGCCGAGCCACAGGCGGGATGAAGAATAATTCTGTCAGCGGACACTTTCTCCCGACATCACCCCGCTGCACTCCTAATTGATAAATGATGTCCATTCATTTCATCAAGGTCGGCGTACAATTAAAACATTCATGATTTATCAGCCAATGAGCAGAGACCAAAATCAGCAGGGATCGCAGGCAACAACACACACTCGCACACACACACACACACACACACACACGCGCTGTGGAGGAGTGTGACCTGAGCAGCTCACCGGGGATATCAAATAACTCTGGGTCCGGAGTGACACTCCGGCTCCTGCTGCTCCCAAGTGTGCGGAGGTGATGAGTTATCAGGCGCGCAGGCTGCAGCTCTGTTGCAGCGCGCGCAGACAGGCGGCGCATCAAAATAATATTTTAACGCTGCAGCATTTGGAGATTTTAGCAAAAATATTTGCAAAATTTTATTAAAAAAAGGGGGAAAAAATATCTAAAATATCTAAAATATCTAAAATTAAATTCTAAAACCGTTTTTTTAACATTATCGCATTCGTCACACGCTCTCGTCGGCCGCTCCTGCAGATAACTGCCACAGCCTAATCTCAGAAATGAAAAGAAGCGCGCGCGCCCGGTGATAATCTGCGTGATTAAAGCGCTGCGACGCTGGATTAGACCGCGCCGGCCGGTGGCTACATCATGCTACGGCCTCTTGTGCTTTTCCTGGTGCACCTCCAGCTCCGGGATCTGCATTACCTTTGCATATGAATTAAAAAAAGGTCATTACAAAGTCTCCTTTTTGATGTCTGAGTGATAAATAATATATATAAGCTTTTGCAAGATATGCTCTTTCAAGTTCTATCAGCGGATCTTTTCTTAATATATGCGCTACATTACTGTGCATGCACACCCTTTGGTGCACATCCCCCCCATGCATACTCTAGATGTATGTTAATGACTTTAATGGGCTGTTCTGTTTCCATTTAATCAGAATCTAAGTTCTGGGATACAGCTGTGTGTTCAGCGGTGTCGAGGCGTCGTGTTCAGGCCCAGCTTTTCAAACCGGCGCTCCCAGCTTCCCCGAGACCGGCCGGGATGCAAGCTTGATTGCACCGTGTGTGTGTGTGTGTGTGTGTGTGTGTGTGTGTGTGCATGGGAGGGGGGAGGTGTCAGGTGAAGTTTAATGTTCTTAAGAGAGAAATCTCGGTGTGAGAGAATGAAATATGAGAGCTGTGCTTGATGTGCGGCGGCTGCAGCCTCACAGTTTTCGCCTCAGATGCTTTCGCCTCCTCGCTGCCTCGGTGCGAGCTCGATAACGGGGCTTTTTCCAGCCGCCCCCCTCCCCGTGAACGCCGTGACTCCATGCAGCAGAAGAAGAGAACAAAGAGAGAGTGCATTTGGCTGATTTCCTTATCAACTGTAATGAGTTGCCTCACATTTCAGCGTTTACTACTCCGCTGCTCTGCCTCCTCTGCCTCCTCTGCCTCCTCTCCATCCTCCCTGTGGTGTTTCTTTGCCCCCCCCGCTCTGGAGCAGCCCATCTAACTGAACCTGATACTGAGATTTGTGCGGCTAATTCCCTGCACTCACACGGCTCAGTGTGGTGTCATAATTGGCACACCATTGATTTATGTCTCCTCTTACAGCGCCCTGAATGGCTGATGAGTCGGGCTTCCTGTCATAATAGGCCTTGTCCAGGCCTCTTGCCGCTCGGCTGCTCACCACACTCCTTCCTGTCCTCCGACATTTGTTGTGGCTGAAACTATGTTAATTTCCCTTTTACACGGGGGCAACACGGGACGAGTGCTCGTATTTTACCTTGCAGCTAATAACATTCTGTGCATTTCCAGTCATTAATGGGCTTTGAAGCCGCGTATATATCCACATTGTTCAGGCTGTGTGATCACACTGCAGTTGTGCTGGAGACGCGGTCTGGATCGGGCCGACCCGCGTCGGGGCCGATCTCGAGGCGCGCTCTCTTTCTCGTGTAGGCAGCGGGAGGGAGCCGGGCTCTCCCCGGGGGCTGCTGTAATCTCGTTGTCCCACAGTGGGGAACGCAGAGAGGAGGAGGAGATGGGGGCTGCAGCCCTGGGGGAGTCCCAGACTCCGCCGAGAGCACTTTCTCCATCTTCCCACCTCCGTCTGCGCCGCCAAAATGCTAAAAGTAAGCAGGAAAGATGCTCCAGTCATCACAACGGCTCCTTTTGCAAGCGCTGCCCTCATTGATTTGTTTGTTAGATCTGATGAGGAAGGGATTGTGCTGGATGAAATGAAGACGCCGTCCGTGCCTCCTGTAGGTGGAGGGTGTTTGCGACTCGCTGTTGTTCTGGCGAACCGCGCCCGCGAGCGTCAGCCGCACACGCTTGTACATCAGCGAACAAAATAATCCACATTACTGCTCGGTGAAACGGCGCGCTTATGAAAAATGCAGTGAAAGCTGTGAGCTATGTGGACGGCAGGCACAGCACAATAGTGTGCTCTGCCTTGATGTTGTGTTTTTTTATTTCGCGCTTGCATTTCATTAAAGTTTCAGTCGGCTGCCTTTGAGAAATCAGACCCCGTCACAACGGCGAGTAGATGCGTCGAAATCAGACAGAAGAAGACCGAGCCGAGGGTCGGCCGGGCCGGAGCCCGAGAGCGAGCGGAGCCCAGATCAGCGGAGGGCTTCGGCCGCGGCCGTGGCCCTGCCTCCTCAGACTCCCCGCTCGGACAGGCGGGGCTCAGCCCAGAGGAGCTGTCAGGCAGGAGTCAGGGCATCCACGGGAGGCTGTGTGAGAGCGGCAGCACGTGGCCAGGAAGGGAGGAAAACAGCGTGGAAGGAAGGAGTGGCAGGGAGGCAGGCAGAAAAACCCCAGACCTTGTGTTTCTAAAGCCCAGCTCATACATTGCTAATGCCTGGAGTAATATGGGTTCATTCATAATGGATAAACCCTTGGCCCCTGCTTGCAAAGTATATCATGTGCACTGTAAAGAGGTTAAAGATTGGGCTGTGTTTGCCAGGAATGTGGCGACCACTCCTGGCCCGTCCATTAGCGCGTGCTGTTGTTGTGAAGGTGGGGCGCAGGGAGGGGCCGCCGCGGTGCAGGCGCGGGGGCCTGGGGGGTCCTGGTGCGCAGACTTCAGAGGTAGCCCAGCTGAAGGTGTCCAAACTCAGCCTCAGTCCGTTGGAGCCTGCTGTCGTCTGGCTCCAGCTCTGGGTTTTTGTCTTTATGTCACTCGCGGCTGCCGTAACATTAGTGGAAACGAGCCAGAATGGTGTAAAAGGGCGCGCGGGCCTTTCATTTCATAACACCCTGATGACAGTATCACAGCGTCTGCATTGTGCTGTGCAGCAGGCAGGCAGGCAGGCAGGCGGCAGCGCATGCCACAGATCAGTCAGTGCTGCGGGGTGGCGCTCTGCAGCCCGCCATCTGCCGCTTCGCCAAACAACAGCAGTCCTAGAGGCGGCTCCCATCTCTGGCTGTATCGACAGCTGACGTTGCAGGAGATGCGATTCAGGAGCAAAGTTTAAGCGAAGCGGCGTCCGGCGGTGCGGAGGTGAGCTGCTTGTGAAGACAGAGCAGTGGTGAAACAACTGCTCGTCCTCCGTCCTCCTGCCCCTCTGCTTCCTTTTTACCTGGGTGACTGTGCACATAAATCAGCGCTCCTGTTTGGCCCCATTACCGAGCACTTCCTCCGCCACCATCCGGCCTCCTCCTCCTCTGCTCCGCTGCCTAAACAATGCATGAACCTCTCAAAGGGCAAAATGCTGCACCACTTAGCAAATGCATATTTTATAGTGTGTAAAACTACGCACGGCCTGCCTTTTGACTGGCCCCCTTCTCGCTGCACCGCCCCCCCCTCCCGCTCCCAGAGGCCCCCGGGTGCGCTGATGCCGCCCGGCTCTCCTACGGGGTCAAAGATCACGGCGAGTCTTCCGCCACATAACATCTGGCACCTCATCAAGTGGCTCTTCAATTGGTCGTCCTGATGAAGCGCGGCGCTTTGGCGCATTGGATGTGTTGTAATTTCATTTTATGTAATCGCATCAAGCCGTCGATGCCCGTTGTCAGATTACACACAGCACAGCGGCGTCCAAACGGGGGGGGGGGGGGGCTGTAAAGGGTCCAATAAAAGCTGAGAGAAGCTATGAGAATAATGCATCACAGACATGTGGTTGCGGCTTCATTTGCGCCCGCGAGTCCGCCTGCTCATGTTCTGCGGTCCCATAATTCTCGAGCAATCATCCAGAAGCCTCCTTAATGCTCCGCGTTTCAGTCAGGGATCAGCGAGCATCCTCCGCAGGTCAGTGGTCTTTGGGTTAATGATCTTATTACGGCGCCGCGCCGTTCGGTATTAGATGTCTGTTTGGCCGGGGGTTGAGACGCAACGCGGTCCCTCACGCCTGTTTCTGTTTCCCCGTCCCACGCCTCAGCCCCACCGCAGACACACACCCCTGTTGTGTTTCTGTGTGTGTGTGTGTGTGTCTGTCTGTGTGTGTGTGTGTGTGTGTGTGTGTGTGTGTGAAATTCACCAAGAAACTTTCTGCCTCTCTGCAACTTACCCACATACCTCACCTCTCTGGCCTCCATTTCCGCCTTTCCTCCCTCACCCCATCCCATCTCTCCAACCCCCCTCCCCCCCATCTCTTTCTTTCAATTCCTCCCTCCCTCCCTCCCCTCGCTCTCTCTCCCTCCGCTGATCGATATTTGGGGCTGAATTGGCTGAAAGGGGAAAAGAAGCCTGTAAAATTGAGGAGACAGGCTGTTGGAGGGTAGCCAGCCTATCTCCCTGGCTTGTTTATGCTTCAGGAATGATTCCCAATACCAGATAACCTGCAGAAAAGTCAGCATGTGTCTGTCTTGAGGGATGGCCCCGGATCCGCCAATTTCTAATTATCGGCCAGCCGCCCACTTATCCGAGCGGTATTTATTGTTATTAAAAATGTTAATTGCGTCCCAAATTAGGCAGCTTTTCATGTAAAACTAATGAGGAAAAGGTGTTTTTATACCAGGCTGTGCATTAAAAGTAAGATGGCGGCGGCGGCGGCGGCGGCGGCGGTTCGGGTCAGTTGCTGGAATATTCTGTCCGTGCGTGTGCGTGTGCACGCAGGGGCCCCTCGGGGAGTTTGTCTTTCTCTATTTGTGTTTGTCAGGGGATTTTTTGAGGCAAACACACACTTCATCACTTTGACATTGATTAAAAATACATGGCCCTCTTCTCGGGGACAGTCAGTGCACAAATCAGCACAGTGTTCGGCTCAGCACTCGCCGTCCACAGCGCTGCGGCCCCTGCTCCTCCGCTCTGAGCATCCAGGCCTTTTACTCGTTTAATTGCAGCGCTGCTCTGGGCAGCGTAACGGCAGCTCACAGGGCTGTGGGCGCACATCCATCCGTCACCGCGCTCCGCCACGCTCCGCCGCTCGCGCGCACACATGCGCGGACCAATCACGTTTAAGGCAACGCTCGGTGTGATCGTCATTTCTAAGAGCAGCCAGAGAAGCCTGCCTGCGATGATCGCCCTCTCCGGTGCATCTTCTCGCCTCGAGCCAGACGCAAACACCCGCGCGTCGCAGCGCCGCAGCGCCGCAGCACCGCAGCGCCGCAGCACCGCTTCTTTGTTTTGATCCAAATACTGTGGCGCTTTGTTGCGCCGCCTCCCTGCGTCCCCGCCTCCACTGCGTCCCCTCCTCTCCCCTCGTTCCACTCCTCGTTCAGTCCCTGAGTGCCTCTCTTGTTTCCTTTGGCTCATCTGTTAAGTGGGAGATAAACCTCAGTTAGCTTGTGTGGAAGTCTCTTCAGTGGGGACAATGTTATCTGAGATGCAGCAGTACTGAGAGGCACAGAAAGGTATACGCCTGTGTGTGTGTGTGTGTGTGTGTGTGTGTGAGCTCATGCTGCATACGAGCAGGCACGCACTCTCAGGTGTGCGGTGCCCTCGCGGTTTGTTCACGGTTGTGGTTTGCGGGGGGACGAGCGTACCCACATCCTGGCTCGGCTAATGCAGCGCCCGCCGCTCCACTCTCGGAGCGCCTGGTGTGCTCACCCGTGCCTAATGGGCTCACGCCGGGGCCCGTTTTCCAGCTTCGCCAGCAGAATTGTTGCTCCGCCGGTCGGCGCCGGGGCCATTTTGCTGGGACAGCTGGGCGGTGGTAAGCCAGGCGGGGCAATTAGAGGGTATACGGAGGGGTAACGCGCCCACTTCTCCCCCTGCTCCTCATCATGCTGGGGTGGTAGCTCTGCCGATCGATGGCTGGAACCTGGAGGGGGAGCGGGGCCGCTGATTAGGGAGAGATGGGTTAGAGAGCCCCGGAGAAGCCACAGCCACTTCTCCTCCTCTGTCGCTCCCACTTCACTATCTCCACCTCAGACGTTCTCGCTCCCGTTTGAAAGCAGAGTGTGTGTGTTCCTCTGTGTGTGTGTGTGTGTGTGTGCGTGCGTGCTACCTTTACCCTGACATCAGTGTGACATGGCACTTAATGGACTCTGCCATGTGAAACAAGCACCCTCAGTTAATTACCTTGCCAAGGCCCTGGCCTTTCTGGAGCAGTTCATTCCCACTTGGGCAGGGACTGCTCCTGCATGTGTGTGTGTGTGTGTGTGTGAGAGAGACAGACTGTGTGAGTGTGTGTGTGAGTGCACGAGCTCCCCATTGTTACTCTAATCCTCTGAAGTTGAATCAGATTCGGGCTCTAAAAACAAGTGTTTTGTTGTCGCTTTTGCGCGAAATGCAGCAGGCTGAGGCTCGAGGCGACGCGCCAACAAAGAGCCGCAGATACAGCGAAGCTGGAGGCTATTCTGGGCGCGCAGGGCTGCAGCGGTACACTTCCTGAATACGCTCGCCTCCCTGGCTTCATTCATGTGTCTCCTCTCTCACATTTGAATGGAACTGACGAGCGCTTTGTCAACGTCTCTTTTCCAATCTGTCGGTGCACTTGAACGAGTTTCCGGTGACGGGCCGGCTGAAAAGTCGAATCCTCGGCGGAGGCGCGTTTGTTTTAGCGCGGTCAGTAGTTCGTGCAACTATTTAGCTCCTCCATTTTCTGTTTTAACTTGCACGTCGCGGCGTTTCAGGGTGGGCGTCGGGCTCTGCGTCGCCCGGTCAGGCCTTCAGTCGCCTCTGCTGACGATGCAAACAAACGTGTGTGAGACACTTGCAGGCTCGGCTCTGAAACAGGTGGCGTGGAATAAATGATTTAATGGCGTACACACAGCGTACAGCGCACTGTGACGTCCGGTCCATGTGCTGCAGACGTGAACAGATCCTACAGCTCCGGTGCACCAACTGATACGAGTGCCTGATGTGTGCGTGTGTGTGTGTGTGATAAGCTTTTTAAAATCAGTTTTCAAAGTTCGTGCCTCCACGGCTGTAACCGACGCTCTCCACCTTATGGGACCAGACTCATGTCCGGCCCCCGGCTGCAGATGTTTTAGCCGGGCTACGCTTCGTTTAGCTCTGAATGCGCTGTTACGTGACGCCGTCGCATAAAGCGGGCGATCTCCAGAAATCAGAAGGCGGCATCGATCGCGCCGACGTAGAGTTCGACTCCCGGAGTGAAGCGCGGCTGCGATTTGAAGGCTTCGCAGCTGAACTGGGGCACTTTGATCAGGAAATTTGAGGAGGCAACAATTGTGACATGGTTGTCTTCACTGTAGATGAAAGAGGAGCAGAGGTGCCCCCCCCCCCACACACACACACACACACACACACACACCACCACCCATCTCTGTCTGCCTCCATCATGCATTTTACAGTAAACACTCTCTGACAGCGCCTCCATCTCTCTGTGAGATGCGTGTTATCCAGGATCCAATCACACTTGAATTTGGGAAAACAGAAAGGAAGCAGCATCTTCTAATTAGCTCATTGTTCTCCGCTGCTTAGCCCAGATCAGATTTCAGACACGCAGACAGCAGCTTTCATGTTCCCAACTTCCGTGTGATGGATTCTCCTCGACTGTGGCTCCTTTATTACTCATAAACCTCACAGTGGAGTCCAACGTGTGCCAGCCCAAAGTGAGCAGACCTCTCCATCTCCAGGGTTGTTCTATTCGTCATGGCTGATTATACAGCATGGACTGCCAAAGTAGAGCGAGGCCTGGCTTTGCCCCTGTCATTACCATAGTGTGGATACACACTACATCAGCTCTCTTTCAAACTTCCAGGCTGGTGGCAGGCAGGCGGGAGAGACTCTGGCTGCTGGGCACTGCTGCGCGGGGCGTCGACCGCCTTCATTAATGATGCAGGAGACACTACCTGTTCTCTTGCCAAGACAGACAGAGGGAGAGGAGAACGGCCCCTGAACTGAACAGCCCCATGGGTTAGCCTCTAACAATGCCCCCCCCACCCTGCACGCCCAACACACCCCGGCCTGCCTGCAGACTCGGTCCAACTCCCCGTCCACCTCATCCTGTCCGTCTCCGACCGCAGCCGGGTTGAAACCGAGCCGGTCCCGGGGCAGCATGAGGGGGAGGCAGGTGAGGCGGGGAGGGGAGAGGAGAGGAGGTAGAGTGACAGATAGCGGTTAAGGATGCTGACCGGAGCCTCAACCGCACTTTACCGGCCAGAGAGATAAGCGACATCCTGCAGGACTGGCGCTGGAGAGGGGAGCAGCTTCCTCCTTTCTCGCGCCGCCGTGCGTCCCCGTCTTCACGCATCACGGCTCCACCTCTGCAGGATCGACTCGTGCATGCGCGGCTCTTTATTTATCTCACCGAGCGCAGTTTGTCCAACAGCTTGACTCCAGGTGCAGGAAAAAAAATGCACGAGCGCTTAATCCGGGAAAAAGGTGCCGCTTTTGATTAAAGCACCAAAAAATAAAGTTGCGTGTACTTTGAAGCACGAGTGGCCGTTGGCCTGTTTTATCAAAGCAGCTTGAATGCAGCAATTCGTTACCCTGCTGTGATTAGATAACGTGCTGTTATTCTGAGGATGTCATGTTTCTGTATCTTATGCAACCATATGTAACACAGCCCCCCCCCCAACAGCAAATACCTGCAAGGCTCCCTGGCTCGTTCCTAAAAACAGATAATGCCGCCGTGCTTTCAGGGAACCGATCTGCAGTCCCAGCTCAACGCGCAACTTAAACTCCTCTAATGTCGCGCAATTAAGGCGCCGGGGTTCGTGGAAATGTAACCAGAACCCGATTCAACGTCTCAGCCGCCGTGAGGCTGCTTCGCGGCGGGTGTAAGCGAGGAGGCGTGGCGCGTCCCGCCCACATCGCCGTAATTATGTGGCTGAGAGCGATAACCCACTTTGGTTCGAGTTTTGTTGCGCTCAGCAGAAACTCTTCAGAGGATTGTAAGACACACGCAGGCGTGATTGAAACGTGTACTAACCGTAGTAGATGCAAACAACCCCCCCCCCCCCACACACACACACACACACACACACACACACACACCCTCCTTTTGCCTCATCTCTTCCCCCACCCACTCCAAGCAAAGTGGCATTTCCATTTTAAGATTGCCTCCCGAGCCCCTTTGTGAATAGAATCGAATTACGCTGAAAAGCACCGATTGATTCTTTCTGAGCACAATAGTTTTCATCATTTAAGCCAATCCCAGCAGGTTTCCCTTTGCTTGAAGTACCTATTGAATCCGGTCCAAGGAGTCATTGTGGCCATTTCATTGTTTCAGAATGGGTAAATGGGTGAATGGGTTCTGGGGACCGGGAAGGAGCCGTGTCAGGAGCCCGATGTGAGATGTAGATGTAGATGGGATGGGGGATTGCGGGAGGAGGAGGAGGAGGGGTTTGAGGAGGGGTCAGGAGTTCAGCTGGTACACGCTCGAGGTCCGGGGTGTGCATCTGGCTGCTTTAATACACCGACCGTCTTGTCACCGAGTCCGCCCAGAACCCAAGGGCCCCTTTTAATGGCAGCGCTGAGGACCGGGCTCCAGCTCGTTATGAGTGCTAATTTGCCACAAGGACGGCGCATCAGGAAGCGCAGGTTGAGGCTCAAAGCTGAGCCGGCTGAGAGCCGAGAGCAGCGAGGGGCCTCTTTCTCATGCACCGCACATTTTTTTTTTTTTTGATGGAGCAGAAAGAAAGAGGAGGGAGGTTATCCTGGAGGTGTTTGATAAATGAGCACCCACCATGCAGCTCTTTGCAGCCACCCACACCCAGGCCACCCTTTCCCCACCCACCCCGAGCTTCTGATTACCCTTTGAGGGCACTGTAATGCAGCCTTCATGGTCATAATCTCGGTGCACACGCAGCACAGCGGAGCGGGGCAGCAGGCCCCACCCCAGCCTCCCCACCCCGACCGTGATGAAAGGCGAAGCAGGTGAGGAGTTCACATCTGCGCGCAGGCTTTAATCAACTTTCCTGCAGACATGCAGTAATGTAAAACAGAGGATGAGAGGCCCATACCATCTCTGACACTGTAACAACCCCCCCGCCCCTCCGCCGCCCTCCCCTCTACCTGTCTTATCACAGACGTGAAGTGAGGATGGGGCGCAAAAGAGGAGGGGGAACATCGCTTTTCCAACCCCACTCAGCAGCTACTGACATCAGCTGCCAAGTTTACAGGAGCTGAGAGGTGGAGGTGTGGAGGTGTGTGTGTGTGGGGGGGGGGTGCAGCAGGGAGCCTCTGGACCAGACTCAGGCTGTGTCAGTCTGCGCTTTGACTCCCAACCTGTGCTGACGGACGGGCGGGTCCATGAGCGCCGCCACGGCGACGCTGGCGTCATGTGTCACTGAGACACTCCGGCTCTCCATCTGGAGGGGCGCCAGTCTGATGAGCTGGAGGCTACCATCTCTCTCTTTTCCCTCTCTCTTTCTTTTTTTTGCAAAATTTGACTTTTCTCCCCCCTCCTCCCCCGCCTCCCCTGTGCCCCCCCCCTCCGCTCCTCCCTCTGCAGAGCACTTCAGACACACAGAGCGACTGCTGCACGCTCTTTACGGCTTTGCTTTTAAACCAGACATGAGACAGAAGGGTGAGGAGGCCTTTTTGTGTTGCATTAAAAATGTGTGAAATGGGGATCATGACGAAATGTCACTGACAGTCGTGGTCACGCCCCCACCCCCTGCTGCATTCCCCTGTTCCCCTGCACTTACCTGGTTATGAGCCTGACTTTCATCCGGGCGTTTACAGGCAACTTCTGAGCTACAACCGAGAAATTAGACCATTACGGGTAAAAGAACAGTTTTCTGAGGTGTGTGTGTGTGTGTGTGTGTGTGTGTGTGTGTGAGAAAAAGCCCCTGAGCTGATGTGTGTGTGTGTGTGTTTATGTGGGATGTTTTATTAAAGGTGTCTGTCTATTGTGTTTTAAAATGGAGCTTGCTTGACCTCCACCGCACGACCGGGGCGCTGCTGAAATATTTACCATCCGCAAAAATTGTCACTTTGCCCGCCGCCGCCCGATCAGTCATCTGGCCCGTGTGACCCTCGATTACTTCCACCCCCTGCCTCCCTGTCAGGCCGACATGATCAGGCCCTGGTGGCTGCTTTTGTCCTTTTCCCCCTGTAATGTAGTATTTCATGCTTTCTTGCCCGATCTGCTCGATCAGCAGTATTCCCTCTGTCCCTCTGCACTTCCCCCTAGTTCACCCTGTCCATTTCCTCCCTCCATTGGTTTGACGTGCACGGTGGCGGCGGCGGCGGCAGCGAGCGGGGGAACTCGCCTTTTTCTTTTTCTTTTTTTTTAATTTCACAGAGGTGGATTCGGCTGAAGTTTAGATCACGATGCGCTTGCTGACTTTGAAGCTCGCCGCAGAATAAAGCGAAATGTCAGAATGACCAGGAACGCGCCCCATCGTCCTCCTCCTCTTCCTCATCTAATTAAACCATTCGCTCAGTGTTGACGGATCCTTAACTGTCACACAGTAATTATGAGGTGGTGTTATCCGCCCTCCGCCCCAAAAAAAAAAATAAATAAAAGATGAATTAAAGTTTTGCTAAAAAGTGGAGAGCAGGAGTTAATATGTACCGTGCGGTTCCTGCGTGAGATCAGATATAATCCTCCTGCTCTTTCCCTCCGTCGCTGGATAAACAGAGACAATCTCCGAGCTCTCTTTATTTATATCCTTAAGACCAAACCCAAACCTTCACTGTATATTTCTCTTTTGAAGATCCCTTCCACGGATTAAGGTGCCTCTAATTGACTCAATTATCCCGTCCAGTCAAAGTTTGAAAAGTAAAGTGTGGGCCGCCAGGATTTTTCTGGCATTAAGTCGTCATCGAGGGGGCACGCGGGCGCGGCGTATTTACTGCCAGAGCCGCGCGTTTATCCGACCTGATGCCTCTAATGTGGGTATTAATCTCCACAATGCGTTCTCCCTCCAATATGGGTCGTGTCATCTCTGGTTAGTGGAGTCTCCTGATGAAATTGTCCAAAACTCCACCGATCAATCAGGCTTGCCGGGGGATTGATTTTCTTTCATCTTTGCCCGTCTTCTCTTTCTCTTCCTGCGCCCTCTCCATCGCAAGGCCTCTGATGTTTCGCGAGTGTCGCGCGGCGGGTGAAGCGGCGGCTCGCTCTGACCCCTCCGCCTCGTTTGTCTGCAGCGTCCCGTCCTTTTCGTCCCCGGACGCTGGTGCAGA